>JAVRXN010000010.1:80102265-81358485 GCA_033556935.1 Timema podura
GGAGTAAAAAAGACAATAACTAAAGATATTTTTTTAAATCCGATGAACAATTACAAAAATCTACGGGATGCAATAAGTTTGATCCCCTTTTGATATTTTTGGTTAAAATTGTATTTAACCTAAGACCAATGGTCATAAATGATAAACTTCAAATGTCTTATAAGTATCAGTATTAATATAGTTTTATTTGTAAACGAGATTAGATATGTACTTGCACTATACAAACTGGTTGACAAGCTGTAAACAAATATTTGGTAGGCTAGTTGGGGCAAGAGGCCGAAACGACATGGACTAGCTAGTGGAGTAGGCCTACACGAGTAGGACCTTGCTATAGACAGCCAACTGGTTGATAAATGTAAACAAATATTTGTAAGGCTAGGTAGTTCAAGTGACCAATACAACTTGGACCAACTGGTCAATAATTTCAGGCATAGGAAGACAAAGTGATCGACATCCAACTGGTCAAAAATTTGAAAAAATAAATGGTACGGAACTCCGCATGGACTTTCTCACTCCATTGTTTAAAAATGGAGATATTTACTCAAAACTCGTAATATATGTGAAACGATATAACATACACTAGCAAACCCGAGCAAAAACTGCGTTATACTTACCTTCAACATTTTTTGACTCCCAGATTTAAATTTTATGATTTTCTTTTTTAAGATTTAAGTCCTCACTATTATATTTGGACAGAAAAAAATGGCACGTCGCACCGCACAGACTTTCTCTCTCTTTTTATCTTAAACTTTACATTTACTAAAAACTCGTAGGATTTCTGAATGGAATAATTTACATTGTAGCATCAACACTCCACATAAGAACATATATAAAATAATATACACTGATATAGAAACATTTAGAAAAGAGGCGCATCTTTGACGACCAAAGAGCATTTAAAACAATTTCACATTTCAAAGACCTTAATAAAATGACATTTGAACCATTTGCTGACAGCTTGGAGACTGGGATCTGCTTTACATGTTCCAATTTATGAAAATTGTATTTACTAAATATGAATGGAAGGAAGTAAAAATAAATCTAAGGAATCAATAACTAAGTAAAGAATGTAAAAGTGTAATATGAATTATTGTAAATACTAGTTTTTTGACTATTTTTTGTTGCTTGTGTAAAGGTAAAATCAAATTAGTAGGGAATACCGGTAGTATAACTTGAAAATTGAACGAAAGATTTGACCTCTAATTTCAAGAATATAAACATTCTAGATTTATGTATTTCCGGGTAATAAAAAATCAGGGAGTTGGGAAACTAATTTATCATCATATTACTGAAAATAACATCTATCTGCGTATCGTTGTTTATCGTTGACTCGTCAGACTTCAGAATGGGTTTCAAACTATATTTGCTCATTAATTCCAACAAAAAATAATCTTTATATCAGTGGTGTGTGGTCAATTATGGGCAGAGGGAAGCAGTGAGGCTACATTTTTTCTGTAGAGTTTAAAGTACTATGGGTAACAAAGAAAGGGAGTGACACAAAATATGAATGGAATTAAAAAAATCATTGGCGATATTAGAAATATTACTCAACCATTAACTTATATATTAAAATAATAATAATTAATAATAATAATACTAATAATACATTTACTAATGCAGGTATTTTGTCTTGGGTTCTGGACTGCAAATTAGTTTGACCTTTAGCATTCCTTTTAATAGCTTTGCAAATATTATTAATATTACTAAACACTTTCATAAAATTGAGTATTGAAATGTCAATTTTTTTTTTTGTTGCTGCGCCTAAAAATGGAGTGGGTCTGCCTGTTTCAATTATTTTCTTTTTTCCGTCTAGCGACCAGGACGAAAAACTATGCTTCAAAATATTACTTTTGAGTTTTGACACAGCAGCCCTCCTCTTCCACTGCTCCACTTGTTGACGCACTCATCATTCTACTACTTTACGCAAATAAACAAACCGCTTCCCTTGGAGGATCAAACAAGCGTCAATATTCTTAAAAAATAAAACTAAGCTTACTGTAAATTGGTGATAAATACATTATTTGGTAATATAGTGCCCATAATTATATCTAGAAACCATAAGTATTTTTAAAAACAACCTAAAACTAAGATCTTAACAATATATTAAGTACGATTATACATCAATCACGAAAGTGAACTGGGCCAATACTCGCCTAGGGAAACGCTGCTTCCCTTTCACCGATGAGGGCCGGACAGACCCGGAAACAAACGAATGACAGAATAAAGAGCGAGACCAGCTGCTTGGCTGGTCAGTCTGAGTGAGAAAGAATAGCCTACGCTATGTAATAAGAGCTGCCATCTCAACCATTATTAACAGTATCCTTGTTGGAGAGGTTTCTAATAATAATATAAATAATAGGTTTTAACATTATTTTCCTCTTATTTTCTTTATTCCCTTTTTAATTTTAGGGAAGCATTGCTTCTCTTGCTTCCATTGAATAAACGCCATTGCTTTATATTCAATAATATTATAGTTAAAATCTCTTAATAGTATAACATCAGATCTGTTTAAAAGGGATGATTTTTTTTATTTAGCACCGCGTCTTACTACACGTCCTGTTTGTACGCTTAAGTACTAATTACGCTAATGTATTAGGAATTGGAATGGTTGAATTTAGAGGAAGTGAACCCACATTTGCGTGGAGCGAGACTGGAAAACCATTTAGGAAAAAAACCAATTCACCTGACCAAGATATGAACCTTGATCCACCCGTACTTGGCAGTCAAGCTTAACACGAAACTAACGCGTTAGCCAACTACGCCACCGAGGCGGGTAACAATATAGAGATTAGTTTTATGTGTCAATGTGCCCTATAATATATATTATACTTATATTTAGTTATATATATATATAATACAAATACTTACATATATATATACAAATACTTGCTTATAGATAATAAGCTATTAGTTTATAAAAATATATCCCAGATTAAAATATTTTTATTTCTAATAGTACTACAACTTTCCTTGCCTGATCCTTAAAATAGTTTCGGCTCTAAGCTGAGTTATAGACAAACAAATAGACAGATGGATGACATTGCGAAAATCACTTTTATGTTTCAGTGGGTGAACGTTAAAATTTATCAAAATTTTGAGTTCAATTTTTTTTAACAATCACAATACTTATCTCTCCAATGGGACGAGAAAAAGTAAAAATAGCATCATTAATTAGAATACACTTCTACATAAACATAAGTAAGAAAATACGAACATCTGTGACCATCAAAGAGCATAACAATAAATCTAATTTTCTGACTTGAATAATAAAAACTAGTAAGATTTGTGAAACCAAATAATAAGTACCTTACCCGCCTCGGTGGCGTAGTTGGCTAACGCGCTAGTCGTGTTGAGCTTGACTGTCGAGAACGGGGAGATCGAGGTTCGAATCTCGGTCGGGTGAACTGAGGGTGGTTTCTCCTAAATGGTTTTCCACTCTCCATTCACGCAAATGCGGGTTCACTTCCTCTAAATTCAACCGTACCCATTCCTAGTCCATTAGCGTAATTAGTACTTAAGCGTATAACCAGAAAGGGTAGTAAGACGCGGTGCTAAATAATAATAATAATAATAATAATAATAATAATAATAATAATAATAATAATATAATAATAATAATAATAAAATAATAATAATAATAATAATAATAAAATAATAATAATAATAATAATAATAATAATAATAATAATAATAATAATAATAATAATAAATAATAATAATAATAAGTACCTTGTTGTAGAAACACTTCACCAAAGATCATAAGAGTCCTCTAGTTTCAAAACCAGTCATCTCCATAGTTAATCATTTTTATGTTTTATGTTTTTCTTAATCTACTTTATTTTGTGCATTTACAGAGCATTCAATTAGTTTCAAATTAGGTCATCTCCAATGTAAGAAAGCTTGGAGAATATCAGGGTTAGTTGCAATACCGGCCATCTCCACACTGTAGTTAGTTTCAAATCCGGCCAACTCCATTTCCAATATAATGCGCTAGATACTAAAGATAGGAAAGGTACTGTAATTGAGGAAGAGCAAGATGATGAAACATTATTTTGTGAATATATAACTGACGATAATGATGTAAGAGCTCGACATGATTATAAAACATATTTTTTAAATGATTTAGTTGATAGGTTTCTAATTAATTAATTACATAATATTACAACGTATTTTTCAAGTAAAATAAAATATTAACTGAAATGTGCATTTATATGATACAAACATTAATAAAAGTAACGTATACCAACGTTAGTTTAGTTGAAAAATGAGCCGTCTCCTTGTGTAAGTTGCAAAATCAGCCATCTCCAAAATTTAAATTATAATTATGATCAAAGTTACAAATTAAAATTATGTATACTCTTACATATTTATCTTAAAGTTATATCCTATAAATTGAATGAGGATTAATCGACATAAGTTATATAATTTAATATAAATCAGTTTTTTAGCTCTCCTGTAAAATTATGTTTTTCGAAGATGGCCGATTTTGAAACTAGAGGACTAAATAAAATAAAATAATAGACACTTATTTACTCTATGGCATTAATAACTAAGAACACTGTTACAGAAAAATTGAGAAAAGAGAATTATCTTCATCCACCAAAGAACTTAAGAAGTAAACTCATTTTCAAAGACCTGAATTAAAAAATATATACATTTGCTTATAACTCAGAAGCTGTTAATTTTATAAAAATATATTTCAAATAAAAGATTTTTATATTTAATAGTACTACAACTTTACAAAGTTAAGCTATTTAATATCTAAAATAGTTGCGGAGAAATGATGAAAATTGGAAAAATCTACACAACGTAAAGTACCCTCAAATTCATTTTCATGAGAAAATGAGAATTGCCACATAGTTGTTATTTATGATAAACAATGTCCAGATATAAAATTTAATCAAAATCACTAGATCGAATTTTGAGAAAATCGATTTTTTACTTTCTGCCCTTCAGTAAACTACCCTTAATTTTAGGGTTAAATATCTAATTCCAGAAACTCCTCGGGGAAACCCTATGAATACCCTAGATACCAAGTTTTAGCCCAATCAGTAAAATAGTTTAGACTCTAGCTGGAGGTATAGACTGACAGACAGAGGGAGAGAGACAGACGGCATTGCGAAAACACATTTTTCAGATTTGGGGATCATTAAATGTCCACATTCATCAAATTCTAGAGTTCGATTTTTTTGGCGATCACAATACGATCTACCTTAAAGGTAGCGGGAAAGTAAAAATAATGATATAGGGTCTCCAAGGGTCGTATTAAAATGTCAACTTCCGGTTAAATCTTTCGACATTTTCTTAGGGGTTGCACATCTTATGGCTAACGCATTGCTATTAAATTCCTCGTATCTAAATATTGACCAATAAAATAAGTAAATATTAATTATTGAGTCTAAAATGATTGAGATAGATCATTGCTGTATAAACACTTCCCCTGTGAGGTTAACCGAAAGAGAACATACACTTTTTGAGAGTCTTACTTATTTCTTATTCTATGGCATTATATAATTATTGCGTTAAAACTTAAGTAGTATCTCTTTATAAGTAAAGCTCACAAAATTGTATTAATATAACTGCCAATATCTTATAAACTGTTGGTTTAAAAAAAACATATTTCAAATATTTTTTTTTATCTTTAATAATTTGCAATGATAAGTTATTTAGTACCTCAAATAGTTGTGGAGATACGGAAATGTCCGCTTCTGTAAAGTACCCTAAAGTCATTTTCGTGGGAAAATGAAAATAGCCAGTTTATTTATAATCTTAATCAACGCCTAGATACGAATTTAACCAAACTCGTTAGAGCCGATTTTGAGAAAATCGATCTATTCTTTTTTCGCTTTTAATTAAACTACTCTTAATTTTAGGGTTAAACAGACACACAGAGAGACGGCATTGCAAAAACCACTTTTTAGGGTTGGGGGGGGGGGGGGTGTCATGAGACGTCAACATCCATAAACATTTCGGGTTAGGTTTTTTTACGGTCGCAATACTTTACGTTTAGTATTCAAAAAGTATATATATGTTTGTGTGTGTTTGTGTTTACGTATAGCTTGACAGTTAATAATAATAATAATAATAATAATAATAATAATAATAATAATAATAATAATAATAATAATAATATTTAGCACCGCGTCTTACTAACAGTTCGGGTTATGTGCTTAAGTACTAATCACGCTAATGGGTTTGGAATTGGGAGGGTTGAATTTAAAGGAAGTGAACCCGCATTTGCGTGGGAGGAGATTGGAAAACCATTTAGGAAAAACCACCCCCAGTTCACCTGACCGAGATTCGAATCTTGATCTCCCCGTCCTCGGTGGTCGAGCTCAACACGACTAGCGCGTTAGCCAACTACGCCAGCGAGGCGGGTTTGACAGTTATTGGTTTTATAAAGATATGTTTCAAATAAAAGATTTGTATTATAAATAGCCCTACATATTTGCAATTATAAGTCATTTCATATCTCAAAGAGTTACGGAGATATAATAAAAAATAAGAATTTACGCATCTGCCCGGAACTCTTTGAGTCATTTTGCCGAAATATATAGAGTAGCCATTTTGTTTGTAATAATTATAAATGTTTATAAATGAAATTTAATCAAAATCGTTAGAGCCGATTTTAAGAAAATCGATTTTTACTCTTTTTGCCCTTCAGTAAACTACCCTTAATTTTAAGGTTAGATATCTAATTCCAGAAACCCCTCGGGGTAACCCTATGATAACCCTAGATACCAAGTTTTAGCCGATCGGTAAAATAGTTTAGGCTCTAGTCCGAGGTACAGACAGACAAACGGAAATCCCAAAACAACTTTTTTGTATTCGGGGGGTCATGAAACATCAACATTCATCAAAATCTCGAGTTAGATTTTTTTGACGATCACAATACTTTCTCCACCTGTAAGATAGCGTGAAAGTAAAAATTAGGACGACTGGGTGGGTCAACTGAAAAATCCACCGATAATAGGCCTACTATTTTTTGTAAAATAATGTATACATTTACTAAATACTCACGTCGGTGGCCTCACGGATTAGTGCGTCACTCTTGCATTATACTGGATTGCCAGTTATGGGGAACTTGGGTTCAAATCCATGTCAGATATACTGAGATTTTTTTCCTAAATGCTTTTATTTACCCTACACGCAAATGCGTCAATATTTACTATAAATTATACCTTCCTCATTCCTACATATATTTGTATAGCTCAAATGGGCTGGGAGAAGCAAAGGAAAAAACTACTAACTAAATTCATTGAAACAATGATTAATAATCGATGATAGCCGTTCACGGGAATGTGAGTAAACTTATATTTGAACTTTTACATGAATGTATCTAAATGTACGGTTGAAAAAGAACACTGGCATCGAACCCAGCACTTGTGGCCTAGCGAGCACTTTTTTCGTAATGTTTAACTTATTGGTCACTTGGTCCATACTTAAATCGATCCATCTCGACGTTTGTCAACCAGTTGGTTGTATATCATTTTGTCATCATATACATGAGCTTGTCGACCAGTTGGTTCAAGTCTCACAGCTACTTGACCCGCATAGCCTTCCAAATTTTTTTTTACATTTTGTCACCCAGTTAGTTGGCTGTCTATCATTTATGGGTCCTACACGTGTGGGGCACTTGGTCCACGTTGTTCCTGCGTGTCGATCACTAACCCTTGTCTATCAACCACTTTGTCCTCCCATTTCGACCAGTTAATCGTCGATCAGTTTGCCTGCACCCCTTTGCACTCATGATATTTGACTAAGAATCAAGAGTTTATAAATTGAAAAGATCGCAAACTTCAGGGTTAAATAGATTACTATACCCTATGTGATTTTATCCTTTTATTTTCAAGCACATTTTGTCCATTTTCTCTTGATGCCCAAATCCCCAAATCTAATTTATATTCTTCTTAACATTAGGTAAATATAACCCTTATGTTTGGTATACGGATTAAAATAATTGTTTGTAAAGCCATCAATGATATTCATTATATACAGCAGAGAATTAAAAAACAAAAAATTGTAAAATAAGAAATGAAAGGTACGTTCTTTATGAATAAAAAACAATAGATGTATAAATATTTGAGAGCTATTATTTTTATTACAATAAAACAATCAGTAGGAATTACATATTCTCCTATCAATATCCCTCAAAAGCATCTACAACAATGACATATCATCTCTGACAAAATATTACTTTAGCAATATCAAACACAACCAGCTACAAGTAATAATGTCATACCATCTCTGACTAAATACTCCTTTAGCAATATCAAACACAACCAGCTACATGTAAGAATGTCATACCATCTCTGACTAAATATACCTTTAGCAATATTAAATACAACCAGCAACAAGTAACAATGTCATACCATCTCTGAATAAATATTCCTTTAACAATATCAAACACAATCAGCTACAAGTAAGAATGTCATACCATCTCTGAATAAATATTCCTTTAGCAATATCAAACACAACCAGCTACATGTAAGAATGTCATACCATCTCTGAATAAATATTACTTTAGCAATATCAAACACAACCAGCTACAAGTAATAATGTCATACCATCTCTGACTAAATACTCCTTTAGCAATATCAAACACAGCCAGCTACAAGTAACAATGTCATATCATTTCTGACAAAATATTTCTCTAGAAATATTCCTCACAAGCATCTACAATTAGTAATAATGTCAATTTCATCTCCCAACAATATCCTTTACAAGCAGCTACAAGTAGCAATGTCATAATAATTATCATCTTCTCTGCACTTCAGTACGCCTCTTAGCTTGTTTTGAAAAGTTGGGTCGAGGAAACATTCTTGCCTTTGCTAATGAATGATCTTATCTTATCCCAGTCGTCTTTCCCTCCCGACGCTGTCACTCAAAACACAATCAGCGGTCAACACTACCTGTATTTTGCTCTCAACAGTAAGGAGAGGTATATTTATATTTATTTACGTAAATATAACGGTTCTCAGTACTATCTATTTGATGTATGATTTTCATTAATGAATTAGAAACGTTAAATGGACTAGTATTTTCCCCGTCATGACTAATTATAAGTTTCAGCTCAATAAACATAATAGTATATAGTAAGGGCTTTGTTTGTAAGAGAATAAGAAAATCTGCCACAGGTTTTTATTTATTTTTATTTATTTTTATTTATGTATTATGTTTATTTTGCAACATTTTGGCGAAGTTAAGGCTAGTTTGCCTTGTCTTACACTTAACCAATTAAACTAAACATGCGTATAATAACAATAGTGAATATACCTCCAGTCATTCCTTCATTCATACAATTACTCCAGAATTTTCTTATAAACAGTTTTATTTAAAATGTTTACAAAAGCGTGGAGAGCTAGATTCTCTTAGAAATAATATTCTGTTTGACTGTGGTTTTGAAAGCTGCCAACCCAGTCAAGTCCCTTACTGTGGGAGGAAATGCATTCCACGCCCGTGACGCTGTGAATTTGAATGAACGGGGATAAGATTCAGATTTGTGAATAGGGATGCTTATTAATTGTTGTTATTAATTATTTATAAATAAAATTAATCTGCAGTATGCTATAGCATAAAACACACCTAAAATATTTTCACGGCACTATGCTATAGGCCTAATATCTGCACACCTATTAAATGGTACGGAACTCCGCACGGACTTTCTCGCTCTATTGTTTGAAAATGGATATATTTACTCATAACTCGTAATATATGTGGAACGAAATAATATACACTAACAAACCAAGCATAAATTTCATTATAATTATGTAAAACATTTTTTGAGTGCCAGTTTTAAATTTTATAATTTTATTTTAAAGAATTAATGTCCTCATATGTATGTTTAGACCAATAAAAAAGATCAATATTGGGTCTACAAGGGTCAACACTTCGTATTAAAATTTCGACTTCCGGTTAAAATTTTTGACATTTTATTAGGTGTTGCACATCTTCATGTCATCGCAATGCTATTAAATTGCTTATTTATAAATTTTGACCAATAAAAAATTTAAATATTGACTATTGAGTCTAAAATGGAGAAATATAATTGTTGTACAAACATTTCTCCTAAGAGTTTTAAGGAAAAATAATATAAACTTTTTGAGAGACTTATATTTAATTACTCTATGGTATTGGAAAATTATTGCGTTAAAACTTTGGTATCTCTTTACAACTAAAGCTCACAAAATTGTATTAATATATTTGCCAATATCTCAGAAACTGTTGATTTTATAAAAATATATTTCATATAAAAGTATTTTTATTTCTAATAGTACTAAAATTTTGCAATGATAAGTTATTTAGTATCTCAAATAGTTGCGGAGATACGGAGATTTCAGCTTCTTTAAAGTACCCTAAGAGTCATTTTAATGGGAAAATGAAAATAGCCAGTTTATTTATAATCTTAATCAACGCCTAGATACGAATTTTAATCAAAATCGTTAGAGCCTATTTTGAGAAAATCGATGGTTTCTCTTTTTTCCCTTTATTAAACTACTCTTAATTTTAAATTTAAACAGACACACAGACAGATGGCATTGCAAATACCACTTTTTAGGGTTCGGGGTTCATGAGACGTCGACGTCCATTAACATTTAAGGTTAGATTTTTTTACGGTCGTAATACTTAACCTTTTGTGTTGGAAAAGTTAAAAAATAAAAATATTTGCGTATAGCTTGAAAGTTATTGGTTTTATAAAAATATTCCTCGAATAAAATATTTGTATTATAAATAGTTCTACATATTTGTAAAGATAAGTAATTTCATATCTCAAATAGTTTTGGAGATATGATAAAAAATTATAATTTACCCATCAGACCGGAGTCCTTAAAGTCATTTTGCCGAAATATTGAGAGTAGCCATTCTGTTTGGAATATTTATAAATGTTTAGAAATGAAATTTAATCAAAATCGTTAGAGCCGATTTTGAGAAAATCGACTTTTTCTCTTTTTGCCCTTCAGTAAACTACCCTTAATTTTAGGGTTGGATATCCAATTCCAAAACTCCCTCGGGGCAAAACTATGAAAACACGAGGTGCCAAGTTGTAGCCCAATCGGTAAAAGGGTTTAGGCTCTAGTTGGAGGTACAGACAGACGGAAATTCAAAAACAACTTTTTCGGATTCGGGGGGTCATGAAACGTCGAGATTGATCAAAATCTCAAGTTCAATTTTTTTTGATGATCACAATACTTTCTCTACCTGTAAGATAGCGCGAAAGTAAAAATTAAGGCTTTTACCTATACTACTTAATACTTGGACAAAGAGTTAGTATTATAAGCTTATAGCCTGAACGGGTAGTGAGACGCGGTGCTAAAAAAATATTTTATGCTTAATTAAATATAGTTTGTTAAAACAAAAGATATATAGCAATTTTGCTATATTTTCAAATATTAAATATTTCTAAAATCTATTAGGAAATTTCTGTATCATAAAAATTAATTAAAAATATATATATGTTCACATTCTTGCACACCCTTAAGTGCTGGGAATAACAATCAACTGCGGAGTATCAGCGCCATATTCTTAGCAATGTTACTTTGATTATAATTGTTTTGTTGACAACATTGCAAAGCCTGTATTAGTGATCTATTCCTCTTGCTTTATGCTTAATTTAAACTTAGTAGTATGCGTATTACGAGTACTTCAGGTAAAATGTAAATATTAATTTATTTTTATATGGTATGGTGATCGTCAAAAAAATCGAACTCGAGATTTTGATGAATCTTGACGTTTCATGACTCCCTGAATCCGAAAAAGTGGTTTTTGAATTTCGGTCTGTCTGTCTGTCTGTCTGTACCTCCAACTAGAGCCTAAACTATTTTACCGATTGAGCTAAAACTTGATATTTAGGGTTTTCATAGGGCTGCCCCGAGGCGTTTTTGGAATTGGATATCTACCCCTAAAATTAAGGGTAGTTTACTGAAGGGAAAAAAGAGAAAAAGTCAATTTTCTCAAAATCGTCAGAGCCGATTTTGAGAAAATTTCATTTATGAACATTAATAAATATTCCAAACAAAATGGCTACTCTCAATATTTCGGAAAAATGGCTTTAAGGGCTCCGATCTGATGCGTAAATTAACATTTTTTATAATAGCTCCGAAACTATTTGAGATATGAAATTACTTAGCATTACAAATATGTATGTATATTTATAATACAAATATTTTATTCGAAACATATTTTTATAAACTCAATAATTTTCAATCTATACCCAATTATATATATATATTTTTAACTTTTTGGACATTAAAGCTTAAGTATTGAGACCGTAAAAAAAACTAACCTGAAATGTTGATGGATGTCGACGTCTCATGACCCCCCGAACCCTAAAAAATAGTCTTTGCAATGCCGTCTGTCTGTGTGTATATTAAAACTTAAAATTAAGGGTAGTTTACTTAAGGGCAAAAAGAGAAAAAGTCGATTTTCTCAAAATCGGCTCTAACGATTTTGATTAAATTTCATTTATAAACATTAATAAATAATCCAAACAAAATGGCTACCCTCAATATTTCGGCAAAAATGGCTTTAAGGGCTCCGGTCTGATGCGTTAATTAACATTTTTTATAATAGCTCCGAAACTATTTGAGATATGAAATTACTTAGCATTACAAATATGTATATGTATTTATAATACAAATATTTTATTCGAAACATATTTTTATAAAATCAATAACTTTCAATCTATACGCAATTATATGAATTTTTTAACTTTTTGGACATTAAAGTTTAAGTATTGCGACCGTAAAAAAAACTAACCTAAAATGTTGATGGATATCAACGTCTCATGACCCCCACAGCCCTAAAAAAATAGTCTTTGCAATGCCGTCTGTCTGTGTGTCTATAAAAACTTAAAATTAAGGGTAGTTTACTGAAGGGCGAAAAGAGAAAAAATTGGTTTTAACAAAATCTGCTCAAACGATTTTGATTAAAATTCGTATCTAGGCGTTGATTAAGATTATAAATAAACTGGCTATTTTTATTTTCCTATGAAAATGATTTTTATGGTACTTTACAGAAGCGTTAATTTCCGTATCTCCACAACCATTTGAGAAACTAAACAACTTATCATTGCAAAATTGTAGGACTATTAGAAATAAAAAACTTTTATTTGACATATATTTTTATAAAAGCAACAGTTTCTGAGATATTTGCAAATATATTAATACAATTTTGTGAGCTTTAGTTGTAAACATATACTACTTAAGTCTTAACGCAATAAGTCTCCAATGCCATAGAGTAATCCTAACTATTATAAATGCGAATGTGAGTTTGTTTGTTTGTTTGTTTGTTTGTTACGCTTTCACGCCTAAACTACTCGACCGATCATCATGAAATTTCGCATACACGTTGTCATGGGTACAGAAAAGGACATAGGGTACCTTTAATCCAGAAAAAAATGCAAATGTGAGTTTGTTTGTTTGTTTGTTTGTTTGTTATTGTTTGTTACGCTTTCACGCCTAAACTACTCGACCGATCATCATAAAATTTCGCATACACGTTGTCATGGGTACAGAAAAGGACATAGGGTACCTTTCATCCAGAAAAAATGCAAATGTTAGTTTGTTTGTTTGTTATTGTTTGTTACGTTTTCACGCCTAAACTACTCGACCGATCATCATGAAATTTCGCATACACGTTGTCATGGGTACAGAAAAGGACATAGGGTACCTTTCATCCAGAAAAAATGTGAATGTGAGTATGTTTGTTTATTTGTTTGTTATTGTTTGTTACACTTTCACGCCTAAACTACTCAGCCGATCATCATGAAATTTTGCATACACGTTGTCATGGGTACAGAAAAGGACATAGGGTACCTTTCATCCAGAAAAAATGCGAATGTGAGTTTGATTGTTTATTTGTTTGTTATTGTTTGTTCCGCTTTCACGCCTAATCTACTCGACCGATCATCATAAAATTTCGCATACACGTTGTCATGGGTACAGAAAAGGACATAGGGTACCTTTCACCCAGAAAAAATGTTAATGTGAGTTTGTTTGTTTCATTGTTTGTTATTGTTTGTTACGCTTTCACGCCTAAACTACTCGACCGATCATCATGGAATTTCGCATACACGTTGTCATGGGTACAGAAAAGGATATAGGGTACCTATAATCCAGAAAAAATGTGAATGTGAGTTTGTTTGTTTATTTGTTTGTTATTGTTTGTTACGCTTTCACGCCTAAACTACTCGACCGATCATCATGAAATTTCGCATACACGTCATGGGTACAGAAAAGGACATAGGGTACCTTTCATCCAGAAAAAAAGTACTTTTCCTGATGGATAGAAAAAAAATAACTGTTAGACGGTCGACCGGCTTAACAACTCGGCCTACTGATATGAATAAATTAATTGCAACATGATGCCTGGAGTACAGAAAAAGGGACCTGCGGTATCCCAGAAGAAAATCTGATATCCCGAATAAAAATCTGTTCCCGAGTTATTTTAGGCACATCTATCTTAAAATGATAAAAATGATTATATTCAGTTAATTAAGCTCTGTCTGTTCACCCCGTTATGGTAAATGACAAAATTGTCGTAAGAAGTTTGGTATTATTCATTTCAGCAAAAATAGCTCTCGAGGTATGATGCTACGACAATGTAAACTTTTAGTGTGGGACGAAAGTACGATGTCCCACAAAAAAAGCTATAAGAGCGTTAAACCAAAATCTTCAGGACTTGCGAGAGAGGAGGAATGGTAGTTTTACTGGCTGGTGACTTCCGACAAACTCTACCGGTGATCCAGAGGGGCACACATGCAGATGAAAATTGGCGATGGACGTTTGGACACGGATGCTGAAGGCTGTATTTTACTTACAGGGGAATCCTGTAATTTGGTGGAAAATGATGTGGAGCTCATTGCTAAAGTTTACCCAGACTTACAACTAAATTTAAATTGTGATCATTGGTTGTGTGCAAGAGCAAATCTTGCACCAAAATATGAAATCGTTAACAAAATCAACACTGACATTTTGAAAGAGGTGCAGGGAGAAATAAAGGAGTATTTGTCAATAGATACAATCATGGACACAGAACAGAGCACTTCATATCCCGCTGAGTTTTTAAATTCTCTGGAGATATCGGGTATACCTTTGCATAAACTACAATTGAAATTAGGTGTACCAGTTATGCTTATGCGAAATTTAGATGCACCCCGTTTATGTAATGGGACGAGGCTTCAATTACACAATTAGGGCAAAATATAATCTGTGCCACCATTTTAACAGGTGTGGGAAAAGGGGAAAATGTAATCTTACCTCGAATCCCAATAATCCCCAATGACCTACCATTTCAATTCAAAAGATTCCAATTTCCAATCAAACTTAGTTTTGCTATTACTATTAACAAAGCGCAAGGGCAAACATTGCAGGTAGCAGGGGTGCATTTGGAAATGCCATGTTTTCCCCATGGCCATCTATATGTAGCCTGTTCGCGTGTGTCCAATGCCCAGAATGTTTATGTATTTGTGCCAAATGGAAGGACATACAACATAGTATATATGAGCGTCCTAAAATAATGATCTATTCTGTGCCCATGATTGCAACGGTCAAGAACAAGCGGAGTAAATAAGGGATTTTAATTAACTGTAAGTAAAATTTAAGATGGAGTAAGATCTTCCAATTCGTGGCAAGGCATAACCTATGACTCTACTGACACACACTTCACTACATCTTTTCTACTCCTACTCTTAATCCTGATTTATATTGTGTAGTTTGTTTTTTTCTTTATCTTTACCTCTATTGACTAACAACCTAAATATGTTCATCGTTTTTATTGTCATATTCCCTGTGTCAATTGACAACCAGAATTTATTGATAAAATCTACATTAACGCGAGCGAAGCCGCGGGCAAAAGCTAGTTAAATATAAGTAAGTATCTAAAAAAAGTATGTTATTTTTCCTTAAAGCTCTTATAAGAAATGTTTGCACAGCAATGATCTATCTCCATTTTAGACTCAATAGTCAATATTTACATTTTTTATTGGTCAAAATGTATAAATGAATAATTAAATATCAATGCGATGACTTGAAGATCTGCAACACCTTAAAAAATGATAAAATTTTAACCAGAAATCGAAATTTAATACGAAGTGTTGACCCTTGTGGAAGACATTAAACTGTTTGAAATGCTCTTAGGTGGACAAAGATGCGCCTCTTTTCTCATTGATTATATATCATTGTATATTATTTTATGCGTGTTCTTATATGGAGTGGTGATGATACAACATACATTATTCCGTTCAGAAATCTTACGAGTTTATAGAAAGAGAGAGAAAGTCTGTGCGGTGCGCCGTAAGATTTATTTTCTGTAGCAAACGCTGGCACTCCTCGTCAGCGTAAAATACCAACAATCGGCCATCCAAACACAAAATCTCACTTTCAAAATTTAGCTATACTATAGGTGACCTGGCGGTCTAGGGTAAGGTGTCGGACTTCTGTGCTGGGGTCCTGGGGTTCAATCCTCGGTCCCGGCACAGATTTGTCTGATTACCAAACCCTTCCTTCACATTTGACAAGACGTGTATTAATCACAACTTAAGAATGTGTGGAATGCCAGGCCTCCACCGTGGTTCAGATTCCACGCTAAGCTTTAGGTTCTCCATTTCATCTCACAATCACCTTACCATTACACATTAGCGTAAGTGCGTACAACCCGAACGGGTAGTAATACGTGGTGCTAATGATAATAATAATTATACTATGGAATCATGCTCCCATGACAATATAAATATCTTAAGATTATTATATAACCGTTCGGCTTCAAAGGATGAAATGATCCTAAGTCAGCCAGTCTCCGCATCAAGCGGGGACAGTTCTGTGAGAATTTATTCTTCTTTAATAGTTTAAAAATCTTAAATAACTTACTACCTACCTACATTTATAGAGCTTACAGAAATTAATATTTGCACAGTGAAAGCTAAAATTATTTGTGAGTTTTCCTGTGTCATTGTGGCAGATGCTGTGGCCTCACCTGTGGCTAGTGGCAGTGCCCTATGTAATACTAGTTCCGCTTACCACCCAGGCGGTGGACTACGACTATGAGCGAGTACTGGAACTATCACTGCTGTTTTATGAGGCTCAACGTTCCGGAAAGTTGCCCTCGGACAACAGAGTCACTTGGCGTGGGGACTCAGCTTTAGAGGACAGAGGTCAACAAGGGGAAGACCTTACTGGAGGATACTATGACGGTAAGTCATTGGCGTTACCTTACATTTGCTTCATAAATACGTACATCTTTGCACGCCAAATGAGGACTATATTAGATTTTTTAATATGCATGACAAATAATGTATTAGGTAGCTTTAAATATCTTTGATATGGTGAAAAATGATTATACAAAAATGAAAATATGTTTGGATGCTTCATTTAACGTTTAATAAATATGAAATAGCGATTATGCTTGTGTATTGAATACTTGACCTCACTACATCCACTCAGCAAGACATCAAGGTCAATTTTGGATAATCCATAGACCCATAAGATCTGTGTTCTCCTAAATTTTTATAAAAATAGAATCATTTTACGAAAGTTATTTTATAATAGTATTTTTTTAAAGAAAGAAATCTGTTGGTGTATTTATTTATGTATTTGGTGTATTTATTTATGTCCTTAAAATGATTGTGCTAGACTGTATTCATATTGGATGCAAGCTTGCCCGAGTATTTGGTTGCACAAGGGTGCGCAAGTAGCTTCCGCGTGCACGAAGTAGTCACTTGGTGCAACTCGGTGCAAGTAACCACTTCCAGTAGAATTATACATTATTTGGGACCCATATGTATTCACATTAAATTGTATAAAGTTTTTACATGTTATACCAAATTCGGTTTCTATTTCAGCCCCCAATTCTTTAGATGGTCTCTGTTGCTGTGGTAGGGCCTACTCAAAAGAGACATCCCAGATTACCCTTCTTTCTTCAATTCATGTTATTAGCATCGTGAACACTCACAGGCACAAAGACACAACTCACACACAAGAACACAACTATACACCTCTTAAGAACACAAGGTCGACCTCGATGATTTTGGGATAAAGTGCTCGCCTCAGGACCCGATGCTCGTGGGTTCAAACCAAGCTGGGGTTGACGGATATTTCTTGAGCGAAGAAAATTCGTAGCACAACCTCCTTCGGAGGGTAAGTAAAGTCGTTGGTTCCATGTCAATTTGCATATAAAAGAACACTATAAGGTACGAGAAAATATTTTTCTCAGCAAAATTGGCAGGCCCTTTCGCTCTCGCTCATAGAAATTCTCTTATTCTGATATAATAAGTCGGTTCAGATAGTGCACGTTAAATACCTCAAATAAATTTAAAAAAAAATAGAAAAAAAGGAACAACACAAACTCTCATGACATTACGGTCAAACACCATGCAGCAAGTACAAGCGTGTAAGAATAAAATCAATTTATTTGATCCGTGTTGGCAGGTGCACTAACTTGTGCAAGATCACGCATCCAACTGGCACTTAGGCTACGGCCACGCTTGCGACTTGGTCACCGGTCACCGCGATGTATCGTGGTGATGTATTGGCGTATTGCATGTATTCTTACGAGGGTGGCCACACTTGGCGACCAGCGACACCATCAGATTTGGGGAAAAAAAAAAAAAAAAAATCGTGAGCGTTTTCAAGGTGCAGCGAAAAGTACGCTCGCCTTGATTTCCTATGGAGGCGGCTACACTTGCGTTCGTGTCTCAACCTGTTTCGAGGAAAGCCCTCGATTTTTTAAAAATTTCGGATGACTTAATTATTTCCTAACATTCTAAATATGTTTTCTTTGCTTTAAGTGGTCTGCTTAAACTATTGAATTATTATGCCATCTTTGTGTGTGCAGTATTTCTTCTTTCATATTTATAGTAGACTATTACTGGCTTCCGAGATAGTTGTTTTAGTACTGCACGTTAAGTGTTCTATTTTTTTTTTACATTATTAAGTGTGTACAGTAGATAATAAAATTGATATTTTACCATTATAAATATGTCATTTTGACAGTTATAGTCATCTACAGACCTACAACCAATGCTTCATCTTTTATCTAACCCACTATGATTTATTTTGGGAAAACCACAGCACAAATGCTCATAAGAAATAAAACCCCTACGAATTTCTGGAAATACTGAGAAAAAGTCACTATTTTGTCTTTTTTTCTGTTGAAAATATACTATTGGTCACTTTTTTTTAGTTTTTTGTCACTATTTCACCTATTTGTAAGGTCATGAACTGTTACTAGCCTTGTGAATATGCTAACCAGAGCCAACATATGCCTTTCAACCAATTATCGTCACTTCTCCACCAACCCAGCCACCGATCAGTATAGCAAGCATTCCAACACCTACACAACCAAGAGCCATCACTATTATCTTAACATTAGAGCAAACCAAGTGTGTTTAATTTGTATAGTGATCCTGCTAACAATTAGAACACTATTATAGTATTTAAACATCATCACCAGGTCACAAGCGTGGCCGTAGGCTCAGTGTGAACAACCCTGGTGCGTCATCAATAATTTAATGTTTAGACAAATTTCCTCGAATTTAGTTTCTTCCTGCACACTTGCGCATGCAGTTTCCTTTCGCAAGCATGAATCCAATGTGAACACAGACTAGGCCTTCACCAGCTCCCTCTCAGCTTGACTATTTAATTAATCCTATAATCTCAATTACAGCCTTTTACTTTCTCTTCAAACTTCAAAGCGAGAAGTACAATACAGATCGTCAAAAAAATCAAGCTCAAGTTTTGATAAATCTGAAAGAGAAAAAGTTGTTTTCACAATGCCATCCGTATTTCATCTTAGAGCCTAAACCATTTTACTGATCGGAATAAAACTTGGTATCTAGGGCTTTCATAAGGTTTCCTCAAGGTGTTTTTGGAATTACATACATAGCCTAAACTAAGAGTAGTTTTTTATTTAGGGGACTAATATAACAAATGGGTATATTTTCTTCTAAATCGGCTCTAACGAAAATGATGGAAATTTGTGTATAGGCACTGTTTAACATTACAAACACAATTGTATGTCTCCATTTTCCAGGAAAATGACTTGGAACCTAATTTACATAAGTGGATATCTCCAATTTTGATAATATCCTCGCAACTCTTTGAGAGACGAAATAACTTATCATAGCAAAGTTGTGAGCATATTAACATTCCAAACAACACACAAAAACAATCTATAAATCCAATAGTTTCCAATCTATAAGCAAATATTGTTTTACTTTCTCGCTATATTGCAGGTAGAGAAAGTATTGTGATCGTCAAAAAAATTTAACTAGAGTTTTTGATTAATATCGACGTTTCATGACCCCACGAATCCGAAAAAGTTTTTTTAAATAATTACGTATATCCTGTCTATATCTCGGGCTTGAGCCTAAACTATTTTACCGATCATGCTAAAACTTGGTATCTAGAGTTTTCATATGGTTGCCCCGAGGGATTTTTGTAATAGGGTATCTAGTCCTAAAATTAAGGGTAGTTTCCTTAAGGGCGAAAAGAGCAAACTATTGATTTTATCAAAATCGGCTTTAACGGTTTTGATTAAATTTCATATACGAGCATTAATCAATATTACAAACAAAATGGATACTCTCAATTTTCCTTAAAATTGACTTTAAGGGTTCCATACTGTTGCGTAAATTCTAATTTTTTTTATCATATCTACGTAACTCTTAGAGATATGAAATTGCTTATCGTTGAAAATATGTAGGTCTATTTATAAAAAAATATTTTATTTGAAACATACTTTTATAAAACAAATAATTTTCAAGCCACGCGCAAATATATATATATATTTTCGAACACTATAGGTAAAGTACTGCGACCGTAAATAAAATATAACCTAGATGTTGATGGATGTCGACGTTTCATGACCCCCGAACCTTAAAAAGTTTTTTTTTGCAATGCCGTTTCTCTGTGTGTTTGTCTAACCCTAAAATTAAGAGTAGTTTACTAAAGGATGAAAAGAGAAAGAATCGTTTTTTTCAAAATCGGCTCTAACGATTTTGATTAAAATTTATATCTAAGCTTTGATTAAGATTATAAACAAAATTGCTATTTTCATTTTCCAATGAAAATGAATTTTAGAGTACTTTACTGAAGCAGAAATTTCCAAATCTACGCAATTATTAAAGATACTAAATAACTTATCATAGCAAAATTGTAGTACTGTTAATCATATTTTTTATTTGAAATATATATTTTTATAAAACAAATAGTTTCTGAGTTATTGGTAAATATACGAATACAATTTTGAGAGCTTTAGTTGTACAGCGATACTACTGAAGTCTTTAAAAAATAATTAAATAATTGTCTAATGTCATAGAGTAAGTAAATAAATAAGTCTCCCAAAAAGTTTATGTTCTTTTTCCTTTAACCTGTTAGGGGAAATGTTTGTGGAGCAATAATCTACTTTTATCATTTTAGACTCAATAGTCAATATTTATCTTTTTATTGGTCACAATTGATAAATGAGGAATTTAATAGCAATTCGATGACCTGAAGATGTGCAACCCCTAATACAATTTTGAAAATTTTAGCCAAGTTTAACTTTTAATAAGAAGTGTTGACCCTTGTGGACCCAATATTGAAATTTTTATTGGTCCAAATATACAAATGAGGACTTAAATTCTTTAAAAATAAAAAATTTAAATTTAAAACCGTGAGTCAAAAAATATTTTACGTAAGTATAGAGCAATTTTTGTTCGATTTTGCTAGTGTATATTATTTCGTTTCACATATATTACGAGTTTTGAGTAGGCCTAAATATCTCCATTTTTAGACAATGAAGCGAGAAATTCTGTGCGGAGTTCCGTACCATTTATTTAAATTATCGTCTGGGAAGTGTTGATTATGCTCTTTGGGGGACAAATATTTTCCTCTTTTCTTATTAGGTTTCTGTAACAGTGTATTATTTTCTTTATGCTCTTTGGTACATTGTGATTTTTTTTACACTATGCTTATGCAAGAATTATATATTTTTTAGTTTCAAACATTTTACGAGATTTAAGTAAATACCTCAATTTTTGGTTAAAGGAGAAAGCCTGTGCGATCCACGGTACTATTTAGTCTATTTTTCTTATAATTTCATAGTCTAATCACTGAGTGCTTAATAGTTCTCCTTTTATTAAACTGATCATAATTCCTTGAGACAAAAATGGGACCTGCTTAGAAGGGGGTGAGGCGTGTTAGAATAGGACATTAAAAAATTAATAATGTTTTATCATATAAAAAATTGAACGGACAATAATTCTTCACGGAACACACAAAAACTCTTAGATTGATTTAGAGGGAAGCTGTATAATATCATGCTCATGCCATGCGTGTTTTTTAGAAGAACTTACTTTATGCAACAAATTAAAAAAATTGCGGCCTATAACTTTCAATTATGTAAAATAGAATATTAAGACAATTTTGACATCCATATGCTGCAACCGACAAGCGCACAGTGACAGAACAAAAAATTATCTCTACAGAACAAACGCACAAGTATTGCCAACAGGCATTTTTTATTTTCTTTGAATAATTCATTGACTTTAAAGTAAAGTTACATTATTTATTCAATCGGCAAGTGTTGATCTCGATCAACGCGCCTCTACCGATGGTTACATTAATGACTGATACCTACAAGAGCTGCTATGGATGTAAACTTGTTTATAGGTTAAAATGGATAAATATTTAAGCATATTTTAAAGTTTATGTAATAAATGGGACAGAAATGTTGTACCCTCCATAAAGTTCTAGAGAAGGCAGCAAACACATAAAAGAAGAAATACAATGATAACAGAGTTTTACACTAGTATACATATGATTTGTTCATTAGATTTCTGTCATCCTTTCCATTAAATATATTTTGGAAGGAAAGTATTAAATATTAATAAGTGAATATCAAAATAATACTAGGCTTAAAATATAATATCAGTTTAATGAGTCCCGCAAGTACAGGCCTATAAGATAACAGTTATTAACTTAGATTAACTACAGTCGGTGGTCAGCATCTAGGCTTCCAATAATTTAGGAATAAACCATGACAACTACTTGCCTGCATCAAAATACAAGACAGCAGGGGGGCTTTTTGCATCATCAAAGAAATTCCCTAAGAACTATCCCAAACACACAGCTTGTGTGACATACTGTCGGTACCCCAATACATTTGACCATTAACTCATTCGCTTATGCCTACTTAGACTCATAAGAAGCCATGCAACAGTGGCATTAAACATATAAGTAATTAAATCCCTTTTTATGGCAACATATACAGAGTAAACTTCAAGGTCACTATGAGGAGGTGCTAACCTTGTCCCTCTAGATAGGGGATAATTAGCACCTATTAGGGCATAGCAGCTACAGCCTTGGATGACAATGACCACGCTCACGATCAAAACTTAACATAAAGGTATACCAAAGTAGTCCAACTATAACAAGAGCTGTACAAGGAGGCCGTCTACTGGGCACTAAATAAACTAGCCTAAGAGATATAAAGGCCACGCATGGACAGGCCATGCTATATGTAGTTAAATAGAGGAAACCTAAATAATAGAGTACATGACAACATTACTAAAGCCAACAGACCCAATTAGGTCATCAAAAACTAACAGCCACTCCTGACTAGTGAGTTCTGACGTTTCCCTCGCAATTATACAGAGAGAATAGCTAAATAACAAATCTAACGCTAACTATCGAGTTAGTCTTACTAACAGCTGTTAACAAACATAAATGCTACCTAACATTTCTTTAACAGGTGCGGATAAGCCTTATAACATGAAAAGTAACACAAGAGAAATCTATAACCATGATACAATATATGTTCATGGAACTAACCTGCCCTAACTGACTCGTGTAGCATCTCCATGAAATAAATTAAACTAGCTCATGACAAATAAACATATACTATCCAGGCGATTGGCTCAAAAGAAACCAAGCGCTTCACAACTCGCAAATATGCAGGGCTGATAATAAATCTACTCATGGCTAATCACAATACATATTCAATTTCATTAGGAAAGATACAATGCCTGGCGAGCGTCAATACAAACCAAACGTAGACAGAAACTAGAGAGACAGGTTACAAAACAGTCTATGCATAGGCTGACTAGAACTTGACAATCAGATATGAGTGAGCTGCATGATTCAACTTCCAGCGATAGGGTAGACTGCGCACTTCTAGTACACCAGTGGTTGACGAAATGATGTAGGTGATCCTGGTGTGGTGGGAGGCTACTTTCGGGAAACCCGAGCGGTGACTCCGCCTGACTTCATTGCGTCCTGGCCCGTCTCAGATGGATAGCTGTAGTTAGGATGTATAAAAATGACAGTTAATCACCCGACTAGTCGTAAATTGTTACAAGTTCTGTGTTTTATTCTGCTCGTACAGCATATTAAATAAACTTCCCGATTGGACCAAACAGGGAAGGGGAAAACAGGTTTCAGCCAATCACGTCTCACGGCTACAGCGCAGACCAGTGCGGGCGCCAAGGAGGGATTAGGCGCATGCGTAATGAGCACAGAAAGAGAAAGGCTATACAAGCTTATTAACCAACATTAATTTGAGGTGGTTAATCACTGCATTCGAATTAGATGAAGCTTATTAGCGATGACCTCGGAACACACTCACATTCACATCTAGGTCAAGGGGAGTCCAAACTTTACAGTAATTCATGACGCGTATCAGATATCTTGAAAAGCGACAAGGTCACATAATTGTGTGAGCTAATATCCATTAGCTCGGCACGATGGCGATTATTTCTAAAACCATGGGGTGGCCGGGACATAACAAAAACACACAAAAAAGACACCGTCCCATTCAAAACGGGACGTATGATCAGGCTACCTTTTAATAGCTTTCATCAAACTTTTTATACAAATAGCTTTAGAAGGGTATGAGGCGGAGAGCTGAGTCACAATGTTAAAACTACGTTTATTATCACCGCCTCCATCGCAGATCCTTATGCTGATTCAGGCTTCGTGACTTTATGGTATGGAGATAAGGAAATTAGTTAAAAGGAAGTGAACTCGCAGTATCTTGGAAAGAGGATGAGAAAATCTTGGTGGCAAGGTGGATGAGGAAAATATCTTTCAGTATGTCATAAAAGTAATTTAACTCTCGACCTTTCTATCAAAAATGCTCAGGTATGATGCAAATATAACGCTCCAGATCACACAAACATCTTCGCACGATGCCTCTAAATAGTATGCAAGAAAAAATAGTTAAATTTGACCTTCATTAAGGCCAGCTTATGGTCACCCCTTTGTGAGGAACCATTCACTGGCCTCCCCCTTTCTCAGTTATATCTCAGAATGGCTATTGTTCGTTATGAATCGCAAAGGGAGAAATAAACTTAGCACACCCACTGGAACACAATGGGATCAATCAACCATAATAGATAAAGATCAAACGGGTATGCAGAAAAGCTTGCGAGAAAATTGTTATCTGGGAATATCTATGTATAGAATCAACCTAATGCACAATATGGCATAAATATATTAAAAACTATCACTATTTAGGAGAAATAAAATATTAGCAATGTATTCAGTATTTAGAAAGTGAAAGAAAAGTACTTGACAAGCGATGGTAGTAAAATGTTAAACTTTCCAAAGAAGGGAATGCAAAGAGCAGTGGGGTACTATCTGGGTATGCTAGTCCTGCACCGCATATCCATGATTATATGAACTAGTTTCTTAATTCAATGTTTTCCGTGTAAATGGTGTGAATATTAATGTTTAAATTGTGAATAAATATTTATGTATAAATTATTAATTTGAAAACTAATATTTGTTCATACTTCAAGAATATCATAATTTAAGTAATTCTTCTTCCAAAAGGCTTTACCTTCCCAGGACTTGCAGCTTGAGAACATCATATAAATTAGAAAGGTTCTAATGAACTTGCCTAATGTTCATGAGGTTGCAACACTGCCTCTTTGGCTCTGCCTTCAAACATTGGCCAATGAACTCGGGGTTTTATAACCCAGAGCTACAGACAAATAATATACCCAAACACTCAACCTCCAGGTTAAAATGGCTGTGCTCCTTTTGGCAGCTTGATTCCTTCACCACTAGGATCGCTGTGGTTAGTTCTATCACCACCAAGCAGTGACATTAGCGAAGCCTAGTGTTGAAGAACTTATAGCAAGCTAACCAGTGTGCCAAATATTTAAAAAAGCTTTAAGATCACAATGAATTTTTAATAAAGCTGATTTAGTATAATTTAAGTTAAATTATATTAAATAAATAAACATAATACTTGTAAAATAATAGCTAGTATAGGCGATGTAACAAGATTTAAATTATACACTAATTAAATACATAATGAATTATGTGTATGCATTCTAGGCACATGTATCATCATATATTTGGCTAGAATATTTACCATCATTTTAGGTATACACAGGCGGGGGCTCTTAAGGGGGAAGCAAGAGGGGCTATTATAGGGTGGGGGGTGTAGGGAATGGGAAAAAATACCAGTGTTTTTTGCAGTTTATAAAGCAAAACTTTTTTTGATTAAAATAAATCAAATATTGGTTCTATACAAACAGTGAGTTTAATTTCCTTCACATGGTGATATCAACAGTTCTTGAATATCTTTCAAGGGTGTCCTGGAATGTCATTAACCATTTTTCTCTTCATTTAAAAAGTTTATTAGATAATAGCTACAAAAAAACTGGAAAAGTTTGAGTGACAAAAGAATAATTTACCTAATTTAGTTTATAAATTGTGTCGATGAATATTCCAAGAGTAGTGGTTAATGTAGCCTTTAAATCCTGTTACAATTCCTCGTGGTCCCATTCATCATACGAAGGCTGGCTGTAGATACGGAATTAGATGACATTATTGATGAGTTTAAAAAAGAATGGTACGCTTCAGCCGACGAAGGACATTGTAGTTTAAAATGTTTGTTTTTCAAAGAATAATCTTGTAAAATAAAACATTGATCTTGTTTTGTTTTTAATTTATTGTTATTGTTAAAATAAATGGTACGGCGCACCGCACAGACTTTCTCTCTCTTTCTATTAACTCGTAAGATTTCTGAACGTAATAATGTACATTGTATCATTACCACTCCACATAAGAACACGCATAAAATAATATACAATGATATAGAATTAATGAGAAAAGAGGCGCATCTTTGTCCACCTAAGGGATTTTCAAACAGTTTAATATCTTCCAGAAGGGTCAACACTTCGTATTAAAATTTCGATTTCTGGTTAAAATTTTAACATTTTATAAGGTGTTGCAGATCTTCAAGTCATCGCATTGATATTTAATTATTCATTTATACATTTTGACCAATAAAAAATGTAAATATTGACTATTGAGTCTAAAATGGAGATAGATCATTGCTGTGCAAATATTTCTCCTAAGAGCTTTAAGGAAAAATAACATACTTTTTTAGATACTTATATTTAATTACTCCATGGCATTGGAGAGTTATTGCCTTAAGACTTAAGTAGTATATGTTTACAACTAAAGCTCACAAAATTTTATTAATATATTTGCAAATATCTCAGAAACTGTTGCTGTTATAAAAATATATGTCAAATAAAAGTTTTTTATTTCTATTAGTCCTACAATTTTGCAATGATAAGTTGTTTAGTTTCTCAAATAGTTGTGGAGATACGGAAATTAACGCTTCTCTAAAGTACCCTTAAAATCATTTTCATAGGAAAATGAAAATAGCCAGTTTATTTATAATCTTAATCAACGCCTAGATACGAATTTTAATCAAAATCGTTTGAGCAGATTTTGAGAAAACAAATTTTTTCTCTTTTCGACCTTCAGTAAACTACACTTAATTTTAAGTTTAAATAGACACACAGACAGACGGCATTGCAATAACTATTTTTTAGGGTTCGGGGGGTCATGAGACGTTGAAATCCATCAACATTTCAGGTTAGTTTTTTTTACGATCGCAATACTTAAGCTTTAATGTCCAAAAAGTTAAAAATATATATATAATTGAGTATAGATTAAAAATTTTTGATTTTATAAAAATATGTCTCGAATAAAATATTTGTATTATAAATATATATACATATTTGTAATGCTAACTAATTTCATATCTCAAATAGTTTCGGAGCTATTATAAAAAATGTTGATTAACGCATCAGACCGGAGCCCTTAAAGCCATTTTGCCGAAATATTGAGAGTAGCCATTTTGTTTGGAATATTTATTAATGTTCATAAATGAAATTTAATCAAAATCGTTAGAGCCGATTTTGAGAAAATCGACTTTTTCTCTTTTTTCCCTTCAGTAAACTACCCTTAATTTTAGGGGTAGATATCCAATTCCAAAAACCCCTCGGGGCAACCCTATGAAAACCCTAGATATCAAGCTTCAGCTCAATCGGTAAAATAGTTTAGGCTCTAGTTGGAGGTACAGACAGACAGACAGACAGACAGACGGAAATTCAAAAACAACTTTTTCGGATTCAGGGAGTCATGAAACGTCAAAATTCATCAAAATCTCGAGTTCGATTTTTTTGACGATCACCATACTTTCTCTACCTGTAAGATAGAGAGAAAGTAAAAAACTCAAACATATTTTGGAAAGGGGAGAGGGCCGTTAATCCCGCCCCCTTCGTCTTTCAGCTGGCTCTTTCATCAATCAGCTAAAAAGGTTTATTGGGGATATAATATCTCACTTATTTGAAGCATTCCCGAATTTCTAATGACGTTAAAAACACTCTCAAGGTCAAGGTTATCAAAGTGATGAGGGTCTGCATGGCACTGAGGCAGTCGCTTACGAATGTAACTCTTTGTGCACCAGGGGAACCCAAACTAATAGGTTGACTCACGGTTCATCCACGTACTTCTCCCTGGCCTTTGGGTGGGCATAAACAGGCTCTTTCTCATTTGGAAATAAACATAGTCACCTTATGGGAATTGTAATGGGAAAATATTGCGGGAAACCCTATTCCCTTAAATTATTCCATACGTATGAAAATTAATCACGGTATGATACGAATAAATGGTCATGGTAACCACTTCCCGCTTCCTAGTTACAAAACAATCGGCCAAGGCTATCTACTTTTAGATTGAAGTCTTAATGTGATCAAGAAAGTCCTGGATAGTGCCAGGGGTACCAGGGGTAGGCCCTATTGTTAAAAATACGTTATAAATATCTGAGAAAGTAGGGAGTTTTTTTAATTAAAACACTCAATTCAGCAAAAACCCTCTTCGGTGGAAAAATAGTCTGAAGCGCCACTCTCGCAGTAGACTAGACTGCTGATGATGGGGAGATCGAGGTTTGAGTCTCGGTCGGGTGTACTGAGGGTGGTTTAAAAAAATGTTTTCCAGTCTCCCTCCACGCAAATATGGGTACACTTCCTCTAAATATAACCTTCCTCATCCATAAAACCTCAAGCGTTTAACTCGAACGGGTAGTAAGACGTGGTGCTAAAATATTGGCAAAACTAGATTACACCTTGCAATAAAAATGTTCCCTGTCACCAAAGGTATAATTGTTGTTGAGGTGACTTGTCATGCCTGCCTGATTCCAGAAAATTTGTTGTGTGATATTGTTAGCTGGTCGAGGTTGACAACAATGAGATACTGAAAGAACTGGGAGTTTGTGACTAGCTTATATCAAATCTTTCGTGGACGAAATGATGACAGGCATCCCAAGAGTCCAAGACAACATATGTCCTGACTTCATATATCCATGACAGCTACAATCAGGTTCCTCTATGATCCTTAATTCTTGTGCCAATTCTTTTTTACAATTTCCAACGACATTATCATTCTTCGGCCCACAGCTGCCATCAAACAATACCAATGTGTTCCAGACGTCCTAAAGCTGCTCGTAAATACAAGTCTGGGCCCGATGATAAGTTTGTTATTTGCGCAAAGTAACATCCTGTTTGGGTCCTGAACCAGCCTTGTTCAAGAAAAAGGGATGAATTCAAGAGCTACGCTATCACTCATCATACTTCAATCCTGGAAGGCAATTTTGGGTGATTATTTGCCCATCTTGTTCAGTGCTATAGTTGGTCTTAAATAAAAGAAGGGCGCGTTTATTCAATCAGTAGATGCAGTTATGTAGATGGGGAATTCATTGTTTGCCGATGCTAGATACTGCTGTTCTAGTGAAGTGAACAAAGTCTCTCCCCACTCCAAATGGATATAATGTTTGTGTGGAGAGTTTAAAGCCTTCAAAGTCTTACCAAGAAAAAGAATATCTACTTCCAAGACAAAATTACTCCCAGATAAACACATCAATTTGTGTCAAAATATCCTGATTACGGATGAGATAAACTGTGATCTTGTTGTAAGTTCCACTTTACACAGGAATCTACACACAGCTTTAGCGAGAACAAAAAATAAATATATTTCTTAAAACTATTTATAAATATCCACACCTGTCCAAATATAATATTATGAACGTCCTTATCTCAGCGGGATTGCCAAGTTTATTATATTCATATTGAGAAATTTAAACAGTTGGTCTTCTTCATTAAATCTGTAACTCTCTTGTTTTCAGGAGACACACTGTCACTCTGCTGACACCCCAACACTTTAGAGAAATATTACCACTGCTGACAAAATAATACTAACAGTAAAAAAGATAGTTACATTTGGTCAATTTTGAGAGATAAAAAGTGATGGATTCTATATTATAAACTTACCATCATACCCCAAACTCTATTAATATTTTTAGTATTTCTCATCTCATTATTTAGCGTTTTGAGAACAATTTTAGTGCCTATGTAATGAGGCAGGAAAAGTCATGTTTAAGGAATTATATCATTTTATTGGAGAAAAACTGGGAAACCACCTTTTGGTGGAGTGGTGAAAAGCCTCTCAATGCCCCCGGCCAGTGATCCGTGATCCCCCACCCCTTCAGATCAAGGTCAGGTCTGATTGACAGTAACATATGCAATAACTTTACTTCCAAGAAAAATTGAAAACGGGCTACGTTATTACGAATAAAGAATTATCCTATGTGGGTATAATATCGCTTATTTTAAAACACAGTGTTATCTTTTGTCTAAATATATTATATTCCGACAAAACATATGTGGTTACAAACGTAATAATTATTTACATATTTTTTGCCACCATTTCTTAATATCCCTCTAAGTTATACGCATGTGTATTAATTACGCTAAAGTGTCAGGGATTCGGAAAGGTGTATTTAGAGTAAGTGTACTCACATTAGTGTAGAGGTAGAGTTGGAAAACGTTTAGTTAAAGGCACCCTCAATACTTCAATACACCCGACTGGGATTCGAACCCTGATATCCCCATCATTGGTTGTACAGTATATAGCGAGAGTGCTGCCTCAGACCAGTGTGGTTCAACAGGCAGCCCGCAGGCCAACTGACAGCCCACTCTCACTGAAAATATGGCCCTCACAGTATCCTGAAAGTAAATTAAAGGGAAACCCTTGGTGGGAGATGTTAAATAGCTCATGACTCAAATATAAATACTTTTTAAAAGGCTCATGATTCGTTTTATAATGCATTTATTAGATTAGTAAAAATATAAATATATATTTTTATAATGCTAAGATGTTTTGTGAGAGTGTGTGTTGGTGCATATTTCATAATACATGAGGGATAAACTTTTTTCAAGTAAAATTTGAAAAAATCCATCAACCAAGAATAAAATTTATTTATACGAATAAGTAGGTCTATTGTAAATAAATATTTACTTAGTGTTGTTTGTAGGCCGATGTTAAGTTGATGGGATTATTAACTATGTCTTTGGCCCGTGGTGCAAACTGATAATCATATTTGGCCCTTGGGATGAAAAACGTTGGACCATCCTGCCTTAGACCATGCGGCCACCGATGCGAGCTCCTACTTAAATTCCCATTATATTATTTCACCGCAACAGGAACGTTTGTCTAAGCGCCAGTGCGTGAGGAGGGAAAGAAAAGTTTAACCTACATGTTCAACTTACGTGTCAACATGTTTTCACTGAACACCGCGCCCAGCTTAGAGATACTCCATATTCGTCTTTATTATCCCCAGAGATCTTAAGCTATAATCAATCTACCATGGGAGTGTAGGTGACTGATATATCAGAAGGTTCTGAAAACATTGGATGAAAGTAGCTTATGTCAACCTAATCGGAATTAATTATTATTTGCTTACTCATACTACATTGTCAACCCTGGTGGTCTTCGGGTAGAGTGCTCGCCTCAGAACCGGTTGTTCATGCGTTCAAACTCAGCCGAGGTTGATGGATTTGATCTTTATTGAGTGATAAATCGGTAGCACAACCTCCTTTGGAGGGGGAGTAAAGTCATCAGTCCCATGTCAATCGTGGTATGTAAAAGAACCCTTGGAGGAATGTGAAAGTACACTTTCGGCAGAATTGATTGTCCCTTTAGCGCTCTTTCATAGAAATTCAGTGTGGATGGTAACGGGGAACCATCACACTTCCTGAAATCCCCTAGTACATGTGATTTCTACCAGATGGTGCAGGCAGCACTAACCATCCGAAGGGATGAGTGCATGCCTAGCCCTGGATGGATGGAAGTCCCATCAAACCAGTCTTCGGGTTGTTGAATTAAGACGGAAGAAGTAATTTCCTAAGGTGTTTTCGTAATTTATTGAAAGTATAAAATATATTTATAAACTATTATGTTTTTTGGTTTGCGGTTGTGGCAACAATAATTATTAAAATACATGACATAATATATTAAATACTAATATAGTCACACTTGTATCTTGTTATAAACTGGCCCCCAAAATAAATCCTTTTTTTATAACCTAGAGAAAGATCCATACAAAATATTAGTTTCAAAATTGAACGTTTTTATTTTGTAAACACATGTCGTGGTATGTGATTTGATAATATACAAAATAGACGTGATTTGTACATCTAATAGGGTGATTAAGCCCTTGTTTCACTTTAAAAAAATTAGATTTAGTTCTTGCTCGTAAGTCATTCTGACTCTTTAATTTTTTGGCTGACTTCTTTCGGACCAAAACCAGTAATTCTCATCTCGTTCACAATAGGCCTGATTTCTAGCGTCGAGATCTTTACTCGTATAACTAGGTATCTGAACGTTTTAAAGACACTCCGATTCCCTATAAAGTTCACTGGATTTCTTCATGAACAAAAACATGTTGACACTTTGTCACAATACACTCAGATCTTTGCTCAGATGACTGTATACTACTGAAGGAATCGTGATCTTTCTGCTCAGACGGATAATAACCGACCTTTATCGGTAGAAGTCGTGATCGATCGAGGGTTACTTGACTACTAGTTCCCACAAGGTCAAGTACACGACTGATGCAGTCATGAGTAATGCACTCGACCCCGTGGGAACACGCCTCACGCTATGGCACTCCTCTGTGACTGATGACTGACCATGGTTAATGGATAACACTGTACGCTTGAAATAGCTAAGCCAGTGGTTCCCAACCTAAAGGTCGTGGCGTGTTTCGGGAGGGTTCACAAGGCTTGTTGAGGTTATAGATTTATAATTATTTAAATTTCTAAAGTGATTATAATGACCTTAGCAGTGTAAAATTCAAGTATAATATGAGTGGTTAGAATGATAAAAAAAAATGTAAGCTACTGTTTAGGGTCCTTTTGATTTAGTTTACTGGAGCATTTTCGTGTTTAGGTGAGTGGCACTGCCAGCATAACTTCCAAAATACCAACTGGATTTTCATTTGAGACATCTTATTCACATTTATATAATCATTATATAAGCAATTTATAAAAATTAAATCAATCACGTGGACTTAACGTCAAGATCGTTTGGTTTGTCCTTGATGAGGTCAGGATTCAAATTCTGACCAGGGTTACTGGGGGGGGGGGTGTAATTTTCCCAAACGGTTTCCCTTTTCTTCTTCTGAGCAAATAAAAGTTCATTTCCTCTAAATTCTAACTACCCTACAGGTGTGATCGAATGCGGATATCCCGGTTGGGTGGTAGTATTCAGTGAAACCAGTAATTTAAAAACTAGGATGTGAGCTGTTTTATGTTATCAAAGAGTTGCGATGGTTTCAAAGACAAAAGTTGGAGTTAAACCTTGCAAGATGTTGTAAACTACTGAGCTAAGCCAATCAAACCTGTGTAGGGTGCCTCCATGCTGGATTACTCCGAATAACATACGTGAGGGCTGGCCACTCGTGTGGTCAGCTGAAGCCTTGTGCGATTATCTGTGTTGAAGCAAGGGAATGTAATTGCTCCTCCACATGTGGCACACTAAGCGGTTGGTAGTGCATACCTTGTCTAGGTCGGGGAAAGCTGGTCCGGATACCTCCTTGAGGTCCCCACTGGAATATTTAGGTTAACACGCTTCAGTTCGAAACGTCTAAGGTAGGCGTGTAAAATTTATTTGGTTAAAAGAGCCACATTTTTAATGCGCAAATTTAAACATATTTAGATATTAATCTCATGTGAGTAAAGGGTATAAGTTGGGTACATCAACCCCACTTGCACCTACTTTAGTGGCCGCATGGTCTAAGGCGTAATCTAGTGTTAGACTTGACTACCGATGCCATGGAGATCGTGGTTCGAATACCGATTGTGTGTTTTTTCCTAAATAGTTTTCCACTCTACCTCCACGCAAATGTGGGTACACTTCCCCTAAATTCAACCTTTCTCATCCCTAGCTCACTAGTGTGATTATTACATATGCGTATAAACTGAACGAGTAGTAAGACGTGATGCTAAGAGATAAAAAATAAATAAAAACTCAACTGCTAGATTAAGTAAAATAATGTCCAATTTCCAAATGTCATCATCTCAAATGTTGTTTTTCCACAACGTTTATAATAAAATGATTAGAACCGCATTGCATTTTGGTTCATCAAAGAGTCTGCGTGCCGCACAAAATCATGGAATGGGCCACAAGATTGACTTTCCTAGTCAAAGCACTTTCGAAATAAACTATACTGTGATGACGGGTGGATTGGGCTTGAATCCCTGTCGGGTATATTTAATCAGAAATACTAGACGTTAAATATTGAGGGGCCGACTATTCCCACCCCTGGAGCCAGAATGTGGTGATGGGGTTTAATCCTGCTATTATATAAGGGATTGGTCGAGTGTCTGTTAGAGATACGATTATCGCACTCTACTGAGAATACAGCCACGGTGGGCAATAGAAGTCCTAAAGCAAGAATCAGGCCAGAAAGCCAGAATTAGGCGAGGGGATGCCCCTTATTATTTTATAGACGATTGATTGAGTGTCAATCAAAGAATCGATGGTCCGCCTCTTTTAAAAATACGGCCACAGTAGGCAACATAAGCTTTAAAGATGTGATGCTGGTTTCTTACCGCGTGTGCCAGATGCTCTACATACTATGGCATCGCATGATTTACCACTTTAGATTATTTATTTGAGGTATTTAACGTGCACTTTCTGAACCGACTGATTATATCAGCAAACGAGAATTTCTATGTGCGAGAGCGAAAGGGCCTATCACTTTTGCTGGTAAAGGTATTTTCACATAGCTTCCAAGATTATTTTACATGCCACAATCAACATGGGACTGATGGCTTTACTTCCCCTCCGAAGGAAGTAGTGTTACGGATTTTTATCGTTCGTCGACTCAGGCTGGGTTTGAACCCACGATCATCGGATCCTGAGGCAAACTCTTTACCCCAACAACCCCGAGGTCAACTACCTCTTTAGAGCTCATTGACTTAGTAATGAGGGTAATGCCAGATGGGTCTACCCTGGTGAGCCGTAATATGAGGGGGAGAGTGGATTTAATTGACTTAGAACTGCTACTTGGGCCATCAAACTAAATCAATAAGATTGTCGTAAAAGTTTTATTTTAGTTACGATAGATTCCTGTCTTAAGCCTATCGATGGAGAGTACATAAATACATTTTCACATACAGACATACATGGCTGATTGCATTAATATTTATCTTATACCTATATGAGATGAAAGGACAAACAATTTCTTCCTTTCTTGTGATACGCCGGATGATTATCTTGGTTTGACCTTAGGTTCATGCAGAGTAGGGGTTCCCAAGTTGTTTTTTAGACTCAAGGAGCCCTTGCACCGGAACAAATACATGCTGAAGCACTCATACAGTTTTTTACACTAACATTATGAACATTCAGTAATGAAATTTAAATTCACACGTATAAAAGTATAAAACAAAGGGAAAGTATCAAAAGTTATGGCTGCGCCTTTGGAAAATGTCCTTTATTTGGATTTGAAAAAATTGGCAATCCTAATTACTGATGATATTTTATAGTGTGAAAAACAAATAAATAATATTTTAAAATTGCCTCACCGTATCTATGGTGGAGCTCAAGGGCTCCGCAGAACACAGTTAGAAAAACTCTGACGTAGAGAATACCACACAAAAATTAATTTACACACATCTAAATACAGGCAATGCATTGATCCCTTTGTGCATGAAAATGAGCACACATGTATACATATGAACATGAATGCATAGTAAAATGCATTAGCCATTTATCTACTCATGTGTGTAAGAACATTTTTCAAAATATAATGACAGGGGCAACTGGATTAGCCTGCATTTAGTGCTCAAACAGAGATACCCGAGCATTCACAGACACTATGTTAGATTTTAATAGCCTTTTACCTGAATAAATTAGCTTCCAATTTGGCTGCCAAAGAATTGATATCTTTTGACTTCAAATGAGCCTCCCTATTACAACAAAAACAAATTCCTCCCTCTGTCAGTCCATCCACTCATCCACTTGATTTTGCATTTTGTTTTATTATGAGCACCTCACTACTAACTAGCTACTTACATTGATTAGTTCTAGCTTAATCTAGTTTCTAATCATTATCTTATCAATGGTCGTGACATAATATTTATTTAAATTTAATTTGACCATTATTATTTATAAAAATTAGGAGAGTCAGAAGGTATTGTATAACCTTGATCTAGTCAAACTGCAAATATCAAAATCTACAATAAATTTATAGGAGGAGGAGATTTGTTCAATTGCTGATATTGTTATTTGAAGATATTCACACACTAATGTTGGACAAGTTTATTAATCTGTACAAACTGTTTTGCAATAAATATTCTAAATACACAAGTTACAGAAAACATGTCAACTAAAAAATTACTGAGATTGTTATTAGAGATAAATATGTTTTTTTCAAGCTTTTTATGTACATATATTTTGGTCCATAAAATTAATAACAATTACTGGAGAAAGAGCTTTAAACATTAAGGGGTTAGACTTTTCAGAGACAAGAACATTGATACTAAATCAAAAGTTTGGGCTTTCTTGTTTAAGCTTAGTGTTCCATTTTTAAAAAATATTGTTCTTAGATTTGTTAAGATATAAATTCCTATCTCTTATCATACAATTTTTTTTAGCGGGTGATTTCGTGAAGTTTGGTTTTACAATGGCGAGTACTACAACGCTGCTAGCTTGGGGTTTTCTCTCCTATAAAGAGGCCTACATCAGTGCAGGTAGGAATAATATTTACAAATTTAAGGATATAAATACTGTACATCTTTGAAAATATAGCATAATCATCATCACTATCATCATCATTACCATCATCATCATAATTATCATCATGAACAGCTTCCAGCCACTGGGTGGGTCTGTTTGGAACGTAAGCCTCTCCACAGCCTCCTTTCCTCCCAACACCTCTCTCCCTCCATCTTGGCCCAGTCCTCTCCTCTCTCCTCTACACTCCTTACTCCCTTAATCAATCTGTCCCTTGATCTTCCTCTCGGCCTCCATATCCAACATCTTCTTGGGCATCCTTTCCATTTCCATTCTTCTCACATGGCCATACCACCTTAGTCGTGCCTTCTGTCCTGTCCTGGCTTTCCTTTTACTATTCCTGTTACTCTCTCATTCCTCATCCTGTCAAATTTTGTCAATATAATATATATATATATATATATATATATATTATATATATATACCTCGACAACCATCGTTAATTAAATCATATTTTGTATATTTATCTTTTTAATCATCCTTTTATTGTATTTAACATGGTACAGTCAACTTGTTTCATAAAACTCTAAATTCATTGAATGGTGTCTGATGAAAACTAAATGAAATAAGGAGTCATCAAAAAAGATGTCTGTAATTTCATAGTAAAATATATATGGAAATAAATGAATAATATATAATAATTGAAATAATCGAAATGAAATGATTGAAAAAATAGGTTTATCGATCGAATAATTCCAAGTTACTGTAATAGTTTTGGTGTAAAGTATCATCATGTACTGTATCTGTAACAAAGTACTGAAATAAGTGGGAATATTGCACTGGTATTGTAATGGTAAAAATCACTATATTACAGTGGTATACATATCTAGGTAGGCATACACAGTCATAAAGGAAACTTCCATCATCAGACGCTAGTAAATATTTCGTAAAGTGCATATTTTTATATTTGATAGAATACTGTATATAATTTGACATATTGTTAATTTCTTATTTACAATTAATTTTATAATATACGTTTAAGATTGATCAAATTAATATTATTGGAAATATGTTCAATGATAATACCCTATTAATAAGGAAAAAAATTATATAATTGCAAACTTTCTAATTGATTTTATGTAGGCCTACTAATGTAATAGCCCTAACAATTTGAATCCATTATGGGCTTGTACTGTAAATTTAGAAATCTTTATTAAGATATTAATCGTATATGTGTAGGCCTACTGATAAAACATTGTAACTACGGTCGTTTAAACGTTTATTACTATGTATAACAACTTTCTGTAGGTCAGTTTAACCATGGATTGAATGCCATGAAGTGGTCTGCAGACTACTTCATCAAGTGTCACGTCAGTCCCAACGAGCTTTATGGCCAAGTGGGTGACTTCAACTTAGATCACGAGTTCTGGGGAAGACCTGAAGAACTCAACATGTCCAGGCCAGCCTACAAAATAGACGCTAAACATCCAGGTAATTAATTGAGTACTAAGTAATTATTAGCAATTTTCAAAAGAGGATATATTTTTGTAAATAATAAATTCACTTAATTCAAAAAGTTTTTTTTTTTTTTAGCGTTTGATTCTTTTGATAATAGTGGACTCCCAACTAATTCCATCTGACATGCCACTGATCTAGTTTACGATTTTAGAAAATAAATTTATTCGGGACCATTGATTGAAGACCAAGAAGTAGCCAGTTTTGTATAAATAATGTAATATGGTAGATATTTATAATTTAATAACAATACTCATCTGATTATGTATGTATTAAATATGTAAGACCCGCTTTGGTGGCTGCATGGTATAGCGTGCTACTCTCGCAGTAGACCAGACTGCCGATGACGGGGAGATTTATGTTAGAATCTCGGTAGGATGTACTGAGGGTGGTTTTTCCAAAGTCATTTTTCATTCTCCCTCTACGTAAATGCGGCTAAAGTTCCTTTGATTAAAACCTTCCTAATCCCTAAAACTATTAGCGTAATTAGTACATAAGCGTATAAACCAAACGGGTAGTAAAACGCGGTGCTAAATAAAAATTATGTAACGTTATCAAGGTTGTTTCAGGTAGATATTAAGTGTATGTGTTGTTATAACAGAAAGTCGGTAAGATTAATACTTAGTGGTGGAGATCCTTTTAGTCGTTAATTGGTTGAGGAAAGGTGGCCATTATTTACGTCTGGTAGAGTAGGTAAAATGTGCTGGTAAACCCCACAAAGGAAAGGGTAGAATTATTCCAGTTACCGTAACGGAACCTTGGAACGTGGCTCCACTACAATCGACAATCAGAATGAACTGGTAGAGTGAAGATGTTTTTATTAGATGACTGATACAGAATAACATGAATCACGATAATTATTACGATGTATTAACTTGAAAATATCATATAGTCAGTATAAATCATAATTTCAATTAAAACATATCCGTAACAAAAGGGTTAGTTTGTTTTAAATAATCAAGATTACTATTGATCACGTGCATATTAAATCAAATATATTCGGTATCAGGGACATCAGTCCCTTAATCTTCGATTTAAATTCAAATAAAGTTGTGAAACAACAACCAAAGCCTAAGTAGTATCTTAGTTTATACTGTAGAGATCCAAAACCACACTTTAATTACGTACGTACTCAAGTTATTTTAAATAAATTATTTCTAAATATGTTTTAAAGGGAAACTAATAAAAATTAAAGGCTCATATTAATTAGCATATATAAAAGGTTTTATAAATTTTCTTTATAAAACGTTTAACATATCTACAGTAACAACAATTGAAAAATAGATTTTAAAAAACTTTTATGAAAACTTCTCTAAATGAAGGAAAGACCTTTTTTTTACTATTGATTTTTTTTACAATTAATGCAAAGATTATTAACGACTGATTCTAAGACGTAGGATAACTTTAAAGAAATCTACCCACATAGTGGCGCGGATGTAGGGAACGCTAGTTAAGGGCAGTTTCTTAGAAGTTTTTATAGCAAAAACATTTTTCTGACCAAAGTAAATAGAATACTTCTCTAATGGAAAACAAAAGAGTTTAATTTTCTTCACATGATGATATCAACAGTTGTTGAACATCTGTTAAGGGTGCCTTGAAATTAAATAACAACTTTTTCTCTTGATTTAAAAGGTTTATCGTCTAATTCCGATATGCTCATAACAAATATACATTACCGGTAACTATTGATATCACATTGTGAAGAAATTAAATTCTATATTTTCACTGAAGCGATATTTTATTTATTTTATCCTATTTTTTTTATATATATAATCATTGGGGTATTTGAGGTTTTAACGTGCACTTTCTGAACCGACTGTTTATATAAGCACACGACATATAGAGTCCAAACCAACTTAAATCTAGAACGGTCACAACACCCGGCCGTTAATTCATCACTGTGAAAGGGTTAAACCCACATTTCCCCAATTATTAATTTTTCGGCCATACCAGGAATCAAACCTGGGACCCTTAGCTCAGTACATAGACACGCTTCCAACTGAGCTAAGGTGTCGGACCATTTTGTTATACAAACTGCAAAAACACCTTTTCTATCATTCCTACATTCCCACCTTAATGTAGTGGGTCTATAAGTGTTGAATGTATATATGCTACCGTGAAAGCTGTAAACGTTACGATTGCCGGCAATCGACCGCAATTTACGTGATTCACTTGTTTACACTGATGGCTATTGGAAATGAATGTTAGTTTCTAACATCCCCCGGTGATTTCCGGAAGAGAGTAAGTGCACCCAGTGGATTTTGGAAAAAAAAACATAGCAGCAACGATGTTATTTCACTGCACTTACCTTAAAATAGTCTTGACACATTAGCTCAGTTGGTGGCATGTCTGCCTACTGAGCCAAGGGTCCCGGTTTTGATTCCCATCATGGCCAAAAATGTATAATTGATGAAAATATGGCTCTACACTTTCATATTGATAAATTAACAGCCGGGGTTCTGATTTTGTGCCTATCCTAGTCTTAAGTTAGATTATAGAGCATATGAAGCTACGACAAGAATAGCCAGGCGGTAGTGGAAAAATATATCACTTGAATACAAAATTAACCCAGGCCTTAGGCTGGAAACAGTAATGGATGTAATAAAATTTACTTGGAAATCAATAATTGAAATCTTTCAATAATAAAAAAAAGCATGACAACTAAAAACAGATGATTGTAAGTAAATTAGTTAAACTAAATATCTACAAAAAAAAGTGAATAAAATTATTGGCACTATTATATTATTACTGAATTAAATATGGTTACTTTATTATTGCATATTATATATTTAAATTGGATAAGAGAATAAGCATATTCCTATATATTTTCACGAGCTAAATTTATATCGTTAGAACACTGTTTGGCACATTAAAAAGTAATAACAATAATAAAAACAAATGCCCCACTATAGAGAAGTTGCAAATAATTACATATAACTACACCACAAATGTTACGTCCCTACAAAAAAACAAAAAGGTTAGACCACCATAGTTTAAAGTTACTTAATAAGTATTCAAATAAGAGTTTTTTTCCATCTAATTATGTACTGAAAATTTGTTAAGTTAGAAATTAGTCCACTTGTTGCATCAAGGCATACGTCCGTGATACTTAGAATTACACGGTCGCCGTATTTTTTGCAGCTGCATTTCTTGGTCTTACGCTCAGTAATACAGTTGCAACGGTGATATCGCTGTCCTCCACCAACTGATTCCAAAAACACCATTCCACGAATGGAAATCTCTTTTAATGAAACATCTTTCATTTCAAGAAGTTTTTTTTTACAGGCCACAAACTGGTTTCTGGTGTATAGTTTATTGTAAGTGCTGTGTGAATTTACATTCTGATAGAGATCGTTATCGTGCTGCAACTACAACTGCCAGAATATTCCGGGAATCGGTCCTACCGCAATCAAAGTCAGGTACAGGAACTGTAATTATATCACCGATTGAAGCAGGAGGAACATTTTTCTCTGAATTGCGCAACATTTTATTAGCTTGTTTATTCAAACCCTCATAGGTTTTTTCCCTCTTTTTGTTGAAATTTTATTTTTTAATACAGAACCGACACGTCACCGAACCATAACCTATATTAAATACCCTGTTTGCCCCTCTTCCCTTTGGATGCACCATTGCTTACAGCAAAAGATCTGTGTAAATATTAGCAAAATTAGCAATAAACCAATGACTTAGCGATAGAGTATTAATAGTCCGAGATAATCTCCCTATGTTAGTCAGAGTTTACATATCTAAATAACTTATGGAGCATAAATTATCAAGTTGGGAGACTCGTTTGTGTCCAAGCAGCATTGTGTGAGATAAGTTAGGCATTTAAGAAATAGTTTTAATTGCAACGTGAGTTGAACAATCCACCTGATTCCCTCTTTCCAAGGTCTGATGGACGCTTGATCCATGTACCACTTCATTTTACTCTTATATGATTTTTTGCTTTGAGTATTGCTAACTGTGTGCTTTCAATTACATAAGCTAATTGAATAGGATCTGTCTCACTTATGCATCAGAAATGTGCCCATACCACTCTTAGCCCCAACATTAATATTTACTTAAATTTCTAACCATGTAGATATCATTACAATTTTTTGGACCGCCTTTGTGGTCTAGTGATCAGAGGCTCTGGCTACGGACCCAGAGGTCCCAGGTTTGATTCTCGGGGCCTCCATATTTTCTGAGAAGTCTTTCCAGACCATCTGAAAAGCAAATAGGTGCACATCTTCAAATATTTCCCTTTAAATAATCCCTTTACGTTCTTGAACAACAGTGGTTGAGGGTCCTCGGCCCCCAAATCTCCCCTGCAACTTTTATAGTACAGCATACCTATTAATTTCTCAGAATACGCCGCAGGTTTGGACACACTTAAAACATAGATTCATCAAAATCTCTAGGTCGATAATTTTCACGACTACAATACTTTCTATTAAGATAATAAAATTAAAAAGAGATGTTTAAGCAAATTGTAACTAGCGAATATTTTTAAGTGGTGTGAAAATAGAGATAAAAATAAACCTAAAAATCTAGGTTTGCTACGCGGCCCCCATGGTGGAAGCCTCTGCCTTAGATCATTCGACTACCTAACTGATTATGTATAATATAAGTAGTAGCATTTAGTTCATTTTCATGTACTTACAAGGCTTATACATCTAATAACCTTTTGTTTATGTGCATGGACTTATAAGCCTTACACGATATTTATAACATTTTGTCCATTTACATTTACTTAAAAGCTTTACAAATCTAATAACACTTTGTTCATGGGCATGGACCTATAAATAATTTACAAATCTAATAACATTTTGGTCATGGGCATGGACCTACAAATAATTTACAAATCTTATAACATTTTGTTCATTTGCATGGACTTACAAGCTCTACAAATCTTATACATTTTGTTCATTTGATTAGAATTACAAGCTTTACAAATCTAATAACATTTTGTTAATTTGAATAGGCTTGGCTTTACAAATCTAATAACATTTTGTTCATTTACATAGACTTAGCTTTACAATTCTAATGACAGTTTGTTCATTTGCATGTACAATACTTACAAGCGTTACAAATCTAAAAATATGTTAACCCCTAATCTAAATGCCATTCAATCTGATGAACACTGGAGCCTAGCTTCTTTTGATTTATAATGATACCTCTGAAGCAGGGGTATTATGTTTGGCTTCTTCATAGTAAGGCGGGTCTCAATATGGGAAGTGGAAGTGAAAAATAATATTTTCTCCTAGCAAGAGGTAATTAACTATGCCCATTGTATTGTTTAGGGCGTGTTTTTAAACCCACAATAACATATATACCTTTGTTATTTATTTGTATAGTACTCTAGTTGAAGGTTTTGAGTGACGGTTTCATCGTCTACTCTGACGCTACGCCCCTTTTAATATTTAAACGTGGAAATAACATCGGTTACCAATGAAGTATCATTACAGTTACAGATTTTGATTTTAATACTTAATGTAGATTTGACAAGAATGTAGCGATGTTAATTTAAAGCAAAATGCAGTCAGCAAACTACCAAAACCCTTTAAATCAAATGTGTACATGAAATTGAATCAGTTTCATGTTGCTCTACATTGGCAAGATACGTCGTTCTTTGATTTAGTACTTAGTAAACGTAAAGAATAAATGTTCTTACATTAGTAGGTACCCATAGAATACAACTCTTTGCTTTTTAGGTTCAGACCTGGCTGGTGAAACAGCTGCTGCATTGGCTGCTGTATCACTTGTGTTTAGGACTGAGAATCCTAAATATGCTGACCTATGCCTGGAGCATGCAAGACAACTGTACACGTTTGCTAGCGATTTCCGTGGACTATACAATGAGCCCATTAAAGGAGCAGCACAATACTACGAGTACGTATTTTAAAATGTTATTTCTAATGCAATCAAAAAAGATGATTACTTTCCCATGTATTAAATACATTAGTATACAAGTAATTTGATCAGTTTTACTAGCACTTTATTTACCTGAAGGTATATTAACGGGGTAAATACCACTAAGATAATATGTATTTATGCAGAAGTGTTTTTTTTTCTAACTGTTTTGAACATATGATGGCTCTAAGACCTATTTAGAGGAGTATTTCAGAAAGAGGGGAAGGAAGGGAAATTCGTGATAAATGTTTACTTTTAATAATCGATAAGAATATTATTTTATCTGATAGTCTGGTCACTGCTTATTCTCACCCCCCCCCGTTTAATTTTTCGAAGCTCTGTCTGGATCTTACTGCCTCAAACATCCTTAATAGCATCTTGTCTAAGCCACTGAATTCTGTTACTATGTTGAATCATTATCAAAATAAAAACCCCACGTAAAATGTCCAATAGCTATTTATGCAACTAGAAAAAATGTCAATCACGCCTAAAACACTGTACCGATTATGCTGAATTTTCACATGATATAACTTGAACGTCCAGTTAACACATAGGCTGCCGATAATTTAAAAACTGTGCCAGCCATTTTGTTTCAAAATAGTGCGTACAAAACACTATTTTTTGGCCTTTTTTTAGCTTCCAGTGATGGGATTTTCATTTGACCAACTTTTAGATGTTGCTAAATGTTAATTATTCTGGACGGAGAAAGGCCTTTTTTTTCATTAAAATCCAATAAAATTATGGTTTTTCAAAGATTCTATCTTAAAACATGCGATCAATAGTGTATTCTCCTGTTGATAGTAGAATTAATTTTTCCCTGTCTAGCTTGATATCCAATTCAACTATAGGCCTAAATCCAAAGATCAATTAAATTTGGTGTTGATTGTTTCGTATTTACATTAGTAGTCAAATTGTGTTTCTTTGATAAATAGAAATTACACATAGGCAACGTTTCACATCTTTATTTGATTTGATCTTAGATTCACATGGATAAATACTCAGACAAATATATTACTTTTTCTTTTAAAAGGTAGTTTAAACTCCAGAATAGCCAAGGGAATAATCATATAAATAAAATCTTATGTGTATTTATTTTTGTGAAAACAATGTAACTTCAAGACCAAGACATTTTGCAAAGGAGTTTAGAGATGCCTGAAGATGTGCACCTCAGACGTATTTATTATACTTTTACCTATATTGAGACAATGACGCTTTAGGCCACTTGGTTGCCAATGTGGCTTATTTCATAATACAGAAATTTGATTATTTGCATTCTTATAATAGGAAACCAATAGGTGTGAAATTGAGCATTTATTTACTATATAAACTTTTATGAGCCCGACACCTTCAACTAATTTACCACAATTTAAGTTAACTCAAAAACTAAGAAAAAAGTTTATATTTGGCATAGATTTACGTGCCTAAGGACATTTTGGGGTGTCTATCTCAAACGTATTATCTTTACCCTTACACTATATTCCAAGTTTGATTCCTTAAATTACGTGACGAGATATGTGGATAACTCCAAAAACAGAAATATGGAAAGGGAATAACTTAGTTTATGGCCTCCAGGAAATTTTAGAATTCGTTCATCGGCATTTTTTAACTTTCACTTATATTCTTAGCCTTACACTTAAGACTGAGTGACTACTGCCACGGATATCTCCTAAAACTAGAAAAATACAAGTTGAAACTTGGAATAGGCATGCATACTCAAAGAAACCTATGGTGTGCTCCCATCTTGGTTATTTTCTTTTAATATTAAATATCCAATCAATTCTAGATTTAGTGTACTTGATTGTAGTGAACATATATTTAAAATGAATCTGATTAATTTGTTCCGATCCACATGCACTTAAATATGTGTTAAAATTGTTTATTATGAACAAATCAAACTCGATTTTAGTGAACCTAAATACTAAGACGACAACAAAAAAGTGTGTGTCATTCTAACATTATAACTCATCGAAAACAAATCTTAAATACAATTTGAACTTAAGTCTTGAATGAACTATTTCTACACCAGAGTTATAACTTTAGTAGCACATAGATCGAATGAAATTATGGAATGGGAAGGGTACAAAATGCTGAGTGCATACAGAAACTGCAACCTACATAATTAAAGCTTCATCATGGTTACAAAAAGGAAATACAGACAGGCTTCTTCGTTCTATATTATACCTTTTGCCGACAAGACATGGAGGAGTGTGTAAATATCCCCTATTCATAACTGATTCCAACACACTAGTTTAGCTACTGGGTGTATGACTTTTATGCAGATAATGAAGTGTCACAGAATGAACTGCTACAAATGGTCAATGATAAATCTTTTGAAATATAAGACCTTAACAATATGGACTATGCAGTTATAACAAATTAAATCACACCAGATGAAGCTAACCCTGAGGCTGTTTAATATGGTTCTACTACGGAAGCAAAATAGGTTGTAGATGACTAAGACGATAGTCAAGAGAGTGTCCCGATAGTGAAAGAGATGTTGGAGGGTGACAGGACTGTTCTAAGGTTTATTGACTGTATATACAATGTGAACTCGAGTTTGGGAAAAGCACTTACTTTTGACATAAAAATATTCATTCAAACCGTATACAGTCATCAACAGCGTACATCCGATTATTTAAATATTAAATGAGTTCATTAAAATTGATTCTGTTTGTGATATTTTGCTTTGTATGTCCCAAACCCTATAACTCAAGATTAAGGGGAAACACGTTTTGGTATTAGTGAGCTTCGGATACTGTCAACCAAATATCTGAGTCTATTGTGATTCACTATAAGCGGAGTTGTTTGTTGACTAGCCATAGAGCTAGTTATATACCGTTTTTTATATGTCAATAATACTCCCGAATACCTAAGCAGATGCTCAGAGATAATGCCAACCAAATCATGGTTTACAGGATGGATGATACGAGCTTCAAACACGTCTATGATGAGCATGTAATACCAATATGACGTTTCAAAAGTTTATGGAGATGTGTAATTATGCTGGAAGAACAAATATGATTTTCTGGTGCTAAGTAAAAATCACACCTTAATGAAGGGTGAGAGCAGGATGGTTGCCTTTATCTTTTACGATTAACAAACTCAGTTTTTCAACTGAAGATATGTCGTCATGTTGTCCATATCAACATTTGGTCATAGTCTCTACAGTGGTAGACCTGATGTGAATCTGATTTTGACTCCACAAAGACATTTAGATGTAGTATATAGACTTTTTGTCAAGCCAGCTGGAAGGAAGGATGCCTGCTTACTCGATACGAATAATAGTATTTACAGCAACGAGCAAATATTTGCTTTCAACAGCATTAAAAATACCGTATTGAAATTTAAGGATGCTCTAGTTGAGAATATGGAGATGGATAGGACTATACCTTCAAACTTTGAATGGATCAGCAGGCAAGGGTTGGAAGAGGAATGGAATGTATATCGACTACAGGAATATCGTATTGCCTTGCTCGATTGCTTTGGTCCCAAGCTGATGAAGTTGTAAGAGTCAGTCGCTTATCATCAAAAGACTAATATTGACTTGTACGATATACATAATAGGGAGATACATTTTATCTGCCAGAGTGTGCAACGATCAGTATTAAGATGTGAAGGATTAGTCTTACATAATATTGGGGAATCGACACTATCCTCCAATGCTGCATCTAAACTTTATGTGGAAGTGATGACTAACAAAGTTTTAATCTACATCTACTCGGATTATAAGCCTAGTATAAAGGATTCAAAACACTTCAAACTTGCTTTGACTGTTGGAACTGGCTATGGGTTCAAGAAATCGGGAATGGCTTAATCTGTATTTATGAATTCGAAGAAAGTGATTTGTCTAGTGAACCTTAGTATTATCAGAGCACAGCCTTATTAAACGAAATTATAAACAGCTACGAAATGCTCGTAATTATTCTGATGTTGTTGCGAAGGAAACCACTAAAAGAGATTGTTTGGGTGGTGCCAGCAAGATCCGAGCATTAAAAGATCGTGACTTCAAGATCTGAACCTGAAACTGATCAAGAGAGTGAGCAGGAGAAGGGTGAGAAAGCTCACTTCCTAGATCGCTTTACAAACACTTGTTGGTAATTCGCTTCAAACACCACGTGCTTGTTCAGATATTAGTCATGGCGTACGCTACTATGAACAAATAGCCATGTTGGAATATATTCACATCCTGTTTGACGAAGGCGATGGAAGTATACTTACGAATAATATAATGGTTCCTTACACTCAAAGATTATTGGAATTACTCTTCAGAAAAGAGTTTCTTATCACACCCAAGTGTATCTTGAAGTCTACAGTGTATGTTTGAAGATACGAATGCACATTGATTTAGGAATATGCTTTACGCAAATTTAAAGTCACTTGTTGGGACAAATCATCTACGCATCATTAAACCTATGTTTAAAGAGGAGGGTGGGCTCAATGGAGAAGACATGCTCAAGATTTTGAGAGGAAGAGGAATCGATTATAACTATTGGGGTTATTATACTGATGTTTTCAATTGGTTGCAACTCTTGCAAGCCGATTAAGACATTCGTAGCATGAGAACAAAATTGTTTCTATCGTTGAAGAATTACGGGTGGTTCTTACCATTGACCATTCTATAAACTAGTTACCCCATCACTATTAATTTCATAATCATATCTGTCAAGAAGTGGGTCACACGTGAACTTTATCGTCTTGCATGACATGGTTTTGCTTTAAGACATGTTAGCGTACGTGGACTGAATGAACTGCTTCAAGCTGATTTGTTTAAGATGATAACCTACTCTAGATCGAACAAAGGGTACGAAGTACAGTCTTATAGTCATCGATGACTATTATAAACAATCCTGAGCTGTTCCTATATGGCTAAGACAGAAAATAAAGTTATTGCAGCTATGGTGTAAATGTTTCATCAGGTAACGGCAAATAGCTACCAGTGGTTCGAAATATGTGTAAAGATAATGTAACAGAGTTTTATAATGTTGACTTCGAAGCTCTCATGAAAAGTAAGAGAATTAATCATTATTTTGTGAACAGTCATGTCAATGCTAGTATCATAGCGATTCAATCGGACTCTGAATAACTTGTTGTGGACTAGATTTATGGTTAAGCTCGTTAAAGAATCTTATCATTAGATTGATATGATCGATTCTTTACTTGATGAGTATAAGTGCAAGGTATACTCATCTATTAAGATGAGACCTATTTACCTTTACTTACATTCCAAGATGGTTAACCCTGAATCAAGCACGTTTAAACTTTGTGATATCATGCGCATCAGTAAGATTAAGGACGTTTTCGCTAAGAGATGTAAAGTAATCTGGTCAGTGGAATTTTTTTAAATAAGCAAGGTTATCCAGACGAATCCTAGAACGTTCTTGCTTTACTATATGAAGGGTTAGTACTAGTACGATAGTGAAGCTTCCATGCAGCCAGATATGATCACATTTGTAGACTTATTTCCCCTTTTTATAAATGAAGAAAAGTTCAAAAGAAAAAGGATTTGTTGGAGTAGTCTTAAGGTTCAAACATGTTATCTATATATAAAAAAAACTAGCTTATTTGAATGGGAACCATTAAAGAAAATAGTCTACCCGTAATTCACGAGTATTCAACTTCACTATATTTAGGCTTGTTAAGTTTCTAACTCAATTAATAACAATAATGCATGTCATACGATAAGGCCATGAGCTAGGCACTCCTCCAAGCAAACAAAATATATAGAAACAAAACAAACAAAAGGCTTTGGATTTTAAGAATTTAATACACTTCACTTTAATGCAAATGCTCCTAATAAAACTTTAATAATTGATTACCTTAATTTTCTCACTGTAGACCAAATATTATTTTTGCCGTGGCTAACTTAAATAGAACACATTCACTTTGTAAAAGATAAAATCCAACGAAGATAGTCGAAATATGAACGGCCACGCAGACGTAAGGAACTCAATCGTCCCAGCGCAGCCGGAAACCACTTTCTATCTCTTAAACTTCTGACCATGTCCAGATATTCTCGACATAATTTAGAAATACATCACCAATCTTTCGGATTAGTTTACAACACCGAATTAGCTAGATTCTGACCAAACTCCCATATTATGCAAATGAGGTATCTATTAATACGGTTCTCTATGGTATGATATTATATAAATTATATAATATCTTAATAATATCTTAATGACACCCAAATACACACTAATTCTGAAGCATGATACAATAAACATGGTTATTAAAGTAGGCCTAAGCTTACTAACATTTGCACTCGTTTAAGTAGCCTATACCATAATGCCTCGTTCTGATTGACTTATAATATCACTACACAAATGAGAGATCATCCAGACTAATTATATATCCTGATAACTCAGAAAAAGTAGGTATGTCATGACTGGCATTATTTTGATTTCCACAACAACCGATATAATACAATAAATTAAGATCTTTGGTACGTGGGAATTCTTAGAAAATAAATGTATTGATCTCTAGCACGTACCCTTCACTAACCCTGAAAGTTAACCAGCTTGCCTTACATAGTTCCACTATGGCACAGCTTATAGGGTAGGAATATAGTCTAAAGCATCATAGTATAGGCCTAATATGCTAAGGCTGAACAGAGTGTACAGTACATATACGAAACTCTGAATAGTGAAAACAAAATATTGAACATAGTCAAACAGTTCAAGGTGACAGGATCTAAACGGAAAACTCCAGTTATTCGTAGTAGGCGTGGGATAACACGAAAATACAGTACAAAGAAGAGGTAATAGCCAAACCACTTAAAGACATAATTCACACCAAAATAAATAATGAACTTCATGATGAAATATTTATGAAGGATATAAAAGTCGTCGATATACATTAATTTACAGGCCTACCCTTGAGCTACATCCCCATGCAAACAACATTTAAATACATTAGATAATGAGGAAAATTAAACCATGGAATTCACTAAAAAATGACCTCTTCATAAATTAAATGTTATGCCACTTTCCATCAAGAGTGTCTTGGTTTCTACAGAAGGTATTCACTACGTCAATAACAGAAGGCTACTTTCTCACAACGTGGAAAGAAGCGGATAATTTTAACTCCCAAATTTAGAAAGGATTTTTAATTTCTGCAAATTAAAAACCTATCAATCTGAATAGCCCCTTACAAAGTTATTCACAAAAATATTGATTGAAATATTTAAACTCTTTCGGCCAAGAACATTAACTAAATCCTAATATCCAAATAAGATTTTTAAACTGCCATTCTATTATCCAGCCTATCACAAATTTTATTGAGGATGTGGTTGATAGTTTTAACAACTAACAACTTTCTTTAGCCTTTATGATGGATGGGGGAAAGGCTTTCAATCCAATATGGCACACTGATCTACTGTAAAAGCTAATAATCTTCAAGTGTTGAAAATCCAATTTATTTATTTTATCACAGGTTCTCACTACCCAATTGGTTTATGCGCAAAGCCTATGTTAATCTTATAATAATCTTCCCATAAAACATATATTTATTGTTAGTATTGATGGGAAAAGATCGATGATTTACAGTATTCATGAGAGAATACTTCAGAATTCATTTCTATCTTAGTAAGCTTACGTAGCTTACGTCACTACTTACCCTAGAGAAAAAAAGTATTTTTCAAACCACTACATGTTGTACACGTGGCCAAGAAACGTAAGCTACTCTTACAAACACACACACACACACACAAAGAAAATTGAATTAATTTTTACCCCAATCAATTTATTAATCAATCGCCCTCCAATACAATCAAATCTGACCAATCATGTTATCCCACCACGTGATTTAGAAACTATACGTACACTACACAATAAAAATTACTGTGCTTTTATTTATTTTCTCTCAAAACTAAAGTATACACATCACACAAAGAGGTTACTAGACATGACTAAAGATCGTCCTCCTTCATAGGAATTAATAATGACGTTATTACTCTATCTCAAAGTATGTTCTGATGCTAAATTAGTAGAAAGCAACTAAGGGAAGTTATATCATTGAATACTTTAACCCACAGTCATATTCAGCCAAGCAAGCCAAGTTTGTTCCATAGGGAATATTTTAATCATGTCAACCAACGAAGCGTGGGGCTTGGGGACGAAAAGTGATCCTAATTATAGCCGAGGATTAGTACTTAATTATACTAGGCTAGTTTTAAAGATGATTTGAGGTATAAATATAATCAATCATTTCTCATCGAGGTAGTGTGGCCGTGAGACCTAGCGAAGAGACATCGACTAGCAAAGAGAAGACGTGGAGAAACTGGAAATGAAAATATGAAAATCACGATGAGGTGGTCTTAATAATTTATAAACTATTTAAATCATTTCTTGAATGTTAAAACCTATCTAAAAAAACTACTTGTTTGTTAAAGATCTACGGACTATGGAGACGAGCTGACATGGGCTGCCGCATGGCTCTACAAAGCAACAAGTGAATCTCAATATCTGGATGAAGCAGAACATAATTACATGAAATTCAGGCTCAAGGAACGACCCAACGAGTTCTTCTACAATAAGAAAGTTGCAGGAGTTCAGGTATTAATTGTTAGCTTTTTACCTATACTCTTTTATGGTGAACTCTGTTAGTGTTCCTTATAAATAATTGTATGCGATTTGAAATATTTATAACTGAGCTTGATAAACAGAGTGAACCTCTCTGTTATATTTTTCGCTTTCTTTAAGATACTCAGGGGTGTAAAGTTTTTTTTTAATTTTAATTTTGGGCATATTGAGCACTTAAAATGATTACTCCATTTACCCTGAAAGTTACTAGTCTTACCTTGACGGATTAAACTATGACCCGATATTATGATATATACAATAGTGAGATAAAGCAAGTTAGGCTTGCAATCTTACAGGGTAGACGCAAGATACATAAATCATTTAACTACAATAAAAATTGGCATTTTTTTATCAAGAAATTTCCATATTTTACTAGAGGCTTATTTTAATATAAAAAAGACTAAATATTTGAAGTTTTGAGAAAATTTTGCATGGTTCAAAGCCTTCTCTAAGAATCATTGTTTAGTACTTATTTTTATCCTCTTTTCGTGTTACCAATTCACCATGCAAAGTATATCTGAAATGGTGTTCAAAATCACTGAGCTATGGGCCACATTTCTGTTAAAAATATTTATAAAAGGAATAATAATAACAAATTTTGAAAGTTTTTAAATTATGCTGATAAAAATAATAATTAGAATTGATGGTTTTGATTCATCATGATGGGCCCATCATTGAGACATAGAGTCTATATATGGGTACTTATATAATTTACAAAGTTCATCATATCCTTGTCAGGTTTGGCAAAATTGTTGACAAATTATTACTATAATCTTTTGCACTCAAAGATGTTACACATTAAAATGTGATTTTTTTTATATTGGAGGTGATACATTAGAAAAATAGAAATATAGTGCAACTATTAATAAAATGAATAATCACAACAAACAATTTTTGGATAGTATATATATTTTAAATTTTCCTAAAATGTTCAAACAATTTTCTCTACTATAACACTACATCCCCCCCTCCCCCCAATGTTGGTTAAAAGCTTGGAAGTAGGGAATTTTGTGAGATTTGAGATCTGGTCTTGGGAAATTATAGGCCTATTCTGTTCCCCATTACTTTCTATTATGAAAGTCCTTAACCATAGACTTGTACTATCAAATTTACAAAAAATCCCAATTTCAGAAATGATCAAACATTGAATGTAGTAAATGTCTGTAGTCAATTGTAGAAATCTTAGTTAATCAAGTAGTCTAGTAGCGCCGTTGTCAGAAGGCAGAGAAAACAGTCGGTATGTATGACGAATGCGGTTTGGAAACGAATCGTAAGGAAACATGAACTGCACAGTACAAACATTTCACTCAGCCAGTAATGCTTGAAATTTGAGCATTGTCAGCCAATGTTTATTTATGGTTTGGTGTTTTTAGAAGTGACTTTCGTGGCTGCTAGACTGTCACAGTTTTATGATTCAAATTATCATGTTGTACAGCCAATGCCTTAATTAGGGCTTATTAAATTTTGAAGGCATAGATGCAGTGAATGTTACGCAACATTTTATTGTTTTCTTATCGAAAGCTCTGACTGATGAAATGAGGACATTGAGGTTAGTGTTAATATTTGACTTCTGAAATACACACTAATTTTTCTAGCAAATATCCATACTAGTTTGAATTGAACTGATGTATCTTATTTCATTATTTATTAAAATAGGCTTTTATGATAGCAATTTAAATAGGCTCAAAGCAACAATGAAAGAGGAGTAATAGGGCTGTGTTACATTATTACAACTCTTATAATTTTTCATTTGATTAAATAGACTACATTAATAAAGAAATAAGATATTTATTCACCCCTTAACATTTTAAAATTTGGGATACATTTTTAAATTCGTTATTTATTATTCGAGTTGCATGACATTTCGTATAACTATGTTTTTTAGAGTGCTGATTTCGAATTTTTCATAAGTTACTTAATAAAATTTCAAGGGAAGCACCTTCACCCTCACACGATAAATTACAATATGTTTTGACTAGTTTATTGATGTACCAGTATTAACATTTTCGGGCAACTTCCATGAGGTTATGAAGCAGGACATTATCAGACAGGTACTGTAGCAATATCGATAAATTCAATTTTTCTTTCTATATTTTACAGTTGAAAATGTTTTTAAATAAACATGGACAAATTGCTATTTTTTTAAAATGACGAATGAGTTCTACATTTCCGGGAGCTAACTAGCTAAATATTGCTTCCAATTGTGTTATTATAAAGCAGTGGTTTCGAGCCTCGGGTCTGCAGCGTGTTTAACTTATTATTTAATTTTTCAAGGATTTTAATGATTATAGGAAGATGCGTAATTCTAATCGAAATGTAAGTTGTTAGAGTGCTAGAAACGACCTAGTTACTGCTTAGGTTCCTTTTGGCTATTCCATTCTGAGAGTTTCTTGCTGCCTTGTTTACTGTGGCAGCCTTGTAATGCTGCTAGCATAATATAAAATAATCTCCCAACCCCGGGCTTGTTGATTCTCTTTTACTACATATTAGTTGCATATAATCATTATTATAAGAAATTTATAATAACTAAAACACGCATTAGTGGACATGTGGGTTTTGGTTTGGTTTGTTAGTGAAGGTGAAGTAAGGATTTTAATTGTGGCCAGGGGTAGTTTATCCTAATATCCCTCCAAGCGAATAATGGTACATTTCCTCTAAAATTTACCTATCCCACTGGTGTAGTTAACTGTAGATAGTCCGTGCTGGTAGTAATATACAATGAAAAAACTTAAAAAATAGGATTTGAACGCTTTTAAGTTATCAAATGGTCGCGATGGCCGCAGAGAGAAAAGTTGTGGTCATAAACTACAAAATGTTGGAAACCGCTGTAATAAAGTCAGTTAAATTTTGTAATTTAAAATACACGATTTGAACGATATCCGCAAATCTAAATAAATATATTTAAGCTCAATTGGATATTTAGCTCAGATGCAGGTAAATTGAAATAAATAATAATTCAAGTTATTTCCTTATGCAATGAAATGCCTTGTAGCCTTAAAAATTCAGTATGAACAACCAAATAAACAAATTAAAAAATACAGTTGCCTAAATGTTTGGTTAAAGATTTGATTATCACCCAAAATTTAAAAAAAATCTGGGAGCCTCCTAACTCCCCTCTCACCAGCCCCGTTCTCAACATTGCTCTTCTAGTACTCTACTTTGTTACTTGGAAATTTTTTCTAATTTCGAAATGCTTAGAGTTGGGAAAAACACTGGTTCACATCCACCTCCCCCCCCCCCCAAATATATTTCGTGCAACGCCCCTGGCTCCTTTATCTTGGTGAATATTGTATGAATTCTAGATAAGGTTCGATAAAGCAGTAAAGTAGTTGAGTAGTTGCACTATACTGAAAACATTATGGATACTGGTGATATTTTTTGATACAGCTATAAGAGCAAGATTTAGCAAATGCATATAACAGTTGACATATATAACGTGCGGATTTTTTTTCTTTGATTTCTCTGCCACACCTTTATATATTCCTGACATATTTGCTGCCCCATCATAACATTGGGCTATAATATTAGAAGGATTTAGGTTTACTTCGTTCAGCACAGACAGGAGTAGATTAGACAATGACTTGCATTATGTGAGATCTCTTTTGTAAAATTCAAGAAATCTTTCTTCAATATTTAACTCATCCGTGACATATCTAATCACGATAGTTAATTGTACATGATTTGCTATAGCTGGTCATTCACCACTACAGAGAAATTCTTGAGTTTTTTTAACACTTTCAATTATACTGTTTTTGTTTGATTTACCATAATTTCCAGCATTTCATTTTGTACAGTATAATGCATACAGTTAAAGTACCTTTCTCGCTCCAAAATCATCTTCTTCAAAAGCAAATTTTATCGCAATTTCAACAGTTCTACAAAACTACCCTGATCATTTGAGGACTATTTTCCCTATGGCCTCTTGCTGCTAGGCCTTGTCTAGAAAGAAATAGTAAAGTTTTAAACAGTACCTTAAGGTAATCAGGTTTTTTTATCACGTCTTATTTATGGTAGTAAGAAATCATATCTGCTACACTGCTACACTATCTGACTTTAAACCCTCTTGCCAGCGTTGTGAAGCACAAAGAAGATGTACGTTCATTTTCTTGAAAACGTTAAGTTGACTTTTTCCTATTTTTAAATCCGCTCGTAATAAATGTTTCATCATAACAACCATTAATACCAAATAAGCAACATGGAAAACAAAAGGCTTTGTTACCAGTGACCCTATTACTCAAACCACTTAAATTGTGAATACCGTGCACTTCCAAATCATATTCCTTTTGTCTCTGGGAACTTTGTCAGAGAGGGCTGGAACGGGCCACCTTTAAAATATTCAAGATCAGCATGGTCACCACAAAGTGGATCTCTAATATGAAGGTGAGGTTGAGACTGGCTAACATCAATAGACTATACAACTTCAGTAGGTTTGCTTACCTAGCTCTCACAAAAGGATCTAGTTGAACATTCACGTATATCAACACAGGTACAAGTACTGGCCACGGACGTCTCTATCATAGCGGCAGAAGTTTGAGAGTCATTGCCTTCTTCTTTTGTGTTAATCGTTATCTTAAAAAAGTGAAATAACTTTTTACCTGCAACCCGCTTCATTTTATTGCACTCGTGATAGTGACACGTGAAACGATAGTAGTCACTAACATTAATAAAGCATGACTTTCACAAATACGTTAATAACATAACAAATAGCCCTAAAAACTTTCCAGTAACAGCAAAATATTATAAGATTCAAAATATACTGTTCTAACGGCTATGGCACCTGGTGTTAGAGACTGTGGCGTAGCTTCAAGGTCAATAGTAGTGCACCGTAGCTCAGTGCGCATCAACCTCTTTTAAATAGTAAGTGATGTACATCCTCCATGCACATGCACATAAATTCCCACAAAATTAATAAATATATACTCATTTGAATATGAAGTGGAAGAATTCTAGTGGTCAGGAACGGTTCAGATTTCACACTCCCGGATCTGGGTGTCTCTGTATGTTACCATGAGGGCCACAGCAATAGCTTTATATAGCTAAAAATCGAAAAAAGTGGGGCAACTCCCCCTCCTACCCTTATAATTGTCTACACTGCCTGAACCCCTTTGGGCTAGGGACTGCCTGCCTGAAAAGTTTTGTATATCTACCGGGCTTCAAGATTATTTCGACTTTGTTTTTCTGGAGACCTCCACCCCCAACTCGTTTCAGGGATCCCCATGGGAATTTTCTATCACCAAATATTGCGGCAACCATTTTGTTTCACAATTTTAGCTTATAAGGTCTTCTGAGCTTAGACTTTTTTTTTACTATGGTTGTTTTAAAATCCCTCCTCATTTCGGAGGGCCCCAATTGACATTTTCTGTCACCTCCTACACCCCTAGATTAGTATTAGGTTATGGATGCCTGCCTGAAAAATATAAGCTTTTTAGCTCTACTTAATTTCGAAAGTATTTCGACATTTATTTCAATAACCCCACCCCTTCTATTGTGGGGGGGCTTCTTGATAATTTTCTGTCATCAAATACACCTGAACCCTTTCGGTAACCTAGAGATTGAAGCAAAAGACGAGCTAGAAGAAGACGAAAAAGTATCTAGCATCTTAAAGAGGGAAGTGGAGAGAGCCTTAAAGGACATGCGAAGAAAGAACGCTGTTGGAGATGACGCCATACCAGCGGAACTACTGAAGGAATTGGTAAACGAAATTAATGGCTCTGGCAGAAACTTATAAATAGGATCTATGAAACAGGAGAATGGCCCAATAACTTTTTAAACGAAACCATGGTGTCTTTAAAGAAGAAGAAGAAGAAACAAACCAAGTAACCCAGTGACCCCAGGACCATAGGCCTAATCTCTCATTTGATGAAGATCGTGGCAAGAATACTCAATAGGCGACCGGAAAAGAAAATATAAAATGTGATGGAAGAATACCAATTTGGATTCAGAAAAAGAAAAGGAACCAGAGATGCCAATGGGATGCTGAGAATAATTTCAGAGAGAGCACTGGAAATCAAAGAAGTAGTTTACATTGGTTTCATCGACTAGAAAAAAATGCGTTCGATAGGGTAAAGTGAAAGAAACTGATGGACGTACTCAAGAACATTTTAAAAACTGTAGGTAAAGAAGTCTGATTGCAACCTTTACCTGGGACAGCAAGATTAGACCGAATGACGGCGAGACTAACATCGTAGAGATAGGAAGAAGAGTGAGGCAGGGATGCTTTTTGTAACCCAGTGTGTTCAGCTTGTATGGAAATTAGCTGATCAGGGAAGCCCTGGAGGGACGTGACAATTTCAGTATAGGAAGACGTGTCATCAAAACAATAAAATACGCAGCTGATCTAGCATTGCTGGCCAAAAATAAGTAGAGTTTCAGGAAATCATGGACTGGCTGTTGGAGATAGGGCGAAGATAAGGCAAGAATATCAACACTGAGAAATCAAGATTGATGGTGATTTCAAAAATGAAGAGCTACTGAAAATCAGAACTGGAAACCAGGAGTTGGAAAACATATAGCAGTTCAAGTACCTGGGAAGCCCGCTGACAAAGGATGTCTACTGCACCAAGGAAATTGGGTCGAGGTTCACCATGGTCAAATAAGCTTTCAAAAAGAAGAGGCTAATGCTGAGCAGCAAGCTATTTTTCAAGCACCACGTCTTACTGACCATTCAGGGTCAGCAAGTTGAGTTTGGAACTGTGAAAGAAACTGATGAAATGCTACATTTGAGCATCACGTTTTATGGAGCAGAAACTTGGACTCTTATGAAGATGGAAAAGAAATATTTGGATAGGTTTAAAATGTAGCGATGGAGAAGATTTGAGAAGATCAGGTGGACAGACAGGGTGACAAATGAACAAGATATAAGAAGAATGGGTGAGAAGAGAACCATTTTGGATGTGATTCTTCAGTACAAAGCAAATTGGATTGGACACATCCTTAGGGGGAACTGTCTTTTGCACGACGTAATAGAAGGAAAGATTGAGGGAAAGAGGAACTTAGTAATAAGGAGGATTGAAACATTTCGATGACTTGAAAGAAAGAATAAAATTATGGGATCTAAAGGAGCAGACAGAGGACAGAGCACATTGGTGGTCTAAGATCATTGACAAAAAGAATGGATTTATTGTAAGACAGAACACATATTAATAATCCTTTGGATCAGGGCTACTTGTCTGCAAAATTTAAGCTTCTTCGATCTTCTGAGTTTCAAGAATTTTTCGACTTTGGTTTTTTGGAAATCACCCCTAAACCCATTGGAATTTTCTGTCACCATGTATTCCTGCACTATTATGGAACTACACGTATGAATACATACACACATACAAACAAACAAACAAACAAACAAACAAAAAGCATGAATGTATGAAACATTTCAATATTCATGAACACCAGTAATCACACTTACATGTGCACTATTATAAGGCTATGCAACAACATAATTTTTTAATTATTTTCAATTAAGGGTAGGTTACTGATAAGTGATTTTTTCGAATTTCCAATTTTTTGAGAACGACTCTATTTTATTTAAAACGCATATCTAGGATTTGTTTAACATTACAAAGAGCATTCTATATTTGGTTTTTGGGCAAAAATTCGTTAAAGGTAAGTTTACTGATGACTGATTATTAAACAACTTGAAACATTTTACAATGACTAGGCCCTATAATGATTTGGTTCCAAATGGGTCTCTTGGGAGTGTTTGACATTAAAAATAACAGGGTCTACTTGTTTTTGGGGTAAAAACTCATTTATGGGTAGTCATTGATTTGTAAAAAATCTGACATATTTTACAAGTGGCTTTAACGATTTGGTTCCAAATTGGTTTCTAGGTAGTGTTTAGTATATTATAATAGCACTGATTACTTGTTTTGGAGTAAAATCTCATTTATGGGTAGTTTACTGATGACTGATTTTTCTAAAACTTGAAATATTTTACAAATGGCTATAACGATTTGGTTCCAAATGGGTATCTTTGAAATGTTTGACATGGCAATTAACACTGTATATTTGTTTTTGGGATGAAAACTAATTTATGGGTAATTTGCGAGTATTGCGATTAACAAGATGATGTGTTTATTTTTATGAGTAAATCTTATTTAAGGGTAGCTTACTAAAATTATATTTTTTTGAATTTTCTTCTAACCTATTTATACACAATATGAAATGGTTTGTGGGATGGTGTCGTAAAATTTATTATCTTTGATTATTTAATATTATTCAGATTTAAAGACCAGACACAAAAAAAAACCTTATTTTTTCTACAAATTTTCTTTTTATGAATATATTTTTTCTGATAGTATTATAAAGATGATGATACTAAAATAAACCTACCTTTTAAGTTCATTTCTAGATAACATGATGTAACCAATGTTGGAATAATATTTTATTATACTATGATTTTTAATTTTATAAGGACACGTTTCCGAATAGATATAGGTCTATTATGTGCAGTTGTAAGGGTGAATATATATTGTTAAGATTGTATAGCTGAGGTGATTATTGGAAAGTTGGTGTGGGGAAGGATGTCTATTAGTCATGGTTGAAGAGAGGGTAGGAATGTGACTGGGAAAAACTAGGTAGAAATAGCTGTGGGTCTAGTTGAGCGCACCTACATTAACCTGTATTACCACTTTTGAATTTTGAACTTTTTTTGATGCCAAGGTTTTGTACTAGTTTTGTAACGTTTAATACCACTATGAAAAAGTTTTGTACCCGTACCCGTTTTGAGTAATTAGCATATCAAAGTGGTGACTGGTTAATGCTGTTGTACCACTTTTGAATTTTGAACTTTTCTTGATGCCAAAGTTTTGTTCTAGTTTCGTACCGTTTTTTACCACAAAGAAAGAGTTTTGTACCCGTATCCATTTTGAGAAATTAGCACATCAAAGTGGCGATTCCATGTTAATGCTGTTGTACCACTTTAGAATTTTGAGCTATTTTATGCTAAAGTTGTGTACTACTTTTGTAGCGTTTAGTACCACAAAGAAAAAGTTTTGTACCCGTACCCGTTTTGAGTAATTAGCATATCAAACTGGTGATTCAAGGTTAATGCTGTTGTACCACTTTTGAATTATGAACCTTTTTTGATGCCAAAGTTTTGTACTAGATTTGTAACGTTTTGTACCCAAAAGAAAAAGTTTTGTACCCGTACCCATTTTGAGTAATTAGCAAATACAAGTGGTGATTCCAGGTCAATGCTGTTGTACCACTTTTGAATTATGAACCTTTTTTGATGCTTAAGTTTTGTATTAGTTTTGTACCGTTTTGTACCACAAAGAAAAAGTTTTGTACCCGTACCCGTTTTGACCAATTAGCATATCAATGTTGTGACTCCAGGTTAATGCTATTGTACCACTTTTGTTTTTAAACTTTTTTATGCCAAATTTTTGTACTAGTTTTGTAACTTTTGTACCACACAGAACAAGTTTCGAACCCGTACCCATTTTGAGTAATTAGCATATCAAAGTGGTGACTCCAGGCTAGTGCTGGTTACCACTTTTGAATATTGATTATTTTTTAATGCCAAAGTTGTATACTAGTTTTGTACCGTTTTGTTACATAAAGAAATTTTTTCTAAATGTGTCCGTTCTTAGTAATTAGTATTTCAAAGTGGTCACTACAAGTTATTGCAGGTGATCCACTTTTAAAATCTAAACTTTTTTTAATGAACAAGTTTGTATTAATAATCTACCATTTTCTACTACAAGGTAATGTTTTAGTATTCCAACGACTCCTTTTTATAATACATATATTAATACTAAAGTGGTCACTTTAAGTTAATATTTTTCTACCACGTCTGTGTCTCTTATTAATGCATTTTTTGGTGATTGAAGATAGCAACATTTTTAAACCATTTAAAAAATCTTGTTTTGCATGCATTATTACAGATTAAAAAAGTTAAACAATATTTTTTTTTCGTGTACAATTGAAAAATTATATTTTACATATGTTGTGTAAATATATATATATATATATATATATATATATATATATATATATATTATATATATTTACATATGTTGTGTAAATATATATATATAATTAGATATATATTACTTATTTTTTAATGAACTCTTTGACACGAGTATTAATTAAGTATAAATAATTAAGTATAAATAATTATAACCAAAGGAATTATGAATGGCTTGGAGCAATATGTTAAAACACGTAGTAACGCGTGAGGTACGGGTACAAAACTTTTTCTTTGTGGTAGTAAATGGCACAAAACTTTGGCATGAAAAAAACTTCAAAATCCAAAGTGGTACAACAGCATTAACCTGGAGTTACCACTTTGATGTGCTAATTACTCAAAATGGGTACGGGTACAAAAAATTTTCTTTGTAGTACAAAACGGTACAAAACTAGTATAAAATTTTGGCATAAAAAAATAAATGGTACGGCGCACCGCACAGACTTTCTCTCTCTTTCTATAAACTCGTAAGATTTCTGAACGGAATAATGTACATTGTATCATCACCACTCCACATAAGAACACGCATAAAATAATATACAATGATATATAATCAATGAGAAAATAGGCGCATCTTTGTCCACTTAAGAGCATTTCAAACAGTTTAATGTCTTCCACAAGGGTCAACACTTCGTATTAAAATTTTGATTTCTGGTTAAAATTTTAACATTTTATACGGTGTTGCAGATCTTCAAGTCATCGTATTGATATTTAATTATTCATTTATACATTTTGACCAATAAAAAATGTAAATATTGACTATTGAGTCTAAAATGGAGATAGATCATTGCTGTGCAAACATTTCTCCTAAGAGCTTTAAGGAAAAATAACATACTTTTTTTAGATACATACTTATATTTAATTACTCTATGGCATTGGAGAACTATTGCGTTAAGACTTAAGTAGTATATCTTTACAACTAAAGCTCACAAAATTGTATTAATATATTTGCAAATATCTCAGAAACTGTTAATTTCTATAAAAATATATGTCAAATAAAAGTTTTTTATTTCTAATAGTCCTACAATTTTGCAATGATAAGTTGTTTAGTTTCTCAAATAGTTTTGGAGATACGGAAATTAACGCTTCTGTAAAGTACCCTAAAAATCATTTTCATAGGAAAATGAAAATAGCCAGTTTATTTATAATCTTAATCAACGCCTAGATACGAATTTTAATCAAAATCGTTTGAGCAGATTTTGAGAAAACCAATTTTTTCTCTTTTCGCCCTTCAGTAAACTACCCTTAATTTTAAGTTTTTATAGACACACAGACAGACGGCATTGCAAAGACTATTTTTTAGGGTTATGGGGGTCATGAGACGTCGACATCCATCAACATTTCAGATTAGTTTTTTTTTACGGTCTCAATACTTAAACTTTAATGTCCAAAAAGTTAAAAAAATTCATATAATTGCGTATAGATTGAAAGTTATTGATTTTATAAAAATATGTTTCGAATAAAATATTTGTATTATAAATATATACACATATTTGTAATGCTAAGTAATTTCATATCTCAAATAGTTTCGGAGCTATTATAAAAAATGTTAATTTACGCATCAGACCGGAGACCTTAAAGCCATTTTGCCGAAATATTGAGGGTAGCCATTTTGTTTGGAATATTTATTAATGTTTATAAATGAAATTTAATCAAAATCGTTAGGGCCGATTTTGAGAAAATCGACTTTTTCTCTTTTTGCCCTTCAGTAAACTACCCTTAATTTTAAGTTTTAATATACACACAGACAGACGGCATTGCAAAGACTATTTTTTAGGGTTCGGGGGGTCATGAGACGTCGACATCCATCAACATTTCAGGTTAGTTTTTTTTACGGTCGCAATACTTAAGCTTTAATATCCAAAAATTAATATATATATATATATATATATTGCGTATAGATTGAAAATAATTGATTTTATAAAAATATGTTTTGAATAAAATATTTGTATTATAAATATATATACATATTTGTAATGCTAAGTAAGTTCATATCTCAAATAGTTTCGGAGCTATTATAAAAAACGTTAATTTACCCATCAGACCGGAGCCCTTAAAGCCATTTTGCCGAAATATTGAGAGTAGCCATTTTGTTTGGAATATTTATTAATGTTCATAAATGAAATTTAATCAAAATCGTTAGAGCCGATTTTGAGAAAATCGACTTTTTCTCTTTTTTCCCTTCAGTAAACTACCCTTAATTTTAGGGTTAGATATCCAATTCCAAAACCCCTCGGGGCAACCCTATAAAACCCTAGATATCAAGTTTCATCTCAATCGGTAAAATAGTTTAGGCTCTAGTTGGAGATACAGACAGACAGACAGACAGACAGACGGAAATTCAAAAACCACTTTTTCGGATTCAGAGAGTCATGAAACGTCAAGATTCATCAAAATCTCGAGTTCGAATTTTTTGACGATCACCATACTTTCTCTACCTGTAAGATAGAGAGAAAGTAAAAAGTTCAAAATTCAAAAGTGTTAGAACAGCATTAACCTGGAGTCACCGCTTTGATGTGCTAATTACTCAAAATGGGTACGCGAACAAAACTTTTTTTTGTGGTATAAAACGGTACAAAACTAGTATAAAACCTTGTCATCAAAAAAAGTTCAAAATTCAAAAGTGGTACTACAGGTTAATGAAGGTGTTGAGCATTGGGTGCGGCTTGAGGACACTCGACGAAAAGGACGACGAGTAGAGATGGGCTAAACAGTGATTTTACGATATCAGTGACTACAGTGACTGTGATTTTAAAATATCGGTGATTTATACCAGTGATTTTTCACTGTGACTGGCATTCGCAGTGTCTTGATGAACCGATATTTTTTCACTTTCACAGTTTGTTGCTAGGTAATAGGTAACTAGTAGTTCGATATTTTGTAACAGTGAACTGCTATTTTGTCAACCACGGTCAAATTAGTATTTAGCTGCTTTCGGAGTAAGCGATTACAATTGAGTATTTCTGAGTACTGCGTATTTACTCGAATAGTCCCATAAGAATCGGTTGGAACTTGGAAGGAAAAACAATTACTTTTGTTTGGCGGATTGCAATGGAATTCGATACTTAAAGGCTTAACATAAGATCTTCCTGTTGGCACTGACATTGACAGTTGACATACAGCTACCTAATATTCAGGATTCATCTGGGTTTCATGTTGCCTGACTAATGTACAGTCAATACAAAGGTATGCGTTTTAAGAAGTTTTATACAATTGAAAAAAAAGAGAAAGCAAAAAAGTTACCCAATATTTTATTGTGAAATGTTATGAAATTAGGGCAAAATTAGTGGTCCAAAAACACTATGTAAACTTGAGTACCAATATTAAAACTTATTTGACGTACTATGAGCAACTCTTGTAATTGTGTAATTTATTTAGTGATCTGTTTTACTATAGTTAAAATTTATGTGACATTAAAAATGAACAGAACATAATGGTGATTGATTTAGAAAATATTGTTTGGAGTGCAGGTCATATATCATATTATTGTAGTGTTATTTTATCTTAAATACCATACATCTTACAGTAGATGAACTATACCTCTATTAGAAGCAAATTAAAAAGTGTATTTTGTCCCATAATATTTTTTGAATAAGTTTTTACTCTTTTTAATGTTGAAAATGATATCTCAACTGATGATGTTGCCGGGATCGTTGTCACAAACCCACACAGTTTTTTAAACTCCTATAAAAACTCCTGCTGCAACAAACTCCACAAAAGATGTGTCCGGTGTCAGTAATATGTCCATTTTCCCCTTTCACGCAAAACTCCCCTGATTCTATTCCCACCCCCTTACATTTCTACGTTTGTCACCTCTGTGTTTTGAAAGGGGAAAAGAGAGATATGCGATAGTATCTTTCAGTTTCTTCGGTTCTAGCGTCAACCTTCGAGCATAGCTTCGGTTGTTGAAAAGTCGCAACTATGTTGCTTGTATTCCTACCTGAGTCCCAATGCTCTTCCCCTTCTTCCCCTCTTAAATCTATGACATCACAAATAAGAACTACACTAGGTAGAGCTATGGGATGAAAGACGGAAAAATATAGACTTTCAACCATGATATAATGGACTAGTTCACGTCATGCATGTTACTTACGGTCCCTGGCATGTGCGGTAAAATTACTTTCAATTACGTTGGTGGTGCTTGAAGACTATTTTTTAAAATATAAAATAAAATAAAATAATTACCTATTTTCAAGCAAAGGCAAGCAGAGCTTGCCTTGCTTTTCCCGACGCGACGCCACTGGTTGGGCAGTTGGTAGTGATAAGAACATACAAGCTGTCGTCTGCGTTTGACAGAGAGATATCAAAACTCCACCTATTATATTACGGACCTGGCAGAGTTGTAGGTATAAAAAATGTAAATGCTTATGTGATACACTGCCAAGCGACGGACAGACTGATCGTAACTATTAATGCAAAATTCTTAAAACCGTACCCGTAGAGGCAGACGTGGCTGAAAAAATATAAAAAGAATAAGAGGAAACTAAAAATAACCGCTTTTAACTAAAGGACCTGGGTTCAATTACCAACGTTAAATTGTATTTTAATTTGTTCTTTTTAACACTAGATATATGTTTCAATCTAGATTTTAATTTTATTTGCAATTATTTAAAGATTAAATTTGAAAATTAATTAGTGTAATAGGTAGGCCTAAGTAACTTTATGTATTATATGTATAATTTTGTTAGTAAAACTAAGTGTAATGCCACATTTACACAAGTGAAGTGAAAGGTTTCAAAAGAAAAGAAGAATGAGTAAGAGATAAGAAGCTTATTGCAAATGACTGGCCTAATGCTTGGTAGAGGAAGGGTTAGGGGAAATACAGGTGCATCGGCCGAAAGATGGTGCTCTACCTGACTGCTTGTTGATCCGGGAGCAGCAAGAGTTGCTATGCAAGGTCCCAATAAAACAGATATGACGTCAAGGTACTTATATGAGGAGGTAATGATGCTCTTTATACTTGTTTTCAAATTGATCTAAATGGTAATCTAATTGAGGTCAATTTGGGGGAGTATTGATGTAGCCAATGTTGGAATAATATTTTATTATACTATGTAATTTAAATTTCTTAAGGACATGTTTCCGAATAGGTATAGGTTTATTATGTGTAGTTGTAAGGGTGAATATATATTGTTAGGATTGTATAGCTGATGTGACTAGTGGAAAGTTGGTGTGGGGAAGGATGTCCTTTAATCACGGTAGGAATGTGACTGGGAAAAGCTAGTTAGAAAAGTCTTTGGGTACTAGTAGAGCGCTGGGGTGCGGCTTGAGGACACTTGAAGAAAAGGACGACAAGGGTGCGGACATGTTGGTTAGCGAGTCTCACAATCAAGTTTAAAGTGCATGGTTATATACATAGAGTTAAAATATTGTTTATTATAATAAATATACAGCATATATTAAACTGTGTTTGCTTGTTTTATTAGAGCAACAACGCAAGGAATACAGCGACCACGTGCCAATTACTATATTATGTAACTAATATCAAACACCCCAAAGTAATCTAGTTATTAATAAAGCTGAGACGCAAAAAAAACAAAAAAACAATCTGCAACAATTTTTTTAAAAATCCCGTCCTCTATTTCGCAAATAAAAGACAAACACTCCTCCATAAGATTAATGTTAAGACAATAATTACTTGCCCCCTCGTAGCTACATGATTGAACTAAACCAATGAAACTTGTATGCCTTAAAAGTTGTTGAATCAACTTTTTCATCTTTCCCCCTTAATCCACCACAGCCAAGAACATAATAAACCTTCTTGCCTGTCTGTCTCACTATCCCTTTTGCTTGACAGGCTGTTAATTGTCAAAATTATTTGTACACTTTATTCAACCAATTGCAATGCTACCAGAATTTGTCGAGTAAATCTGTAAATAATTCAAATGTGTCATAGCGACTAGTCCCAAGACTAAAATGAATGATTTATGTTAAGCTCTTTCCTATGAAAACACAGAACTAATTATGTTAGATCATTATTAAATAGATTATTATGTATATATTTAAAAGCTAGTTTTGTTTTGGAATAATTTATCCATTTTGTAGGCTTAATTTATTAGGCCTATTTCATTCGTTAAAAATGGGTGGATAGAAAAGACGAGAAATAGAATAGTGTTTGCGCCCTGTGCCTAGTCAACATCACGTTAACGTGGTTGCGTCACACGATTTTGAAACGAGATACCTCGGTAAGATTACTCGCGGAAGAACACCGTTCTGTTGGAAGAAATCACGTGACCTAAGCTCCGATAGGAAACTGAGGTTTCAGTTGGATAGGAGACAGTCATCCTGAGACCACAATATGAGGGGTCCAGTGTTGCCAACTGTACGAGCTGAATACTTCTACCATAGTTAAACTACCTGTATACTGTAACCGTACTGTATACTATTATTTCACATTGACCATATATATTTTATAGGTTGTTATGTTATACCACGCTTTATAATTGTATACCCTCTGAAGGGAAGCCATACGCCTAGATAAAGAATACATCTGTAATATTGTACGAGCCATAATTGGGATATTGCAATAAAAGTAGGACCCTTGAGCTCTGGTATAAAGTAATAATATAATCAATCAACAATTAATTTCTTATAAAAATAATAGACTATTTGAGGAGGTCGAGGTAGAACATGAAAACCCTCATTTTATGAAAAAATGTTCTGGCAGTGATTTCTGGTAGCTTACCTCTTGAACTACAAGTTATTTTTATAATCAGTTAAGTTCGACTCTAGAGCAGTGGTATTTAACTTGGGGTACACGAAGGCATATCATGGGGTACACACCATTTAAATAAAGATGTGTATGTATACATACATATATGTTTTTACATGTATGTATATTTATATATATGCATATATGTATGTAAATATAAATGTATATATGTACCGGTATATATTAATATGTATCACATATATATCTATACATACATATATATAATGCTGCTCCCTTACGGGATAGTCAATAAACTGTCCATATAGCTAAAAAAAAAACTCTTTACTTAATCCATCCTCACTAACTTTCTCCACACTTCCCTATCTTTGCATACTCACTTCGCTTCAACGAGACGACTGAAATGTATCCATTCAGACATTTCTTAACCAAGTACCACAAATAAAAAGTCTGATTTGTATCTATTCACATAAAATCCACAAAATCCTGAATTGTATCCATTCTGAATGGTCTCCATTCAGACACTTTTCAAATAAACGACCTTAACTAAAATCCTGATTTGTATCTATTGTAATTATTTGCATTATATCCACAAAATCCTGAATTGTATCCATTCTGAGTGATCTCCATTCAGGCATTTTCTGAAACAAGCCCCACAAATAAAAAGTCTGATTTGTATATATTCTCATAATATTCACAAAATCGTGAATTGTATCCATTTTGATTTGTATCAATTTAATTGTGGTGCCACTTGTCTGATAGATAGCGCATCAGAGACTTTCTTTAACTCATTCCGTGCTTACTAGAGAGCAGCACTATCTCTTTTAATATAAAAAAATACATTGTTTTACTTATCGTCTTATTACTTAAAATCTAAACATGGATTTTAAATTATTAGACTTATTTTTATAAACATTACATAATATACCCGTGTATAAGGTGCTTGTGTTATACACAAAGATATATATATATATTTATATATATTTATATATATTTATATATATATTTATATATATTAATATATATATTTATATATATATTTATATATATTTATATATATATAGCCCTAGTATCATCTTGTTGGCGACCCTGTATTTAAATACTATATCACGAGTTTATGACAAATTTACGGCATTAGCTACTTTAACAAGGCCATTTTATTAAACTTTTGCACACGCAAAACTATCACCCACTCTAAGCAAATATTAAAGTAGGTTATATCTCAGACAGGGCATGGCAATAAAGAAACAACGTTTTTGTATTTGTATGCTTATAATCTTCATAGATCTGTGTTAAAGTGTCATATCCTATTATCTACAGATACTTTCATCAGTTTATAATTTAGGGCTACCTGAGTTGAAGATTGATTAAGAAATCTTATTTATAGGCTATCATACCCAACTTGAACACAGGCCTACGTTTTATGTACTAGTTTTGTTAAGTTTGATTGAAAACACCCAAAAAAGTGTTTATATTTACCATTCTCCGCAACAGCTATCTGTCCAGACAATGTGAGTTTATCCACATTAGGCCTACTATGAGTAGAAATGCCTAACCATTTATCCAGCTGAAGTGAAACGGGAGGAAGGTCAGTGTTAAAAATAAAAATATTTGCTTTTAACTGCTTAAATAATAAAATTCATCTTGCGATTTGAAGGTAATTCTTGAGCCTATGGTTAAAAGTGATTATGTACCACTAAGCATATAAGTTAAGGACTTATGTTTATTTCTATAATCGTAGGTATAAAAATAGAGCGGGATTCCTTGTTTTTCTTTGTCACATATGGCAAGTTTGATATCTTTTGCCATCTCTACACACAGAAGCAAAACAAATATCTAATGATAACAAAATTAATATGGTAAAATAAATTTTATATAATCCAAACAAATCAACAAAACTATCATCAATCACAGAAGAACGTTACTATCTATAACATGAATATTCAAAGAATGTCACAACATGGCACCAACGTATTTAATAGTCAATAGTTATAATTTTTATTATTATAAACGAACACACCCAAATAAAACTTAACCTTTCAGGCGTCAACACATTTTTCATGAAATTTCGAGATCCAAAAATATTACATTTTTCAAAATATTTAAAACATTAATTAATTTTAGGAAATGCTTCCCCATGAACTAATTTTAAACTAGATCATAATTATTTTTAAAATCAATCTTTTTAAATTACTCTTATAAAATTCTTTTAAAAGAAACACGAATAAGTATTTATCTTTTTTATATATTATCATAGGGATAGTGCTGCTCTCTAGTAAGCACGGAATGAGTTGAGGAAATATCTGCTGCTGTTATTTATCAGACAAGTGGCACCGAAATTAAATGGATACAAATCAGAATGGATACAATTCAGGATTTGTGGAATTAATCTAAATAATTACAGTGGGTACAAATCAGGATTTTTGTTAAAGTCGTTTAATTGAAAACTATCTGAATGGAGACCATTCAATATGGATACAATTTAGGAATTTGTGGATATTATGAGAATGGATACAAATCATACTTTTTATTTGTGGTGCTTGTTTAAGAAATGTCTGAATGGATGCAATTCAGCTCCCCCACTTCAACAACATCCATACACCGAGTCATGCATGCTCTTTTATTCTTAAGTCTCTAAATGTTTCTCTTTTATACACAATGTCTACAACATTTAGCCACGTATTACATGGCCTACCCTTTCCTTTTGAGCTACACGTCTTACCTTCATATTATTTGCTTCGTCACTTGATCCACACTCGTCCTTTCAACGTGCCTAAACCAAGGTAAGAAGCTTCTTTCACATTAACCTATTGGATACCCTTTCAAACAGTATGTATATATATATATATATACACAAACAAGCATTTACATACATATACATATACATATATATCTCTATATATGTATTTATATCAAAATATATGTATGTATACATATACATATATGTGCATATATATCTATGTATATATATACATACATACGTATATTTACATTTTATACACATTTGCTGGACAAAAATAAAGAAGAATAGCAGAAAATGATGGTCTGGATGGTGGAGATAGAGAGAAGATATGGCATGGAGATCAACATTAAGAAGTCAAAATTAATGGCAATTTCAAAAAATGAAGAGCCGCTGGAAATCAAAATTGGAAACCAGGAGTTGGAAAACATAGTGCAGTTCAAGTACCGGGAAGTCTGCTGACAAAGGATGCCTACTGTAACAGGGAAATTAGGCCAAGGATTTCCATGGCCAAGAAAGCTTTCAACAAGAAGAGGTTACTGCTGACCAGCAAGTTGAGTTTGAAACTGAGGAAGAAACTGATTAAATGCTACATTTGGAGCATTGCATTGTAAAGAGCACAAACTTGGGCTCTTAGGAAGATATAAAATAAATACTTGTAGAGCTTTTAATGCGATGCTGGAGAATACTTGAAAAGATCATGTGAACAGACAGGGAGACAAATGAACAAGTTCAAAGAAGATTGGGTGAGAAAAGAATAATTTTTAATGTGATTCTTCGGTGCAAAGAAAACTGTATCGGACACATCATTAGGAAGAACTGTCTTCACGACGTCCCATAAGGAAAGGTTGAGGGAAAGAGGAGCTTAGGAAAAGGATTCAAATATTAGATGACAAGAAGGAAGGAAGAAATTTTTGGGAGCTCAAAGAAGAGGCAAAGAACAGGGTGTATTGACAGTCTAAGTTCACTGATAAAAGGAATGGACCTGTCAGGGCTGGTCCAAGGCGTGTGCGACGTGTGCAACCGCACACACAAACAATTCAGGGGGGAGCCAAAATGGCCCAAAAATTTTTTTTCTGGGAAATTATAAGTATGATTAAAGAAAGTAACTTGTAAGAAAAATGCTTATTTCTTAAATTAATATTTACACCCATGACAAACAGAGTACTTTTTTATTTCAAATTAGTGCATTAGAATACATTAACAAAGTAAATACATTTTGAAGGTTGTTCGGTGCGACGTACCCCTGTTAACTACATTGGTGACGGGACTATACTATACTAGCTGCCGGGTCGAGACTGTACGATCTATGAGTTAGGCACAGGCCGAATTTTAATGGGCGGTAGGGGAAGGAGTGTAGGTGTAATGTTAGTTTTGATTCTCAGTCAGTCACCTAACCTCCGTGCGAGTGATTTATTGATAATCGCTTGCTCACTTTATTTATAGTTCAGCGTGTTGCAATTCGCTACTTATTATTTTTAGTTTATATGGTGTTCTGTGAAATTATGCTTAAATTTTGTTTTCAATTATTATTTAGGTGCACATCTTTTTAGTAGGTACTGTACTCTGTGAAGTGTATTGTTTCGTATGCTGTATTGCTGTTATTAATATGTTTGTACTTTTAGTGTTTTCTGTTTTTTTTTAATAATATTAAATATATTTTTTAAAACCGTTACTAAAATGTTTTCCAAAGTTTCTGCAGCCGAAAATAGAAAATGGAAACAAAAAGTTACAAGAAACTAAGTCAAGCGCTAAGCTAATTTGTAATTATTTAATGAAGGCAAGCACTAGTAAAGAAAGTGAAAGTGAAATTGAAATTAAACTCAATGTAACAATGATCATCTGTTGAAACAGCGATCAGAGGAGGATGAAGATTGCTCAGAAGATTTAATAAATACTAATGCCGATGATTCTAGCACTACGAAAATTACTGATCACAGTGATAAGAGTTATGTGACTGATATAATCCAAGAATTGAATAATTCATGTGACAAAATGAAAGATCCGGCTAATTGGCCCAAATGCTAAGCGCAACTAAACGTGATTTTATTATTTCGCAAGGCCCAATCTCAACAGTGTTAGACAGCTACCCTAGAGACGGTACAAAAAGCTAATTTTCCAACGTATTCTACTATCGGCTTGCTTCCAAAGGCAAGAAAATTAGAAGACGATGGCTAATGTATTCCCAGTCTAAGGGAAGTGTATACTGTTTGTACTGCAAGGTATTTAACCCAGAAATCACCAGCACTACATTATCTGATGAAAATGGAAACTGTGATTGAAGGCACATTGGAAAAACTCTTTCCCAAAATAGACGTCCTCTAACCACTTAAAGTGCTACGAAAAATGAGTTGAAGCAGAAAGGAGGTTTGGCACTGGCAAGGCAATTGATGATGAAAATCAAAGATTAATTGCTCATGAAAAAGAGCATCGGAAAAATGTCCTCATGAGAGATCTTGCCATCTTGCCACCTTTCCCAACACAACATGGCTTTTCGAGGAGCCCACGAAACCCTCTACAGCAAAAACAATGGAAATTTTCTCGAGCTCGTAGAGTTTATTGCAAAATTCAATCCTGTTATGAAGGAACATATTTCCTGAATTCTAGGGAAAGACAATCTCATATATGTAACATATTTGGGAAAGAACACTCAAAATGGTATACATAGGGTCTAGTTTTAAATTGTCCATAAATAGCATTCTTCACAGTTTTTTCAAATGGGGGTGGGGGAGCACAAAATGTGAGTTTTGTACACACAAAACTTTTGCCTTTGACCGGTCCTGGGACCTGTCGTACAATAACAACTAATCAGAATAATATTAATAATATTTATGAATACATATATATATATATATATACATGAATACAAAAATATAAATGTCTTGATTAAAACTTTTAATGTATTACTGTGTAAATTATTTTGGATGTAATTTATTTTATTTATTTTAGATGTATATTACAAAATACAAAATATGTCAAGCTTTCACTATCCACTATCAACTTTTGGGTTACAACGTTGAGGAGATTATTATATCTGGGAGTACGTGAACAACTGTCTTAGAGGGTAATTAATATCGACAAATATTTTATTTATTTCATAGCTAGATTTACAGATTTAATATAAGTTTAAATAGAGAATATATCCCACCTAAATCTGTGAGACTCATCCTGTTTTTCTCCCAACCTCGATATTTGGTCATTGTTTTTGAGGGGCTTTGAGAAATCACTGTCCAAAAGGTGAAGTTCCAGAGTGATTGGCGGTAACATTATAAGACTGATCGAAACTTTCTAGGCACTACCCCGAAGGGCATTGTGCATATTAAAGACTGTTTCGGTGGATATTTGTGGTCATTTAAGACTGTATTGGGGATTAATCTAAACCATGGCTTGATATAGTGGGTGGCTCTGTACAGCGTTCTTCTAGTGACAATACATGACAGACCGGGGAACGAAAGGCTTACTGCCGTACACACAATTAACGAAGAAGGCTTACCCTGGCTAGAAAGAGGCTCTTTAAATTCTGATTCTCTCATCTCTGTACACACCGAAGGATTTAATATACTACAGTCGAATATCCACATCAGTTTGTTATTAATTATCAACCTATTTCCCAACACACCGACACGTAAAAGGCACAGAGGAAACCTTTAGGGTGTACCTCTCTTCTGGAGACAAATGGGTGTTGGACTCCACAGAAGAGGAACTCCCATCCTCACCCAATTATAAGCAGGAAAGGCCCCAGAGGACCAAGGAGGAGGAAGTATAATCTATTCAGGGTTAAGTCACAACAGAGGAGTGGTGAATCTATTTATATATCCCATATACTTTTAAGTCAAAAATATAATATAACGATTATCACATCTAGGGTAAGACCCTACACAACGGGGATCACAAGTAGAGAAATGGGGTAGTTTTGGATGAAGAGTATTCACAGCATACACAGAACTGCAATTTATAATTTTGGATCCATAATAAGTTTGGTAGTAGAGTGTAACTCATATCTAGAACACAAGACACAATGCAGTAAGTTTTGTGGTAGAGCGTAAAACGTGGCTATAAAATAAGCCTATACTTAAATGTCAGTGTATGATATGGACTTACAAAAAAAAAAAAAAAAAGGGCTTACATTTGTTGACTGAAACCAAAACCAGAAAAGAGAACTGAATTAACTTAGTAATATAAAAATAAGGGTTCAATAAGGTGTGTTATTATTATTAGCACCGCGTCTTACTACCCGTTCGGGTTATACGCACTTATATATAAGGTGTGTTATAAAACATTGTAATATTATATATATTTCCAGAACATAAAAAATCATAAAGCAATTATTTTAAGGGTAAGTACGATATGAATAGTATTCTGGGTCAGTATAAAATGTAAATTAAAAAAAGCAATAAAAACACGTCACACGTGGTCAAAAGTAATAATAATATGGGTAGTTCTTCACTCACGGGTAAACACATCTTACCAAAAACTGATGTCACATAGCGATTGCGACAAAGCCATTAGGAAAGCACAATAAAAGTTGAGTTAAACTACAACCTATTCAATTTTAATTATTAAATTAACATTAAGTTATCACAATTGACTATTTTAAGTATCATTTGTGATACCCTCTGCTTGCAATAATATTTTTTGTAGACAAATATATTATCTTGTATTCTTAGATGCTGCTTGCTCAGTTGACGCTTCAGCCAGAGTATATGGAAGCTGTTCAGAACTTCTGTGACTTCACTGTTAACTACCAAAAGAAAACTCCTAAAGGACTAGTATATATCGACAAGTTTGGAACATTAGGTCATGCAGCAAATGTTGCTTTTATTTGTTTACAGGTAATTTTTAATTTTGGATTTTAAAAATATATGTATTTACTGTAGCATTTCAAGGTTCCTAATCAGTACAGGGACCTAATTATAGTGGGCACTATTTTTTTTAGCACCGCATCTTACTACCCCTTCCGGCTCTACGTCTATGTACTAATTACATTAATGTGTTAGGGATTAGGAAGGTTTAACTTAAATAAAGTTCATCCTTTTTAACTTGGCGGTAGAGTTGAAAACCATTTAAGAAAAACCAGTATCAGTGCACCCATACAGGAGTGAACCCCGATCTCCCCGTCTTTGGCAGTCTAGTCTAACACAAGAGTAACATGTTAGACCATGCGGTCACCGAAGAGGGTTAAAATCCTTATTATTTGGGTTTATATTTAGGAATGACGCATAGCTAATAGTGAATAATTCATAAACATATTACATTAGCTTGAAGTGAAACGTAGTATATAAAGTGTTACTTAAATAGATTTTTTTATTCATAGAATTTGACCTAGCCTCTTTGCTTTTCTTGGTTAAGGTCTCTAAAATGTATTTACGTCTAAGGATTCACTAGAAAAACATTGTTTATTGAACTGTACCTTTCGAAACATAAAATTAATCTAATTTAAATGGTGCCTGTAGGTATACTATTGAATCAAATTTGATTTTTATTTATTATTTTATAATTGACATGAAGATTATGGTAGACCTAGTTCTCAATAACAAACTCAAAAATATAAACATTTTCATAACTTTTCATTCATATTTACAATCGTGTTATTAACGCTAAAAGAGAGAAAATACGTTAATAAAAACAAGTATGGCCATTAAAAGGCATTTCAAACACGAACAGAAAATAATTTCCATCTGTAGTAGCGTTCAATTGGCTAGAGCCCTTTCTCGCATTTTCATTGGCTCATGTATGAGGATTCTCTTAAGCTCAGATACTTAGTTAATAAAGTTAAAATTAAATCATCTTTACGCATTGTGCACTATTTACTATGAAGTGATTATGAGTGCTATCATTTAAAAAAAGTCTTTCAACTTCTTGTGCATAATGTGCTATACATTATTCACTATTAGCTATGCATTATGCATGAATATAAACCTAGCCGTTACTTGCATAGGTTTAATGTGTATTATAAAGTATCTTCTTTTATATGTTGCATAGTAATATATTTTTTTTAATAAGCTCAACCAAACTCACAAATGTTTTTGTTTGATTATTTTCATAATTATTTTCAAGCTTAACTCAACTAGTAAAACAAAGTGCTAAAAAAAACTCGTTTCAGAGAAAGAATTATATGAATTAGAAGGATTGATGAATATTATTTAAACTTTTTTAGCTTTGTTTAAGTATGCACATATTTCATAAAAGTATAGACAATTTAAGTTGATTTTGGTAATGATTATGGTGCTAATATCATAGAAAGTACCTATATCTAATTTTTTTAATAAATAATAGGCTATAGATTTTCTAATTTCAATTTGTTTGGAAGCGTTCTTAAATAAACATTACATTTAACATTTATAGCACACTTGATATTGTTTATCATACCATTGATACTATGATAATAAATGTAAAAAAGTTTTGTTTTGACATTAAAATAAATATAGTATCGGTATTTTAAATTGTTGTAACACAACAGGAGAATTATTGGCTATTAACATTAAACTTTCCTAATCTTGATCCCATTATCAGAATATTAGGGTTAGGTAATTGGTTGAACCCGATTAAAAAACGCACACGAAATATTCAAGGTTCCAAGATTGTAAACTCAAATAAAATACCTCTCCTGAATTATTTACAAAGTCATAAATAAATAATAAGAATAAAAAAATGAGAATTAATAAATAACTGAATAATTGAAAACCTTAAAATGATTAATAAAACATTCTAATAATAGTCTCTCTGAAAAAATATGCAGGCCTTTTACAGTTTAGTAACATGCCATAATTTATTATCAACGTCAACGTTATTTGTATAACTCGAACACCGCTTCCAAAAAATACTAGTCCACACACAAACGACACACTAAGCTGAACCAATTTTCACGAGCATTTCTTAATCTGGGTCTTGACCTGACTGGTTCCATTGGTACTCACTCGTTCACACTTGGACTGACTGAATTTCTCTCAGCGAGCTGGGGGGCGTTGTCTATATATAAGTGTTGTGGTCAGGGTCTGAAATAATTGATTTTCATAACACCTGGTTCCATTTCTAGCTCATACCATTTTAAAACATTAGGTTTTCCTTCAAAAGACCCCTCTCCCCCTCCTGCACCAAACAGCTAGCATGCCATAACTGCTGAACAAAGAAGGAAATGTTACTCAAAGAAAAAACACTGGCCATACACGCTGAACTCACAATCAACACTTGGGTCCTATTCATGATATAATATGTTATGATTGTATGGATAATTTATGGTAATTAATTATGTTATGTCATAAAATAAAATACAATTTTGTGATAAAAATCAAAGGTTATTCCTATAGGGTATTATACTCATATCTAGGCTTATATTATTTAAAATTTATACTAGTCTTAAGGTCAACTGTATGATTATTTATTTAGTATTTTATTTCTTAATGTTCTCGTTGTAACTGAAATTACATTTTTTTACAGGTCGCTGATATTGGTATTTCAAGTGAAAAATACCGCGATTTTGTGAAATCTCAAATTCATTATATGTTGGGAGATTCAGGACGAAGTTATGTTGTTGGTTTTGGATTAAATTATCCAACACAGCCATATCATGCAGCAAGGTAACGTGTTCAATATTTTTGGTAAACTATTTTAAACATATGCTTCTCACATTGAAGTAAGTCATTATAGTCAACATTACTAAAGCTAATATTTAAAAGTAGCAAAACTCAGCTACATTTACAGCTTTTTAACAAAACATGACACTCATACAAGGGCGTGTAAATATAATTTTTCCAAGTGTATCCACTAGAAAAAGTTACTATATCTTTAGTCAACAAAAGTTTTATACGTTTCAAATTCCAGGGGGTTTCCTGATCCCCCTTTTTTCCTACGCTCTTGCTCTTATAAGCCTTTCGGTTGTTGCCCTACTCCAGACCTGCTTGAAGGAAGTATCAAACCAGCAAAGAATAGGACTAATTAGGCTAATTACATTTTTTTGAGTTACAGGATGCAGTCGCATAAGCTTATCCTCGTAGTATGACGGTTATTATAATGAAATGGGTTGAACTGTAAAAATGAGGATATAAAATAAATACATATTGATCGATTATTTACTCTTGTGTTGCATGAAATTGTGATAGTGGAGTAAGTGATGGGGTCTCAGGGGTACGTAGGATATTTTTATAAGGATTAGGAGGAGTGAGAGTTTATATATTTGGTATGATTGCGAGCTGTGGGTGATGGCGTAAGGTGCTAAGGTGTTTGGATGAGGTGGGTCTTTTATTTATTTGGATGGTAAAATAGTTTGCTAAGATTTTGTCATCTTAGAATTGGGTGTCCCGGGGGTACTGTCCATTCGCTATAGGAGCAATTACGGCAAAAACATGTGATATTATCGTGAATTACTGACCTATCTACACAGAATTCCCAGTGGTGGCAAAGGTAATGATGGCTGAAATGAGGGAAATATAAAGACAGGGTTAAGATATGGGAAGGATTTTTTTTCTGGGAATGGGTGGGAAAGGTACTAAACTTATATAACTGTCGTGCTGTCTTGATGACATATTTATCTTTCAAATATTTTAATAGAAATGTTGCAACTAGGTATTTTCTTATTATTATTTTTTGGGAACAGGAAGTATATGTATTTTTTCTTCTAGGATTGTCAACTAGGCCTTTTTTTTATATTGGTTTAATTATTTTACTCTCACTACTCCGCCCAACCCGTGGGCCTACGTGTCAGGATGGCCTAATGAGATAGGTAGGCAGTGGCAAATAATTGTGGGGTTTGTTTTGATGTTGTTTGTTGAAATATATTATTTACTATTCGAATATTTAAATGTGCTGTAGGTTTTAGAACAGGTTGAAAGAGTTTAGTGAAAGGTCCTCGTTCTATCAATATCCCTACTCAGCAGTTCCAAGTCCTGACCTATCTGCAGTGTTATAGCTCTAACTGCTGTCGAAGACACGCCTGCTCGGTGCCACGTGGTTGTTGTATAACTTCTAAGATCGATTGGGGCTTCCTCCTTCGTACTGAACAGGGACTCAAGCTGTAGGATATTCTCCTCACAAGTTGCTATAGCTCGATAGCTGAGTATTTAAAGCACTTCAAAGTAGCCCTTTAACAACTGGTGTCTTCCCCGGTCCGCACTTTATGAAAAAGGTCTTTAGCACACTATTAGGCCTATATACCACCGGAAGAGGGGCGTTTTCCCTGAGTTAGTGATTGTGTCGATATTCTATGTTATGCTAACTGGCAAAACAACCTCTGTTCTACAAACACGACCGGTTGTGCGTGTGTAGCTGCCGATTTAGAACAATTGACGGTGCGATTACTCAGACTTACGTCATCTTTGCATGCTCTCAATTTCCAAAGGCTGCAAGCTATGACATTATAAACATATTTTTATGACTAGGATATTTTCATAGCAAGGTCAGCCTAAAACTTTTATAGTATTGGAGCTTTGTTGGGGCATTTATTTCTAGTGCTCTTTTAAGTTCATTTGTGTGAGTCACGGTCTGGTTATAGAACGTATTGTTTCTGTCTCTACACTTCGTTTTCGGGAAAAACTTATATTCTGCCTTTGATGGCCTTCATTATTGCTCTTTTATATAATCTGCAACATAGTCGAAACAAGTAAGAGTAATATGCTACCTTTCAAAGTAAACGAGGTGTACATTTCCTTTACTTGTTGGCAGCTTGGTATGGTAAGTGAGCTTGGAGTTTAGAATCATCTGTGTGCTACTGTGATTGTTGAGAAAAAAGTACTGGAGATACAATCTGAAAAAGATCTCTTATGCCCAGGCACGCAAGGAATACGTATCCAGTCAGACTCCGGTATTTAAAACCTCATATAGCCAGATTGTCAGTCAGAACATCAATTGTCCCAACTGCCATTGCGCAGTTAATTTCGCTAAGACGTCTACGTGACATGTGCCATTGGACTCTACTTGAGACATTCATTGTGATACCGAACCAACTACGGTGGAGCCGAAATTTTTACAAGAGGCGAAACTGCCACAAAGGTCGTCTCCCCCACCCGTACCACCGAGGAGCCCTCCTCGAGGGACCTCCCCCTGAGCCCACCTTGAGGGGGAAAAAACCTGCGGCCGTTGTTGAGCCTCCCCATCTTTCCTCTGTGACACCAGAGATATAAGGTGCGGGGTGGAACAGGTTAGGCTGCGAAGGCGAGTCCCACTGGTGTTCTGAAAAAAGCCCAGTGAGGGACCGCTGAAATATAATTTTTTTTTTAAGTCGGTGCCTAAGCCTTCCTGGAAGGACTCGCCACCCGGGTCTCTCCTATTGAAACAAAAAAACCTCTCATAAAGAGAGAGGTCCAAGAGAGGTTCTCTCAAGCACGTGGGCCCAAAAAGGTCCTGAATCCATTTTTATTTCTTAGAGATAGTGTTATGGATTGCACGGATTAAAATACTTTATATAAATAAATGTCGCTACTACAATGGAATTGTAGGGGTTTCTACGCTCGTGTGAAGGAAATTAAACTACTAATTTCTCCCTGCATCCTTCTATCTTGTGTTTGTAGGAGACCCACTTCCGCCCAACTGAGAACCCGATGCTGAGGGGTACGTAGTATATCGTACCGACAAGCCATTCTTTGATCGGGCTAGCGGAGGTGTGGCTATACTCACACGAAGCAATATATATAATAAAAATATTAATATCGTGTTTGATCTCCAAGTGATTGCTGTCCAAATCTTCCTTGCTATGGAAGTAACAGTATGCTGTATCTACCTCCCACCAGGTGAACGTGTTTCAAAGAGAAGCCTAGAGGCCATCCTTATACAACTTCCAGCTCCCTATATCATCTTGGGGGATTTTAACGCTCATAACCTGGTGTGGGGATCTAATTTTATAGATGCTCTTAGGAGGATGGTAGAAGATATTCTGGTCTGGATAACCTGGTGCTACAAAACACCGGGACCCAGACGCACTTTTCTACCTTTAATGGTGTGTCCTCTGTCATCGACCTAAATTTATGTAGTCCCGGAATTGCTGCTCACTTCCTTTGGGAGGTTCACCCGGACCTATGGGGTAGTGGTCATTTTCCCATTCTGTTTTCACTACTTCAAGATCCTCCCGGTATAGCACGGGTACCACAATGGGTATGTAAACGTGCTGAAAGGGATAAATTCCGCGAGCTCGCTGTATTTGATGAACCCCATTCTCCTGACATCGATGTTAGGGTCGAACATTTTACTTCGATTGTCATCGTGACGGTGAGGGCTTCCATCCCTAAATCCTCGCCTAATCCGTGCCACCATCCTGTTCCTTGGTGGAACGAAGAGTCTCGGTTGGCTATTTCAGACCGTCGAAGGGCCCTACGTCTCTTTCATCGACGTCCTAACAAGGAGAATCTGGAGTCATTCCGGATTTTAAGTGCCCCAACTCACCGTATCATTCGAGAAAGCAGAAGAGAGTCTTGGAAACATTTTATTTCTACCCTTACAATTTTCACGCCCACAACTAAGGTTTGGGATAGTATTTGTAAATTACGTAGTAGCAAAAACTCAATAAATAATATACTTGCCTTCATGTCTAACGGTTCGCTTGTCTCCTCCACTGTGGAGGTCGTCATTGTTTTGGAATCGATGTTCGCCGCCATCTCTAGCACTGCGAGCTACTCTAATGAGTTCGCAGTGCATAAGTGGAGCATCGAGTGCCATAATATTGACTTTGGTCAGTGTCGGGGGGAAGACGGAAACTTCCTCTTTACTATAGATTAACTGACCTATGCCCTGTCCCAGTCGCGCAGCACAGCTTCCGGGCCAGACAACATTCACTATGAAATGTTGCGCCAGCTGCCCTCTCCGGACGGGCATTCTTGTTAGACCTTTACAATAGATTTGGGAATCTCGTCAGTTCCCAGCACGATGGAGACAAGCGACCGTTATTCCTATTCATAAAAGTGGCAATGATAAATTAGAACCAACTAGCTATAGACCTATAGCCCTAACTAGTTTCTTATGCAAAATATTAGAGAAAATGATTAATAAAAGATTTATACGTTATTTAAAGTACCGCAATCTGCTATCTGATATGCAATGTGATTTCCGCCGTAACCGATACACGGTGGATCAGCTTGTTTGCCTTGAGACAGTGGTTCGTGACGCCTTCTTCCATAAACAGCACCTCTTGGCTGTCTTATTTGATTTGGAGAATGCGTACGACACCATCTGGCGGTACGGCATTTTAAAGACCCTTTTTAATTGGGGTTTCTGGGGGAACCTTCTGGTTTTTATTGATAATTTTATGTCAGATAGACACTTCCGGGTAAGGTTGAACAACACCTTATCTGATGATTTTATTCAAGATATGGGGTGCCCCAGGGCAGTACTCTGAGCTGTACGTTGTTTACCATTTCAATAAATGCCATTGTGGACAACGTGCACTACCTGTCCGTCATGCCTCTTCGTGGATGACTACGCAATTTATTGCAGTTCATCGAGTCTCCACAGGGCTGAACGGTAGATACAACTATCTGCCAATAATCTTTGGACATGGGCATCGCGTAATGGCTTTTGCTTCTCTGCGGCAAAGACGACGGTTGTCTACTTTCATAGATTACGAGGAATACAACTAGCCCCAATATTTCAATAAGCCACGTTAATTTACCATTCTCAGAGACCGTAAGGTTCCTGGGACTTTTATTTGATTTTAAATTAACTTGGATCCCACACATTAAATACCTGAAAGGAAGATGTGTAAAAGCACTCAATTTGCTCAAAGTGGTTAGTGGTCGTTCTTGGGGTATTGATAGGGAAACCTTGATGCACCTCTATAGAGCCTTGGTAAGATCGAAACTTGATTACGGCAGCTTTGTTTACGGTTCGGCCAGACCTTCGGCGTTAAAAATGCTTGATAGTGCCCACCATGCTGGCATACGACTGGCTACTGGTGCTTTTCCTACCAGTCCAGTCGTCAGCATCTGTGCCGACGCTGGTGAGCCCCTTCTTTCTTATCGGCAGTCCTATCTTCTGGCATCTTACGTGTCGAAACTGCATTGTATGCCAAAGCGTGTTGCCTACCGTCCTGTGTTCCATCCACCCAACCGTGTCTTGTATGAAACCAAATCGCGTAGTGAAAGGCCGGTGGGGATCCGGATGCTATCGGTTTTCGACACGTGTGGGATACTTATGCCAAAGGCTATCCCCACAACTCCAGGTTGAGTTTCTCCCTGGAAAATACGCCTGCCTCAATGCCATTTTGATCTTGCCAAGTTCCCTAAAGCGACCACTCCGCCTATTGTATATGAGAGAACCTTTAACGAGCTCCTCTCCACTCGCTTTCGGAGTTTTAAGCGTATCCACACTGATGGTTCAAAGTGTGGGACCTCCGTAGGATTCGCTTTTATTGTGGAGGGAAACAATTTTAAATTTAGTTTACCTGGCAAATCCTGTGTTTTTACGGCGGAACTATACGCCATTTTTAAATCTTTGAGTTTTGTTTATCGTAAGTGTCACCGTTCTGTTCTCATCTGCACGGATTCCATGAGTGCTCTGTTGGCATTGTCCACGCTCTACTCCTGGAATCCCCTCGTGCAGATGATACATGAGCACATTTTTAAAATAGATTCATTAAGCACCCGGCTCACCTTTTGCTGGAGTCCTTGTCACGCTGGTCTTTCAGAAAATGAACTGACAGACTAGGCGAGTTTGGGCGTAATTTTTTTTAGATCTAAAGGGCTATGTTTGGTGTGGGGTCTTACGCACCTGGCACGAGCAGTGGGTTTTTACCCCTGCTCAGAACAAGCTGCGATCCATCAGGGACGGTATGTCACGGTGGCCCTCTTCTATACGAAAGTCTAGAAGAGAGGAGGTCATCGTGACGAGACTCTAGGTTGGGCATACATTTCTAACCCACGGATTTTTATTAAGAGGGGATCCACCTCCAGTGTGTGAATTTTGCGATGTTCCCCTTAGTGTGTACTACATATTGGTGGAGTGTTGCAAGTATGCCCCTATTCACCTGGTTCTTGATTTTAAAAGTGACCTTCGTTTTTTATTACGCGACAGTGCGGAGGGAGTTATTTGTTTACGTTTACTTCATTTTATACGCCAGGTGAATATTTTTAGTGCCATTTGAGTCACTTTTGTAAAGTGACTCCTCTGGATTTTATCTCATATTGAGACCTTTTTAACATTTTAATATACTTTAATATGTTTGTGTTGTCGTTTTAACAATTCTAGTATACTTTATTCTGTTTGTTTTGTATTTTTAACAGATTACTATTTTAACATGTTTGTCTTGTCTTTTTAACTTACATATATTTTTAAATGTTTGTTTTATCTTTTTAATGGATTTCTACACCTGTGTTGTTTTTATCAGGTGTTTCACTCAATTTCTACTATGAGCCCATCTGTGCACTCCTATGGAGTGTCTCAATTGGGTATTTTCTCATATTGAGTTTTATTATTCTTATATTTGTATTTGTATTTTTTTTTTCACCTTTTTATAGAGACAGGTGAATATTATTACTCTCTCCTATGGAGATTTTACTATGTATTTATAATATATTAAGTCCCTAATGACCTCATTGTGTCGATGGGCCTCTAAATACTATTAATAATTATTTGATTCTTTATAGTATCTAGTTATATGTGGCCTGTAATGACATGCCATTTTGTAATGTCTGATAGTAGGTTGTATTATTGATTTGTTTGGAAATAATTGGTATGTATTGAGAGTTTTCTTCCTTAAAACAGAGAATAAATTTGGACGAATCTTAAAAAAACATTTATATTCGATTTTACAATGCGAACTTATCTATTATTATTTTTATTCATCATAATTACTCAATATTCTTTTCATCTTGTAGTGCGATTTCATTGTCTAAAGGTAAGTACAGAAAGAAAGCAGGTTACTAACTTTTCGATTACCTTGTGCTGATCGGTGCTGGTCTTCGTTAACAACGAGAGTGTGTTTATAGATGGGTCCTTTAATAGAGAAAGCATGTTTGTAGTTCTCAGCGCATGCACCCAGTACCGACAGATTTACTTAAATGAACATTTAGATCTTTATTAAATTTAGGCACCGACAAATGTCACTAAAAATATTATACTCACTATAATCATTCCTACGACTGTGTATTAGATATATTCCGTTTTTTAGTTTACATTTTTGATAAATATTGTAAATAAGTGAAAACTCTTTTCAGGAGATGAACTAAATAGCTTAACTGTATTAATAACTAGCAGTGGCGTAGTTAGAGTTGGTGTCACCCAGTGCTGTAACTCATGGTGTCACCACAATGGACCTCTTTCCGTACAAGACTGTACAGAATTCTTAGTAATGTTGTTTGTTCTAATATTACTCGTAAATCGTAATTCCTGTATACCACTGAAAGTAGTGGCAGTAGTACTGCCATAATCAACCTACGAAATTAAAATCACACCTTTAAATTGCGATATCATACGCATAGCCGAAATATATTTACATTTACATAGTTGCATGTGGTTAAAAAGAAACTACTAGTGACAACGGAAATATTTATATTTTCCTACATCCACATGCACATAACTTTAGCGCCAATCGGCTCTAGAAATCGGAACGCAGGAAACCTGCTTAGTTCTGTAAGTACCTTAATAGAGTGAGTGGGTTGAGCATCAGATTTTGTTTCTCCAGTTGCTAAGTGAGTTTTGGAAGGTGACGAGAAAACGCTGTTTTGCCAAAAGTGCCTAATCTGACTCTGAACTTTGGTTCAAATATTTTTTTCTGTGTATTATAAGTTTTTAATAGATTTGGCTCAACGTTATTAGAATACTTATCAGGCCTCTGTTTTGAGGAAATGTTAAGTATTTTCCTCTTTGGTGAAAGTTTTAGAACTCGATGGCTTCAGTCATCCGGAAAGTAGCAAAGTATTACTAATGCTTTTAGTATTGACATTAGTGTTTTTATCACCAGTAGTAGCAATTTTTGAATGATTACGTTTGTCTAGTTGCCATGACTGAGTTAAAATTCTAAGAAACAACAGCTTCCAATTAGGCCAACTATATAGGCTACACTCAGATAGGCCAGATTTTAAAAAAAGTTGAATAAAATCACCAAGCAAATAATGACTATTTACTCCCGATGCCACTGAATATTGACTCTATTGTTTGTTAACTCTCAAAAACCTTCAAAAATATTATATTAATATTTGATTTATAACGAATATAGCCAATGAACCATAGTTTAGTGTTCCTAATTATACTGGTAGCTACTTTTAAAATACTTTCCTCATTTAACCACAATCATGATAGAATACAACTGAAAACTAAAATCAACCAATCATCAGCAGTGTATTTTTTTAAATAAAAGATTAAAATATTTGTCATAGAAAACTAAATGTTTAACAAGGCCGAATTCATTTTACATTGTTTATATAGTATACTTATAGATATTGTTAGTCCCTTTTATTTCTTTTCTGTGACATATTGGGTGTATGACACAGGCCAAATGCAAAATGAATATTACTAAGACGTCCCACTGAACTCCCTACGCCTTCCAAAAACAGTACTTCAGCTTATTTACTGAAACAAAAACAATCAATCAAATTGCTAGCGTTAAATAAATCTTAATTTTGTACATACACCTCTTTGTGATTATATTTTCCAAAGTGTAACCAAGTGTATAGTAATGGGAATAGCCAAAATGGTTCACGAGATACTATTGTTTATTAACAGCAAAATTAATACATTGTATCATTTTTAAATATTTGTTTTTGTGATGTGAATTTTACTACTGTGATAACATTTTTTTTTTTTTGCTTTCTTGGAATAAAAGTCGTGACTAATTTATTTAGTTAATATATAATCTTAAGATATTTTTGAATCACTATGGCAGCCAGATAATGTGGGCTGAACTAATTTTAAAACATCTAGTGAATTGATAAATCAATTATTCCTATTTTTAAATTTCAGCTCATGTCCAGATTTGCCAGAACCTTGTGGATGGAAAGATTTCCACCGTCGAGGTCCTAACTCACAGATTTTATATGGTGCCCTAGTTAGTGGTCCTGATGAGAATGACAACTACAAGGATGATCGAGAAGAATATGTATACAATGAAGTGACTTTAGACTATAATGCCGGTTTTCAATCAGCTGTTGCTGGACTACAATACTTGCGACTTCTTGGCCAAACAAAAAATGACACCCACCATTAGTGTAATTTTTATATTTTATCTTAGTGAACATTTATGTTAAAAATAAAATAATAAATGTATATAGTTAGGGAAAAATGACTAAACATATCTTATGAAAATTAATACAGAAAATGTATATTTTGTCTTCTATCCTATTATTATTTTAGTCATCATGATATTGAGATTAATCAAGGAACTCAGTTTTTAAGCCTAAAGGAGATAAAAAAAAAGGCTAATAAGCTCATACACATATACACCAGTGTACTATACTATTATAAATAATTACATTAATGGATAAATATTATTATGTTAAAGTGATCTGAAATATTTGTGATTATCATATACAATAACAAATAACCTATTTTATAAACTCAAATATAAGCTTTCTGTCAGACATTTTTTATTTTTAAAGATAACTATTCCTATGTACGTTTAAAAACATACTGTTTTAATAAGCCTAATTATAATTTATCATTTTTATAAATAACTTTTTCATTTATCTTGTAGTACTATATGCAAACAAACAGTTGGGCTATATTAAGAAGACTACATAGCTACAAAGAATACCTGTGTTAAGGAATGACCTAATATGATAAATGGTTGCTTGGTAGTGGGAATAATAAGTGCCTGTATCGCTGAATACAAAATGTTTACTTTTATTTATAGTCCAGAAATTTGGTCGAAAAAAACAGGTAGCCCCAGACAAAATTCGGAGAAAGTTAAAAATTTCAGGATCAGCTCAGAATTACATGCCCTACAACATATCAAAAGTCCCCTAAAGTCCAAGGCTTGGCTTTTTTTTAGAAGACCCCGAAGTTCTAAAAGTCCATAAATATAAAAAAAAAAATATTTTAAAGCGGGAAAAAATTAGAAGAACTCTGAAAATTTCAGGATCGACTCAGAGTTATATACTTAACAACACTTACAAAGTTCCTAAAATTCTGAGGCATGGCTTTTATGGCAGTAGACCTCAAAGTTCAAAAAGTCCACAAGTACTAATACATTATTTAAGGTGGGAAAAAATTATAAGAAAGCAGCAGTGGTGGCTAGTAGCTAAAATAAGTGGGGGTGCTGGTCCAGAAATTTTTAGCCTTTGTTTTAAAATTGTGTAAAAGGAAAAAAAAATGTATAAAAAGAAAATTTATTCAGGAACTTGATAAAATCTTAACAAAAAAAAGCAATCTTTTTTTCTTACTTTAACTTAAATTGTTACAGCTCAAGCTTGATCTATTCATTTAAAAATGAAATCAATTATTCTTGTTTTAATTTGCGCAAAAAGTTCATTTATTTTCTCCTTGATCTCTGGATGACAATTAAAGAATTTTTTCTCCATTGAAAGTATTGCAAGCGCATTTAGTCTTTCCGAATTCATAGTGCTTCTTAAAAAAGTTTTTATTCTTTTCAATGTTGAAAAGCAGCGCTCTGCCTCTGATGTAGTCATAGGAATTGTCAAGAGGATTTTTATCAGTTTCGTAATTTCACTAAAAACATCATCTAAATTATTTTACAAGATAAATTTCAGCAGCTCAATTAATTTGCAATATTCATGAATATCAGTCTTACAATAGAATACTTTTAGTTCAGTTTCAAGCTTTTCTTTGTCAATCATGGGATAAGATTCAGTGGTCAGTACTATCTCTTTTGTGGGATGTTCATTCTTAAATCTAGTGAAGCAATTCTTGTTGAACAATTTAGCAGCTACTAAGTGTTTAGTGTAAGAATATCTGTCCATTATATCAACACATATATAGTCACACACTTCCTTAGCTTCCGCCATGAGTGTCTTTGAAGGATTCTCACAGTACTTTGAGTTTCTCAATTCTAAAATAGCAGTTTTGAAATTTGTTATATATTCATTAACTTTAAACACACTAATTTCTCTAGATTGCATTTGGTTGTAAATTATTTCAACTTGAGGCATAATCTGATGAAAAAGCTCTAACCAAAACTTGAAATTATCATCATTCAGGTATTTTAAAATTCCTGTTGCTTCTGCAATGGTTTGATCTGCATTTTATGTTGACTGAATTTCAGTAAGGCAGTTTTTTAAAGGTTGCAAATTTTCATGAACTCTGTTTATGGTCCGTCTGTTGAAATTCCACCTTGTAGAGGATGGACGTGGAATGCTGACGTCCATATGTTTCTTAAGAATGGACACATGTTGTGGTGATCTTGAGAAGAATGTTGGAATAGCCAGAATGTTAGAGAAAAAAATTCTTGCGTTTCGTGTAATACTTGCTGCATTTCTCATTATTAAATTAAGTTGATGTGCATAACAGTGAATGAAATGTGCATTACTATAAACTGCATTTATTTTTGCTTGAACTCCTGCTTTTTTGCCTTTCATGACATTTGCACCATCAAATGTCTGAGCTATCAGTTTTTGTCCATTTCCTTGAAGGACTATGTCCAATTGTTCTAAAATACGTTTTGATATGCCATATGCAGTTTGATTTTCTGGAATAAAGAATCCCAAAAACCGCTCTAATATTTCTCCATTCAATACGTATCGTAGAACAAGGACCATTTGAGTGTGTTCCGAAACATCTGTTGTGTCATCAGCCATGACAGCTACAAAGGAAGCTTTTCTAATTTCCGTCCTTATCTCCTCATGGTATATTTGTAGCAGGCAGTCAAGTATTATTATAAGTATTTATAAGTATTATTATAAGTATCATTCTGAATGGTCTTAGAAACACCTTTGAAGACTGCACTGGTTTCTAAGTGATTCTTCAAATCTGAATCTAATTTAAATGCAAAATTTACTAATCCTCTAAATACCCCTGGATTTACTGAGTCGTCTTTTTCATCATGTCCACGTAAGGGAGTTTCAAAGTTTCCACAAAAGTAAATGCAGTCTATTATTTTGAACCAAATTTCACGGTTCTTTTTAACTTTTATATTATGCTCATTGATTGAAAGTCAGTATGCCTCACTAAGTTTCTCCTTAATACTTACGGTTCCTAAAAGTGACAGTGAAACAACATTATCAACGTGCTTCTTTGACTTCTCATGCTTTTCAGTTTTTTCTTTAATTTTGTTTATATTTCTAAAACCATCTTTTGTCCACGGTACATCACCTCCAAACAGCAAACACGGGAAGCAAAACAGTGCATTTTTTACTTCACAGCAGCAAAGCCAACTTTTCCGTTGGTACCATTCAGAATTAAAGCTACGAATATATTTCTTGTGGTTGCTTTTGCCAGGCTGAGATATTAGAATATCAGGTTTTGAACGACCTCTTTTCTTAACTGTAACTTTCTCATGGAGAGATAGCTGTGAAAACTTAAGCTGTTGAAGTTCACTTACAGTCACAGAATTTATTTCTTGGGGATGCAAGGCCATGGTTAAAGTTTTCTGTTAAATAAAAGAATCGAAAAAAATGAATCAAATAGAATAGCTGGAAGCAGAATAGTAATATAATTCTACATTCTTCTACACTTTATCACATTCAAGAATATGGTACACGGTTTTTAAGCACAACACACGCTGAGTGAAAATACTTCCTTCCACCATCACACCAGAGCCAGCACTGCGAGAGCAACAGTGCTCTCTCTACCTGGCAGTCCCACCTTCTTCCCCGCCCCCTTCCTATGTGCGCATGCGCATAACAGTCAAACACCACATCACTGACATTGTGAAGCGCACAGTTCCATACAAAGATTTTTGTATATTTTTCATAAACTGGTGGATGGCTACTGAAGTACTGACATTAAGCTTAAGGAATATATATTGTACTACAAAAATAAAGAAAGAATTAAAGAAAAAAGACTCATTATATTAAATGTTATCGATGATATCAAGTGGAAATAGGGGGTGCTGCAGTTCCGCAGTGCCTATACAAGAGCCACCACTGGAAAGCAGAAAATTTCAGGATTGACTAGAATTATATGATTTACAACATATCTAAAGTCCCTTAAAGTCCGATGCTAGGATTATTTGGTAGAATACCCCAAATCTCAAAAAGTCCATAGGTACCGTACTTACAAATTATTTTAAAGCGGGAAAAAATTAGTGGAACGCTGACAATTTTAGGATCGACTCAGAATCACATTCTGTACAGCATATCAAAAGTCCCCAAATGTCCGAGGCTTAGATTTTTTTGGTAGAAGAGCCCAAATTTCAAAAAGTCCGTAAATACTTAACAATTATTTTAAAGCGAGAAAAATTATAATAACGTGGAAAATTTCAGGATTGACTCAGAATTATATGCTTTACAACATATCAAAAGTCCCCTAAGTCCTCCTAAGTCCCATCCTCTTCTAGCTCTTAATAAATTTGTGACCTCCACCCTCTTTCCCCGAAATGATATCCTGGATAATCTAGAGATATCTTGTGAATCTCTCAAGGGTGCAAATAAATCAACAACAGCTATTTAATCGTATTGTATGTGTATTCCTATCTGGACCTGAGTTAATGCAGTTCTTTTCAAATTAACTAGCACCTAGACCTATGTCTTTGTTTGACGAAATATCGATGAGGAAGACGAGGAAATCAGCCTTGCTGAAGTCTTAGAATCGGTTTCTCCTTGTAAAGAAAATACATCAAAAACATTGTTTATTGTAAATGGTGGGTACCTTCTTCAGATCATTATTTGGCCGAGACCAGTGACTTACAGGATTATTTGCATGAAATATTAATTTTATATGATGAAACGTCTTAAGTGTTCATCAACAGTAGTGTTTGACGGGTATGAGGGTATACCGAACACTAAAGCGGAGGAGCAGAAGCACCGAAGCAGCAAGAAAACCTAGGTAGATTTATTAATAGATCTTGACATGGTTGCCACATCCTCTCAGGAAGAGTTTCTAGCAAATTTCAAAAATAAAGCACGTTTTATCAAACTTCTAACACCCATCCTATGGAATTGTGGCATCTTGGTCCAGCTTGCAAGCGGAGATGCAGATTGTTTTATTGTTTCGAGAGCCATTGACTTATTAGCTCTGTTGTGGCTGCAAGAAAGGTTGCGAACGCAACAGCGAATGCCAGAAGAGCGGGTTGGTGTGCTCTACAATGTGTTGCCGTTCGGAAGAAGTGTGCAGCAACTCCCCTTAACCGTCTATCACTATGAATAGTGAAGAAAACATGGACGACCTAATTAATATATTTTGAAAAATAAACTCTAATATTAAATTTATTAATGAGGTGAGAGAATCTTGTGTGTTAACTTTAAATAATTCACTTGGGGATGAATTTAGCTGGGACACGAGTGAAACTCATTTTTATTTATGCCTTGGAGGCTAATTTACTAGTGCATTTTTTTGAACGTTTGGGTCTTCTACCATAAAAGCCAATCCTAGGACTTTAGGGGACTTTTGATATGTTGTAAAGCATGTGATTATGAGTCAATCCTGACATTTTCAGAGTTCCGCTAATTTTTTCCCGCTTTAAAATAATGTATAAGTACGGTACTTATGGACTTTTTGAGTTTTGGGGTCTTCTACCTAATAATCCAAACTTTGGATTTTAAGGGACTTTTGATATGTTGTAAATCATATCATTCTGAGTCAATCCTGACATTTTCTGCGTTCTTATAATTTTTTCCCACCTTAAAATAATGTATTAGTACTTATGGACTTTTTGAACTTTGGGGTCCTCTGCCATAAAAGCCAAGCCTCGGAATTTTGGGGACTTTTTGATTTGTTGCTGATCATATAATTCTGAGTTGATCCTGAAACTTTCAGCGTTCTTCTAATTTTTGCACGCTTTAAAATAATTTCTAGGTATTTACGGACTTTTAGAACTTTAGGGGTCTTCTAAAAAAAGATAAGCCTTGGCCTTAGGGGACTTTTGATATGTTGTAAGGCATTTAATTCTGAGCCAATCATGAAATTTTCAGCTTTCTCCGAATTTTGTCCCGGTTATTTGCTAATAATCCTGGGCTATTAACAAGATTACCACACATGCACGTTATAGGCACCAAAGGGATGTGCACTTAATTGTAGTATTTCTTTCATTTGCCTTTAAAGCTCTTTAGCTCGATTCTGGACTTCATCTAACACGATATTTTGAAAATGTCTCAGCTATAAAAAGAAGTTGAAGTTTACTTTTGATAAATTATTTTAAAAAAATCTTCTTTCAATTATGAATAAATACAAATACTCTATATTAAAGATCCCAGCTAGAAATCCCCATCATTTCATGATTTACAAGAAAACTATAGTACAAACGACTTTAATATCTTACATAGTTACATTTTTATTTATTTAAAACTTTCTAAAAGTAAACAACTGTAGATGTTTAGAAGGAACCATAGTCTGATTTCCAGAGAATAAATGATGTTGGTTCAACAATATATGTTAAGATACATTTAAAAAAAACACTATTTCTTAACTGATTAAACAGAATATTGATTTTAATAGAATTGGTTAGAATGTTTCATTGATTCATCATTTAGTTACGTGAGATTCAGAGTGTTTTGTTGTGCAATTTATTTTATTCTGATACACAAAACATATACTTTGCTATGTGATAGTCAAAGAGAATTTGAAGAAAGGGAGCCTAAATATTTGAAACTTAGGTTATGGCATAAATAATTCAAATTTAAAATCAAATTTTTATTTATTTTTGGCCTTTTACAGTTTAAGATGAATCAGGATATAGTACTTTTATATGAGTTAGTTTTAACACTATAGTTTTAAGCCTAAAATGCCCAGATAATGATATCATTAGTGTGTCAATCGGCCTGTTATTTTCAAAATGTAATTTAAAATGTAAAAAGTTATATTTTGATTCATTTAATTTATCTTTAATAACTGCTAAGCTATAACAGATAGGCAACCTATTTATTCGAGCTATTTTTAGCAAACTTAATGTTAGCTTTGACCTCACAATAACTTAATATTAAATTTTCAGGTCAAGAATTGTTTATTTCAAAAATTGTCATTTCAGGAAATGTAATTCTTTTTTTAATTGATATTGTTCTCGTTTTAAAATGTTTACTATCACATTTATTAAAAATTAAATATTAGTTTATAATTTTAAGATAACATGATGGTAAGTTAAAATAAAATGGTAAGATAGCGTAAAAAAGATTTAGTTGTAGCCAAACTAAAAAGACTAGGATACGAAATAATGCAAAGTTTTGATTTCATTTTTAAAATCTTGGCTTAAATTCTAATTATAAAATGTGTGTTTTAAGAATATAAGCTATTTATATTTGCTAAAAAATATATATTAAAAGTGACCTTATTTATCTGTCCAGTTTATATGAATATTAACATTGGAACACTTAACATAAGGTTATGGTGTAAGAAAGGATAGAGGTGTGTTTAAAATATGGAAGATAAGCTACCTTTACCATATTTTATGATTCAAGCTGGAGGTATAAAACAAACCTTTAAACATGATTCAGTCATTTCTATTTTAAGCTAAGTGTTCTAGTGTTTGCATTGGGAGTAATATTACTATTTTTTTAATTTCCAATTTCCTTTTTTAAAGTTTTTACCATGAGTCCAAACACTTAACTTATATCAGTTCAGCACTGTTAAATTTCTAAGAATACAAACGCTCATGAAATACACAAAAAATATTATTTAATACAAAATATTACAAATAGTGGCATTAGTTACACTAAATACAATAACAATAGAAATAGTTTAAACTACATTTCAAAAAGTGGCAGATATAAACTTAATGCACGGAAAATTTATAATAAACGCATATTAATTAAATTAAATAAATGGTACGGCGCACCACACAGAATTTCTCTCGCCTTTATCTTAAAATAGGCATACAACTCAATTTTCTGTGATTGAAAAGTTAGTTAATTCATAAAGAAGATTGAACTTCTGAAATCTGCTGTTGTAAACGCCAATTTGCAACACGTTCCAACACTTGAAAGCTTCGTTTCAGAGTGAGATCAGTATCAGCAGTGAGGTATTGTCAAATTTGAAGATTCATTGTGATGAACTAATCAAATAATTAAAATAATACTTTATAGAGAATTATGATGAATTTAATTGGGTACTCAATCCATTTCTTATAGAGTTTCTGCCCAACTGTTTGAATGTGGCTGAACAAGATGAACTTATCGAGCTATCATGTCATGGTGAGTTGAAAATGGAGTTCAAGGACTACGATCTCCGTTAATTTTGGGCAAGGAGATATTCAGACTACCCTTCTCTTACAAAATGTGCTTTAAAGTTCCTACTGCTCTTCTCGACAACATACCTGTGCGAGACTGTATTCTCAGCGATGCTGTCAATTAAAAACATATTTAGAAATAAACTTAATCTAGAACCAGATATTCGCTTATATCTAAGTATCATTGAACCAGATATAGACAAACTATGAAAACATATTCAAGCACACCCTTCTCACTGATTACTATATTTATAGGGTTTAAATTGTGTTGTAACTGTAAAAAAAAGGTGTTCACAAATTTGTTAACATTTTTCTACACATAATTTTGTTTTGATTTGACTCTTAAAAGATAGTTTTCATTGAACACATGTCATATATAGGCTCATTAATCTTTGATATGTTGTGAGCAATTTTATACGTATTGATTGCAGGGGCGTAGCCAGGAATTTTTTTCGGTGGGGGATATGAAATCAAATTTCGGCAAATAGATTTAAATCCTTAGATTTGGATTTTACATAAGAAATATATTTAAACATATTTTCTACATTTTTATTTTTTCTCTTGAAATGGTTATTGAAGTGGGAATTTCGGGGTGGGGATATATCCCGATATCCCCCTCCCCCCCAGATACGCGACTGATTGATTGAGTAGAAATGTTAATAGTGATAAATAAAAACTGTTAATGTATGAATGGTGTTGTATTTTTATATCCCTGGGCACTATTTAAAAGTGTATCGAAATTGTATAATATCAGCATTATCTTGGTGGTACTCCAAATAATGGAAATTGTAGTACGCTATTTAAAAATCTTGGGAACCACTGATATGGACCAATTACATTTTCCATTTTGATCTATATCACTTTGTAAATCTATAAAATCCGCAAGTGAATTGAGAATATTGAATAGACCTAGAACATCACTAAAAATAAGTATTTATTGGAGAATATGTATTTACCAATGATATTAATGAACAATGAGCACATTAAATATATACAGACCTAGATTAGAGCCTTAGAGCATAACACAAGGGGCTAGTCAGTAGCGTCTCGTGACCAAAATTCTTAGGCAAGCTGGGAAAGGGGGGTGCGAAGGGGTCGGGGTCCCCTCCAGATTAAAAAAAATATTATATGCTTCAAGAAGCTATTTGGAGTTTTTTTATGATAATTATGGGTTTGGGCGTCCTTCTGTTCTATGATTTGCATAAGGTACATTAGAAGAATCTATATAGCACATATCCAAGAGGATGTGGCGGTAGGAGGAGGAAACATATCTTGCACCCCTTTGTTTTAACAAGTGAGGGGAAATTCCCCCTGTGTCTCCCGCCTCGGTTTCGCTTCCCCTAAAGCTGACAATTTTTAAATTAAGTATACATAAAAACATCCTATGTCTATATTTAAATGTTAACCAACTATATTGGGTGTTAAATATACATAAGTAATAAAAAATTATATAGTTTTTATATTTTCACTTTTATTGCAACCTGCAGCATATTTGGTGTATTTAATTATTTTTAGATATTAAATGAATTTTTATATACGTAGGCCTATATCAATTATCTTTTACTCACCATGTTTGTTTTCTATTGTTTGTAAGTCAAGTTCATCCTCCTATCCTTTTTTACGAGCTCTGCTATGAATTTTTCGTGGAAGTCTACTCTATGCTTCAATTTAAAAAGCAGACCCTTTTCAATCGAAAGAAGTGCCAAAACAGAAAGTGTATTTTGTCCCATAGTATTTCTGGAATATGTTTTTACTATTTTTAATGTTGAAAATGATCTCTCAACTGCTGATGTTGCCAGGATCGTTGCCACAAGCTCACACAGTTTTTTTTAACGCCTGTAAAAGGACCTGCTGCTATAAACTACACAAAAGATGTGTATGCACGGATGGGGGTCAGTAATTTGTCCATTTTCCCCTTTCACGGAAAACTCTCCTAGTTCTATTCCCACCCCCTTACATTTCTACTTTTGTCGCTTTTGTGTTTTTAAAGGGGAAGAGAGGGGTATGCGATAGTATCTTTTAGTTACTTCGGTTATAGTCGTCAACATTCAGGCATAGCCTTTGTTGTTGAGAAGTCGCAATTTCGTTGCTTGCATTTCTACCTGAGTCCCACCCATTGATCTCTATAATATAACTGGATGGACATATACATACACATTGCCAAATACAAAAGCGTGACGTTCAAGTTTATCGTCTGCTACTCTGTGGGGGGACAGATTTAATGGTTTATTTCAATGTTCTTATGAGAAAACGTCTCTGATGAATAAAAGTGTTATTGTTTGAAAATAGTGAAGTATTATACCACATTTTCCTGAAGAAACATTTGCATCAAAGGATATAAAATTCAGTTTTATAGGTAATACTGTACAAATATGAAAAAAATCTTTAACATATTTAAATATGTAGTTATCATCAATGTTGTTTACAGTCTGCCAAAACTACACTTATATTTAAAGTTGGTTATTAGCTTGTATATTGGTTTCATATTATCGATTCGATAAATATAAGGAATAAGTTATCTTAAAACTTGTTTACATTTGTTTAAATGACAAACTTTGTGTAGTTGCCATACATTTAAACTATTACTTAGGCTTTAGGCTTGCAGAACGTATTATTATATTGCCATTTAAAAATAAAAGTTGGCTCATATCTTGTAAATTGCTTTCAGAAACCATATTTTGTTGAAAGTTTGATAATTTGATAATTATAATGAAACAAGTTAGCTAAAAACTATATTACATTTGTTTGAATGACATACTTTGTGTAGAAGTCTTACGTTCAAATGATAATTTAGGTTATAGGCTTGTAGGAAGTACGGTATCTACTAAACCCTGAGTTTAGTAATAATCCTAATCTATAAGGCTTTATTTCGTATTAGAATACTATCATATATATATTTTGGTAGGATAAAAGGCCATTTCGAACGTAAGTAGGAATTTCCTTCTGGAAGGTCTTTTGTACTACCTAAAAACAATTATAGAGTAGGATTCTGGTACGAGATAAAGCCTTAAAAGCGAGCTTACTTCAAAAATCATTGTATATATTAGGCTACATCAACTTATTTAAAGAAAAAACTAACCAGTTTCGAACTTTGATATGTTCTTCAAAGCTTTTACCAACATATTTATTTCATTTAACTAATCATACTTTGATTTATCTCATATGTTCAATCAAATTAATGAACGATGTCAAAATGCCACATTGCCTTGTATGGGTGTAAGAGAGAAAGAGATACCCGAAAGTTTCCTTCTCTCTTAGACAATGGTATGCAGATGACAGCTCGAAAATTTCAGCCCCAGATGTGCATCCAGTTATATTATAGAGATCAATGGTCCCACCGCTCTTACCCTTCACTCCCTCCTAAATCTATGACATCACAAATAAGAACTACATTAGGTAGAGCTATGGGATGAAAGACGAAAAAATATAGACTTTCAAGCACCATATAATGGACTAGTGCATGTTTTGCATGCATGTTACGATAACTGACATGTGCGGGAAAGTTACTCTAGAGCACATTGGTGCTTGAAGAATATTTTTCAAACATTAACTAATATAATTACTTATCTTCAAGTAAAGGCAAGCAGTGCTTGCCTTGCTTGCCCTGACCCGACGCCACTGGGGCTAGTAATGGGTTGAAGGCAAATGTGCTGTGGCATAGATAGCATTATGAAGAAGGGGAGTTTGAAATGTTAGTTACAATCGTCTTACCTATTATATCGTGTATTAGCTCTAGCCGATGGTTAGTAATATTATGTGAATCATCAATTTTGGTTCACATTACATGTCATGAACAATACTTATTTATCAGCTCTTCTCCTTCCATTTTAAAACTTCTATATAAACTTAAATGCATATCCTTTAAATAATTTGAGCACACACACTTTACACAAAACATTGTCTTCAGAGGCAAAATGAAGAGTAAATAATAATAATTTTTAGAAAGGTCAAAAGTGCCCAAACGGAGAAACCACAAGATTTCTCATGAAAATAATATCACTTAAAAAAAATTAGCTCCATTGTTTGATTCACCTCTAAAAAATTGTGTTATTTGTCGGGAAATAGTTCTTACTGAAGGCAAGCATGTCTGATTATATCTTTCGTAGATATCTTTTATTAAGTACTAACATCACCCTCTTCTCACCTTTTTCTAACAATACTTCCAAAAGCCCTCTTCGTGACATAACCCTTGACAAGAACTAAAAACGCAACTTTGCCAAGTATCTAAAAGTAATCAAAATGGCTGACCAAAAGTGCCTATGAGTTTAATCAACTAATATTTAGAAGTTGTAATATACAGTATGATAATAATTTATATTGCTAATGATGTAACTGATGGTATCACGAGTAATACCAATTTATTAATATGTTAGCTACATATATAAACAAAAATACAATTAAACTACTCTGTCGAGACTAGCTTCTTATCAAAGTTAGTAGTGGTATCACTGGATTAGGGATAGAGGAGTGTCATTCTGAAAGGAGTGATGACAGCTAGAAAATTTTGCTGCAAAGTGAGGTGAGTCCACAAAAAAGTATATTATAACACACATAGCCCTATGGAAGCTTCGCTGTGCTCCTTAGCCAGGTTGAGTCCATCAACACTGAAGTTCGCTAGTGTCAATGCTCGGTGATAAAATCACTTCCAAATGTGCAGTTGTTAGAAGACTCACTTTTTAAAACTAAGCACCGCATCTTACTACCCGTCCGAGTTATAATATTATGTACTAATTACGCTAGTGGGGTTAAGGGATTAGGAAGGTTATATTTAGAGGAAGTGTTCCCGCATTTGTGTTGAAGCAGAGTAGAAAATTATTTTGGAAAAACCACCCTCAGTACACTGGACCGAGATTTGAACCTCGATCTCCCCGTCATCGGCAGTCCAGTCTAACACGAGAGTAGCGCGTTAGGCCATGTGACCACCGAAGTGGGTTACTCACTTTTAAAGCGCCCATTGTAATCGTAATGTGTGGCCTGCGTAGCTCTTTGTGAGGTAGGATTATGTGAAGAGTGGGTTGGGTCGCTCGCTACCTGAACCTAGCTTTGCGGAAGCCGGCCGATTGACTCGAGTTGGATATTTGTGGCTTCTCTTTAGTGAAACTATGTCTAGAACTAGATTTTTTATTACCTTTGATGGCACCTAGCAATTCCTGTGTTGAAGGACTTAAGCTCTCTCACGGAGCGCAGTCATTTTAACATGGAGCCTGTTAGTCTGGTGTATCTTTGTCTGTGGGTGATTCTCAATATTAAGGGAAGGGAAATAAATAAATAAAATTTTCTCCAAGCAAGCAGCATTTATATGAGTTTTATCATGATGGGAGTTTTTTTAACTTACAATAGTATAAACCTCAGGTATTTATTATTCTTAACTGTCCAATAGAAGGCTTGGGGAGACTTAGCCTCATAGTCTACCCTAACGCTACGACCCTTTATTCTATAAGGATTAATGAAATAGGAAAATGTAATAATTTAACCAATAACGACGAGGATTAATGATTTCACGAGTTCAACAGTCGGATTAGAATGTATCCAACAACGAGAACGTCATCTACTTGAATGGGATCCACAAGGTTAGATAAATACGGCACCTTCTCGTTCGGGAATGTGACATCATCAACGTTGAAGACTTATAACAGTACTTGTACCAGCAGTGGAGACAGGAGAGTGAATACTCGTACTTTCCCAGATTATTTAATTATGTAAACACTTACTTGTTAGTATAGTCTAGGTAGTCGGCCAGTGAACCTGTATTTTGTATGAGTAATTTTTTAGTTAAAGATTTTTTATTTATCCTGCGTCTTTTTTTTCTTCTTTGTTAAAGCTGTGAAATTGAAATTTACAATTAAAAGGTGGTATATTAAGGGGGAATTGTTGGGTTTGTTGAACTTTACCGTGACTATTGTGCTTGTGGGACAGCACCAAATCTATTTATAAGAACAATCATATGCGTCAGGCTGCTTTTGAAAATATTGTCAATGAAATAAACATTGAAGGTTTCACACATGCCCATATTTTTTAAGCCAAGTAATTTTTAAATGACGGGAAACACGGCCACTAAAAGGATTCAGCCTCTTTTAACGAGGGCATAACTGGTACCGGCAAGGGAAAAAAATTTGTTATGTGTTGAACACCTACTTCAGTTGCATAGCTGAAGGGGGGTCTAGGGTGTCCAGAGCCCCTCTTCCCCTCCATATGCTGCCAACTTAAGGCTGTTGCAGTGGTCAGAATAATCGTCACACGTCAGATTCACTTTATATTGACATATTTATTAGTTTTATCTTTAAGGAGCTTCCCCCACAACTTTTTTTAAACCGAGTGACCCCTGTGTTCGATGTTATAGAGGCCTCAAAAGGGACAACCCCTCTATATCGCTCTTCACAGCAAGATTTTATTTTTACTCCGCTATCTTACTGAAACCTGTTGACAGATTTTAAAGCTCTTTCACTATGACAGTTTTGTAGTAGAGGGGAAAGAGGGAGGGGGGAAGTAGTCCGTAGTCATTAAAACTTCCCCAATCTTCAACTTTTTTTTTTCTTTAGTTTATTGTGTGACACTTGTCAAAAGTGAAAAATGTGTTACTGTGGTCAACTACCGAACCAAGTGATTAAGAAATATCTAGTAGCCAGTTGAATCTGGATTAAATATAATAAATGGGGCAAAAATATACTCACAAAAATGTACATTGCTTTTGGCGTATAACCCGAACCGGTAGTAAGACACCGTGCTAAAAAGAAATAAAAAAATACAGCGTTGTATCCAGAAGTAGAGAGAGGGGTGGGTGAATTATAATTATCACACTTTTATTTTACCCTGCATCTCACTACCCGTCCAGCCTATTTGCATTTTAATTACGCTAATAAGACAGGGATGAATAAGGTAGAGTTCAGAGGAAAGGTATTCGCAATTGCATGGAAGGAGAGTGGAAAACTATTTATAAAGAACCACTCTCAGTATACTAAACCATTATTTCAACCTTGACCTTTCCGTCATCAGTAAACCAAACTAAATGAGCTTGATATTTAATACGCGTTCCCGCCGTTATGGGTAAGAACACAACCACCATGAAATCAGATTCAGTGATCGGATGGTTTAAGGCGTCACTCTCACAATAGGTTGGATTCCGGGAAGAGGTAAATCGGAGTTTGAATCTCGGTCGGGCGTGCTGAGGGTGTTGTTATTTACAAGTGGCTTTCCACTCACCCTCCATGAAAATAAGGGTGCACTTCCTCTAAAGTATAGCTTCTTCATACTTAACATATATGGTTTAATTATAGTTCAAACACATTTAACCCGAACGGGCTGTGAGACGCAGTGACAAAAACTTTATGAAAATGTCATATTATTTAAAACAATATAATGTGAATATGAGAATATGTAAACATTATCGATGGTCGCATTGCTTACTGCGTCACTCTCATGTTAGACTGGATTGCCAGTGATGGAACTATTGGAGTTCGAATTCCGGTCAAGTGTATCGAAGTGGGCGAGGATGTTTTTTTCCTAAATAGTTACCTACTCTTCCTCCATTTAAATGCGGGTACATTTCCTCTTAAAATCGACTAAACTTCTATTAGCATAATTAATGAATGCATGGGTACAACCCGAATGGCTACTAAGACGCGATGATAAAAACCATATAGGCCTGGTAAAAATAGTATATTTAAATATATCTTAAAACTTTATAATAGTTTTATTTGGGTCATCAACCAATCCATTAGAAAATACTTTTGAAAGTCACAAAAATGAAATAGTATGATTTCCTAGCTAGCAAGTAGTTCCTGTCCCAATTAAAAAAAAATAAAGATGTGGATTCCAAAACACACTAAGTCCAACCTTATCCATCCCTACCCCATTAGTGCAAATGTTCGGATATCTCAGGAATGTACTCATAATATAATGTGGAGCATGAAAAAAAAACAAGAAAGTAGAAATATTTTCAAGAAATAAAAGTCACACTTTTTATAGTCGAAGACTTAAGTTTAAGGAAATTAATTTGTCATAATATAAACAATAAATCTACACCAACACCGTAAGTTCCACACACTACTCACACCACAAGCTAATAACACTACAAGCTACTCACACCTCAAACTACTAACACGTCAATATACTCACACCACAAGAGTAAGACGTGGTGCTAGTAAACTATATCAAATTGTTTGTTTATATGTATATTGTATGTAATAGTTGTTCAAATACTTTTAAGAAATCTCCCATTTTCAAAAATAAGTTCTTTGTTAGCTACCATAAAATAATTTGTAATTTGAAAATATTATATGTTATTCTTATTTCTCATGAAAAACTATTTACAGATACCCATTTTGATCTCAATCTTCAAGGCCAATTTTGAACCAAAACACTATAGCCATTTTTAAAAATATTAATAATATTTTAAAAACTCTCTTCAGTAAAATAGCCATAAGTGAATTGTCCCCCAAAAAACGAATGTACGGTTTTATTTGTCAATTCAAACAATCCCCAAATTTACATACTACACAAAATTGTTAAAGCAATTTTCAAAATATTTCGAATTTTCGAAAATCACTCATCAGTAAGCCACCTTTAAATGAAACCCACAAACTGAGTAAACAGTGTTAATTAATAGGTCAACTGCTTCCTATATACATATTTTAATCAAAATCACTAGAACCATTTTCTAAAAATTTGGAATTAAAATATATAACTCATCAGTAAACAACTCATAATTTGAGGGTTAGCGTCAACATCGAAAAATGTTTTCAATCATAGCCCTATTAAATTTAAATATCTCATTTGAATAAAAGGCATCAAACGGTTTTGGATTCGTGGCTGGGACAGAGATACATATAGACAGGCATGGGGACTGATAGAAATGTAAAATCAAATTAATGTTTTGTGTTCAGCCTCACACGAAAAGTAATAATTCATCATAATCTCGAGATAGATTTTTTTTCACGATTGTAAGTTATTTTCTCTTATTATGAGAAAGTATATACAAATAAATACTGAAATGATGTACTGTACATAACTACTTGTTAAATTTAGGTGAAGGCTATCAATAGCCCTGTCCACCTGTGTATTGAGGGCAGAAGGACAATGTTTCTTTATTGCGACAGGATGTTTTTGGCAGCATCAACGGAAAGAAGCGATGTAACATTAGGCTCTGCTAGTGGCTTCTTCCAGGATGAAACTTGTAGACAGTATCCTCACGCATAAGGAAGAATTAAATGCTTGCCTTTTCTACCATCTTGATATGGTACAACACACACACGAAATATAAATTGCATGCTGTAGCTTCGTATCAAATGAAATACAAGGTCATCGGTCATCTGGCCAAAGGAAAGAGTTGTATTATCCAATCTATCTTAAAGTCTGTATTTTTTTAGAACCCTTCTATTCTTATAATTGTAAAGTTTTTAAGGTAAATAATATTAGCGTTGATTTCAAAGCCAAGTGCTAATATATCTGGAACAGCGTATGAGTTAAAATACGTGTTATTTGAACTTCATTCACGTTTTTTCTTCGTAATGACTTTGATGCCACCGGGATATGAACCGACAAATAACTTGGAGGTGGAGTGATAACATTTTTTAAGGCCTAACTCTTATCGTTCTTGACCACACCACTAAGCTTTAGTTATATGTATATTTTAACAATTAATTACTATAAATATATAAATATCATGTGATGATTTAATCAAATCGTCAATACATATATAGCTATAGTACTTACTTACTCAATGGCATTAGGAACTCTCTCTTTCTCTCTCTCTCTCTCTCTCTCTCTATATATATATATATATATATATATATATATATCACTCATGCATCGCCGTATTTCCCCAACTCCTGAGATTGGAAATTTGAAATTTTACGTGAAGCTTTCTTTTAAGCCCTAGGCAAAAGATAAGGCGGGTTTTTGCAAAATTTGACTTCCCTGGGATGAAAAAAAAGGGGGGGAGTCAAAGTTTTCAAAATTCACTAATGTACCCTCCGTCGAGATTGTAAGGTAGCAACTTACTGGCTCACGCCCGCGCGGTATGCTATAACTCCACACATGACTGCAGAATAGTTTGCCTAGCTACGCCCAAGGCCGGATTTAAAGAAAGCCTTAAGTCTTTAAACTAATTCTTGACTGTTTCAAAGGAGCGATGGGGGAGGAGATATTTCTTTTTGAGATGTTCAAATGGTTTGATCTACTAAATTAGTTTTACTTTTTTATTCCCTTCCTAATAAAATCAATTATTCGTTACATACTTAATTAATTATTTATGTTTGGTCTCATTAATATATGGCCTGGATTTTTTTTTTTAATGTTTAAGATTTATCCAAACCACACAATATTTTGGCATCAGTGCTACCCACATTTATTGTTTTTACATGGTAACATAAAGCAGGTCTCCCCCTTTTCAGAATCTTAATTACTGTGAATAGCAAATTATGAATTTATTAATGATTAATTATTATATTCTACACATGTAACTCAAATACCAAATTGAATCTTAAAGATTTTTATTTTATTTTTAGGACACTGAGTTTAAATTTTTTTAAATATAATTTAAGGGTCCCAATTTTGATTTAAAATATTTTATACAATTTCCGGATAAACAAAAAAAAAATTGATAAAATCTTATCTATTGGACATATTTTATTGATAAAAGGGAATTTATTTGTTTCTTCAACGTTTTATGACTGTATATAGCTTTGTGGGACCATAGTTAGACTCCATAATTTATTTAATGTTACCATAATGGCCACAATATAAATATTGAAAAAAGTTTTGATAAATATTTTATTAGAAAAATTGTAGTTTAATAAGATTTACGTTGATGAACATACGTTGATGAACATTTTCTAATAAATTTCATATTTAATTTTTTTTTGTCAAATCTTTTTTTTTTTTTTTTTTTTACTAAATCAATTCTGGAAATCCAAATAATAAAACTGGCCATTTAATAGGCAAGTTTTAAAATAATATAAGAGAAAGGAGGTTTAAATAAATGAAAAGCAAGGAGAAGTATTGTATTTGGTTTACGAGCTTAAAAACAATTTACATGATATCTCTATTTTCTTTTTTTTTTAAGGTTTGGAATGTAGATATCTTTTAGTAAGAAAATATTGTAGTTCTGTACTGTTTTTAAGAATTTATGGGTGTTGGCAAAGATACCTGGAACTGGGTAACCAATTGTGGTGAATTTATTTATAACCCCTCGGATGTCTGCTAAGTGAGGATCTATCATACATACAGTCAGCGTTTGTGTTCCGTGAAAGAAACGGCCGGATTTATTTATATCTGTAACTTAGGATCTCTGGAACCACTTAACCAATTGCGGTGCGGTTTTACTTTTATACTGGCCAAATATCCAGACATATTTTAGGATTATTTGTGTATAATTAGGTGTTTCGGTGTGAGTCCCGGTGAAGTGCGAGCTGATTTTTTGTATACATTTATGGAACCACATAATTACTGTGGTGTAATTTAAGTATTCTCTAGAGTATTTATCTAGGCATTTTTTTAGTATAATAATTAGGTGTTTTGGTGTGAGTCCCGGTGGAGTGTCAGCCGGATATTTGGTAATATATATGGAACCCCTTAACCATTGCAAATTTTTTTTTTGTAGAATATTTATCCAGGCATGTTTTAGCATGATTTAACCATGTTTTGTGTTGTGAGTCTCAGTGAAGAACCAGCCTGATATTTGTGAACAACTAACTACGTAGTTAATTATTTTCCGTAGAATATCAATCAGGCAAATTGCAGCATGATAGACTTAGATTTTGGGGTTCGAGTCCTTGTTAAAGTTTCGGATGAATGTTGTGTATATAGATCAACATAGTTTTTATATCCCGACAGGTTTTAACATTAGTTTAATCAGGTGTTTTGCTGTGAGTCCCTGGAAATGCTAACAGTCCTATCTATAATGGATTTTGTGGGTCAGCCGGAAGGGGAAATTCCGTTCTTCCACGAAGAGGATAATATAGTCCAGAGTGAACTATAGGAGAATATTTATATGTAACATAATATTACCTATTTCAACCATCTTTACTACTAATTTCTGGGGGCTAGTGATGAAAAAGATACAAATTAAAGATGATGTAGCCACATTTGCTTGGAAGAAAGTTGGAAAAAATTTAGGAAAACTTGTCTCAATATGCCCAGCCAGGACTAGAACCCTGTTTCATCCATCACTGAAAATGGACTATATGAGAAATTTTCTGTCCACATGACTACCGATGCAGGAAAATATAAATTATTTACCGTATTTCCTAGAATATTTATTTTACTTTGTAATTTTGGTTAATATAAGATATTGAATATTTTATTGTGTTAATGTTTCGATAAGATATCACACTGGTCTATAATCTATGATTAATTTGGGGCTTTCTTTTTTAAGTTCAATCAATAATGTATTTATTACAATGAGATTATCAACAACTCACAGACCCACCCTGGTGGAGTAGTTAGCTGACGCGCTAGTTTCCTGTTTAGCTCAACTGATGTGGACAGGAAGATAGAAGTTCTAATCTCGCTCAGGTGAATTGGGGTAGTTTTTCCTAAATGGTTTTCCACTCTCCCGCCACGCAAATGCAATTTCACTTCCTCTAACTTCAACCTCTCCAATTCCTAACACATTTGAGTAATTAGTACTTAGGCGTATTACCAGAACGGGTAGTAAGACGCGGTGCTAAAAAAAAAAAAAAACCCAACCCTCAACAATTGCTCTAAACACTCTTTCATTGTCCTATTGATTTAAGATTGACTATATGAAGGTTATTTGAGAAACAGTGAAGTTTTCCTGGCATTCAAACATATTAATAAATAGCTCGTTCTATGTGTTCTTGCTGGCCGTGAATGTCCGCGTATAGCGTATAATAGTTAAATGGCGATTGTCTAAAAGGAGGATGGATCACATTATTAACTTTATCAAGTAATGCACTAGCAAAATACTGACAGTTTCTAATGCAGTTAACATTCATACATCTTCTAAACATTTGTTTTTTGCATTGAGCCAACAGTTATTACTGCTTCCAAGCTAATTTCAAGACCAAATAAATGATGTATTTAGTAGTCTGCGCTACAACCTATATGTTAAAATCTCATACTCTTCAAATAATTATTGGTTACCTTACTATTATTATTATAAATGCTTTCTAAACCAAGAATCCAATCAGAGCACTATTTACAGATTTATTTAATATTTAGATATTGCGACAGCTTAGCTCAATCGATAGCATGTTTGATTAATAATCTAAGTAAACTAGGTTCGATTCCTGCCATAGAAGAACTTTTATTTTTAGCGAAATATTTGTTTCCCCTTCTAAAGTGAGGAGCTAATGGACGGGCATGTTGTGTCTTTTCAAATTTTAAGATAGTATCAAAGTAGTGCGCTGATTTTATCAGTCAGTTCAAAAAGTACACGTCAGATACCTCAAAAATTTTAAAAAATGAAACCTTAGGATGATACGCGTCTCTCTAAGTGAGATCGGTTATGACTTATTGAAAAAAAATTAAGGTGTACTCATATATATTAAATATCACTTTAGCTTTATCTAGGAACCAAAATAGTAAACAAACTTTCAGCAATATCTTTATGGCTTAATAATATGCGTTGCTTTGTTAGTTTTCATTCTTTACGTATCTTTAATGTATGCACTACTATGGATCAAGTATACACTAGGTAGAGGCTATTTGGATTTCGTGCCTAGACTCGCCATCCTCTCCTCGTTTATGCGGTCTTGCTCCGTCGAAAGTTGTCGTCAGGTGGCATTCATGAGTAAAAATACTGAGTGATATTAATATAGAAATATTTCGAAAAGTATTATTTGCATATAAATAAAATTATTTTTAATGTAAGAAACATATGTTTTAAATATTCTTTTTTTTCAGTGTTTTCCCAACATTTTAAAAATTCCGTATATGAGACTTTTTATTAAAAAAAATTATAATATATGTATACTATTATATTAAAATATTTTATATATATATATATTTGAAACCCTCACGGTAAAAGTTTTCAAAAGTACCCTCACAATTAGGTAAAAATAATAATAAAGCGTAAACTTACTTTTAATGATTCCCAAATTCCGTTATTCGTCTTTTTTCAAAATTGTTACCAACCCGTTCCATGTGGGCATGCTAGCACTTAGCTGCAACCCAAGCTTTGACTTTATATATCTAAACACTCAAATGTTGAGATCTGTGTAGGACTGATAAAAGATACATGACGTGAGTTTTTCATAAGAGTTCTATTCTTAGTACGGAACCCAAAAATTGAGTTGTGACTTTGAGTTTAACTCACGTGTGTTTATTTTTTAAATTCTATCATAGTTTCTATAGATATATTATCATAGTTTAAAACAATGTTTTATTCTCTTGAAGGCTATATTTTTGTAGTTTATGAGCATTTTAAACTCTTTGTAATAATGATTGAGCTAAAACAAGTAGACTACACGTTGCTATGAAGAATTAGTAGTAGTTTAAACAATTAATTTTCGTCCACATTTTTATTTAATCAGATACAATATATTGATACAATTTAACATGTATTGATAGGCCTACAATCAGTTACAATAATAATAATATGACAAATAAGTTATAATAATTATGATTGTGTCTAAAAAATTTACAAATAATATTTCGAAACATTTTCTTTATACAGATTGATATCTTGGATCCTTACTATTAGTTCAAACCCAGCCGAGGTCGATGAATTTTTCTTGAACGTTTAAAATACGTAGCACAACTTCATTCGGAGAGGAAGTAAAGTTGTCGGTTCCAAGTCGATTGTGGCATTTAAAAGAACCCTGGAAGGTGTGTGAAAATACCTTTCCCGGCAGAATTGGAAGGCTCTCTCGCTATTGCTCATAGAAATTCTCGTTTGCTGATATAATCACTCGGTGCATAACGTGCATGTTAAATACCTCCAATAAATAGACTATTAGTAATAAACTACCTATAGGCTAAGGCTCTTTCACAGTGAAGTAATAACCATAAATAACTTTTTTAGTTGGCGAGTTTTGTATATTCTGTATACTAATTTATCAAAAAATAAATGTTTCTTTGCTTTGTGTCTTATTTATCGTCCGGGCATTACACATTACTATAATGGTGTAGTCAGGAGTAATGTAGCGTTACTAGCAAACTTAATCGCACGTGATTAGGTTAGATTTGAATATAGTGGGAACTTATTTAATAAAAACCTCCCTTAGTACACTATACCGGGATTTACCGTGGAGCCCAGGGCTCTAGATCTTGAAACGTTTGTGCTGTAAAAATAGGTGATGTCAGACTAGTGACTAGCCAGGCAGTTCTCCCCAGCCGAACACCTTGAGAGACAGGTATTGTCTGTCAAGTAGGGCAGAGATGACCAACACACGACACTAATGGCACGCCAAGTAATTTTAAGTTCCAACCTTGAGGTCACTGTAGATTAAATAAAATAAAATCTATTACATCAGGAAACAAATAGATCGGTTTTTTTGGTCAACTTAACTTGTTGTTAAAATTTGAATAAATTTGTTCATCTCCTATTCCAATCTCCAAATAGGCCTATTTTTTACTGTCCACGATGGGGAAAGAGGGCAGTAGTCAGGTAAGGTTTGTGGTTTTGGACTATAGCTACACGCACAATGCCAACAGCGTAGAATGTAGATAGAGGTATGACAGAAAATAATGTTGGCTACCCCTGGACCCCTAATTTTGAAAGTTGCAAAAAAAACTCGCTACTCATAATCTCGCAAATCACAGGCTGTACCAAAACAGAGCCAATTTTGAAAGGTTGCTAATCTCGTGCGAGTTGGTGTGGTGTTGTTTCGCTTGCGAATGAGTTTTCAATCTGACAACACTGTAAAACCTTGACGTACCAAAAGATTAAAGCGAAGGGATGGCATAATCCGCCATTATACAAGATACGTAACTGAAAGTAAACACTATTATTGTATTGAGTGCATCATGTAATTCGATTTGTTTGGTTTTATTAGGAAACCATCTTCCATTAGATTGCATCTAATTTTACTGTCTCAAAAATGTATCGGGTTATTTAAGTATGAGTTAAACGTTCACATTATTTCATATGTTCGTTAGTTCACTTGGTAGCGTGCTAGTCTGTAGCTCAGAGGTTCATCGGATCAATTCCAACTAGAATACAGTGATTTAATTTTATTTCGGAATAAATAATCACTTGTTAATAAATTGAATTCAGTAAAACATTATTTTATATTCTTAACTATTTTAAAACATAACTATGCACTAAATGTTGTTACTATGCAATTAACAATTAGTTTGCTTAGCCTTATTTTTAAATATGTATAGTTTTATATCATAAACCCAATAATTTCATTTTTAAATAATCAACAACATACAAAATTTCAAAATTAATGTACTGATTTTAATTTACTAACCTATTAAATTATTTTTAAATAAAAATTTTGTGGTATTCTACATATGCTCAAATACCTTATATACTTCTATACAAAATTTTAAAACAAATTATAATCTGATTAATACAAAAATTTAAAATGAAATTTTTTTTTCTGTCTGATAAATTAAAAAAAATAATTGAACTCTCAAGATTTGAACACCTGAACTCTAGATCATGAGGATGGCACGTTACCATCTCAGCCAAACTGACGGTTAAAGGTAATGAATAAAAACTAAGAAATATATTATAATTTCACACAAACAAATATTTTGATTGAAGTATTAAACAAAGTGTCCAAAGCTCTAATTTTTTACTTCTGTAAAGCTCTTTTGTACAATAGTAGGATTATTTCAACAAAATCACTCTCAGAATGTTTCAACCGAAGAGGGGGATGGCGTCCAAACCGAACGGGTGGTGAGACGCGATGGTGAAAAAAAAAAATATTTACCTAAGATCGAATACCTGATACACCACATCCAAAAGTAGTTCATGGAATGTTACAAGGCAAACCCACCGAAAAAAAATAATATTTTATATCCAACTCAAGTTCAAATATGATTTCCTAAATCTCTCCCTTGAATCGTATCTAAGAACAATAAATAATTAGTAAGGACCTTATAGTAAAGTTAGACTCGCAAACAAAACTAAATTCATACAACGTGGTGAAAATATGTTTGTTCAGAGAAATTATCCATAATATTCACTTAAATCCCTTTTTTTTAATATGTCAATATTCGAACCACGCTGCCACATTTTCTCAGTAAGAGAATAAAATAATATGTTTAAGTCATGTAAAAACGTAATTTGTAAAGAAAGTAGAACAAATATACAAAAATCGACGATGAGAGAGTGGTGTCAGATATTAACCAGAATAAAGTTAATTTTGATTAATAATCCCTGGTGACCTGGCGGTCTAGGGGTAAAGTGTCGGGCATCTGTGTTGGGGGTTCGGGGTACAATCCTTGGTCCCGGCACAGATGTATCTGATTGCCAAACCCTTTACTTCACCTTTGACAAGACGTGTATTAATCATAACTTGTGAATGTGTGGAATGCCAGGCCTCCACCGTGGTTCGGATTCCACTTTAAACTGTAGGTCCTCCATTTAATCTCACAATCACCCTATCATTACACATTTGCATAAGTGCGTATGGCCCGAACGGGTAGTAAGACGTGGTGGTATTAATAATAATAATAATAATAATAATAATAATAATCGATAAACAATTATTTTCAAAATAATGATGTATTTCATGTGCGTACTTTTTCACACAAGATTCGAACCTTGTCCTCCACGTCATGATTAGCTGGAATACACAGCATGAGAAACCACTTAAGAAATGCAACCTCATCAAACCCAATCAGGATTTGAGCCCTGACCTCCTTGTCACAGGAAAAATGGACTAAATTAACTTGACATCCAAGCTAGTTTATACGTTGTCTTCCTCACACTTTTTCGTAAAAGATCCTCCCCTATCGCCACTCCTTATTTTGACCCTCCTAGAAAATGCTCTTGTCTAATACCTCCTTGACTCTAGAAGCCTAGCCTGTAACATCCAATTGATAACTACACTCTAAACTATCGAAACGCATGGCTGGAGAGGACGTTGCTTGTATTGTGTTTGGTAAATGCCGGCCACGCTGGCCTATTTAACAACGGAGCAAGATTGGTTTGCTATAAGCATTTCATGACAGCAAGCACTGACTCGAAGGCCAAACAAAACAAACTAAAAAATATCATTTAATAAGAAGACTATTTACGTATAGCATGATTCAACCGTTTCGGTGGTCACATGTTCTAATATGCTAGCCTCTCAATAGACTAAACTGACAATGACGGGGATATCCGGGTCCACTGAGAGGGTTTTTCCTAAACGGTTTTCAACTCTTTCTTCACGCAAATGTGGGCACACTTCCTGTAAATTCAGCCATCCTTAACATTAACTAATTATAGTAAATAGTATACAGGCGTAAAACCCGAATGGGTGTGGTGCGGCACTAAATATATATATATATAATATATTATTTGGTTCTGAACCTACATAATGCGGATTTATCTAAACTTACATATTAATATATTGCTTCCTTGAAAAAAAAGGAATAAGCACATTGAAATTTTTCTATGCCACAGTAATGAACCAGTAACTATTTTAAAATATTTATACGTAGTATTAAAAAATATAATTTTTAAAATAACCAATTTAGCGTGAAAAACTCTACCTAGAAATTAGTGTAGGCCTAAATCAATAAATCCTTACATCTTTACTAACGGGCATGGGATATGGGTGGTGATAATAATTTTCTAGTAAATTGTTCCCACCTCCTTGATATAAAACCTGTCCTTGAGCTTATGAACACACTTTTTCCCACTACATTGTAATGTATGAAATTGGGAAAATGGATATTGAGGGCTAAGGTCTGCTTATACAGACCAGCCAAGTGGAGCCAGCCTTTGGGCTAAATAAATACACTCTTATGTTTTATAAGATAAAAATAATATAAATGCAAACAATCGATTAGTTGATAAACGAATCATATTTCCCGTGTTTAAATATCTAGCAATTCTAGTCTAGTTTGTCGATGATGGGGATGTTTGGTCTAGAATCTCAGCTGAGACTATTGAGGGTGTTTATTCGGAATTCCTTCAGATATAAATAACTGCACAAAAATGGGCTAAAATGAACCATAAATATTAGGCAACATAAAAAGATATCCGGTTGGAACTTCATCAGGGTCACTCCAAAACACCTGATTTATCATGCTAAATAATGCCTGGATTAATATCCTACCAAAAAAGAAAAACTACATCCCAATCGGTTAAGTGGTTCCATATATATATACAAATATCCTAAATATCCTGCTGACACTTCACCGGGACTCACACCAAAACACCCGATTATAATTATTACACTAAAAATGATGGATAAATACTCTACAGAATAATAGAAATTACACCATAGTAATTATGTGGTTCCATAAATATATACAAACAATCGGCTGGCCCTTCACCGGGACTCACACCAAAACACCTGAATATACACAAATAATGCTAAAACCTGCCTGGATATTGGTCCAGTATAAAAATTAAGTAAAAACCGCACCGCAGTCGGTTAAGTGGTTCCAGAGGTCCTAAGTTACAGATATAAATAAATCCGGCCGTATCTTTAACGGAGATTTAAACCCTGACTGTATATATGCGAGAGCCTCCCTTAGCAGACATCCCAGTGAATATAAAAAAATGCACTGCTCGGTTATGAAGATCCAGGTATCTTTGCCAACAGACAGACATTCTTAAAAACAGTACAGAACTACAATATTTTTTTACTTAAAGATATTTACTTTCCAAACCTTAAAAAAGCTGAGATATAATGTAAAGTGATTTAATCTCGTAAACCAAATACAATATTTCTCTTTGCTTTTCAATTATGTAAACCTCCTTACTCTTATATTAATAATTGTCTAAGATATGGCCAGTTTTAATGTTTGGATTTCCAGAATTGAGTTAGTGAAAAAACAGATTTGACAAAAATAAATTAACACTATACACTTAATTTAATAGAAAATTATCATCAACGAAAATCTTATTAAACTACTATTTTTTCTCAATCAAAGTATTTATCAAAACTTTTTACCAATAGTTATATTATGGCCGTTATGGTAACAGTAAATAAGTTATGGAATCGAACTATGGTCCCACAAAGGTATAGACAGTCATATAAACGTTGAATAAACAAATAAATTCACTTTTATAACTAAAATATTTCCAATAGATAAGATTTTTATCAAATTTTTTTTTTGTCCACCCTGAAATAACATAAAATATCTTAAATCAGGTTTGGTGCCCTTAAATTATCTAAGTTTTTTAAACTCAGCTTCTTATAAATAAAATACAAATCTATTAAAGTTAATATGTTACTTGCTTTACATGTGTGGAATATGATAATTAATTATTAATAAATTCATAATTAGCTATTCACAGTAATAAAGTTTCTGAAAAGAGGGAGACCTGGTTTAAGGTTCCATGTAAAACCAATAAATGTGGGTAGAGCTGCCGCCAAAATAATGTGTGGATTTGTTAAATCTTTAACAGCTAAAAAAAATCTAGCCCATATATTAATGAGACAAAACATAATTAATTAACTAAATTTTAAGGAATTATTGATTTTATTAGGAAGGGAACCAAAAAGTAAAATTTATTTAGTAGATCAAACCATTTGGACATCACAAAAAGACATATCCCCTCCCCCATCACTCCTTCCAGACAGTCAAGAAATAGTTTAAGGACTTAAGGCTCTCTCTAAATCTAGCCTTCGGCGTAGCTAGGCAAACTATTCTGCAGTCATGTATGGAGGTATAGCATACCACGCAGGCTGATTTATAAAGTTGCTACCTTACAATCTCGACGGAGTGTACATTTTGAACCAACGTACATAGCCTTGAAATTTAAAACGAAAGTTCCTTTCTAGAATTGAGTGAGATAATTTTGAGATAATAGAGAGTGTCAGAAAGGTTGGGACTCATTGACTCGCTGATCACCGTATTCTCCAACACCAAGGCCTGTAAACTTGAAAATTTGCTTGGGAGTAAGGTAATAGGATTGCCTCATATAACCACAAAAATCTAAGATGAGGTAGTTGCAAAACGGTGCTCCAGGGCTAAAGGGGGAGGGTTATATAATTTGGAAAAATAAGTTATAGGAGGCGTAAAATTAAAATTTGGTAAACAGGTAGAGAGAGACAACTACAGATAACCCAATAAATCATGAAATTTGAAATTTCTTAGAGTGAATAGGAGAAAGGGGGAGGGGGGAGTCCAAAATTCCAAAAACTAATAGTTAAAAGCTACTTTCCAGTGAAAAGTGAATACTTAACTTTGGCAGGAAGGTAAAAAGACCATTCCAAATAAATATTAAGAGCTAAAAATCATACATTTTAATTTGGGGCTTTGGGAAACAGTGGAAAGGAGGGGTTGTGTAAATAGAAAAAACACTCTTAAGTAAGGTAGAAAAATAAAATTGGCAGCAAGCTAGAATGACAAATCCAGATAACCATATTCGCCTTAAAGTTAAATATTTCTAAATAGGAGTTGTTTAAAGGGAAAGAAAGGGGGTAGGGGGTTGGTTACAATATCCAAAACTAATATAAAAAAACTCTTTTTCTTGTGAAAGATTACTGAAATTTGGCAAGAAGGTATAAAGATCACTCCAAATAGCCATAAAAGACTGAAGATTTTAAATGGTGAAACTAGGGAAGGAGTGTGGAGAAAGGGGATCGGTAGGAGTAAAAATAAAATCCTTTTAGGTAAGGCAGAAAATTGAAATTTGTCAGGAATGTAGAGGGAAAACTCCAATAACAAAATAAGGGTGAACTATTTACTATTTATAAAGGAGGCTAGTGAAATGTAGGGTTCCAAAATTCATGGCAATAAAATAATAAATTACTTTTCAGTGCTTGCAGATTACTAAAACTAATATAAAAAAAAACACTTTTTGGTGTGATATTAATGTAATTTCAAAATGTAAGTCAAGAAACATTACTGGAGAGCCTCATGACCTTTGAACTTATCGAATTTTAAAATTGAAGCCCAAAGAATAAAAAGAGCTCAAAATTGGTATATTTAATATGGAACACTACTTACCGGTGGGTTTTAAAATGGAAATGTTGTAAGCACGTAAATAAACCATATAAGATAATAATACAAATCTTAAAATTTCAAAATGGCAATCTGGAAACTGAAAAAGAGTGGGAAAGCGGAGTAGAAGCACTAGATATTTCATAAATTATTATAAAGTCTTCTTTTCAGCATGGAAGAAAATTTTAAATCAGCCCAAGTTTGTAAAAGGACCACCCCAAAATAACAATAAAGGCTGGAAAGTTTGAAATTTAAACATAGGAGGTGGGAAATTGCTATTAGAAAAAAAAACTTCTTGATATGGTAGAAAATTTGAATTCTGTACAGGCAGATGAAAAAAAATTATAAAAATAAACAAATAGCTATACAAAAACTAAAGAGTATCTATCTTAAGGAGGATCCATTAGCGTTACAATAGCAAAATCTAAGAATCGAAGGATAAATTAGCGTCTTTTCAGCAGAAACATAACAATTAAAATGAACAAATCCTGGCAACACAGTTTATTATTCAATATATTTCTGTAACAGAGTATATTATTTATTTATTTATGCTCTTTGTTGAACTATAATTATCTTTTTATCAACATAATTATTTCTGTAACAATGTATTTTAGTTCGCTTGTTTTATTTTAAGATCGTGCTTAGGTAAAGCTTGCGTTTTTAATGGATTGCTTGTGCACTCAGTGTGTTGACAAGGTAATAGGCCTATTAGTCTCAAATGTGTAATTTATTTTAATCTATTAATTGTTTTGTGGTTGCTATAGCTATCTCAGAATTGTACAGTGAGGGACTATAAAAATGTGGGGCAGCCGGATGCTGAAAGCTCTAATTTGATATAGTTTTGATACTCCTTAACGGTTCAAAGAACGCGTTATAATAATTAAGTATTAATCACCGATATAAATGCCATAAGTTTGGACTTATATTATTTACTTCCTCCTGACCCCTTGGAGAAGGAAGTATTGGGATCGCCAAAAAATATAACTCATGATTTTGATAAATGTCGACGTTTCATGGTACCCTTAAACAAAAAAAAATTGTTTTCACGATGCCTTATGTCTGTCTGTGTCTGTGTATATGTGTTTTGTAAAGTCTAACACGGCGGGTCACATGTGAAACAAGTTTAACACGGTGGGTCACTTGTGAATTAAGCCCGACACCACAGGTGACTCTTGAAATATGTCCGACACCACCAATCATTCGAAAAATAGGTCCGACACCATCAGTCTGTCGTTAAGGTGGGGATTTAGGGACCGCAACAAAAAAAGACAGTGTTTTTGCAGTTTTTGTAGCAAATTTTTTTTGGCCAAAATAAAAAAAAAGTTTCAATGCAAACACAGATTTTAATTTTATTCATAATGGTGATATCAACAGTGGTTGCATATCTGTCATGAGCATCTCAACATTAGATGATAAACTTTTTAAATGAAGAGAAAAAGATGTCATTAAATTTCAGGACATCTTTGACAGATATTCAAGAACTGTTGATATCATCATATGAATAAAATTAGACTCTATTTTTGTAGTGAAGTAATGTTTGATTTATTTTGAAAAAAAAAAGAGCCTAATTTACCTATCGAATTAGCCAGGGCCTTAATTCCTTGCAAAGCGGAAAATATTTAATTGATACAGGTTTGGTTTAGTTTCTTATAGTTTTTCAGGTTGACCAGCTGATTATGATGTGTGTCCTATAACAAAGCTAGTAAGTAGCTTAGTAGTTTCTTTTAGCTAACGCACTACCAATGCTAAAACTTTAAAAGACGCTTTATAAATAATAAGACTATAATAGTTTACATTTATATCATGGGCTAGTTTGTACTTTTAACACTAAGCTTCATTAATATGAATTAGGCTTAATAGGTTTACGTCTTTGCTTCATGCTATGAAATTTTATGGAATGCCATTTTTTAGTCTAGTGATCCATTAGCGTGCACATGAGATGAACTCGGGGGGGGGGGGGGGGGGAGGAGACAGACTCAAATACCAAATCGATCACCTTACCATATTTGTGTAAGAACATTCTTCATGTATTTGTTTGGTGAAGGGTTTGAAGAGCCTAGACATGTCAATTGTCAATGCTTCAGCAACTGGAATATAAAAAACTTGTCTTAGCCAAGGATGCAAGTATTAACTGTTTTCTAACCACTTCTGTGAGACACCACGTTACTAGAGGATGGTAAAAATAATTAATGAACATATCAAAAAAATGCTTTACACTACTTCGAGAAATGCCTCTAGATGGTTATTAAAAGCATCCATTACAAACAGAATATCAAGTGGAAGAACCCTCACTTTCTTTGAGTTCGTAGGCGAAGCCCACAAACTCCTCCTTGTACAAGCCTAGCTAGTCTGCCTATGTAACTAAACCCTATTAATAATGTTAAGCACCGGATACATCACTCGTAGCCCAGTTTGAGGAAATATTAGCTTGTAATATTGCACCGTTGCCCAGGGGATCCCCGAATGTACTAATCGTACATCCACTCCGTGAAGCCTTTATCCATGTCCCTAAGAGATGAGGTGTTGGTGATGAATAATATGAGGATGTGGAACCAGTATAAACTCTTAAACCTAACTTAAGCCCAACTAATCAAAGCCTAGTTGGTAGCCGTTGGGTTAGTTCTCCTTTCGGTAAAAAAACCCAACCCCAACGTACCAGCCGGGAATCGAGCTGACCACCACCCCACGGGTCCAGTTTACTACAAATATCTATACATATATATAGATATACTTTAATCGATGAATGTACGGAATCTATTATTACAGGGTTTTCGATGTTTTAAAAGAGGGTTTGAGGTCTCTTTATAGAGGTATTGCGCTGTCGATTTTCACAAAAATAACAAAACGTCAGAAATGTCACTCGAATTTTCTACAAACCCTGGGATTTGGACAAGCCAAAAAAAGTTGACCTAAGCAATTTTTATCCTTGGTAAGATGGCTAGTGTTATTAATTAATATTCAAGGCTACCCCCCCCCCCCCCGAAACATTTAAATAATGGCTACGTCACTGTTGTGGTTTCTTCTTTCAATTTAGTAAAATTAAAAGAAGAAAAATCTTTCCATCATATTCTTTCTCATAACCTACACATTTAACTGTATACACGCATTTATCTGACAAGTTATTTGTTCAAGTCATCGTGACATAATGTTTGCCAAATATTTGCTTCGTCATTAACCGCATATGATTAAGGCTCAGTTATAAACCGGTATTTATGGGGTTTCCAAAGTGTAGTTCTCGAGCTTCTTTCATGCGACCTGCAGCAGTTTTGGTTTTAGAATATTTTACAATCGAGGGGGGAAAATGAGATAGATGGTTGGTATTATAAAGAAGTCTAAGTAGTATAAATTAAATGTTTCAAAAATATTATCCACTAATCTTAGTTATGAATCGCTCATTATAGAAAGGACATTACTCCAGAATCCACGTTTTTCAGGAGAATTTTTTATAGTATTAGTAGAAACATATAATGAATTTCTAATGCCACAATGAATAAGAGTACAGTAACTCTGATGTAGTAGAACAAGTGTTTTTTTTGGATAAGTGTATCTCTTTTATTATAACAAATATATAAAATATGGAATAGTGCCCTTTCTCATGTTAACATATTGAATCATGCCCTTTCTAATATGATCAAAGTTTTATAGTTTTAACGTAAAGCATGAAATCTTCTAAAGGAGTATACAACTAATATTTTCATTGCAGAACTTTGAAAACTAATAAAACATTTTTTATCATTGTTATTTATGATTAAACAAAACTGTATTACATATTAGAGCTTATTTTACACAACATTGTAACAATCATTAACCATCACTGTTACTTGAATTATAGTCTACTTGCTGAACACTGAGAGATGCTTATCATTACTAAAAAAAACCGTAAATAATAACACATGTCATGCAATCAATATTATAATAATATCAAACAAATCTTTGCAACAATAGGAATAAAGCCCTTTCTTATCTGCCATCTGAAATAGCAGTGCTACTACTTCCATATGAATAGTTGGAATGAATCCCTTTCTATACAGAAACGTGCGCCTACGTTATATTAACCCAGGTATGGCAGTATCTATTTTTTTTAAATAAAGCCCTTTCTAAAATGAGTGATTCAATTTTTATTACTGCACTTTACAACATTTATAAAGGGTTATTTAGGCCTACTTACCAAAAAAATAGGTGTGTGTATGTATGTGTGTGTGTATGTGACATACTGCACACCAACTATGTTATTTTTAGAATTATAGCTTTGTTCAGAACCTTTGGTAACTCCTGTTGAAAGCTGTATAACGAATCTATCACGCATTTCAAAATGATTTAGTTATTAGCTAAAAATCCATCCAGCAAAAGCGTTAAGTACACGCTTTCATGACTTTTTTATTATTTGAATTTAGATGCTATTAAAGTTTTAACTACCTTCAAGTTTATTTCTAAGCATACCAATTTTGGAACCCTGTTTAGATACGTGATGAACTTAGAAAGTGAGGAAAATCAATTATTATTATGATATAGGTGGTAAAGGCTTTTTTATTCTTAAGGTGAAATTGAAATAATGAGTGTATCTAGAAAGAAGCGAGGCAGTGGTGCGCCAAGATGTATCATACTCTTGGTTTAGGGAAAGACAGAGGGGTGGGAGGGGTGAGATTCAAAATCAAGGTCGTAATCATGAGGATGATTCGAGGGGTTGGAGGTTGGGGGTTTGAGGGGCACAGATTCCCAAGCAATTGAATCCTAGAAAATATATTAATTTTAAATGCCTTCATAGGCCATTATTCTTTTATATGGTATCCAAAGGCGAGTTTTAAAATATTGCACCTGTTTTAAATATATTTTTTGTCATGCATAATAGGTTATTAAAAAAATATTGGATGTATGCTTAATTATACACTATTCTTTGGTTTATGAGTAAGGACAAAAACATTAGTAAAATGTTTAAAACGCAGATCTAATTAAAGAATTGTGTCTATTTTGAAGTTTTTTTAAAATTTATAAATCAATTACATTTCTTAATTGTGTATAGGTGTGTATAGGTTCAGAAAATGTATTAGAATTTAAGGTATACAGGTTTCTTATAACATTTATAAATATTAATGATAATTGTTTGAATTACTTTTTATTGTTTTCTTGGTTCCATGGCATGGTCAAGACCGCTAAGGCACTACGCTTCAATGTGTTGAATAACCAGCTCTTATAGCTCAGCCAATTTGAATCTCGATCAATTCAAAATAACCTGGTCCTAACGTGATGCGAAATTGGGTGTGGTATAAGGTATTAAAAGTTTTGTATAAGTGTGTTCCAAGGTAACCCTTAGCTTGTGTTATATGTTTTAAAAATAATAATATACTTTTAACACCATAATATTTACCACAATACTAATCATATATATCACATTATACTTAATTTTTGATATTGTTTCCCGGGTAAATAAGGAAGCATTAATGTTTTAAAATTTCAAGGTGATTTGGTGGATTACAGGGAGATGAGAGAACAAACCGTGTGAAGCCTTCACGCCCCCCCCCCCCTTCCTTTTCCCCTCCTTCCCATAGGTATACGGCCATCCTTACATTGTATCGAAGATATATATTTATATAAACACAAACAATGTTTGTTATGCACTACATTTCTACTCCTTACTCAAAACCTTTTAACTAAGTCATATCTACGACCTTGGACCCTTTACCCTGAAGGCATTACGTATTGCGTATTACGCATTACGCACACACTAATGAACTGTGCTGCGCACACTTATGAAATAATAATAGTGATACAGTAAAACGTCGATAATTTGGACTAATCGACCCGGTTCCGTATTTTCGAAAATAAAGTACCTATACCCAAAATTTAAAAAAATAATCGTATAAGGGATACTTACGAAAACTCAGTGTTAAGGTAGAAACATTTTCGCTTTACTTTAACAACGAATTTACAAAATTTTTTTTGGTTGCTAAATATCACAAATGCTGAAGGAATAAATTAAGGCCAACATTGAACAACGAAAAAAGTCTAATTTTTTTTAAAACAAGGGTGGAGGTGCGTTTTTTTGATGGCCATATCTTTGATATTGATACCACTGTGGCTATTTTAATGAACAATATTTTTTCATATAGAACCGGATTATTGATGCCCTGATTTTTGACGTCCGAATTATCGACGCTCTACTGTATACATAAGAATAACACGTGGTAAAGTGTATAAAATATGTAAACCATAAACTGAAAATAGCATTTATTAAGAATAACCCCCGTTTACATAGTTATATTAATTAAAATATATGTTAGTTTCAATATATCGAATGCCACCCCAAACTGTGTACAACTAAAACTTTAATAATCAGCATAAAAGCCAACTACAGTCTCCACGCATATATTTAAGAATCCTTATTAGGTTTGCAACTTCCATTTTTTCCTACTAATAGTAATATGTTTTTTCCTTTTTTTTTTTCCAGAAAACTTCATGCAATGCGACAACACGTCTCTTCTAGTAAAGACAATAACATTGTGGACCCCCTCGGTGGCGTAGTTAGCTAACGCGCTAGGCGTGTTTAGCTAGATTGCTGAGGACGGAGAGATTGAGGTTCGAATCTCTGTCGGGTAAGCTGGGGGTGGTTTTCCCTAAATTGTTTTCCACTCTCCCTCCACGCAAATGTGGGTTCACTTCCTCTAAATTGAACCTTCCCAATTCCTAATCCATTAGCGTAATTAGTACCTAAGCGTAATAAACCGAACGGGTAGTAAGACGCGGTGCTAAATAAAAAAAATACATGGTGTGTACAATGTGACGGTACATGATTTTAATTGGTTCTCTTGCTTCCCTTCTGAAAGCATTAGAACACTCTCGACTGCGATGACAACCAGAGTCCTCGTGGTTGTGATTATGATAGCTATTAATTAGCCGACAATCTCACACGTCCATCGCAGACTACACCTAAAGTGCCCTTGGCACAGAAAAAGCCTTAAAATTGTAATGATAAAGAATTGGAGCTTTAAGCAAAAAGTAAAGAGTTCGATTCCTTTTTCTACGTGCCATTTCTTCAACATGTATTTGAGGGCCCAAAAGCTTTATAAAAAAAAAAATTAACAAGTAGATTGTGTGAATATTAGTGGCAATCTGTGGATAATTATGCAAGTAAAAAAACGCATCATCAAAAAACTTAGTAATTAAAGCTGTGAAATTAAAACTCATTTATAAAATAAACTATAATATAAAACCCGTTTTTAGTTCAACGCGTTTATTATGCCCATTCGTGCAGTAGGTAACTTTAATTTTTTCTACCTTTTTTAGCACCGCAATACACTACCCGTTCAGGTTGTACTGATAAGTACTAATTAAGCTACTAGGTTGGGAATGAGGAGTAAGTGTACCCACATTTGCGTGAAGAGACCGTGTGGAAAACCAGTTAGAAAAAGGCACCATCAGTACATGCTACCGGGATTAGAACTCCGATCTCTCCGTCATCGGAAATCCAGTCTATTACGAGAGTGAGATCAATGATGAACAAAGTATGGACCGTGGGCCATATGCGGCCCACGGACAGGTTTAATTCGGCCCGCGAAAGGATTCCAAATTCCGATGAAAAAAGTGTGCTAAAACCGAGGGAAAATAGGAAAAAAAAATCGCACTGGTTTGCCTTTATATTTTATAGCTTAGTGACCAGTGTCCAGAGATTAATTAATACGCAAACCGTCCACGAAATTTGAATGTTAACGTTTGGTTGAGAGTAATTCAAGTAGTGTTAAGTATCTGTTTTATTCAAGTATTTTTAAATAATGTAGACAACCCACATTGCATTAGAATTACATATCATTATAATAGAAATCCATTTAATAATTAATAGGACCTAGTTGTACAATAGTTTTGTAAGCCGTACCATTATATTTATTTATTTAGCACCGCGTCTTACTACCCGTTCGGGTTATACGCTTAAGTACTAATTACTCTAATGGATTAGGAATTGGGAGGGTTGAATTTTAGAGGAAGTGAACCCGCATTTGCGTGGAGGAGAGTGGAAAACCATTTAGGAAAAACCACCCCCAGTTCACCCGAACGAGATTCGAACCTCGATCTCCCCGTCCTCGGTGGTCGAGCTCAACACGACTAGCGCGTTAGCCAACTACGCCACAGAGGCGGGTCGTACCATTATAGCTTTTTAATAAACTGTTTTAGCCCGCCTGACGTTTTTCTTTTTTCTTTTGGCCCACTCCACGAAAAGTGTGACCCATCACTGGTTTAGACCATTCGACCACCGAAGCGAGTGGTTTTAATAACTTTTCCCGGTAATGAAGTTGGGCCCTCATATATCAATCAATTTCTTTATTTATTTTTTGCCGAAAACTGGTTTACTTCCTTGTGATATTACTCCTAGTCCTACCGTTATGGCATCTCTACATGCTTAATTTATTCTTCTCTGTGCATATGAGCCACTCTGGTTTGAATGTAAAGTAGCAGGAAAGATAGACCTGACAGAGAAATCCTCTTCTCACCCACTCTCCTTTACATAACACCTTTTTTTCCCCCAAATGTTTTCCGCTTGGCCAATAAAAGGGCAGTAAAAGAGAAAGGAATACAATTCAACTCTCGTGACACTTTTAACTCTACTAAGGAGCTTAGTAATTTGTGTGTATATGATTATATCCACTTTAAAAAGTGATTAAGAGAGGTATATTAATTAGTATCCAACATACGGTATATGCCCAAATTTAAGTAATTTAATCACAATTATTTTTTATCACCGCGTATTACAACCCGTTCGAGCTGTACGCATACATACTAATTACGTTAGACCTAATTTCACTGTTGAGATAAATGCACGTCTTATAGAGCAAATATGTATCATTGCTGTCTTTCTCTCACTGTTAACTGTTGCCAAATCTCTCTTTCAGTTATGTCGGAAGGTGGTGTGCTGGGGTATGAAGAAGCTACTGGCAATATCGACAAACCAGCGTTGCAAAATTTATCATGTATTTGAGGGAGGTTTGAACACAAGAAAAACAGAGAATGACAAAGCTGTTTACCAATAGTAGTCAAGCAGTTCCCTCAGAGATCGTATCCAGTGTAATGTGTTAGTGATGAGTAAGTATTAATTTCTAAATATTTTTTATTAATAAATATTATATAAGTAAATAGATTTATGAAACTAACTTAATTTCTCGTTATTTTACGACTGTCGAAAGAGACGCCTACAGGCCAGTGGATGACTCATGGTAAAAAAAAAAATTCGCTGATTATACTTGACGAAGCTCGGGTGATGTTCAGGTACACAATAGCGATCGATATTTTCCGATCATTTGATACTTTTTAGTTCTATTAAATGTATGAATACCAGTGTATTGTTTATTGTTAGATATTATTCATGAAAGTATGTTATTATTATTACTAGCACCACGTCTTACTATCTGTTCGGGTTATACGCACTTACGCTAATGTGTAATGGTAGGGTGATTGTGAAATGAAATGAAGGACCTACAGTTTAACGTGGAATCCGAACCACGGTGGAGGTCTGGCATTCCTCACATTCACAAGTTGTGATTAATACACATCTTGTAAGAGGTGAAGGAATGAAAGTATGGATTTCATTGTTGTGATCTAGTACTTTTAATAAGTATATCCCACTTCGGTGGCCGCATGGTCTAACGCGCTACTCTTGCAGTAGACTAGACTGCTGATGAAGGAGATATTGAGGTTCGAATATAGGTCTGGGGTACTGAGGTTGGTTTTTCCAAAATTTTGTCTTTCACTCTCCCTCCACGCAAATTTGGGTACACTTACTCTAAATATAACCTTAATTATTCCTAAAACCATTAACGTAATTAGTACATAAGCTTATAACACGTACAGATGGTAAGACGCGGTGCTAAAAGAAAATCCTTAATCCATAACACATTAGTGTATTTAAGGCATACAACCCGAATTGGTAGTAAAGCGTAGTGATAAAAAATAATTGTTTGTGATAAGTGCTACGTAATTATGCATACCTTTGATGTACAGTACGTATAAGTAATAAATTGTTAAAGAGATATTTAAAAACCGTTAATTTCTTGTGAAAATTTCAGATGAAATAAACTTAGGACGAAAAAAAAACTATCAGAAAACACGAGTCAACTAAAAAAATTGAGAAAGGGTTAAAAAAATATTCAGCCAGCGGGAAGCAAACTGGTAATTTGGACCTCATTTTTGAGGAAATATTAATCATAAAATCTACTTCGATGAAAAATGAAATTATTTTTTCACTAACTCAAAATTTTGAATTCTTAACAGAGGTTCAAATAAATCCATAGATTCCCTAGTCTTCCTAAAAGTTTTATGAAAATATAAATACATTTATAAATAATTTTTCAAGAATATAAGAATAGCCAAAAGTTAAAAATAAAATAAAATGGTATGATGATTTTTTTAAATTAATTCTAGTATATATTGGATTAAAACTAGGGCTGTGCCTGATCCCTAACATCGTGAAAAAATTTCGTAAATTGGTTGTTCCCGAAACTCAGGCGGAAAAATAATATTCCCCTGGATTTTTCGGAAAAAGTTATTTAAGAAAATACAATCAAAGACCATCTATCAATACCGTGTCTGTATTTAATTTTAATCTAAAATATTAATAATTTAGTAAATTTAAATTAACCTTATCTTCCGTTAAGTAGATGGATAACCGAAACTTCAGTCGCTTTACTACCTTACAACACACCTGAGTGCCATTAAATAAATAACAACACTACTCCATTTACGGTAGGAATTACTCTCTGAAAGGTCTTTTTTCCTACCAATATCCTACTATATATTATATTTCTGGTAGAGAAAAAGGCCTTTCAGAAAACAATTCCTTAGCTGAACAGATTCTACTTAAAATTGAGGGAAATGGATGGACCTGCATGGATTTAAATCAAAAAAACATATTTTTAGCACAAAATAATTATTTAAGTGTAGTTTAATTATCAAAGTATGCACAAAATACACCTTCACCACACATATTTGCATAGATATAGATCTATTACGTAAATGTTATTATTTTGAATATCATCTATTTGATTTTGTATCATAAATAATAATAGTTTTACAAACTGAAATTTTTGGAATCCAACAACGCTTTTTGTGAGGGCTTTAGTAACTAAAAGTAAGAGGTAATCATGCAGGCACACTCTTTCAGTTAAGAAACGTTTTTGTTATTAATTTTTTGGCTTACTTTTATCTATTCAAATTATTTTGAATATTTTGATGTTTGATTGTGTAAGTATTTATTAAAATTCATTCCATAAGCTTTTATCTAAGAACTTTTTTTTGTCAATCTTAAAATCTATTTTTAGAATGTAGCCTATTTATATTCATACCAAAAATTCTTAGTTAAAAAAACACAATTATTATAGTTGCATTAGGCCTAAGTTTTTTAATTTATATTACATACAAAACCTTACTCAACACTTGTTAAACAAAACTATCTTTGGTTTTTATTTGGAAAATTTACAAATTAAAAAATATAAATTATTATAAATATTATAAGTTTCGTATTATTTCCTTTAATTTTTTTTTTACAAATTACATAATTTAAATGTATTTTTATACCTATAGCTGCAACCCAATCAAAGTTTTTGTTCCATTTCCTTACTTTATTAAAAATATGTTTGACATTTACCACCACATTTTAACTTAATTGAAACTAACACGAAAACAAAATACTGGAATGAATGGGAAGGCTCGACTTGGAATAGAATAATAAATACGAAAAATAAATATAATCCCAAAGTGGAAAATAACTTTTAATATTTTTTCTGTTTCCTGCTCCGTTCCCGCGGGAAATCGTTATTTACTGCTCGAAAATTTTAAGAATTCAAAACTTAATTGCTACACAGGACTAATTAAAACAAATTTGTAATTAAATACATTTAGCTATTTTTTTAATTATGAAATTTGGAATTTGAAACACATTAAATCTTACGGTAATGATAATAGATTGAAAACCATGTTTTTTTCTAAATTCATAGAATCAGGAATGTGACCAAAAGCTCTTTATTACTGCCGGTAAATTTAAAATAGGTAAAAATCAGAATACTTAGCCCCAAGTTGTTTCATAACAGTTATTTAATCTAGTACCACGCACAATAGGCTTACACTAAACACTGGCAGAAATATGATAATTTGTTAAGGAATGTGTCTCCCCAATTTAGAAGGCGGTGTACCTGGAAAACCTGAACTGGTCTCAATTTAAATAGTCGTAAAACTCCTATTAGAACAGCCGATGTTAATGATTCAATGCCACCATATAAATGACGTGGTCAAAGTCTACGTGTTCTCACAATAAAAAACATACTCACAATGTGAAAGTGATGTTGCGTGATGGAACACATTAGTTGTAATCTCTTTTAACTATGATAAGTCTGCATGTGAGGAAAGGAGACCATATACAGATTTGTCGGTTATTTTAAAAATGAAAACCTTTACAAATATGGCATTACATTAGCAGAGTTGTTGGTCAACTGAGTTGCTGTACATTTTTCGGTTTACACTTCGTCCATATTATCGTTTATTAATGATTATATTTAACATGTGGCAACTAGGTTAAGTTATTCTGAATTTATATTGGATATCAGCGCATTTAAAACAAATCTTGGTAAAAAATTATCATACAAACCTGCCTTGTAAGAAACGAACTAGAATAAAAAATAGTAAGTACACTTTAGCACACACATTTGAACGAATATTACGAAAATAAAATTATATAACTTAAGAGAAATTGAGAAAATATCTAAATGAAATATTTGTATGGATTACAAAATATTGAGTAGCTATTATTTTAATAAATGACTTATTCCAGACATTATTTTTACAATACTGCATTAAAATACCGACATTTTAGCCAAGCAACTATTTTATTGCTAAGCAAAAAAATTCCATCACGACCTTCTTGCTATATTTTAAGTGCTAAACGTAATAAAGTATGGATTTTTCATTATATTTTGGGCACTCTTTGATGGGTTAACTTAGTCCACAGGAAACAAGTAATTATGTAACATTTAAGTTGTGAGGAGTGACTTTGACTTATATGGTTTGCTAGCTTTTGTCGGATTCAGTTAAAACTCGTGTTTCTAGTCTCTCTTAGAATGTTTATTGGATGTCGTATCTAAATTTTTCTTGTTCAGTTAAAACTAGGTTTTTATATCACTCATTGTAAAGACACGTAATAGTTGATAAAAATAAGTAATCAATATATATATTATTTTTTATTTAAAGCACGTATAGCGTAAACATATTGTTTAGGGTGTTTCAAGTTTGGTTCAATAAATTCAAAAACAGTAGGGAAGATGCGCGCGCGCGTGCACACACGCACATACACACGTGAGTATAAGGATGATGGCATTAACCGGTCTTATAGTTTAAAGAATAATATTTATTTCAGTTTGAATCGAAATCAATTTAGATAATTGATTATTTATTTACTTACAGCAATAAGTTAACAAAAATTCAATTTCACCAATTTTAAATAATTTATCATAAAGTCTGTTTGTTTTAAATGATTGAATGCGAGTGTAGGGGCCCTACTGGCTTTTAGTGATATGTTAGAGTTAAATCTAAGAAAAACATGGCACCCTAACTCATCCCGTTAATTTAATATGTAATTGAATAAATCATATCTAGGATAAGATTGATGGACTTTCGGAACAAACGGCAAGAGCCGTAATCCTTGAGTAGTATCCCCCCCCTTCTCTTCCCCATCCATTACTTTGGCACATTCTACCCTTACTTTTATAAGGCGAATGCAATATGTAATATGGAATGGAAGAGGAAAATATACTGGTCTAAGCTTATTGGTCTAAGTCACAGTCAAAATTTCTAATTCAGAAGCTATTGGTGTGATCGTCCAGTCTAAGGTGGCACATACGCATTCTGTTATTAGAAAAGAAGGTGAAAATATATATTTGCCAGGAACTGCACCAGAATGCTAGTCTGGTGAGAGGACACAAACCCTCACACTATTGTTAGTAGCCAGTCAGGATCAAACCTCAACCTATAGGTAAAAGAGAAGCACGTTCCGTCGAGTCTGCAGGTAACAAGTTGAGTTCCCATGAGCCACCCTGATTAAGCAACACTGAGATCAAGTGAAGAAACCTTTCGAAATGGTCAAAGTGGAGGAGGACTAGGCACGAGGAGAAGAGGGGTGTTGGGGAGGTAGGGGCGGCGGGGAGCTCCACAGAAGAAGTTCACATGTTAATTTCTCTACCAGAGTTTCATTCCTTGGACCGTGAGTTAAAAGTTTGCAGTCCAAGTTGAACCTCGCGGCTAGTCTGAGCGCTTGCTCTCTCTTAAGATCCAGACCGCGAGTTCCAGTCGAGCACGACCACAAACCTGAGCCGCCACTTTGAACGTTGCGAAAGAACCAACGCAAAGGTCAGCGTTAAAATAGTTCACTTTATCGATTGAAATGAGATTCAAAATCTAATTCTTAGATGTGTATTTGCAGGAGAAACAATTAAGTGTCCGTGAAATCAAACTACAAGAGAGAAGGTAGGCATACTCATCAAGTGCGATATTAAATACATAATAATTGAGTGAACCTACTTAACAGTAAGTAGATAAATATGTTATTTTTACTCAAGCTTGTATGGACTTGTTTTGATCAGACATTCTTTAAACCGTATTACTAGGCCTTTTTCAATCACTTTTGTTTAATAATATAACCATTCTTTTCGCTAAGTCTTTGAATTGCCTTATCATGGGACGCTGGTTCAATCTGGTAGGGCTCGCGAAGATATTTACTATTTTTGCATGGATTATTTCTGCTATCAGATGTATGAACATTTAGGTACGAAGGCTAGGCATATATTTTTATTGTCATAGATTACGTTGGTTCGTAAGTCGTGTGCTGATTTAATCTGTCTATTTAGAAAGTGCACACTAAATACATTAATAACTAATGTTTATCAATAATTTTACACTTTCAAACTTTATCGTCAGTAGGAAGCTTAAATTATTTTGAATGAAAGTGATTTAAAGATAAAAGAATCAAACCGAAAAAAAAATTTGCAACTTAAATTTCAATTGTTGAAGAGTAAACAATGAAGAGAAGATATACATCTTTTCAACATTTTCATTCATTGTGTTTGTTTGAAAAACACATCAATAATTAAAGTCCAAAGTTTCATTATACATTAAAAATATATATACATTAATTTTTAACAAAATCTTAACAAAACCCGTTGACATTTTTTGGCGTACATGAATTGAATACAAAGTACACATAAATTATATTTTTAGCTAATATTTTTAATATTCAGGTGGCCAACTTCTGTAAAAATTAAATAAATAATTTAGTTTTCATTATCTCTCAAAACCCAAATTTTTATCATAACCATTAAATAATTTCTTCAATTTTATCAAATATAATTAGTATTAAAACAACGATATAGGCCCTAACTTAGGTATAAATATAAGATTATATTCCTCAAGCTTTGTAATATCAAATCCAAAATATTCCTTAAATAAAAAATAATATAACATTTTTAAGTGCAATACACTACCAAAATAGCACCATTTAATTGAAATAAATAAATTAAATTTTTGGAAATATTCAGGTAATTGCAAGTAGGCGAGTATTCTATCAAAACATTAACCCCACCCTCCCCCCGTCTATCATTCATCGCGTTCATTCTATTTGAAAAGGCTAAGGAACCCACCCCACCCCCTATAATCTTATTTATACCCCTCATTCAATCTTACTATTGTTTCTTTAATTGTGTTCTGGTTTGTTGCTATAAGCTTCTTCTGGGAAAATGTGTTAATTCATTCGATAGTTTTCTGTTTTCTTGAATCCAACAATCACGGGTTTTATAGTTGTTGAAAGCAAATAAGCCTTTCCAAACATAAACTACCACTTGTTCCAGTGGGATACATTTTCCACGATGTTTTATCAACCATGAATGATGGTGTATTTCCTTAAAATTCACCTACCCCATAATCTGTCGTTAAATAATTGCAGGCTGTGGGAAACTAAAGTAGGCATGTAATAGAATTGTACTAAACATAATTTGTTTGGTTTTTAGAACAGCAACGGGGTGAAGTGGAACAAGTATTTCCATTTATAAGAATAAGAGCTTAATATTTTGCCTGCTTCCAGAGAAAACATTTATGCAATCTTGACGAGCCTCCTTCAGATTTATTCAGTCAGTTTTGTAAAAATGTTTGCAATATGAAATTATAAAAAGAAATTTATAAACATAAAGTAGCAAAAAAATATGAAAGTTATACAAATATAAAATAAAATATTTACAACATATATATGTGTGCGTGTATTACATATTTATATTTATAGGCTGTTAAATATGTTAATATGTTATAAACATTTTATTTTATATTTGTGTATCTTTTATATATTTTTTGCTACTTTATGTTTATAATTTTTTTTATAATATCATATTGTAAACATTTTTTACAAAACTGACTAAATAAATGTGAATGAGGCTCGTCAAGATTTGCATAAATGTTTTCTTTGGAAGCAGGCAATATCAAGCTCTTATACTTTCATAAGTGCTAATAAAATATAGCACTTAGCATTGAAACAAGAAGGTGCAAGACCTATCCAAAAACAGGTTTCTAGCTTTAATCAACACAACTTCTATAGTTCATTCTAATGACTGCCAAACCCAATGGAAAATAAACTAAACAAGTGTAGACTGATCGAAAGCCTCTAGATATCCTACAAATAGTAAATTTCACTTTAGTCCACCCTCTCTTAATCATAATTTGTGATCCATTTTGCTATGCATAATTAATCAATATTTCATAAATATATTTTTCGGAAGTAATGGAGGTCCTAGAAAGGTTTTTACCCTAGAAGACTAGCTCATGCGAACAGGAATTCACGCTGTTTTACTTAAAGAATGGTGCTTGTTCAATCTCCTTCAAGCTTGAAACTAAGCAAAGCTTCCATAAAATGTTTAAATATGCATGTTTAACAAGTTAAAGCATCCCGAAGTATGCACAGATTTTTTTTTAAATGTTCCTTTAAAATGGCACCTATATCATGTAAAAGATTAGTTTTAGATATTTTGAGCCTCACTTAATATTATTTAGAGCTAATTTTATAATTCCAGCAGTACCTAGTCAAGCTATACTTGTACACTTTAAATTTAATGTGTGTTTATGCGTTTTTATTTACATATATAAATGTGTAAATTTTATTTATAGTTAGCTAAAAATACTTAATATATTGGTATAAGAATATGTTTATATTAATGGGTTGAAACCACAATAAAAACTTGGTTTAAGTGTGAAGTAGTAGAAGTTTTACGGCTGTATATTTTGAGAAAATAGTTTTTTGATGGTGTAATCCGTGAACCGATGAGAAAGTAGGAGGGTATAGTGGTCTGCGTGATAAGAAACCTTTTGATCATTCTAGGAATCTTCTTGCTTTCATTCACACTAGTTTCTGAGAAGAATTTCTTTTTTTATTCGGGGTTTTTCAACAACTTAACAAGCTTTTGATAAAGATCACTCAAACATATTGTATGAATAAAGATTTAAAAAAAACCTGTCCTGTAGATCCCTAAAACAACCTTGTTAGAAGGAGATCTTAACAAGCTCGTATTATAGATCCCTAGAACATATTGGCTAGAGTAGGCCCTTAACAAGCATGTATTGCATATCCTTGTTATATTAGGCTCTTAACAAGTCTGTGTTGCATATCCTGGTTGGATCAGGCTCTTGATAAGCCTTTATTGCATATACTGGCTGTAATAGGCTTTTAATAAGCATTTGTTGTAGATCCCTAAAACCTTTACTTCATTTACTTTTCAAAATTGAGCTCCATGAGATGTTTCTGATATGATAATTTAGAGTCAACGAGCCTGAGCCGCTAACAACCTTTGTGTTAAACTTACTGATTAAAAAGGGAGCCCATCTTTGAAACCCGATCAAGCACGTACATAATAAAGACCCCAAAGTCTTTACCCACATTTTCTAACGACTGGATCCTATAAGTTATCAAAGTTATAGTCTAACATAATATGAAGTCTAAGTTTGTACCCACACTTGTCAGTGACTGAATCACCTCAGTCCAGTTTATTATGAAACGACTCAGATATCTATTTAAATCCAAATCTTTGTCAATGGTGGGTGATAGTCAAGTCTATTGGATTTTGTCTTCACCTAACCCTTTTATATAAACACTTATATAATAACGAATACTTTTGTCTAGTTTGAATTCAATTATTACTAACCCGCGTCGGTGGCGTAGTTGGCTAACGCACTAGTCGTGTTGAGCTTGACTGCCGAGGACGGGGAGATCGAGATTCGAATCTCGGTCGGGTGAACTGGGGGTGGTTTTTCCTAAGTGGCTTTACACTCTCCCTACACGCAAATGCGGATTCACTTCCTCTAAATTCAACCTTCCAATTCCTAATCTATTAGTGTAATTAGTACTTAAGCGTATAACCCGAAGGTTAGTAAGACGCGATGCTAAATAATAATCATAATAATTATTACTAGTAGATAGTGGGCAAGAATGCGGGATTTTTTTTCTAGTCCCCATCAATTCTGAGGGTCACTAAGGGATCTTAAGATTTCAAGAGAAGATGATGTAGTTGGGACAGAGTGAGTAGTTTCCTGACGAAAAGAATCTATTTATTTTTTCTCCCTTAACGTAAATCAACAATAGCTCAGTAGAGTTATGTCCAAAAGTGGAACTTCATTTAGGGTCCTATTTCTATATAGGCCTACAATAGTATTTTGTAGCCCTGTTAACATTCAGAAGTAGTTCCAAATAAAAAAGTAGATTCTATAAACAAAACTTCTAGCATGTGTTAAAAAAAGCTTATCCAATGTTCCATTTAATGGAACGTCCAAGATAAAGCCATTGGGGTAATTGCCCTTCCTCCTCCCCCAAGACACAAAATAGTTTAACTAAAACACAAATAATATGAATTAAAACTAAAATATAGAGCACAGAATATGAGTCTAATACATAGGCTACATGATAAAACCAGGCTTAGGACTTGATATTCAAAATGTTTTTCAAATTTAAGAAATAAAGTGTACGAGAAAAGATCTTATATTAGCCAGATGATTAAGTTCATTATTAATTTTAAGGCTCTCAATCCAAGTTTAGGATTATTAAATTTGGGACCACACTTATAGATACTTAAGAATATTTCTTACCAGGTCCATAAACTTAAAAATAAATAAGTTAGACCTGACCAGGATTAGAACTAACAAATCTACCAGAGCTGGTTAGTCAACACACTAAGGAATAGTGCCTTGGTGGTCTCTAACACATCAGTGTGCCAATGATGAATTAAAAAATTAATTTGAAAACATAATATTTCATATATACTAATATGTACTAATAGGTTAAACATATCATACAAACTCTGATTTTTGACCCGCCTCGGTGGCGTAATTAGCTAACGTGCTAGTTTCTTGTTGAACTAGACTGCCGAGGATGGGGAGATTGAGGTTAAAATATCGCTCAGGTGAACTGGGAGTGGGTTTTTTTAAATGGTTTTCCACTCTACCTCCACGCAAATGTGGGCTCACTTCCTCTATAATCAACCTTCCCCAATTCCTAACCCATTATAGTAATTAGTACTTAAGCGTATAACCCGAAAGGGTAATAAGATGCGGTGTTAAATACCTAATTTTTGCGAAATTTAAAAATCCTTTACATATTTGAAAACTAAAATTAACTATTTATAAATAGCAAATGTTATCAAAATAGTTCTATAGTTCGAAATGAAAATGCCTTTTTGAACAGGCAATAGATTTTCTTCAACCTTTATTTTTGAATCAAACTTGAGTGACTTTTATTATAACTATCTACAATAATATAAAAAAAGTAATCTACAGAACTTTCATTATTTAAGTAATTGCCCTAAATTAACATAAAAAGAACTCTAAGAATCATTTAATTTTAATAAATTTCAATGACCTCAACGTGTAGGGAGAGGTGATCCCTAAGCCCCCCCTTTTCCCAAAAATTTCATTCTGGTTATGACTTTGTTTCCCCCTCCACCCCACCAAGTAAATTTCTGGGTTCACCACTTCTCAATAGAACGTAGAATGTGTTAAATTAAAATATGTAAATATTTCAAGATGAACATTAACTAACAAATGATATAATAATTTATAGCATTCCCAAATATTATTCAAATTTGCTTAAAGGCATGGCCACCCAAATAGTATATTTATATTTTATAAAGGAGCTTGATTAACCTAACAGGCTGGTCTGAAGCGGGTTTATAATCAAATACCAGTTTGAACCGTTCTTAGCGCGCTAAGCCGCATCAAAACTATATCATTAGGATGTTCAACATCCACTACCAACATTTTTATAATTCATCCTTGTACAATTCTGAGATAAATATATGGATTATCTTTAAGAAATTCTTTGTTTTTTGTGTCCATTTATTTTTAGGTTTTTCCGTCTGGCTATAAAAATTAAAAATACTTTCTACAATAAAGAGATATATTTTTTTCTATAGGCTTAGGAATGATGACTCTGTTTCGAAACTCGAAACTTTACAACTTTTATGCTATCTAGACTGGTCCTTTTACCAATTTTCCAAACTTAATTTTTTTTACACACCAAAATGTAGATTTTCTAACAACTTTGGAGAAATTTCAAACTACTACCCCCCTTCCTCAACCCTTTGCAGTACTCTAATTCCCATTTTTCAACTTCAAAACCCCCATTTTTAAATTGGTTTGGGTATTTTGAGGGATCTCTCCGCCTTCTCACTTAATTTCAATTTCTAACACCAAGATGTGGTTGATAATTTTAGTCTAAATATTATGAGCATGAGAACTCCATTTTAGATTAAAATGTTCAGACTCTTATTTGGACTCTGGTTATTTGGGTTTGTCCTTTAACATTTATTAAAGTATTTCAATCCTATAGCTTACCAAAATGTTCTTTTTATTAGCTTTTGTAGATTTAAGAGTACCCTCTTCCCAAAATCTGGTCCTTTCATTTTGAATTTTAAGAATGTCATATCTTCATGGTGGTTTGTGGTTGTACTTATATCTGCCTGAAAGTTTTCAATATTATAAAACATTGATAATTTTTTTTTTTTCGTTTAGAAAATTTCAAAACGCCCGTTTCACCAGCTCCCACAGAGAAATATACCTTTTTATAATTTTGTTATTTGTAGAGATTCCTCTACATTCCTGGCAAATTATAATTTTCTTCCTACCCTAAAAGTATTTTTCTACTCATATTCTCCCCCACCCCGTCCCCACCCCATCTTCCAAGGTTCCATTTTGAAATTTAAAATATTCAGACCTTAACATTTATTTCGAGTAGTCCCTATATCTAATTGACGAATTTCATTTCTCTAATATTTCAGTTCACAAAAAGTATTTGAATACATCAATTTAGGAAATTATGAGCTCCCTTGCCCTCAACCATTATTTCTTCAACTCCAACCTATGAATCTACAACCTTTATGATTTATTTGGCCTTCCGAAGGGTACATCTACCTTATTATTATTTTTATTACTATTAGGTGTTTTGTCTTATGACAGGTCCATTTCTTTTGTCAGTGAACTTTGACCACCAATGCTCCATGTCTTCCACCTCCTCCTTCAGCTCCCAGAATTTTCTTCTTTCCTTCAGGCCATCCAATATTTGAGTCTTCCTTCCTCATCAGATCCTCTTTTCCTCAACCTTTTTCTATGACGTAGTGCCGAAAACAGTCCTCCTAACAACGTGTCTGATCCATTATGCTTTGCGTCGAAGAATCACATCCATGACCAGCGGTGTGCCGTCAATGGACTAGTAGGACTAGGCTAGTCCCCAGACATTTTTAGTTTATCTATTTTAAGTTAAATTTTCACGGGAAATAAAAGCATAAAATCAAATCTATCTGAGTCTCAATTTGCGTCACAATACTCAGTGATATTCCCGCTATTTACGCGGCCCCCTTACCCTCTTCCACCTAACATCAGAAGCGCTCGAATCTTATCGGGTCTCTTCGGCGAGAGGACCAGTTGAAGCCATCCTAGTCCGTCTGTATAGTAAGATATATGCAAACGCTTGTCGTTCTGTCACAAGTAAATGTAATCTTTGTTTGCTTCTTATAAGTGGTAGTGTTGTGGTGGTTAAGCTTAGGTAATTGTTCACATTAATGAAAGAGAGCTTGAGAAGTGTTAAAGTGTTCGATTGTCAATTTAGTTTGATAGTATTTGAAAGTGTGAAATATGGAAGGTTACTCGGATTTGGAAACTGTTCCCTCACAACAAAGCTTGGGGAACGGACCTGAGACAAGTATCAAGGTTAGTGAAGGTAGTTCAGTGGGATGTAGCAGTGCCGATCACCTTTCGCAATGCTGTGTTCTCAACCGATTATCCGCAGTTTTGTTTGGAGCCCACACGTTTGAAGAAAAGCAGCAAGTAATAATGAAAGGTAGGCCAACTCCAGACATTTCTGCTAAAACAAAAATGAAAGACTATACACGTAATTTCAAAACAGAATATTATACTTCTTAAAATGGTTAACTGCATGCAAATCAAGACACAGGTTGTATTGTTGGCCTTGTGTGTTGTTCGAAAAAAATCAGGGAGTGTGAAATAATAATGGCTTTTGTGATATCAGCAATTTTCACATAGCCAAAACTCGCCATGAAAAGAGTCATTTAACCTACCCACAATAACTAAATTAAAAATTTCGGAAAAACCAGAATAGATTTTCAACTGAGTGAGCAAAAAAGGTTAGACGTTTTAAAACATAATGCAGAAGTTGATTCAAACCGGGAACTAATGAAACGATTAATTGATGTGTGCTGTTTTTTGGCTAAACAAGAGCTGCCATTCAGAGGTCACGACGAACTGGAATATTCCCTTAACCGGCTAAACTACATTGAACTAATGCAACTTTCTAAATACGATAGTAAATTGGATTTTCATCTCCAGAGTAGCGGCGTTGAAAGGAACATCCAGCAAAATTCAAAACGACATCATTGAATGTGCTGGTAATGTAATTTGGATAAGATTATGTCGGAAATTATTAATGCATTTTTCTAGCAATAATTTTGGATGAAACTACGGACATTGCAAAGCTCTCTCACTTTCAACAGTCTTCAATATGTGAAAGATGGCAACATTATGAAAGATTTATTGGTTTTTCATATGTCAACAGTGATCACACTGCAATTGTTTTAAGTGAGCAGGTGACCCGGTGGTCTAGGGGTAAGGTGTCAGACTTCTGTGCTGACGTCCGGGGTTCAATCTCGGTCCGGCACAGATTTATCTGATTGTCAAACCTTCCTTCACCTCTGACAAGACGTGTATTAATCACAACTTGTGAATGTGAGGAATGCCAGCCTCCACCGTGGTTCGGATTCCACGTTAAACTGTAGGTCCTCCATTTCATCTCACAATCACCCTACCATTGCACATTAGCGTAAGTGCGTATAACCGGACGGGTAGTAAGACGCGTGCTAATAATAATAATAATAATAATAATAATAATAATATAATAATAATAATAATATAATAATAATAATAATAATAATAATAATAATAATAATAATAAATAATAATAATTTAAGTGAGCATGTTTTTAGAATCCTCTCACATTTCAATTGTGAGCAAAAACTTGTAGCAAAAGCGTATGCTGGAGCCGCTACATTTTCTGGACATTTAAATGGTGTACAAACGCTTGTGAAAAAGAGGTGCCCAGGCGCACTCTTCATCCACTGTTATGCTCACAAACTCAATCTAGTTCTTTCTCAGTCTGTGAATCATATAACAAAATTCATGATATTTTTTAAAGACATTGAGAGGCATTTCAAATTTCTTTTCACATTCATCGAAACGCATTAACGCTCTTAATCAATCTGAGGTAAAGAAGCGGTTTCCAACAGTTTCCAGTACAAGGTGTAATTACAATTCCAGAATTGTGAACAAGGATGAATGAAAATAAAACAGAACTCAAACAGTTTTTTGATAATATTGCTGAAAATCCAGATAGTTGGGATACTGATGCTTTCGTGACTGCTAAAGGGTATGTATCAGTATTGAGATATTTCGATTTCGCCTTTCTACTGAAGGTTTCAGCCACATTTTTTTCTCTCGCCGAGACATTATTCAAAATTATTCAAACCAAAACTTTCGATGTGAAATACTGCATCGATAAAGTAAGAGAGACGATTTCTCACCTCAAAGTTGCTAGAAACGACTTTGAAGAGACGTATGGAAAATTAGAATATGATGACAATGTGAAAGCTCCTAAGAAGAGACGTAAAGAAGATGACTCATTGAATCCGAGAAATAAATAGGGACATCTTTATATAATTAAATTATTTATACTATGGTTGGGCAAATGGAGCTGAGGTTTCAAGATCTTAATGAGCTGCAATTTATTGAGCTACTAGATTTTAAAAGAATTCAGAGCTTCAGATCTCGATTTCCTGACAATTTATTTATGTAGCTTAAGTCAAGATACGGTAGTCTTTTAAATTTTGGCAATTTTCGGAGTGTATTAGTGTCGGTTTACAGACTATCAGACTTTTCAGACAAGACTGTGACTGAAATTATGAAGTTCCTGGAGAAAACAGACCTAGCAAAAGAAGCGATCCAAGAAACATGTACATTATGTTGTTTGGTATCAACAATACCAGTGAGCACATCCACTGTTGTTTGAAACGTATTGAGACGACTGTGCCTAACACCCAGTGTGAGAATAGGCTCTCCACACTTTCCCTGTTGTCAGTAAAAAAAAAATACTTTCTAGATAAAATGCAGAGTCAAAAATCATTATATTTTAATTAGAGCAATTAATGAAAAGTTAATCATGGCTAAGTTCATTTAGATTCGGTAGGTACACTTAAGTTTGATAAATATAGGTTGTTTAAATGTATTTGAATATGACTATAACTAAGACTGGGTATTAAAATATTTCAAAAATAGCTATTGGTCCAAATGTACACTCAATAGTAGAATAAAGAATTGCTTACTTTAGAATTGTTTATTGTACAGTATAAAAGAAATATTGCAATCAAGAGTTAAAAGTTGGAATTTGAATATAAAACTACAATCGTTTTCAAAAATTTAAAATTAAAATAATTCTTAGTAGGTTTTAACATAACTTGGAGATTAAATAAATAATATCTCATTAAAATTTATAAGTACTAATGTTGGACTTTGAATAAAATATATAAAATATTAGAAATAAAATCAATTTTAACAGATTTTCACATAACTGTAAAATAGATAATAATATCTTTATTACAATTTAATTATATTAAGCTCGTTTTTATTTATTAATGTTGACGAAGGTATGCCGATATTTTCAAACAATGTTTTATTATGCGTGAGCCCAAATATTATTTCAATTAAATATCTAAAATTTGATATAGTGACCCCTTTATAAAATATTATTCAAGACCTTGATTTTATTAACATTTGCTTTAAAACAAATAAGTATTTGATGGTGTCTTAGGGCCGGTTTTATGACTACTGCATAAATATTGCTATCGGGAGGTTAAAGTTAGCAACCAGATGAAGGTTATTAGCCACTTCAATATTTTACGCGTATTATGAACTGAATTTATCTGCCGGATAGTTATTTGTAGGATAAATATTTTTTTTTGCATAAAACGCAAGGTTGTTACGGATTTTACTGGTGCGCGCATAAGTACAACCTGGCTAGTAGCTACAACGCTCAACATTTGTTAAATAATGATAATGGCGGCTAAACGAGTGCGAGTAAACAGATGGCGTCACGTGGGCGCAGAAGCTAAAATGTCTTGAAAGTACTAATTTCGGTGTCTGCCAAATGTGGTCAATAGTTGGTACAAGGTTTACAAAATCTCATTTATTGTACTCACATTTTGATAACTTGTTCTTATATAAATATAACTCTACAAATAGCTTGTCAGTTTATATAAAAGTTTGAATTAAATGTTCTAAATTTATATATAGTTAGAACTTGGGCCTGTGCCTACTGAACACATTGGTCAAGATTTTAACCTAAAAACAGATTCTGATAGGCGAAACCTCATGAAAAACAACGCGTCACTATGGCAACAACCATTTTAACTTTCAGATAAAAGCTATCATGTTTTTTTGGCATCTGGCAGTCATAAGACGCACTTTTAACTTATCCACCATATAAAAATATTTATCACCAAATTATTATCTATCCAGGAGTCATAAGACCGGACCTTAGTGGATTATTTACCATGTGTAAGTTGAGAACAAATAAAATAAGATGATTTTTTTAGAAATCTTTAAACTCTTGCTCAATCTAAATTGGATAGCATAAAAATACTACCAATAATATGTTGATAATGTACTGGGATAATCCTATACGTTTAGCTAGATGAGCAAATAATTTGTAAACAAATTAATGATTTATTTAATTTAGCTTTCTATTGTACAATATTTTCAAAGTTGTTTTTAGAATTCAGTAGTCTGCTATTAAAATTATCATACCTCTTTTATAAGCGGGGCTATTTTGTATATTAAAGTGTATCTAAATTATACCGCTAAAGTGTATCTAAGTTATACCTCTGGACTATCAAATATTATTAAAACACTTTTAAAATTTGGTCGGTCAATAAAAGACGTAGATAATAATTGATGAATGCTTAATTATATGTATTGCGTTTGGTTAAATTCAGCTAAAATTTAATTTGCTGTTGTTTTTTTCAGAGAAATTGGTTCATTGTGAACGATTTGATAATGTGCTTTGTGTCAAAGTTTCATATTTTTATGTATCTTATTTAGGTTAAGTAATATAGTATGGGCAGGAAATGTCGCTGAAATCTGATGAAATCAATTTTATTTAGAAAATGTCAAAATTGATGACTTTTTAATTTGATAAATATAGCGCGTTCAAACAAAATCATCATCTATTTACCATATATTTTAATGTGCATAGAAATGTGTTGAAATTGGATAAAATATTTTTATTTTAATCCAATTTGAAATCCATTTAATATGGCCAATAAAGATTACTTAACTACTTACTATATGACATTAGGAACTCGAAAGTTAATTGCCGCACCTACAAAAGTACGCCACATATCCTTACCTTGAACTAGCATATCCAGTCCACCTTGTTACACCATATATCTTTCAGATCCATTCTATAGCTATCCTACCATCTGCGTCTAGGTCTTACCAATGGTCTCTTCCCATTGAAGTTTCAAGTCAATAACTTGAACACGGTTCTAGGTTATTCAATTCCCGTTGCATGTCATGCCCATTGTAATATGCGACGTTTGATTACCCTAAGAATGTATTGTGATGAGTTCAAGGTATGTTACTCATCATTATGTAACCTCCTCCACTCCCCAGTATCTTCATCCCATTTTGGACCTAATATCTTCCTAAGAAACTTGTTTTCAAAAACTTTCGATATCTTTGTGTCTTGTAAGGTAAGATACCATGTTCCACAACTTTGGATAGCAACTATTGTTTTGATTTTTTCTTTATTTTACATTCTTTGGCAGCAGGCGAGATGTTAACTACTTACTGACAGAGTGATAGCATGCATTTACCGACTGTATTATTTTTCTAATTTCCACTCTAATGTTGTCATTGCTAGTAAAAATTCTTACAAAATATTTAAATTTATTAACCGAAAATTAACCATAACCAGTAAAGATAGATTAATTAGATCAAACTTTAAGATGTTCGAAACTAGTCTATCACTATAAGTTCTGTGAACAGTAAGTACATAATTTTAAGAATAAATATGACATTGCCTTGTCGTTCCTACGGTCTTAATATTTATTTTGGATTTCAAGTAGAAATAGCTTCTATACTTTAACCATGGATTTGATGTTGATATTTTTCCTTGGTGATCAAGTTAGACAGAAAAGAAATAAATATTATTTTCAAAACTACAATACTACATTCATAAATTTTAACTGCTGTTCACGTCATTTAAGACTCGTTTCATAATAGGTTTCAATATATATATATATATATATATATATAATTTAGACCAAACGACGTGTATGTATATAGGCCTATATACATACACGTCGTTTGGTCTAAATTCAAAGAAAGCCCATGCCAAAGTTAATAAAATTTGCCCATGCACTTAGCACAAATCATGGGGGAAAACAGACAAACAGACAGATGGTTTGAATGCCAAATGTTCGAGTCAAATGAGGACCTCGCTTCACTCTGTCAATTAACTAACATCACTTAAACTAACATTACCTACGTAGTTGATTCAATTTAATAAAACCAAGACATAGTGTTAATGGAACAGAACCGAATCTAACTTCCACTAATTAAGCTTCCTTAACCTAGGTTAAACTAACCAAGCTCCACCTATGATAAATTAGTTCAACCTAAGTTCACATAGTTTATCTTCATCGATAAAACTTAGTATATCCTAAGTTATCTTTATCAAACTTAAACGTACTCGTTTAACTTAAAATTACTTACTTTCATTAAATTTCACGTAAATTAATGTTTCCTTGACGATATATGGTTCAGGTAGCCAGTAGCAGGACTGGAACTAAATTATAAAAAATTATGTAATATCCTATGTACTAAGTGTAGTCCTTAGTTATTAAAAATATAATTACACTTGCTAGCTTTAACTTTGTTTTGCATCTATCGCTAACCTCTCATACGTTAAAACTCTTTCTGATAAGATACTATTGGGTTTGCTGTTAAAAAATAAATTATAGTCAGTTACTAGATTATCCCTTTGATTTATGACTGCTTATTAAATCTATAAAGCATTTTCAATATTTTAATAGCCTCACGTCTTACTATCCATTCGGGATATACACTTAAACCTTTTTAAATAATGCAATAACTTTGGGTACAATCTCCCATGTTCAATCACCTAATTTAACTTATCATAAACATCCAGTAGAAATTAAGATATTACTCTATATTAAAGACTAGCATAGATAGGCCTATAATTATCTGTTCCCATGTATATTCATAGAACATATTTATGTATCAATAATATTATGTATTGTGTGAATATATATAAAATTCAGTTAGCTGTATTAAATTAAACTATACTATATAAAAAAGAGTATAGCGCATAATAATTTTTAAACTCTGCTAGATTTCTTTTGGAATGGATATTGGAAAAACATATGATTCTTAAAGTTCCTTCAGAGCAGATTGTCAGATTAAAATCATGATCCTCTCGGGCAAGAAATAATATATTATTTGGGTAGCCATCCCTAACAGGGAATTTGAATATTTAAATTTTAGATTTAATATGCTACCTTAATCCCACCTCGAAATGATTACAAATAACTTTGGTGAGGTAACGTATTAAGCTTGGTATAAAACATACTAGCAGTGTTGTTTTAAAGTGACTTTTTATATTTAAAACCATTTTTGTCTTATAATGTGACTACAAAATAATATATAAAAATAGCCCTCAAAATGAAGTCTCACTTCTGATAAAACATTTTCTTAAGCTCAATTTCTGTCCATCCTATACTTTGCGAGAAGTATTCCTGGTTTCAAGACAGATCAAACATAAATCTTCTGTGATACTATTGACTCGAGTAATTGGATAAATGAGGAATAGGTTATTCTCGTAATTAACTCCTGTGTCCTATCTACTTCCTCTTAACTTGAACTCTCAGCTCGGTGTTTCAACACAGATCACTTAAAGGTAAACAAGATAAAAAACGTGAGACTCAATCATTGAAGTGGTAGACGGCTCAGGAACGTGGGATCGAATTATTGAAGGTGGTAGACAAGACATGGTTGAAGTGGTAAAATAAATATTGACCATCTCAAGTCCCCATCCACTTCATGTTGAGTGCGATGAGAGATCCTCCTTCACACGATCCCACAAGATTGAAATTAATTTTAGAAATGCCACACACATTCAAACAATAAAGATGGAAAAAAAAAAACCATTGATGTGACACCATGGTCTAAGCTCCTCTTGCATATTATTGACCCTTGATAACCTTTGGGTAGACGTTCTTTTAAGTCATATTTAAGTCTATTTTAATACTATTGCTGGTAAAGTTATATCTCGTTGATTTAAACATAATAAACAAGACTAACATGAATTAAAAATGACATTTCGTCTAAACGATTTACCACCGATGTAGTATTTAAATTAATGAACGTAAACTATCAGAGTTAAAATTTTATAGGGGTGTCTAAAGCGTTTGAAATTTAGATAAATAAATATTTAAGAATAATATCTATAGTTGGCATTAGGGCTAAAATACATATAACGGTTTATGAATAACCTGATTAATAGGACAATAATTGCTGAAATAAAATAAATAACAAATATGGTGATAAAAAAGACAATATAAGTTTATATTTTGCAGCCAAGAGTTTAAACCAATTCACATTAATATATGTAATATATAAGATTATGGTAAACTGAATACAGCAGTGTGATATATATGTAGACATTTATGTATTCAAACTACACAATGATTGGTACCTAATGGCTTTGATAAACCCAACAAATGCTTAAAGAATAATTTTACTGACTACAAAATGACACCATGAACATTAATTAAATATCAACATTAAAGTATCTTTACTTAAGCAACTACACCATATATTAAAGAGCATAGTGTAGAAGGCTGCATACATAAATAATCAAAGTGCGACGGTTTCAATTTAATTCAAGAGGAAACATAGCATGGTCTCAATAAAATATACATGAAAAGACATAAATTAGGATCTATGAGGGTCAATAAACCACCTGTAACTTTTGAAATATCTTTTGAATAATCATATTTTAGATTGAGATAACTTTGGGCGGTATACACATACTGTTTATAAATAACATTCAAAATATAGTTATAAAAAGGATTATGAGTACTAAGTATGAACTAAAGATTTAAAACCTGTGAATCACTATTCAACATTTATATTTATAAAACAACAATTCAAAATTACTATTCTGATTTTTGTGAAAGCACACAGAAAATAAATGTAAAATACCAATATATTTCAATAATGATGGCAAGTCAAAAATTAAAAAAATATATCAACTCTTTTTTTTTATAAATACATAGTTAACTTATTTACTATTTTATATTCACTTCAATCATGTTTATGCTAGCCCCATTTCTAGTTACTGTCGTAAGAACTAATTACACTTAGGGAACGGGGTGAGGAAGATAAATATTAAGGAGTTTATTTAGACATTGCGAGGTATCGAATTTGGAAACATTTAATCATGATGATTTAAGAAGTTATCTCTCTGATTATGTTAGCAAGATTTTATGTGTACTGATCTCACTAATTCCATCATCAAAATAGTTTCAACCAGTCAGCGAGTGGAAAATCACTTCTACTTATCTCCAGTCTTCTCTTATTGGGTCGATCTCTTCCGACACGTCATCCCTGACTGGTCTTCTCAACTTACTTCTATTCTTTCACTGTGTCAGTACATTCATCCACCTACTACTAATCACTTAATCGTTTTTGTCTAGCACTCTTGGAATTTACGTATTCTCTTTCCTTCTCATATTCCCTTATTTGATTCTGGCATTAGATATATTTTAATACAAGCATTCAACACCCGTCATCCTGAGTCCTTGAACTGCTCTGGTGCTGGTCGCTTTGATTTAAATGTACAGTAAATTATTAAATTTAAAAACTTAATCCCCCTGGAAATATTGATAGATTCGAGAAAGGGATGGAATCCTTAGACCACTCCCTCCTAGTTCTAAGTCTCCTTGGTAGTGTATTGTGATGGGCTCTTGTTGAGATGCATACTACTCTCTCTCAATATTTAATCATCTTAAAATTAGCTCCATGAAGATGTACTAAACATTTGATACTAGACAAATGTATGCAGAGGTATAAAGTGTCTTCGCGCTTCTAGCCCTGAGCGTTTACCCTCCTCCCGATTCCTGTATCCCTTATGTTATGACCCTCGTGCTTTTTGATCCCATGGGATAGTATGCTATGACCCTTAAAACTTCTAAAATGTGTACGATGATATTGGTGTATTCACTTTGACCTTTGGACCTTTGTATCCAGCATATATAGAATATAAATTTACTTCTAACTTTGACTGTTTACCCTACTCCTGATATTGCTGGACAGGCTGTTATGGTACTCGCAACTGATAAGGATCATCCATTCAGAGTCATGTGGCCTTCTGTCTGTCTTCTATCATGTCTAGTGTGTCCTAAGGTCTCTCTCGTTGAGCATTTCACTTCCATATGATCACAAGGAATAGATTGTCCTGATCCTTACTCTATATAAATTATATAGGGTCACCTTAGCAAAAATTGCCTCCTCTGGGTATGTGTCCTCATGTCTCTGGCTTTGAGTAGTAGCCCTTAACTTCCCTATTCTTAGGAATAGTTTGCTCCTATACTTACGGCCTCTCACCCTCCTAATCTTTTAAAGATTTGTCTTTCCTAGGCCTATAAACATGTCTTGAACCCGATACCTTGAAACCATTTTATATTCCTTATCTCTAATATGTGAAAGTTTATATCGTTTCAAAATATCTTACCCTGATTATTTCCATCTCTTTATAGGGTCTGATTTTCTGACCCTCTTTAACACCCCACTCCCCATCGTTGACTACGAGTATTCATTCTATTTGTTATGATCCCATAAAACATTCTGGTCTGAAGCTCTTTGACAGTGTGAACTCATTCTCGTTATTTTGTTTCCTGCTAAGGACTTAACTGCTAGTTATATTCATTCACACTACTTTTCCTGGTCACTTTGTCCACTATACTTTTCTCTTCCTATAATACTCCATCCTCTTTTTCCTCATTAGATATAAAATTTACACCTAAAAGGGTAGACATGTAGAAATAGCCCATAGCTTATATTAAGTTTAAGAATTCCAACCGTATTCGTTGTAGAATGTGAGCTCAGGTCTGATACTGAGTTTAATAAATACTCTAGGAACTCGTCTTTAGACAAAAAATTAGGGATGGTCAAAAGAGCATCCTTACTAGTGACACTACCATTCAAGATAAAGGCTGTTGTAATAAAGGTATAGTTAAGTTTGACTTGAGGATGACTATATTTATACTTGCTAGTTGCTACAATTGAGAAAGGACATATACACACTTACATTATCCGTCTCGGGGGCACATAGAATATGGTCACTGACTGCTCAGTGTCACATCCACACCCACTGCAAGTGAGAACCCGTTTCTAGGCAAATCCCCTCCCGGGGCATGATACACAAAGTGCTCTTACTAATGCGGAAGGGAGAAGTCGTAAGACGCATTGTAATCAAAGATACATGTGAGGTCTAATCCGATTATTGAATATGTTCCTCTCCGTATTAATCACGATTCCCCAACCTGCATACAGCACCTTTCCACAACCAGATGAAGAATGTCACCCATTAGAATTTACAGGTAAGATTTATATGCACTGCATGTGGTACCCTTTCTTGACCTGATCAGATATGTTGCCACTATGTGGTTAACAAATCATCAGTTTACCGATGGTTATGGCAAAGTTTTTATCCTTACGAGATGGATAAATCAAAGGAGGGATTAACTTTAGAGATCACGTACAAAAACAATATTAGAGCACGTGAAATAGTTATAGTCTAGGTTAAGCTACCCGTAGCAAGGCTACATCTGCATATTATTTTACACAGCTTTACTCATATATCACCTTCTTGTAGCATCACATTCATCTTCCCCTCAGATCCCAGTTTTACAGAATTAGTGTGTACCCCTGTCAAATGAATTGTATCACCCTATCCTTCAATTATATTAATCCATTCCTCCATACATCTTCAACTCATCTAGATCTGGTGTCAGTCCTGGCTTAATGAATACATATCTGGAAATGCCTATTATCTATAGAAAATATTCACCTTAATATACTGCTAGTCTACAGTCTTTCAAAGATAATTTTAAGTGTTAGCAAGGTTAAATATCCTATGTGTGTGGGAAACCTTACCAGGATGTATTCCTTAACGTTGTAAGAACCATAACCAGTGTCAAGAAAACCTACTCTTTTACTACCGGAATATTAAATTATTAACATATTGATGTTTAAGAAAACTCTTTTCTTATTTATAAAACAAAGTGTGTTGCTGCAAAATTCACTTATTTAATATAATTGTAGTAGACCTGCATTTGATTTTAGAAAAATTTTCCAAGGCATATATTAATGCTTAGACTAATTTAGTTTATTATTTTAAGTTTAATAAAATATGAGCAAATAATAGTTTTTTTTAAAATATGATTGCTTTATAAGCGATTATTCATAAACTGAAAATCACATTTCTTTTATAAAAATAAATATTTTTTTTCAAATCTAAATTGTAAAATAAAGTATATGCTTAAAATTTTAAACATTTTATTTTTTCAATCTTATGTGTGAGTAAAAACGAAGCTGTGTACCACATTCTAAGATTCTAGGACATCTAAAAGTAACCAATCATTTAAATGTGTGAGAGAATCAGGTAATTAGGATATATAAAGTCTAAACGTTAAATATATCTAATTAAATGACAGTACTCGACAAAAATCCATACATAAAACACTTAGAAGACACAAATTTGTTTTGTTTTAATAAAATCAATTATCTGCTGTCATTTTACCTAGACGGCTCCTGTAATTGAAGGATATTTATTAGGGTTGCAAGTATAATATAAAACTAATGTTTCCTCGTGGACTTAGTTAAATTCTTTAATACTAGTTTCATTGATGGCTGTGTGTTGGTTGAGAGAAAAAGTAATTATGTAACAATAGCCATTTCTTAACACAGGATTAAATCAGCACACAGCAAATTGTCCCAGGACAGCGAAAAAAGTAAGCACTAAATGTCTATACTTACATTAGAATATATGGGTACAAGAATAGCTCAAATACCAATTTAATTTAGTCCCCCCCGCTCCGGTGGCCACATGGGATAAGACGTCACTCTCACAATGGATTTGACTGCCGATGACAGGGAGATCAGGGTCCGAATACATGTTAGGTGTACTGAGGATGATTTTTCTTTATGTTTTTTCAATCTCCCTTCACGCAAATGCGAATACTTCCTCTAAATTCAACCATACTAATCCCTAACTCATTAGCGTAATTAGTACATATGCGTATAACCTTAACTGGTAGTAAGACACGGTGCTAAAAAAATCATTTAAGTTCCTCCATTAATTAAACCATTGTTCTATACTCCTGTAGTAGACCCTTCTAACCACCCAAATCCATAGACAAGCAAAATAATTATAATAACTGTGTTGAATATTTATTAAATAAATTTATTTTCAAGCCAAATTTTAAAAAAACTTGATTTATGTTTAATTTCGATTTGATTTAAATAAGTCCTGATTTTTAAAGTACCTTTAAATAACCCCTTGATGTTTCTAGTGAATCAACAAATAATGTCTTTGGCTGTCAGGGTTATTTCAGTGTGTTTGACTCGCATGATATGCTCTAAACAGGGAGGTCCAGATTATTTACGAGTGGTTACAATGGAAATGATTGGGGAGGTCCAAATTCTTTTAGAATTTTGGCCTGTTGTGGCTGAACGGGGAGACCCAGATGCTTTTAGAATTCTGGTCTGTTACACTGTGGCTGAACAGGAAGACCCAGATTATTTTATAATTCTGGCCTGTTGTGGCTGAATGGGAGACCCAATGCTTTTTGAATCTAGGACAGTTACACTGTGGCTAAACAGGGAGGCCCAGATGCTTTTAGAATTCTGACCTGTTACACTGTGGCTGAACAGGAAGACACAGATTTGCTTCCTTACATTAGTCTAGTGCAGGTAGTTTGACTTGGCAGGGAAAAACATAGTCATAAATAACAGTTATTACTCTAGAGAGGCTAAGATTTAGGGGTATTCAAGTGAATTTTTATTTACTTTTAGTATATTATATGTTTTTGTAAATATCCTTGTGCGTTCTTGAGTAACAAAATATTGTTTTTAATAAATATTGTTGATGACTTTCTCTGATATTTACATTTCCATATTAAAATATTACCATATTCATTGAAGTTTACCCGTTTCGAACGCCTGCGTCCCGCGTCCCTTCACAATTTATATCTGTTATAAAGACATTGTTTTGATTACCTGAAGTATCAGTATATTCGGCTTTGACTTTGGATGTTTTAAGTTGTTTTATAATACTATAAATTGTTCATATGCTGTGTTTTTTTAAAAATTGTTGCACCCCAATTAACGAATCTTTGGTGACCATCAGCTATGTGATCAGCCGATCCATATTCGTGATAAAATATGAGTGATGACTAACTAAAATAATAACAGGCAACAGATTTTTTTTTTAGTAATCGCGTCTTTTATGAAGTAGAACCCGCAATTGGTTTGGTTTTCCCTTTGTTCCATAATCTGTGGTTTTACTAATAAATGAACAAATTTGATGAAATATATTTGAAATTTTATTTTATAATATTCACAATAATTCTTTAAATTTACATTGGTTTGATAACTAACTAGTATACTAATTATTACGCATCAGCTTACGCTGGTTTAATATTGCTAAAAACCGGTGTTCACTGTTTTCTCTATGAATCGAATGACTCATAGATAATTGGGCTTAAGCCTCCTGTTGTAAAAATTTTTTTAGTTTAACGGAACCCGCTTCGGTGACCGCATGGTCTAAGGCGTCACTCTCGAAATAGACTAGACTGCCGATGACGGAGATTGCAGTTTGTGCCCGGTCGGGTGTATTAAGGATGTTTTTCCTGAATGGTTTTCCAATCTTCCTCCATACAAATGCGGGAACAGTTCTTCTAAATCCAAACCTCCTCATCCCTAAAACATTAGAGCAATTAGTATATAGGTTTATAGCCCAAACGGGTAGTAAGGACGCTGGTACTAAAAACAATTTAACTGAACACCTTTCACAAGGTCCCATTTCACAATCTAGTGTAGAGTGTTCAGAGTTGTCATGAAACGCTGGACTAAATTCAAGCAGTACGACATAATTTTTAATTAGCGAAACCAGCTGGCTCTTTTAGAAAGCGAGTTAAATCAGCGCATGACTTTGAACTAACTTTAAAACTAATAGAGCACATACCTATGAGCTGGGTACTGTCGGGGAGCAGCTAAGAGAAATAATGGTCTAGTGCAGGCATGTCGAACTTGCGGCCCGATTCGTGATTCTGTGCGGCCCACGGAACTTTTGATCAACCAACATACAATGCGGGTCTAATTCTTCTTTTTATAAAACGTTTTAAGAAATACACGATTTGAGATTTGAAAAATTGAGCATTATTTGTGAAATAACAAGGGAGTTAGGTGTGCCAAATTTTTACTCTTTACTCACTAGATATAATTCTAAAAATATATTAAATTTGCACAATAAATGTATGTGAGTGTTTAGAAGAAGTTAATATGGGAGTGTAGGAAGCTCGATCTAAGGGCAGCTTTTTAGCAGTTTTTATAGCAAAAGATTGATATTCTGACTAGATTAATTTTACTTTCAGAAGACCATTTCATAACCAATCTTGATAGCTACATACTTTAATAATACTTTCAATATATGAAGAAAAGTGATTTTTAAAAGGTGAGGAATGACTTTGATTATTTTATTAGTAGATTGAATGTAAAACTTAGAATACACAAAACCATTATCTTACCGGTTGTTATCTATAATTGTGAAACACGGTCTCTCACCTTATTTAACAAAAATAAATTTAGGATTTTCGAAAACAAGGTAAGGAGGCGAGAAAGATATTTGGTCCAAAAAGAGATGAGGCTACTGGGGAGTGTAGGAGGTTTATTATGATGATTTGTATACCCTGTACTAATCAAAAGACATTGTTAGGGTAATCAAATCTCGCAGATTATGGTGGGCAGAACATGCATCACTAATGTAAGTATATATAATCGTATTCAGGGTATTGACTGGCAAACCCAATGGGAAGACCTAGACACGGATGGAAGGATAACATTATAATGGACCTGAAAGAGATAGGGTGTAATGAGGTGGACTGGATATAACTAGCTCAAGATAGAAATAGGTAGCATAATGTTGTATGTGTGGCAATGAGTTACTAATGTCATATAGTAATTAAGTAAGAGTAAGTAAATTAATTTATAAACAGTAATGTTTTGGTGACTGGTAGTTAGTTGCATGTGTTTCCTCCTCTCAAATATGATGATACAGCATTTATGATGGCTATGCATGTTATGAAGTTGTCCTTAATGAGGCAGTCTAAGGCCTTGGTAACCCATGCGAGGTTAACAACACTTAACGTATCACATCTCTAAGAACGATTATGTCTGAGTAGTGAAACGAACTAAAATACAAAGGTGAGATGATATTTGTCATCCTTCAGAGTTACTTGGATTAGAAATTAGGCTGCTAAGAACGAGTATACAATTTATTTCTGACCTATAATTAAAATAATTGTACTTCAATTGACCTATTTAATTTTGTTAAATAATCCTTTTAAAATACTATATCTTTTGAGAATATGTATTTTGGTTAACTACGTTCGCTTGTAAAATAAAAATAAGGGCACAATATTTTATAAGTGTTAAACTCTTACGTGTCTTAATAATATAAAAATTCATAAATCGTAAAAATTACTTTATATTTTCTCTTTTATTTTTTTTCATTTTATAAACCGAGTTAGCAAATAGAGATAAATAGTCCAAAAACCTAATTTGTTTATTATAATTTTATATTCTTATGGGTCTAAATTATGGGGCAGAGCATTTAAAATGATTTCAAATTAAAGTTTACAGAATAAACCTCAATTACTCTCTCTCTCTCTCTCTCTCTCTCTCTCTATATATATATATATCCATTGATATTGTTTAACACATAGTACTTTCCAGGGCATTTTATATCCACAAGGTGCGTATCAACTGGGTCAAGAATAGCTAAAAAAAAAAAAAAAGATCTTTAAGAACGAATCATATTTATCAAATTGGTCAAATTCCTAAAAGACGTATCACACAATAAAATAAATGTTTTAAATTTAATTAAAAGTGTACCTATGTAGGGTGGTCTCTTGGGTGTTTGTGTCTTTTCTTAAATTTAAAACAACTGTTTACATACATATAATATGCTGCCAAACATTGCACATATTTGGTGTGCCAATTTAACACTTTTTTTTTTTTGGAAATTAATATCTGATGAGTAAAGACTAAATTGATGGTGCACCAACTTATTTTGCTAAATGTCCCCCAAAAATTCCCCATTTCCAAATGTCATATACTCAGATGATGTATTTCTACAACGTTTATAACATGATGAATTAGACCGTATCGTATGTTTGTTAATAAAAAGGCCCATGGGCTGCACAGAATCATGGATCGGGACACAATATGGACATGCCTGAGATACAGTAATAACAAAATAGCCTGCTTCGGTGGCCACATGGTCTAAGGCGTCACTCTCGCTATAAACCAGAGTGCCGATGACAGGTAGTTCGGGGTTCGAATCATGGTCGGGTGTATTGAGGGTGGTTTTCCCTGAATGATTTTCCACTCTACCTCCAAGCAAATGAGGATACACCTCCTATAAATTCAACCTTCTTCAACCTTAACTCACTAGCGTGATTAGTACATGCGTAAAACCTGTAAGACGAAGTGCAAAAATAAAATAACAAAATAATATTTTAGAATAGAATAAATGCTTGATTGTTCTCACTCGTAAAACTCATTTCCTAGTGTCTTAAGTACTTACCAATATTATTTATTTAGACACAAATATTAAACATGAAACTTAATTGAGCATTACGTTATCAATATATTTTTAAAGTTACTACGGGAAGGTCTATTTTCTATTGAAAAGGTGTAACAATGGATTTTTAATCACTACTTGCGTTTGAAGTGAGGGAAAGCTATGCAGTCAAACTATGTCGAGCGATGAGAGTAGGGTCAAAAGGTGTTTGCTGAGATACGATCGCCTGCACTGATTTTTGACATTATAATGGGCTCCACTTTCTTTGTTAGCTACAAGCAGCACCAAAAATATACGGCACGTTTAATACTTCCAACTGAGGTGGAGGTCAAAACACGTCTGTATGAATAATGTGCTACTTTTTTTTTATTATTACATGATGAAAAGAAAGCTATTAGCGTTATTGTATAATGTAGGTTTGATATATTGAGAGTTGTACTGACTCATAGGAGAAGAGAGGAAGGATTTTCTTAGTGAAAAAAAAACGCCAAAAAAAAATTGTGTGCATCCAGACCTTGCCACCTGTAACTTTATTTAAATTGGTAGCACATATTCCTAGGAACCAAGGGTTCGAGGTTGGATTCGCAGTGAGAGTTGAAATTGTAAGATTTTAAAATTGGGTGTATCCCCATTTTATAAGTGATGATCTGATTGTCTTGAGTCTGAGTGTTGTGTTTATATAAAAATGTAATTAAAGTATCTACTACTTTGATTGCTAACATAGTAATTAAAGAGAGAAAAGGAGGATGTTTAGGATAATCTCTGAGAGTAAAAATAATAACCACCCATTGAGATTACCTCAAATATTGCATTCTAGTTCAATGCCATATTTTGTTTCCTATTTGTAGAGAATACCAAGTTCAGATTTTAATTTATTCTGTTTACATAATCGTGTCCTTTTAGAGGGATATCGAATGTCAGGTGCGTTGATAGCCAATAGCTTGAGGGTTATTTTTGTCTACATGTCAATACTATATAAAGTGTGAAATATTAATCAAAACTAGCAAATCAAAAGAGAAATATGTGAAGCACATAACCTTGAGTTTTGCGAGCTCTACTAATAATTATACTAATAATAATTCATCATTTAACCTGAAAATAAATAACACATATATTGCTTTGTCAATCTAAAGAAAGAATAAAACATGAAAATAAATAAAACAATGAAATAATGCAATTTTACTCTCCCCAAAAATAAAACTACATTTGTTTTGTCTGTAAAAATTTTAATAGCCATATAGATTTTATAGATACAGATACAAAGCCCCACAGATTTGATTAAACTTAACGAGCTTTAAAAAATTAATTATGATTAAAACTAAAAAATAACCATGCAGCCCTACTGTGAGATATGTATACGGATCCACAAAATGGTTATTATAAGTGAATATTTTCCAACAATATAAAGTTTCGTTGTCTTCGTTAATAATTAAAATTTAGTTTTGTTTTAGAGAAAATAACTGATCAATTCAGAAATTCGAGGCGAATAAAATCCTCAAAATAAATGAATAATAATTTGGTCAGATCTATGCTCCAAAATTATAGACAAAGGACGGTACACCATATACTATCCCTACCTAAAACTATCGCAATCTTCATGACTTTAAGGTAGATTCGCATGGTCCAGTGCAGAGCGCAAGTGTTTAGATTGTTCCAAGGCCATAACTTTCACTGGAAAGGAAGATTCTCATTTCATCATGCAAAAATCTTACTCTTTTGGGCTTGAACAATTTTCTTGAAACAAAATGATCTAAAATAACATAAATGCATTTTTTTTATCACTATCCAGATTAATTGGAATTTGCTTTTAGGACAATTTAACGATAAGTTAAAAAGAAGTTTGTTGTTTATTTATGCTTCTATTTCATTACTATGAAGCGAATCTCGATTTATAAAATCACAGAAGAAAACAAGCTGACTCCCATATTGAAACAAGGAAGGTAGTAGTAGTACCTTCTATTTATAATCATCTTAAATTAAAAAATCCTCTTATATAAGATCCAGTTGTTCTGTAATGTTAAAAAAAAAAGTTTTTCCAAAGCACTCATATTTGTGTTTCCGGTTGAAGTAACTTTGTTTAACGTGAGAAAATTACTGAGAAAGTACTTTTTAGACGAGTTCATTGAATTCGTTTTATTTGTTCTGGTATTTTTCTCCCAAGGATTCTCACTTCAAGATACTTGCCAAGAAGACATTACACAATTTAGAGATGAAATATTTTTAATGACATTGGAATCCGTTTTGTTTAGTAAATAATTGTAGCTAAACACACAATACAGACTTGACTCATATAATTTAGAGTTTGAAAATTATTAATGGGTTGTGAATTATTAATATAAAATGAATCTAAGCTAGTTATTAAAGGTTTTGTAATGAAATGTTGAGGAAAATACTCGTATATCACTATCACGAGAGTGTATTTGAGAAAAACTATATTGTGTTGCTTTAATAAAGGTATGCGCTAATATTTATTGGGTCACTACATATTATAAGCACATCCATAAATGCTAGAACGAATAAAATACGCATTAAACTACCTACCCGGCAGATCGCTCAGCCTGGGAGTGAAGAAACGATACCTGATTGTTGACAGTGCTTTGCTATTTCCCCACGTCTAAATGCCCGTTCGATGTATACGCTTAGATTAAAACACTAAGGGAATAGGGATGACAAAGGTATAATTTCAGAGATAATGTACCTGCATTTACATGGCAAGAGAATGGAAAATAGTTTAGAAAGAAACATCCTTGGTAGAAATCGCCGGGATTCAAAACCTAGATCCATTCCTATCAACGTAAATTCAGTCTTATACGAAAGTGACGCGCTAAACTTTGAGACCACCGAAAAAGTTAGCTTATGTTACTTTGTATTGTGTAATTTCATCTATAAATTTACAAACTAGCTAAAAGAGTCTTAAAAAAGAACATGTTTATTTATTTATAAAACATAGGTTTATCTTCTTTTTTCGGCCTTTGGCCTGTTCCATTTCAAAGGCTTTAAAGGCCGTCCTTTCATCCTTGCCTCGATTTTCCAGGGTTTGCATAAGTTTATGTCATATAAAAAATAGCGTTAAGCTTTTACAAGCATTAGTTGTGTTGCTTATTATTCACGGCGTCTTACTACTCGTCAAGGATATCCTCTAGGTATTAGATAAATGTTCAGCAGATATACGTGCATACACTTTCTTATGGCTTGGAGAATAAAACTACCCCCCAGGTGGGAGAGAAGGGAACATCAGTTAAGGGCAGTGTTTTTGCTGTTTTTATATCAAAACATATTTTTAGTCAAAATAGATAGTAGAAATATAGAGTTTAATTTTCTTCACATGGTGGTATCAACAGATCTTAAATATCTTTCAAGGGTGTCTTGAAATTTAATGACAACTTTTTCTCTTAATTTAAAAAAATTATCATCTAATTCCACTATGCTCATGACAGAAATTGAAGAACTGTTGATATCACCTTATGGAAAAAATTAAACTCTGTTTCTACTGGAGCAATATTTTATTTATTTTGGCCAAAAATGTGTTTTGCTATAAAAAGTTTGTACGAGTGAGAATATTTTAAAATTATACATTCAAAAGAATCTCCGGGATGAAGAAGATTCTCATTTCAACTCGCTTTGAAAACATGAAGTGAAAGCGTGAAAACGGGATTTGGATCTTCTTTTTCTTTAGATATTTTCAAATAAGCAGAAACTCTTCCAAGATAAATCCTAAATAGTAGTTAACTCTCTGAAAATGGTGTGGTTTAAGGGATCTGTATCGTTTCTTTTAACGTACATCCCAATTTTATTACAATTGACATGTCTCTGATAGTAGAGAGCTACTTAATATAATTTCACCTATTCATACTTCAAGTCATATTATGTGTAGTTTTCACTTTTGATAAGTACTATACATACTATAAATAACTAAAATGTAGTAAAATGTGATCATTGCAGAAAAATTTTCTAATTTAAGGCCCCAATATCATTTAACAAATCAACGTAAGCAGTCCGAAATTTGAACTGAGATATCACCTTACCGTAATGTTAAATGTACTAGAATAAAGAATTGTAATAATAAAATACACATTATTTATTAAATATTTATGAGAACAAGAATAACACAAATAATTGGCCCTAACAAATATAAATAATATACGTGATAAATTTTTTAGTATACGTGATTTTCTGACCGACTTATTATATTAACACAGAATAATTTCAATGGTTGAGAGTGAAAGGGCTAACCAATTTTGCCGGGAAAGTTATTTTAACATACCTTCCAGGCTTCTTTAACATGTCACAATCTACATGGGACCGACGGACGGCTTTAATTCCCCTCCGAAGGAAGTTATGCTAGGATTTTTATCACTCAAGAAAAATCCGTTGACTCCACCTAGGTTCGAACTCACGTCCCAAAGACCACTAGGTTAACCTCTGAATCAATTTCTTGGCACATTACTTCAATGCAGATTTAAATAGCTATAAGCTGGTGGCGTCAAAAATTTGTTTGTAATTTAAATACTTGAATTTAGAACGTTAAAGGGTTATTAGTAAAAGGAACTTAAGTGATAATATAGTGAAATTATTGAATTTTTTTGGTAGTTGCTTATACGATTAAATTCCAGATGTTGGGATGCAAAAATAAAAATCATATTGATAGAATATGATTCTGTATATGTTTGTTTGCGTATCTGTAGAGGCCATAACTTCAAAACCAAGGAACATAGAAAGCTGAAATTTGAGACAGTCTTGGAATTCTTGGGTTTACACCTACGGCTTTTTTTTTTTTTTAGCTTTTACATATTGTGAAATTAACGCCTTATACCATGTGACCACCGGTGAAGATGACTCCTAAATCATGAAACCTAGAAGAACTTAAACTTTTCATAATTATATATTAACTTTCATTCACCCCGTAAAGTATAGCTTGATTTTGTTTGAAAGAACATTTAAGAAAATTCGAACACATTTCTTTGCAGCCAACAAATGACAACATTTTACCATATTATTTCTATCATTTTATAGGTATTGATAATATAATCAAAAGTGACAGCTGCAGATAACATGGCTTGATGTATGAATATATTAAAATTGTTTTAGTAACTTTAGTAATTACCAGATACTGTTTTTCCTACCAAAATCAGGATATAGCATGCTTACCTTAAACTATAAGATAGGGCCCCCTACCTTTCAGGTTAAACGGAGCGTAGAAAGGGAAAACTCATTATGTAAACAATGGGCTAGTTTTATTTTACAAGTCTTTTCAGATGACATTCCGATTGGAAGGTTGAATTTAGAGTAAGTGTACCCCTCACTTGCCTGCAGAGAGGAGAGAGAGAGAGTAAAGCCATTTAGATAAAACCACCTTTCCTAAACCATAGAGGGATCCGAACCCTGATCTCTCTCTAGTTGGCAGTCCAATCTATTGTGAGAGTGACACCTTAGACCATTTGAAAACGGAATAGGGTTTTACGAAGTTATTAAAACAAATTAAAGCATTCAATTTCTGAATTGACTACTATATTTTCTGACCTTTAATTTTTAAAAATAGTTAAATATGAATATATATATATATATATATATATATTAATATATATATATATATATATATATATATATATATATATATATAATATTTAAACTATCAAAACTATGGTTTTACATTCGATGGCATTATTACTCTTCATGAGAATTATCATCGAAGTGCTTAGAGAATAGTATTAAAATATTTAACTGACATTGGGAAGAATGAGTTTTTATCCTATAGTATAAATGGTTTAACTTAGGTTCTATTTTTGTGATTAACAGACGAAGGTAGTTTTTAAATGCAAGTCAATTTGTTTAATTTAAATTTACGTCACTGTGAGAAATCACCTTCACGCAACTATGGAGATGAAAACGTTACAATCACTTGTATTTAATCATTGCAAAAGCAGAGCTTTGGAAGTAGTAAGAAATGAACAAATTGTCTCGAAGCTATAGCCATGCTGAACCTCAACTTAGACACCTACGTAGGGTGCGCTTCTCGTGTGGTAGTTGAGGACCCAGATCTAAGTTAACTCCCAGTCCCTCCAATTTCTCTTTGATGGATTATGGTGTGTTCCAGACTATTGTCTTTATTCTGTATCATATTTTCAGAGTAAAACAAGTAAATTGTTTATTATTTACTATTATTTACAAATAAACTAAAAAGAAACAGGGCATCACATAATCTTGGATCTGCCAAAGACAAAAATAAGTTTATTTTAACATTTGATTTAATTTCTACTTTGGTCAGTACAAAGGAAAGAACATGTTGATTAAATAAATCATAATTAATTATATTATGTTAGCCACACTTACAGAACATCATGTGAAGGTGTTTAATATTCTCTGTTAAAATTTATTAATTTATAACAACATTAATAATTGCTCAATTACAATTTGTCAAATAATCTGCATACTTACCTTTACCTGAACCACTTGTCATATACTATAAATGCACACCACCATGCCATATATACGACAAATACCTTACTAATACAAACATTAACGACGATAAGTAACAAGGAGGATTAATTCAAGTATAAACCTCAAATAAGGAGGAATATGAATCGGGAATATGCATTCGTAAAGGTTCAGATGAAAATTATTTTAAATATTTGAGATTTGAATTAACTATAGTAATACTAAAATCAATAGATGGATCACGGAATATTGAATCAATAGATACAATTATACACAAGAATTATATTCTCAATTAAAAATATAAATTAAAAAGGTCTAAAATTTTTTTTTTTTTACAAATGAGCCTAACGCAACGATCTCTTACTTCAAAGTATACAATAACCGAAGTACAACTCAACATGCGATTATTTTTTTGTGCATCGCATCTTACTGCCTGTTCAGGTTATACGCATATGTGATAATTACTTTAATGGAGTAGGAATAAGGTAGAAAGCATTTTAGAGGTAATCTACCCGCATTTGCATGGAAGGAGAGTGGGAGACTATTTAAGAGCAGCCAACCCCAGTATACCCGATTGGTATTCGAGCCCTGTTATCCCCATATTCAGCAGGCCAGTCCAACACGAGAGTGACGCCTTAGATCATTTGGCCACTGAAGCTGGTAAATGTATACAATTGAATTCTTAGTTGAATAAACACTTAGAACTTAATACAACTCGTGTTCTGTCTCATACACAGCAACAAAGTTGAATTCGTTTTCTCACAAAATACTAGTTCAAGCCAAATAACATTATAACCTCAACTTTATAGGGAATGACCCTGTTTACTCTTTTCAGTAACATGTTCACCCATCCCCTGATATCCCGTTGAGTTAGGCTCAACATAAGTGTCCAGGCCAATTGAAGCGAGACAAACGTATTTAAACCAAAGGAGAGAGAACAATGCTTATAATAATCATATATTTGAATAATATTTTAAGCACAGAAAATACACAGCTACTGCTGAACTTTAAGGGGATGAGAAAAGGAAAGAGGGTGCAGGATGAACTGGGAGTTACGGGTAATTTATAAATGATTCCAAACGTGTTTTGGCTTTAATTACCATTTCAGCAAAATCTAGACAAGTAATCCTTATTTCTGTTGAAAAAACATACAATTACATTAATTTTTTCTTTTCGTGACCCCTAAGACAAAGAAAGTATTGTAATTGTCAAAAATTCTAATCTAGAATTTTGATGTAGGCTATGTCAATTTTCTGAACATGAAAAAGTGTTTTTTGCAATGCCATCAATCAATCTGTTACTGGGACTAGAGCCAAAACAATTACCAATCGGGCTATAACTTAGTACCCACTGTTTTCATGAAATTACCTAGAGGGATTTTTGAAATTATCTCTTCAGCCGTAAATTTATTTAAAATGTACTTTCTGAACCGATTGATTATATCAGCACACGCAAATTTATACGATCAAGAGTGAAAGATCCCACCAATTTTACCTAGAAATATATCTTCACATACTTTCCAGGGTTCTTTTATATGTATCAATCGACATGGGACCAATGACTTTATATTCTCTCCGAAGTAATTTTTGTTTTGGATTTTTATCGCTCAAGAAATATCCAACGACCCCGTCTGAGTTTGAACTCATGAATATCGGGTCCTGAGGCGAAAACTTTACCACAAGACCACCGAGGTCAGAATCTAAGTTTCAAATAAAGGGGAGTTTTCTTAATGGAGAAAAGATAAAAATTTATTTTCTCAAAATAGGCTCCAATGATTTTGATTAATACTATTAGTTTATCTAGACACTATTTAACATAACAAACATCGCGATTCACATGAAAATCACTTTGAGAGAACTTAACAGAAGTATAAATATTCAATTTTGATTATATCTACGCAACTATTTGAGATAATATACTACTTATCATCGCAAAGTTTTAGGACTCTTAAAAATTAAACAAATTTTATTTGGCAGAATATTTTATACAATAAATATTTTTAGATTTATAGGCAAATATGTATTAACAAAAAATTGATCTTTGAGAAATTTGTTGAAAATGCATAAAACTAATACTATTTTTCTATAAGTGTCTTGTTTAATTTATGCTCTTTGGTGAAATGCAATGTTCTTTTTTTCCCCATTATGTTTCTATAGTGCAGGACTTCAGTTCACATATCTCACGAGCTAACCATAAGTACAATTTAGATAAAGAAGCGAGAAAGTCTGTGGTGTGCGCAGTACAATTTATTTATATTTTATAATTACTGTATGCAACAAATATTTTTAAACTTAAGATAAATCACACATAGCCTAACACTCTTAAAATGATATAAATTATTAATAATAATTATTATTATTATTATTACCACGACTTACTACCCGTTCGGGTTATACGCACTATAGCTAATGTGTAATGGTAGGGTGATTGTGAGATGAAATGGAGGACCTACAGTTTAACGTGGAATCCAAACCACGGTGGAGCCTGGCATTCCACACATTCACAAGTTGTGACTAATACACGTCTTGTCAGAGATGAAGGAAGGGTTTGGCAATCGGATAAATTTGTGCCGTGACCGAGGATTGAACCCCAGATCCCCAGCATAGAAGTCTGACTCCTTACCCCTAGACCGCCAGGTCACCCCGCATTTTTATTAATTATTGCACTAATGAGATAGGATGAGAAAATTAAAATTTTAGAGGAAATGTATCCAGAATTTTCGAGGAGGAAGAATAAGAAACCATCTAAGAAGAAAAACTTGGTATATCTGGTGGTCGTTCAATCTCCGACCTCCAAGTCACGGGCAGACCAGACTAAATGAGCTTGACATTTAGAATGAATGGCAACCAATGCGTGTTTCAAGATATTTAGCAATGAAGGTTTTATACGGTCAAATCAAGTACCTTTTGTTCAACTTTCATTCATTCACTCAAGCGTTTTGAGTGCGATCCAGTTCAGTGACATCTTCATGTTTACCCAGAAACAGATGGTAAAGATTAACTAGATAACTTTCACTGGGGAAAAAACAATCCTTTAGCACGCTTTACTGGCAAACTAGATTCCCTTGTAAGCCATGGAATAAATTTGAATAATCATTGGAATCTTATACACTGCGGTATTTTTGTTTGGTTTAAGTTTCTAAAATTAGACGTTTAATTCTTTCTCTGGAGTTTATTTCTGTGACTGCACAATTTATTTGTATTTTATAAAACAATAACTATCACTACCAATATTGTTTAACTTTATTTAATTTATAATAAAAGATCAACCCAATCTCGAACTATGGTTTGTTTCTTTCTTATAACTCTATTTAATATAGGAATTTATCAAGATTTAAAAAAAGGTCATTCATCATGAGGACATACTTTGTTATGCTAGCTCCGCATCATCACTACCCATTCGGGCTGTACATACTCTAATGTGCTAGGGATGAGGAAGGTTGAATTTAGAGGAAGTGTACAAACATTTGCTTGAAGTTAAATTGGAGGTCCATTTAGGGAAAACCACCCTCAGCACACCTAACAGGGATGCTAACCCCCATATCCCCGTCCTCGCAGTTTAGTCTATTGCGAGAGTGACGCCTTATATCACGTGGCCATTGAAGTAGATGAAGATATACTTTGTTTATTTGTTTGATATTCTAGATACATATCTTCACTCGAAATTATTGAACTAAAAGATTAAACTGTAGCGTTTTAACTATACAGAGTAATTTAAATAAGATTAAAAATATAAATATTGGTTTGTATATCTTAGGCATCAAAATATACAAATAAAAAATAAACTATTTTTTATTTTTTTAACTTAAAGGTTTTCCAAGGATGCAAGAAAACTGATCAACCCCTTCTCTCTACAGATAAGTTGTTGTTTTACAAAGAAACAACAAGGTAGATCACCAGGGACCTTTATTTGTTCCTCACTCAAATATGCCAAAGCCCAAGTACCCGAACCTAGCAGTTAAACTAACAAAAAAAAGTAAACATTCAGTAATACAAGTTAATGGGAAACTAAGGATATGCTAGATGTAAAATCATAAAAATTGAATAGAAGTTAACATTGACCTGGAGGCCGTTTTATTTTCATGATCCCAATGTTAACAATATTGTGATGATTGACAGCGGACAGTGCGCCATAACTACATTATACAACAGGTAGTGAATAAACGTACTAATGTACAAGAAATAATTAAAGGTTTCAGAATATCTAAAGCGTAAACAAATCTACAGATCATTCATAAAAATATAACTGAATGAATTCTAAGGATATCTATTCTTATCTTATCAACTATTTCAGACTACCTATTGTCATTACAACTCATAACTTATACATATCTACTAGTGGGGTTCCCGGCACAGATTTATCTGAATGCCAACCCTTCCTTCACCTCTGACAAGATGTGTATTAATCACAACTTGTGAATGTGAGGAATGCCAGGCCTCCACCGTGGTTCGGATTCCACGTTAAACTGTAGGTCCTCCATTTCATCTACAATCACCCTATCATTGCACATTAGCGTAAGTGCGTATAACCCGAACGGGTAGTAAGACGCGGTGCTAATAATAATAATAATAATAATACTAGTGGGTTTATGTGCATAACCATACACTTGGCTACACTAGTCACAAGCTAAGTTATAAGTCTCGTCCAACAGTCCGTGAGGCGGAGCAACCTACACGTTAAAGGGGATAAATATCTTTCCAACTGATTTACAAAGTCCATAATACAGGTTGAGAAACATCTAATTTCTACTTGCGTAATAATTCAAAGCATGATTACTAAGCATATAAGTTCCATCTAGACTGTCTACCACTGTAAGGTTGGATGCCAACCATAATATAGTGCGATATAGCCTACTAAAATTAAATAACATAATTTGATTTGACTACATTGCCCTTGAATCTAAATTTAAAGCCTGATGAACAAAACATACCTTAATTCAAAACAAATCTAATCACCTAAGAAAATTAAATAAGTGCAAGAATTAACAATCAAATATGCCGAAGCATTATCTAAGTAGATCCCTACATAATAATGCTTCTATTTAACGGTTCCCCAGTTTACAACTAAAATTAAATTATACGAAATACTTTTCCAATATAATGTATCCTTACATTTTGTATTTGTCTAAATCCTATATGCATCAAAGAGTACTCGTTGCTTGCCGGGTACACGCTTATATTCAGATTTGCACAGTGGGGAAAATATGGAAGGGATGATATACAAGTTCAATGATGTCACCATCAGCAAATTATCGTGAGTTTCTCTCCTTGACGCCTGCGCGCTGCGTCAAGAAGACAATAATACGGGGGGTAGGGAACACCACATGATCACTCAAGAGTGCACCTTCATTCAATCCTGCGCATGCGCCGTGTCCACCTTTCGGAAAAAACTGAGCTGAACTAAGTAACACTCCGAGGAATCAGTTTAGTTGTTGATGAACGGAGTGTAGACGAGCTCGGAGGATCCATGTGCGGCGCTGGTTTCCAGGTTAGACGGGGTAAGTGTGAATGCACCAATAGGTGGCGGAGGCAATGTGGCGAAGAAGTTTGTAGCCACGGTACACTGACAGCCAGTTACCACACACGAAAGGACAAACTGGTAAACATAAAAGCTGGTAGATACCCAGAAAATACGTGGGGCTAAGTGCAAAGTGGTAGACGCCACTTGTTCCAACTGATGGATAAACTAACACTTAGGAGGATAAAATGATAGACAGACCACTAGTGTGACAATTCCTCAATCATACTATGCATTTAAAACATTATTTGTCTTAACTATAATGGGAAATATAATATTTCAAGGGAAGTAAGGATTTAAAAAGTGTTTATTATTATTTAGCACCACGTATTACTAATCATTCGGGTTATACGCTTAAGTACTAATTACTCTAAAGGGTTAGGAATTGGGAAGGTTGAATCTAAAGGAAGTGAACCCACATTTGCGTGGAGGGAGAGTGGAAAACCATGTAGGAAATTCCCCAGTTCACCCGACCGAGATTCTAACCTCGATCTCCCCCGTCCTCAGCAGTCTAGCTCATCACGGCTAGCGCGTTAGCTAAATACGCCATCGAGGCGGTTTATGAAGTGTTAATCAAAAACTAATTACGGTTTAAAACTAAGGTATTTTGGCCTCATGTAGACTACAATTAACAAGTCGGAAGTTAATATCAATATTTATTCAACGCGTCTCAAGCCCAAAAATTTTAGTTTTAATTTGAACACTGGCTGTGATTAGTTTACGGTTACATCAAAAATAAAACAGATTGTTGTTTCAATGGTAATGGCTGAGTTCGAAGTTAAAATAGAAGTAGTAGATTGAGAGTTGGTCTTGAACAAAATTGAAGTTATCGAAATTTGCATACACAATCTAATTATAAACTCCCTATTTGAAAAGCATGTTTACATCAGAGAGAATTTGAAAGAGGCCCTTGATTTCACTATTGCAAAAACGCTAGGTCAGATGGTCAATGCACAGAGGAGAGCTTAAACCTTGGTAGAAAACAGATAGAAAAGGTTCTGGGATCACTAATGAGAGACCATTAATTTAGGTGAATAGATTATAAATTCAGCTCTATTATTTGATTTTTTTCTTTGCGACATTTGTCCAGAACAAGCTGGGCCAAAATCGCATGTAACAACAGATTATGAGAGTAGCTGGAGGCCTCTGCGCCATTCACTAGCTCAACAATTGTTAGCACGCAATGTCGAGGAATGTAGAAGTGACAGGTGGAATGGCCTCGAGGAAGACTGGAATATTTGCAACACTTGCTGTTATAAAAAATTGAAATAAATTAGATTAAAGTAGAAATATGAAAATTAATATTGTTAATCTTAATTAATACTAAAATTCATGGGTTTCGACTAATAGTTACGCACAAAACTTGAAAGGAACTAATATAAGCTATAAAAGGTTTTAGAACTGATGCTCATATAACTTTTTCTAATGGTTTTCATTCTTAACTGATTCACGTATTTATGTTATTATTATTATTAGCACCGCGTCTTACTACCCGTCCGGGTTATACGCACTTACGCTAATGTGTAATGGTAGGGTGATTGTGAGATGAAATGGAGGACCTACAGTTTAACGTAGAATCCGAACCACGGTGGAGGCCTGGCATTCCTCACATTCACAAGATGTGATTAATACACGTCTTACGTATTTATGAAGCATCCTTGTAAAGCTGTTACGGTCTCGTTCACTAAAGGAAGGGAATGCCAAAAAAAAGATTAATATTAATAACTAAATGCAATTTTTAATGTAAAATACCACTCTCTTTCATTTGCTAAACTTTTATTGATTTTTTAGCACCGCGTCTTACTACCTGTTAAGGATATACACATATGTAATAATTACGTTAATGAGCTAGGGATGAAAAAGCTTAAATTTAGAGAAAGTGTGTCCGCATTTGAGTGAATGGAGAGTGGAAATGCATTTTGGAAAAAAGCCTCTAATTACACCCGACCGGGATTCGAACCCCGACGAAGAAGGGAAAACGACGGTTCAGAAATGGCTTTCCTTGCTGGCGGCAGACTTCTATGACGAGGGTCTACAAAAACTTATCTCACGATACGACAAATGTTTATATAACAATGGAGACTATGTTGAAAAGTAGCTGAAGGTATGCAGAATCGGATAAAATAATTATACCCAAAATATTTAGTAGTTTCTATTTTATTGCAAAGCGGTCCTTACTTAAAAATTCTTCCGTCGTATAGTTAAATAATTCATATAACTAAGAATGGCCGTCAAAACATATTATAATAGCCCTTGAAACAAAAGATATATTAAAATTATGACATATTTAAGAGTATCAGGCACATGGATCAATGGTAAGCAATATAATTATAAATCTAATTTAAAATTTCACATATTTTTCACTTGATATTTTAACGAACTTGAACTGATATGATACCCGCCTCGGTGGCGTAGTTAGCTAACGCGCTAGTCGTGTTGAGCTCGACTGCCGAGGATGGGGAGATCGAGGTTCGAATCTTGGTCGGGTGAACTGGGAGTGGCTTTTCCTAAATGGTTTTTCACTCTCCCTCCACGCAAATACGGGTTCACTTCCTCTATATTCAACCTTCTCAATTCCTAACCCATTAGCGTAAATAGTAGACTACTTAAGCGTATAACCCGAACGGGTAGTAAGACGCGGTGCTCAATTTAAAAAAAACTGATATGATGTATGTTTACTTAGTAATTTAATTGAAACAGAAATTAATGAGCATTAGTTATTTAAAAATTTTGCAAAACGAAATTTGAGATTAGTTAATAGTAATAAAGAATTTAAAAAAAAGAGTTTACAAATTGATGATTCATTGTAGTAAATTCCTTTCTCCTTGTGATGTTCCTGCGTGAGCAGCCACCATTTGACGACTAGTCTCGATGTAGTTCTACATCAACCTCAGGTATTTAATAAAGAAACACAAACCAAATATGGTTACATCAGTTGCATTGTAATGTAACCTACATCGAAACTAGTCGTCAAATGGTACTGTTAAAGCAGGAACATCATAGGGATATGTATATAGCATAAATATTGAAAGTATTCGAAGACGTCTGTTACCGGTAGAATCCCAATTAGAACACATATACTACACTTATACTTAAGTCTTCACGTCAAACTTTTCCCACATCGTTTAAGATGATAGTTCATATAATTTATTATAAATGATACAGCTAACTGTTATTTTTGTCTATTTTTAAATATTTCAGATGCGCTGCAATTGCCCTGTATCTCAGCCTGGTCCCACCCTAGCCAGCACTTGCGGCGGGTCAGCTTTCATGCTCTTCATGGGTCTTCTTGAAGTCTTCATTAGATCGCAGTGCGACTTAGAGGATCCTTGCGGACGACCAGAGAGCAGGAGGTAAGCACGACACATAATTTTAAATACTATCTTAACTAATTAATAATCACATCTTCTTGGATTTCACTAATTAAGGCTGAATATTTAAGTCCCTCGAAACAAATAATCACTAAGCGCTATCTACCAGCCAAAGGTAGAAACTATATTGCAAACTTTTAATCAATTTCACTACTAATAATATTTGGTTCTGGGGGAAGTTTTGGAGGTGAGATTGTCTGGATGGATGAATGTATTAATTACAGCTTAAGCCATATTTTAAAATCACCAATTAAAAAATATATAGCAACCTATTTTTTCCTGAGTATATATTTACTAAACATATATTATAAATACTTCAATCACATATGTAAAACATCAATATAGTTATTTTGTATTTGCTAAAAAAACAAAGTTGAGTACAAATACATATTCGTACTTTTTTATTTAGCTCTCATCTTATTTTAATCTTCTTCAGTACTCCCTCACTCATATATTAATTTAATGGTTATACAAGAATTATTGGTTCCTTTTTCACCCATTTATAACTGAGACGTATATACTACCATTCTTATTTCGATAGGTGGGGTCATTTATTATAAATGTAAAAAAAGTATATAAATACTTACTATGCATATACTAACCCACTTCAATGGCCGCATGGTTTAAGGTGCTACTCTCACAATAGACTAGACTGCCGTAATCGTGATAGCTTGAAACCCAAACGGGTAACCGTGATAGAATATATAATATAACCCAAGATGCGGTGCAAAAAAAAACGTAGTACAAGCATTTGAGCGTGTAGTGTTCCATAAAAATGGTATATAGAGTATGCTAAAGGCTCTTGAAAGTATACAAACAGCAAACTTGTATATTAAGGTACAAATAAGCTATGGGGATTTATATCTATTACTCTCAAACAATAACATTTAAAATGTATAATGAAGCCATATTAAAGACATAATATAATCACGATGTTATCTTCTTCTTATAAACTCCTTACCCTTTTCGTCCCCCAAATAATAACATAAGATGGAGATTATATAGACTATATAATTCAAAATCAAGAGATCGGTCAAATTTGAAGAATATACACAGTGTATGATGTTCTAAATAAATTGACCTAACGTTTGTTTATTTTGGCAATGATTGGCTTACCCATAAAAAAATTGGCCACTCAGGTTATCTTATATGTAGATACAGCTACACTAGGGATAGCCTTAAACAAAATGGACCTAAGACAAAATAATGAGATAAACCACTTCATCTGTTCTTACAAACTAGGCGAAAACAAATTGTCCACTAAAATGAAACCCAAACATTTAGCGCTCATTAGGCTGCAAGTACATGCAATTAAAGCTTACTAGGCATACAAAATAAAGTTAACAGGAGGGTTTGATGGTTTATAATTCGTGAAACTTGGACAAACTATACTGAAGACGTTGTCTGCTTACCATAAACAAAGTACTAAATATCCTTGTTGACGTTGCTCGCAACATTATTAGTTGGCTAGAACACGCGGTACCCTACACTTAACATTGTTGTAATGTGAGACTTATCCCCTTTACAACTTCTATGCCAGGATCACGATCAACTTAACTTTCAAGTAACGTAACGTGGCGTAAAGGTTCTCCTCACGTTTTTAAATGGAAGCCATCACGATGCAGTTAGATTAACGTCCGCTTAACTTAAGAGCTGTCCAGGGAAGAACTTTCACGTTGCGTGAACATTAGGGGAAGGGTACCACGTGTTTTGGTGAGCCAATCGTTTTAAGAGCCACGTCGACACGGCTATATAGTACTTAATTTTTTTGTTTATGAATTGCAGACGACATAATCGGTGGAGTTTGTCCACGTAGTGCTTACTCTAAAACGTCGTATCCTCTTGTTACACATTATTCTATACATCAAGTAAAGATTCTGTTGCAAGAACTATCAGCTTAATCAGCCCCAAGTCCTTGTATTTCATTTTAGTGATTTTTTTTTCCAAGAGTCCAAATTAATTGTCTGTGTTTTGCTCGAGCTGTTGCGCTAAGTTACGTGAATCCTGATCACACACTAGTTTCTTTACGTTAAGTGAAAGTTAGGTGAACATTAAACAAACGTTTCTTTACGTGAAGGTTAAGTTGATCGTGATTCCAGCATTATGGTAAGTGAACATTGAGTTAACTAAATAATAATGGCTTGCGCTAAAAACACGAGGAGAACCATTACGTTAATTACGTGAACGTTAAGTTAACATTACATTACCCACCTTGGTGGCGTGGTTAGCTAACGCGCTAGTTTCATGTTGAGCTATACTGCCGAGGACGGGGAGATCGAGGTTGGAATCTCGGTTGGGTGAATTGGGGTTGTTTTTCCTAAATCGTTTTCCACTCTCCCTCCACGCAAATGTGGGTTAACTTCCTCTAAATGCAACCTTTCAAATCCCTAACACAATAGCGTAATTAGTACTTAAGCGCATAGCCCAAACGGGTTTGTAAGACGCGGTTATAAATAAATGAATAAAAATATTACATTAACGTTAAGCTGATACCCGCCTCGGTGGCGTAGTTGGCTAACGCGCTAGTCGTGTTGAGCTCGACTGCCAAGGACGGGGAGATTGAAGTTCGAATCTCGGTCGGGTGAACTGGGGGGGGGGGGGGTTTCCTAAATGGTTTTCCACTCTCCCTCCACGCAAATGTGGGTTCACTTCCTCTAAATTCAACCTTCCAATTCCTAATCCATTAGTGTAATTAGTACTTAAGCGTATAGCCTGAACGGTTAGTAAAACGCGGTGCTAAATAATAATGATAATAATATTAATAATAATAAAAAACGTGAAGCTGATCGTGATCCCGGCATGGCCAGGCACTCTTTACCAATCTTTTAGGACCAACGCGTTTTATAGTAATCATCTGGAGGATTTGAATTAAAAATATTATCAATTACTTTAAAAAATATAATACTCTAAGATTGTATTAAATAAATATATCTAGAACTTAAATTACTCTAAACTGAGGGCCAGTTTCATAGTCAAACTTAGCATGCCTAAAGTGCGAGTCGATACTAAATACAGGACGACACCTACCTAGACCAAAATGGAATGGGCCAGTTTCGCATATGAAACTGGCCCATTCCATTCAATTTCAGGTAGGTGACGTCTTGTATTTAGTATAGCGCCGCACTTGAGGCGTACTAAATCTGACTATGAAACTGGCCCTAATTATATAAATCTGTACCCTTTACGTAGAAGCTCTAATACGAATAATATCATAACTTTAACTTTTCATAATATTGACCTATCCTTCAATTGGAAGAAGGCCAAAATCTTCATAAAGTTATAAAAAAGTTAATGGATGACAAATTTAAATTCAATACTTCTAGTAAAAATAAATTATTCTCCTTATTAATATCATCAAATTAGATTTTTAACCAGAGCTATTTACCAATTTTAATTATTATTAATATTTTAGTTACTCTTACATAGAAGCCCTGTAACCAACTGTACAGCCGGCAATGGCCATCTCTTTGATAACACCATAACGTCAATCAATACTCCAAATCCAACTTTAATGAGATTGTTTCAATAGTTTTGCTATGTAAGATTTAATATACGATATGATTATATATTTCTACCAATACCTATGTTTGGATAAAAGTACAGTAATTATAAAACTTTGATAGTATTATTATTAATTTGAAATGTTCTTTTGGGTAGTTAATGTGGCAAACTGCAGATATAGGGGGCCCCAAATTCAATCCCGGATGGAGCCTAAATAATATGGTTTTATTTGTATTTTTAATTAGGAGGATTATCTCCAAACTGATATAATTATTCCTGTCACTAATGTAGGGTGTTTTGTGTTTTTCTTATGTAAAGTTACTCTATAAGGGGTGGATTGATATAGCAATGTCAATAAGTGTACATAAGGACATCACCTGGAAATACTTACAATTGGGAACGTTTAATTAATGAAAATATAAATATTTTAAATACTATCAGACGATTTCAATATTGAAATAATAAAATATTTGACAGATAAAGCCCCATTTCCAAGCCTCCTATACCTCTCTACATACATGAGAAGGTTGATTATGAGAATATTAGGCCCAATTCTAATCATGATAGCAGGGTTCCTACCAGCTGCACTAAGAATAGATACCCAACTATATTTTTCTATAGTACTTTAGTTCTAACTTAATTTTAGGAAAAACCAATAGAATAAAATACACGTTTAATTTTCCACCGAACGAAAAGAATAAGCCCATTTTGACATTTGTACATTTCCAACCCAGCCATAAATAAAACCTGTATTCTATAGGTGAGTAAATACACTTTCACCTATTGGTTTTTCATTTTTGCTTTAAAATAAATACAATTCCTTTCCACCAATTTTTTTAAATATATATTTCATGTATTTCGTTTCAATACTAATACGTTAAAAACTTTCATTCAAAAGTAACCTCTATAAAATAGATTACCTCACATTTTTTCAGTGTATTGGATCCAGAGTACGACTTCATCGTGGTGGGTGGTGGCTCGGCAGGATCGGTGGTTGCCAGTCGTCTTAGTGAAGTACCTCATTGGCGGGTGCTTCTTATAGAAGCTGGAGAGGACGAGCCAACGGGTGCTCAAGTACCATCTATGTTCCTCAACTTCATAGGAAGCACGATAGACTGGGCCTATAACACCGAACCTGAAGACATGGCGTGTCTGGGACAGCCCGGCAGGAGATGCTACTGGCCCAGAGGAAAGGTAATTTAAACTCCCCATTCCAACATCAACTGCCCGCCATTTCACTAATCGTAAAATAAAAAATTGGGTAATTAGAATGTTTTAAAACTCGGACGATTTTGAACTATCAATGGGCAACCCAAATACAGGTTTATTCCATGGGAAACTCTACTAGTTGCTTTTTAAAAAGTTGGTTTGAATACAAGATTTAATTTTTCTCAATGGTTAGTGGATAAAGAGGCCTTCTTTATATTATGGGGAAAATACACTCAATATTTACTAAATAAAATCAATAGATGACTAAATTTAGAGTTTTAAATGGGGCATAGTGTAAATAGTTTCATATTTTGGTATATCTGTATAGATTGAATAATTTGTATTGGAAACATTTTTCAAATCAAAGTCCAAGCAAGGAATGGTTACATAGCAGATAATTGAACTAAATCAACTCAAGTATGAGATTCATTATTCATTTTAATTATATAATTTTGTGTTAAATGAGCTGCTTTATTCACAGGATAAGTAAATATCGCGTTACTAATAAATATTAGGGTAACGTTATGTAAACTATCAGAGAAGTTTTGCGAATGTAATAGAACTTGAAGATTTATGCTATATATTTTTAAGAGATGGAAAACTACTTCAGCAATGGATATTGTGGCTATAAATCGTGAGTCTACTTATTTTTTATTCATATAATTGGAGATAAAAAAATATTAACACCAAGATTTTGTTTAAAAGCTTATATAAACGCTTTACGAATATAGGATATTTATAATCTAAAATATGTTGTTAATAGATTTTGGCTTCTCTCCATGTTTATTTGACCAATAAAGGACCCCTTCCCCCCCCAAAAAAAAAACCCGCATCAAACCCAAATCCTCTTCACCTATATATGTATATATATATGTATATATATACACATATATATACACATATATATGTATATATATATGTATATATATATGTATATATATAACATATATATATGTATTATATACACATATATATATGTATATATATATGTATATATATACACATATATATGTATATATATACACATATATATGTATATATATGTGTATATATATATATATATTATTCGAGTGTTAATTAAATAAATTTAAAATTTCTTCAAAAATGTTCTGCTCATAAAATAACTTGTCTGACTCATGAAAGTATATAAGGTTTCACGACAGTCCAAGCTATAATTGTTATATTTCCTTCATGTTTTCGTGTATCATAAATACTGTTGCGGTAAAACTATTTTAATGAACCTATATTTTGATTTGGAGGCAAATGTATGGGTAAGTGAACCAGCCCTCTTCCTCCTATATACCAGTATATCTCTGAAAATATAGCATCCAATCAAAGCACCACGAGAAGAATGAGCGTGGTGGAGTGGGGCACTGTCTTTCAAAGCTGTACGAACACAAAGGTTACTAGTGTCTAGTTTATGATAGTCAAAGCACACGTACTTAACAAATACATAGTTGATAATGGTTAAACCTTAGTAATTATAGTTAAAGCAGTGTATGACAAGTGATAAATAAAACAATTTGTTTGAATAAAAATTCTGTTGGTTAAAAATATACTAGAAAATGGTTAAAATTTTAAATAAACTATGCAACACAGAAATACTAAATTTAACAATTATAATCTAGCAACTAAAATAACACGATTAAACTAGAAGAGAAAATAGAAGTGATATTAGCAAAAGTTTATAATCAAATCATCAAAAGTGACACGGCCACCTAATAAAAATATAAGCTAAGTGAATCTGATAAAACGTAGGCTACTCAATCAAAACGTGATGAAAGGTAATCGGAGTGTTAAAAACATTAAATTCTAGTTAGTTCTATCCACGTAAAAAATAATCAGGAGTTAACAGGTATGCTCTATCTGGAAATATTAATTATATATTCCTTTCATATATACAGACGAATAGACGAAGTCCATCAAACTGGAAGACTTTTGATGTCTCGAAGTTAAACAGAAATTGGCAGAAATATACACATCCTACGCCATTCACGGAGGACCCTTTTAGGAGCACAAGCCGGAAGATGGTTGGCCTCCTTTCCAGTAATATCGGACCACTTGTTATCTAATAGGCCAACATGGCTTGGAACTATGCAGAAAACGACATGGGTGCTCAGCCTACGAGTGTTTTATATGTGCTAAGAGTGTTAAGTCATACAGTTCAACTTGGCACAATAGTAAACCATGAGGTAACTTCTGGTATCTATATGTGATTTGCCTGCATCATCAATAATATTATTTAACACGTCTGATTACTGGTTTGGGTTTAACGCATATATATTATTTAAGTTAATTTAAAAGTGATAAAGAAGGCAGTCTATAATTAGAGGAAATATTCCACATTTTTGTGAAGGGAGAGTGTGAAATAATTTAGGGGGAAAAGTTTTAACACCCAGCTGACCTTTCCATCACTGATACACTGGACTACTAAAAGAGTTTGACATATTTTATAATGCGTGTCCACCGGTGTGGTTATCAACATTTATCTGAACACTATTAATGTATAGAAGGCACCAATAACCAACATAATTTTTGAAAAATGGACAGTATCAATCGATTATTATTATTATTACTATTATTATTATTAGCACCGCGTCTTACTACCCATTCGGGCTATAAGCACTTACGCTAATGTGCAATGGTAGGGTGATTGTGAGATGAAATGGAGGACCTACAGTTTAACGTGGGACCTGAACCACAGTGGAAGCCTGGCATTCCACACATTCAAAAGTTGTGATTAATACACATTTTGTCAGAGGTGAAGGAGGGTTTGGCAATCAGATAAGTCTGTGCCGGGACCGAGGATTGAACCCCGGACCCCAGCACAGAAGTCTGACACCTTACCTCTATACCACCAGGTCAAGAGTACCAATCGACTTGAGAACAGATGGGTGGGCAGAAGCATACACAAAACTACCAAAATAGACTATGATCTTACCAGCATGCCGGGTTTACGTATCTAGAGGCCTCTGGGCAGCATTCAGTCTGGGGGGACCACATAAACCCATTTTTTTAAATAACCGTGTCTTATTTCTTGCTCAAATTGTACTCATGTATGACAATCACGCTAATGAGTTTGGGATAAGAAAGTTTGAAATTAGAGGACGTTTACCCGCATTTGCGAGGATGGTGAGGAGAAAACAATTTAGGAAAAACACTCTCAGTACACCCGATTGGTATTCAAACCCGGATCTTCCCATCATCGTCAGTCAAGTATATTGCAAGAGTGATACCTTATACCATGTGGCCACTGTAACAAAGCTATTTTCCGCTAGCATTATTTAGTATGAGTTAATACTTTTATATCTTAAATATTATTATTGACTGTTTGATATTTTAGAGCAAATTATGCTTGTTTTGGAAGCTATGCTGCGTGGAACAATTAAAAAAAATAAATGGTACGGCACACCGCACAGACTTTCTCTCTCTTTCTATAAACTCGTAAGATTTCTGAACGGAATAATGTACATTGTATCATCACCACTCCACATAAGAACACGCATAAAATAATATACAATGATATAGAATCAATGAGAAAAGAGGCGCATCTTTGTCCACCTAAGAACATTTCAAACAGTTTAATGTCTTCCACAAGGGTCAACACTTCGTATTAAAATTTCGATTTCTGGTTAAAATTTTAACATTTTAAAAGGTGTTGCAGATCTTCAAGTCATCGCATTGATATTTAATTATTCATTTATACATTTTGACCAATAAAAAATGTAAATATTGACTATTGAGTCTAAAATGGAGATAGATCATTGCTATGCAAACATTTCTCCTAAGAGATTTAAGGAAAAATAACATACTTTTTTTAGATACTTATATTTAATTACTCTATGGCATTGGAGTATTATTGCGTTAAGACTTAAGTAGTATATGTTTACAACTAAAGCTCACAAAATTGTATTAATATATTTGCCAATATCTCAGAAACTGCTGTTTTTATAAAAATATATGTCAAATAAAAGTTTTTTATTTCTAATAGTCCTACAATTTTGCAATGATAAGTTGTTTAGTTTCTCCAATAGTTGTGGAGATACGGAAATTAACGCTTCTGTAATGTACCCTAAAAATCATTTTCATAGGAAAATGAAAATAGCCAGTTTATTTATAATCTTAATCAACGCCTAGATACGAATTTTAATCAAAATCGTGTAAGCAAATTTTGAGAAAACAAAATTTTTCTCTTTTCGTCCTTCAGTAAACTACCCTTAATTTTAAGTTTTTATAGACACACAGACAGACGGCATTGCAAAGACTATTTTTTAGGGTTCGGGGGGTCATGAGACGTCGACATCCATCAACATTTCAGGTTAGTTTTTTTTTTTACGGTCGCAATACTTAAACTTTAATGTCCAAAAAGTTAAAAAAATTCATATAATTGCGTATATATTGAAAGTTATTGATTTTATAAAAATATGTTTCGGATAAAATATCTGTATTATAAATATATATACATATTTGTAATGCTAAGTAATTTCATATCTCAAATAGTTTCGGAGCTATTTAAAAAAATGTTAATTTACGCATCAGACCGGAGCCCTTAAAGCCATTTTTCCGAAATATTGAGGGTAGCCATTTTGTTTGGAATATTTATTAATGTTTATAAATGAAATTTAATCAAAATCGTTAGAGCCGATTTTGAGAAAATCGACTTTTTCTCTTTTTGCCATTCAGTAAACTACCCTTAATTTTAAGTTTTAATAGACACACAGACAGACGGCATTGCAAAGACTATTTTTAAGGGTTCGGGGGGTCATGAGACGTCGACATCCATCAACATTTCAGGTTAGTTTTTCTTACGGTCGCAATACTTAAGCTTTAATGCCCAAAAAGTTAAAAATATATATATAATTGCGTATATATTGAAAGTTATTGATTTTATAAAAATATGTTTCGAATAAAATATTTGTATCATAAATATATATACATATTTGTAATGCTAAGTAATTTCATATCTCAAATAGTTTCGGAGCTATTATAAAAAATGTTAATTTACGCATCAGCCCGGAGCCCTTAAAACGATTTTGCCGAAGTATTGAGAGTAGCCATTTTGTTTGGAATATTTATTTATGTTCATAAATGAAATTTAATCAAAATCGTTAGAGCCGATTTTGAGAAAATCGACTTTTTCTCTTTTTGCCCTTCAGTAAACTACCCTTAATTTTAAGTTTTAATAGACACACAGACAGACGGCATTGCAAAGACTATTTTTAAGGGTTCGGGGGGTCATGAGACGTCGACATCCATCAACATTTCAGGTTAGTTTTTCTTACGGTCGCAATATTTAAGCTTTATTGCCCAAAAAGTTAAAAATATATATATAATTGCGTATATATTGAAAGTTATTGATTTTATAAAAATATGTTTCGAATAAAATATTTGTATTATAAATATATATACATATTTGTAATGCTAAGTAATTTCATATCTCAAATAGTTTCGGAGCTATTATAAAAAATGTTAATTTACGCATCAGACCGGAGCCCTTAAAACGATTTTGCCGAAATATTGAGAGTAGCTATTTTGTTTGGAATATTTATTTATGTTCATAAATGAAATTTAATCAAAATCGTTAGAGCCGATTTTGAGAAAATCGACTTTTTCTCTTTTTGCCCTTCAGTAAACTACCCTTAATTTTAGGGGTAGATATCCAATTCCAAAAACCCCTCGGGGCAACCCTATGAAAACCCTAGATATCAAGTTTCAGCTCAATCGGTAAAATAGTTTAGGCTCTAGTTGGAGGTACAGACAGACAGACAGACAGACAGACAGACGGAAATTCAAAAACCACTTTTTCGGATTCAGGAAGTCATGAAACGTCAAAATTCATCAAAATCTCGAGTTCGAATTTTTTGACGATCACAATACTTTCTCTACCTGTAAGATAGAGAGAAAGTAAAAAGATTGGAGGACTTTCTTCTTTGTTGTAAAACATACGTAGGACACATTCTGTGCATCACCAGAAATAAATTTAAATTGACCCAAAAAAAATCTGGAAAAAGTCACATTAAAGTAGTTTTAAAGTGACACCACAGTCGTGTCACGACCCTGTGTTAGTTAGTTTTGAGAAAAACTAAACATCTTAAATAAAATATAGAAATTAAATTTGGCTATATTTTTCTAGTAAAAACCTTTGGACTTTTGGATCTAGGTTAGATACTATGTAATATTTTTAACTGCCTTTATTCCGTAAAGTGACGATGTCCAGAATCAATTTTTTTTTAATCTAACATTAATTCAAACTCTAATATGTATATTTTCTTATTTCTTGAACTTTGGAAATTAATATCTTGTACAGGGTGGGGCTTGGGAACGAGCTATTTTAATAACTGTGTAATGCAACTTTAATAATTTTAATCTCCATGAAAACATGTATATCTAAATGACACAACTATGCCATTTTCACTTACTTTACATAAAAGTCATTTTTACTTTCTCTCTATCTTACAGGTAGAGAAAGTATTGTGATCGTCAAAAAAATCGAAGTCGAGATTTTGATGAATTTTGACGTTTCATGACTTCCTGAATCCGAAAAAGTGGTTTTTGAATTTCCGTCTGTCTGTCTGTCTGTCTGTCTGTCTGTCTGTCTGTCTGTCTGTCTGTCTGTCTGTCTGTCTGTCTGTCTGTACCTCCAACTAGAGCCTAAACTATTTTACCGATTGAGCTGAAACTTGATATCTTGGGTTTTCATAGGGTTGCCCCGAGGGGTTTTTGGAATTGGACATCTACCCCTAAAATTAAGGGTAGTTTACTGAAGGGAAAAAACAGAAAAAGTCGATTTTCTCAAAATCGGCTCTAACGATTTTGATTAAATTTCATTTATGAACAGTAATAAATATTCCAAACAAAATGGCTACCCTCAATATTTCGGCAAAATCGCTTTAAGGGCTCCGGTCTGATGCGTAAATTAACATTTTTTATAATAGCTCCGAAACTATTTGAGATATGAAATTACTTAGCATTACAAATATGTATATATATTTATAATACAAATATTTTATTCGAAACATATTTTTATAAAATCAATAATTTTTAATCTATACGCAAATATATATATATTTTTAGCTTTTTGGACATTAAAGCTTAAGTATTGCGATCGTAAAAAAAACTAACATGAAATGTTGATGGATTTCGACGTCTCATGACCCCCCGAACCCTAAAAAATAGTCTTTGCAATGCCATCTGTCTGTGTGTCTATTAAAACTTAAAATTAAGGGTAGTTTACTGAAGGGCAAAAAGAGAAAAAGTCGATTTTCTCAAAATCGGCTCTAACGATTTTGATTAAATTTCATTTATGAACATTAATAAATATTCCAAACAAAATGGCTACCCTCAATATTTCGGCAAAATCGCTTTAAGGGCTCCGGTCTGATGCGTCAATTAACATTTTTTTAAATAGCTCCGAAACTATTTGAGATATGAAATTACTTAGCATTACAAATATGTATATATATTTATAATACAAATATTTTATTCGAAACATATTTTTATAAAATCAATAATTTTTAATCTATACGCAATTATATATATATTTTTAACTTTTTGGACATTAAAGCTTAAGTATTGCGATCGTAAAAAAAACTAACCTGAAATGTTGATGGATTTCGACGTCTCATGACCCCCCGAACCCTAAAAAATAGTCTTTGCAATGCCGTCTGTCTGTGTGTCTATTAAAACTTAAAATTAAGGGTAGTTTACTGAAGGGCAAAAAGAGAAAAAGTCGATTTTCTCAAAATCGGCTCCAACGATTTTGATTAAATTTCATTTATGAACATTAATAAATATTCAAAACAAAATGGCTACCCTCAATATTTCGGCAAAATGGCTTTAAGGGCTCCGGTCTGATGCGTCAATTAACATTTTTTTAAATAGCTCCGAAACTATTTGAGATATGAAATTACTTAGCATTACAAATATGTATATATATTTATAATACAGATATTTTATCCGAAACATATTTTTATAAAATCAATAACTTTCAATCTATACGCAATTATATGAATTTTTTTAACTTTTTGGACATTAAAGTTTAAGTATTGCGACCGTAAAAAAAAACTAACCTGAAATGTTGATGGATGTCGACGTCTCATGACCCCCCGAACCCTAAAAATAGTATTTGCAATGCCGTCTATCTGTGTGTCTATAAAAACTTAAAATTAAGGGTAGTTTACTGAAGGGCGAAAAGAGAATAATTTGGTTTTCTCAAAATCTACTCAAACGATTTTGATTAAAATTCGTATCTAGGCGTTGATTAAGATTATAAATAAACTGGCTATTTTCATTTTCCTATGAAAATGATTTTTAGGGTACTTTACAGAAGCGTTAATTTCCGTATCTCCACAACTATTGGAGAAACTAAACAACTTATCATTGCAAAATTGTAGGACTATCAGAAATAAAAAAAATTTATTTGACATATATTTTTATAAAAGCAGCAGTTTCTGAGATATTTGCAAATATATTAATACAATTTTGTGAGCTTTAGTTGTAAACATATACTACTTAAGTCTTAACGCAATAATTCTCCAATGCCATAGAGTAATTAAATATAAGTATCTAAAAAAGTATGTTATTTTTCCTTAAATCTCTTAGGAGAAATGTTTGCATAACAATGATCTATCTCCATTTTAGACTCAATAGTCAATATTTACATTTTTTATTGGTCAAAATGTATAAATGAATAATTAAATATCAATGCGATGACTTGAAGATCTGCAACACCTTATAAAATGTTAAAATTTTAACCAGAAATCGAAATTGTAATACGAAGTGTTGACCCTTGTGGAAGACATTAAACTGTTTGAAATGCTCTTAGGTGGACAAAGATGCGCCTCTTTTCTCATTGATTCTATATCATTGTATATTTTTTATGCGTGTTCTTATGTGGAGTGGTGATGATACAATGTACATTATTCCGTTCAGAAATCTTAGGAGTTTATAGAAAGAGAGAGAAAGTCTGTGCGGTGTGCCGTACCATTTATTTAAAGATAGCATCTTTGAGATGGCCACCTTCCCTTCTTATGTATTCCTGCATTCGTGAAAGCAAGTTCGTCGTAACTCGCTGCAGCACTTCAATGGAGATCACTTCAATATCTTCACGAATCCTAGCCTTCAGTTCATTAATGCTTTGAGGATGATGAACACACTCGCATTTTTAAAAGTCCCCATAAAAAGAAATCCACACACCGAAGTATCTGGTGATCTCACAGACCAAGTGATATCGCCATTCCTGGTCATAAGGTGTTTTCCAAAAACCCCTCGTAAAGCGGTGATCTCACAGACCAAGTGATATCGCCATTCCTGGTCATAAGGTGATTTCCAAAAACCCCTCGTAAAGCGGTGATTGAGATTCTTGCAGTACGAGCTGTAGCTCCGTCCTGCTAAAACCATGGGGGCTCGTTCTCTGGATATTTATCTAGTTCATCCCTAAGAAACGTTTGAACCCTGTTGACGTACCGTTCTAAAGTTAAAGTCGCCGCGTGGTCATTGTCACCCCCCAGAAAATATGGCCCGATAATTCCTTTCGATGACACCGCACACCACACTGTCACTTTTTCACTGTGTAACGGTCGCTGGTGTAAAAAGCTGTGGATTCTCCGCAGCCCAGTACCGAAAGTTTTGTTTTATAACCTATTTAGATGAAAGTGGGCTTCATCAGACATCAAAAGATTTTTCAGTAAATTTTGATTTTGTTACATTTTGCTAAAAAATATTCATCAAAAAAAACTCTCCTATTGAAATCAGTCTTTCAATTTCTTGACTACCTGAAACTTGTACTGATGTAACTTTAAATCTGAGAAAAATATTCTGCCCTAATTGCGGTGAGATACGTTAGTACCTCAACTAGGTTAGCGTGTGAAAATAGGAACAATTTAGATTTATTAAGTAACAAATATATTGAAATAAACTATTGTAAATGCATCTTAAATAATAGTGAACTAGTAACTTGGATATTTGGATTATATGCTATCACTGTTGATCTGACTTGTTGGTTAGAGGTGTATAGGCTAAACTAAAGGTGTTTTTCTGCTATTTTTATCTCATCATTTCCTCATAGTAATTCTGTATGTTTCCTTAAAAGTCAACCATAGCTTCCCTTTCTCTTAAACTAAATAGTACAAATTGATAATGAACACAATGTAAGTAAGCCATATTAGTTTTAAACACAAGGAAATGATGTAATAGATATATATATGTTAATGTTTTATTATATTTGTTTAATAGGTACTTGGAGGTACCAGTGTCATGAATGGTATGATGTACATTCGAGGAAGTCGTCGTGATTTTGACGATTGGGCTGCAATGGGGAATCCTGGTTGGTCTTACCAAGATGTGTTGCCTTATTTCATGAAGTCTGAAGATAACCTTCAGGCAAATCAAATGGACCCTGGCTACCACGGTGTTGGAGGCTATATGACAGTTACTCAGTTTTCTTACCACCCACCTTTGTCACAAGCTTTGTTACAAGCAGGTAGGGAAATGGGTTACCAGGTACGTGATTTAAATGGGGCCATCCACACGGGATTTGCAATCGCACAAACTACCAGTCGTAATGGTTCACGTCTCAGCTTGGCGAAGGCTTTCTTACGTCCTGTAAAACACAGGTCTAACCTTCATATAATGCTGAACACAACAGTGACAAGAGTTTTAATAAATGAAACGACAAAAGAAGCTTATGGTGTGGAAATACTACGGGGAGGTGTGCCTGGTAACACAGAAACAATTCTTGCTCTGAATGAGGTGATCATTTCAGGTGGTGCAGTCAACTCACCACAGATATTACTTCTTTCAGGTATCGGACCTAAAAGTGATTTGGAACAAGTAGGTATTAAGGTAGTACATGATCTGCCTGGTGTAGGAAGAAATTTGCATAATCACGTTGCATATTTTTTGAATTTTTTCATCAACGATACTGACACCCAAGCCCTGAACTGGGCTACAGCAATGGAATATCTGCTCTTTCGAGACGGATTGATGTCTGGTACAGGGATATCTGAAGTGACTGCCATAATAAATTCTAAATTTTCAAATCCCGCGGACGACCATCCTGACCTTCAATATTTCTTTGGAGGTTTTCTGGCCAACTGTGCCAGGACTGGACAAGTCGGAGAGAGAGCAAACATTAACAATACAAATGCAAATCGCGTGATTAATATTATTCCTGCTGTCATTCATCCTAAGAGCCGTGGTTACTTGAAACTAAAAAGTGCGAGCCCTCTTGACAAACCACTAATTTTTGCCAGGTATCTGAGTCACCCTGCCGATGTCGATACACTGGTAGAAGGAATTAAGATAGGAATTCTAATGTCTAAAACACCCACCCTACAGCGCTATGGCTTTAGACTTGATACGACCCCGGTGATGGGCTGTGAGAACTTGACATTTGGTTGCGATGAATATTGGGAATGTGCCGTGAGACGCCAAACCGGCCCAGAAAATCACCAAGCTGGTAGTTGTAGGATGGGACCTTCAGGGGATCCTGGTGCCGTAGTGGATCCTGAACTAAGAGTATTTGGAATTGATAGGTTAAGAGTGATAGATGCTTCAATCATGCCTAAAGTAACATCAGGAAACACAAACGCGCCAGTAGTCATGATTGCGGAGAAAGGGTCAGATTTGATAAAGAGCAGGTGGTTTGGAAAACATAATTGGGATAATTGGTAATAACACTTCTCATTAGGACTGTATGGTGATTAAAAATAGAAATCATTTCAACCATTTTATTAGCATTGAACATTTTAAGTGAAACGCAGATAAATAAGAATAGTTAAACAATCATAATAACAAAGTGAATGCAATCATTTTAATGGTAGGTATATGTATATCTGTCATTATACGATAAGACGTTAAGTATACGAAACTATTCACCAACTTCACAACTAACAATATTTTTAGCAATGATGTGAAAAAAATCGACATATTGTAATTTTAAGTATAATATTATTGATATATTTTCAGTCATTTTATCGAATAATTTATTCATTTTCATCATCTTTGTTTTGTTTGAAACATTGTTTATTATTATAACTAGGCTGTGGATTTTGCATGTATGCATATTTTTATCTTTTGTTGATATTGATATACTAGCTTTACAGACATTTGTTTTACACAATTTTTAACAAACCTTAACCGGTTTTATATCAATGTACATTTCAGATATAAATAGGCCTACATATTTTCGCAAAATACATATAAATGCATAAATAGATTAGTTTATCTATTTAAGATTGTCAAGAAAAATTTAGAGCCTGTAGCAGATGAATTTATTATATTTTCAATTACGTAGGCTATTTACAACTGAGAAAATAGTGATTCATGTAGGGCAAAGGATAACGACGCTCGTTGGGTGAGCTGTTCAACTTTTACCACTATTCTTGGTAATGGAATTTGAGAGCAGAACTAGAGACATGAGAGAAAGGTAGAATTTTTGTGACTGTGTGGCTGTATATTTTGAGTGTGCTAAATTCTGTAGATCCAGCTAGCACCAAAACTAATCTGAAATCAATGCTTGTGAGAGGAATGATTTGCAAAGTGGCCTTGTATTCATATAGGTATACTCTGTAACTTTTGCTGACATTATCACCGAACTTGAAACGTGAGGTTTCTATTCATTGGAATCTTTGGAGATGTTTATAATCAGACGTACCGTGTCGGGTACAGCTGGTATAGCGAAGGTAGAGAAACTTCAAAATAGTGTTCTGGAAAGAGTCGGCCAACTTCTTCAAGGGGAACACAGAGGGCGTGACAGAAATGGCAGAAATGGCCAACTTCAATATTGTACCATCACTACGTGTAGTGAAGGGAGGAACTTTTCAACGACTAAGAATATTTTAAGCGATAACCGGAAGCGATTCATTCCTGACTTGAGAAATATCTAGCTATTTATTGTAATCAGAACCACAATCAGTAATCTATAGTAACATATAATTGTATAATACCATTTTAATTGTGATTCTTTACTTTTTGTTTGTGCATATATGTTTATTATTTATCGTATATTTTTTCAGTTTCTAGTGCATAGTTGCATAGATATTTTGCCAGTTTTTCCGGCATATAAATCCACCGTCTAGTTATAATTAATAAACACGATTAAGACTTTTAGTGCATAATATAATAGAGTAATAATCTCCGATTCACTAATAGCTCACCTGTTTTAATGATACTTGATTATTTTAATATTTGGTATTATCAGCTTTCAAACTAAATCAGAGCTGCTGATCCTACGGCACGCGTACACAACCTGGCTAATTAAAAGATTGTCTTTATATCTATATATATTTTTATCTCTGAAGGTATACACATAGTATGGATATTATTATCACTATTACTAAATTTTACGACGAGGGAATAATTATTTAGATAAACTGTGGTAGATGTTCAAAGTGTTGACCGGATTCTCAGTGGGTAGCCGGCAGGGCAGATGCTGAGTGAGCATGTGACTTTGGATCAAACGTTGTACAGTCCTTGCAGTAAAATGGCAACATCAAGGGTCCAAATTACTATAATTTAAACACAACTTAATGGAGTCAACCTCCCTCCTTTCCACAATAAAAGTTGCAACAATCTAGACTACCAGCTAAGAACAATATTCGAGGATTGGTATATAGCTGAGTGACAGAACTTGATCATTGTGTTCATATTTTTTATTATGTTATTTGGGAGCTGGCATATTTTTTGAGGTATAGAATAAAATAACAAAGTGCCGGTAAACAGAAGGGAAGATTCCGAAGAAAGTGACAAATTATATTATCAACTGAACTATTTTAAAAATTATGTGTTTGTATTTAATTTAAATCTTATTTCTAGCCTACCTATGTTTAAAATGTTCTCATATCAATCAGAATAGTTTTAATACAAAAGACTAGTTGAATAGAATAGTTATTATAATGATTTTTATAAACTAAGTTGGCCATCGCTCGACTTTGATTTGGCCCAACCAGAAACATTAAATGTTCACAAAACTAAAGTGATTCAAATCACATCAAATGAACTATATAGTTGTTAACATAGAATTTAAAAATAAAGTTGGTTTGCTTATGATTTCAAGAAAACTATAAAATAAAACAAAAAAATTACTAAAATTAACTCTTAAAATAAAGGTACTTACAACATTAATATTGTTCCCTTATTATTCTCACAAAGTAATAATTTTGACTTTTGTGAAGTACTAGCTAGAAATAACATTCAACTTTTAAAACCTTCACATTTAAAACAACGAGAAGTGCTGCCGGAAAAGGTTCCTCTAAATGTTTTAGATTATTTGTGTGTCGATATATTATATATTTTTTCAATAGTAGTATGTATTTAATACATAAATGATAATAATATTAATTAATAACTGTGATGAAATACTTCATTCTGCTGCTAAAAATTCCCATCAGCCCATGAAAGAATATCTTCCAAAATTATCGAAAAATTGGGCAAATTCTTTCAAAAAGGCTGATAAAGCCCTTAACTAAACTATATCAAAGGGCATTAATAATGGCTTTAAAAAAAAAGCAAACATTATGAATAGAGCCAGATATAATTGTAAATTGGTTAGCACTATATGTTAGTCAATTATTATACTTTATAGTTAAAAATATGTTTTGTGTTCTTATGGCAAAATGACTACTATAGCTGAATAAATAGCCTGGTTAAGTTATAGGAAAAAAAAAACTTTTTTAATATATTATTACCTTTTAAGTCAGTATTATTTGACAATTTATTTATTGATAAACATAATAAATGTATTTACTATGTAACTATATACGCATAAATTTGTTTACTACCATGTTAAATTCTAGATTTAGAATTGTTACAATCTTCAATGGGAAATATTCTTCAAAATATAAGATTACATATTCAAATCAATGTAAATTCATATTATTTTTTCAATGTGCATTTTTTATTTGTAAAAATGGATATATAAAATTTAAATTTATATAGATTAAAATGATTTATTAAAGAACTAAAATTATAAGTTGGCAACCCCTACAATATAAAGTAGCTTATCTTTGCTTAAGATGCAATGTGAAAGTTGGCAACTATAGGGGTGCCAATCTGAAAACTATCCTTTGAATTTTTTCCATTATTCGCATTAAAATGTCGTATATGTGAAACCAAAACAATGTGGATGAGGGATATCAACTTATCACTCTTGTGCCCTAAAACCCAAAGAATAGTAAAAAACTCAATAAAAACCCTAGTAGTAAAGAAAGTGTGTATTTGATTAAAACTGTTTTGCAGACTAATAAAGTCCCTTTTTGAAGCACTAAACAAAGTGAATCTCTTTCCCGGATTTGTTCTTATATTTTATTTAAATTTCTTCATGAACCGCACCTTAATATCCATAAGCATGGTTGGCATATTTACAAAACTGGAGCATTGAAGTGTAAGGTGAATATTAAAGGACCGGCTACACGGAGCCTCACCACACCGCATTTTCTAGCAAGTGGCTATACGAGCCGCACCGCACCGCACCGCATTTTCTAACAATTTTTATATTCTTTATAGACTGAGTTCTATTACAAATTTAGTTAGCTATTATTTACGAAGAATAAAGTTTTAGGTTAGCTAATAATTAAGAAGAAGAATGTTTTTTGTTTAATAAGTTGTTGTAAATATTATTGTTTATCTTGTACGTAAATTTGGAAACAATGACTACAGCGTCACACGTGCAACGGCTGTGAAAGAAATGCCTAGTTTTACCCTGAAAACAAAGTTCGGAAGCTCCTGAACATTTATTTCCGGTAGTAGGTGGCTACACGGTCCGCACCGCACCACATTTCTACGGTGGGATGTTATCCATGCTCTTAAATGCAAGTTGCTACACGAGTCCACACCGCACTGCAAAAGTGCGAAGCAATGCTCTCTCGACGATTCGTCCGCGCCGGTGCGGTGCGGACTCGTGTAGCCACTTGCATTTAAAAACATGGATAGCATTCCACCGGAAAAATGCGGTGCGGTGCGGCTCCGTGTAGCCGGAGCTTAAGGAAGTGAAACTGCACATCCCTTGAGGAAGAGTGGAAAAACATTTAGGGAAGGATAAACCGAAGTATACCAAGCCGGGATTTTAATCTCGACCTCCCCGTAGCCAGCACAACAAACTAAACAAGTCAGACGCTTAGTCCACATCCCCACCGATGTGAATGTAGACTTTATTACTACTATCAATACTATCAAGTAATGACTCCAGCGCATAGATTTGTAATCTCATTAGTGACCCCCTGTGAAATATCCTACGATACACTAACCGCCTCGGTGCGTAGTTGGCTAACGCGCTAGTCGTGTTGAGCTCGACCGCCGAGGACGGGGAGATCGAGGTTCGAATCTCGTCGGGTGAACTGGGGTGGTTTTTCCTAAATGGTTTTCCACTCTCCTTCCACGCAAATGCGGGTTCGCTTCCTCTAAATTCAACCCTCCCAATTCCTAATCCATTAGTGTAATTAGTACTTAAGCGTATAACCCGAACGGTATAAGACGCGTGCTAAGAATTATTATTATTATTATTATATTACGATACACTAAGCCCTTGGTTACATTGCAATATCAATAGTGACTGCGTAGAACCCGAACGGATAGTAACACGTGGTGCTAATAATAATAATAGTGACCCCCAATAAAATATTCTCCGTCCTGCCTATCCTAATCTACGAGACTTGATGATTCTAACAATGTATTGTGATGAGTTCAGGGTATATAACTCATTATTATGTATCCTCCTTCACTCCCCAGTAGCCTAATCCCTTTTTGGAGCAAACATATTCCTGAGCATCTGGTTTTCAAACATCCTAAACTTCTTTTCGTCATGCAATGTAGGAGACCACGTTTCACACCTGTAGAGAACAACCGGTAAAATCATTGTCTGGTGGTCTAGGGGTAAGGTGTCAGACTTCTGTGCTGAGGGTCCGGGGTTCAATCCTCGGTCCCGGCACAGATTTATCTGATTGCCAAACCCTTCCTTCACCTCTGACAAGATGTGTATTAATCACAACTTGTGAATGTTAGGAATGCCAGGCCTCCACCGTGGTTCGGATTCCACGTTAAACTGTAGGTCCTTCATTTCATCTCACAATCACCCTACCATTGCACATTAGCCTAAGTGCGTATAACCCGAACGGGTAGTAAGACGCGGTGATAAATAATAATAATAATAATAATAATAATAATAATAATAATAATAATAATAATAATAATAATAATATAATAATAAAATAATATAATAATAATAATAATAATAATAAAATAAAATAATAATAATAATAATAATAATAATAATATAATATAATAATAATAATAATAATAATAATAATAATAATAATATAATAATAATAATAATAATATTGTTTTGTATATTCAAAGTCTTACATTCCTTGAAAGATGGCGAGATGTCATCAACTTACTAACCGGGTAATAGCATGCATTTATTGACTGTATTCTTTTCCTAATTTTCAATCTCATATCGTTATTGCTTGATAAAATTTGTTCCTAAATATCTTAACTCATTAACCCTGTCAAATGATATGTTGCTCTACGTTATCTCTAAATTACTATAAGCACACATCGGTGAACACGTGGACAAGGGCATGGTAATAATAATAATAATAATACCTAGCACCACGTCTTACCACCCGTTCGGAGTATACGCTTAAGTACTAATTACGCTAATGGGCTATGAATTGGGAAAGTTAAATATAGATAAAGTGATCCCGCATTTGCGTGGAGGGAGAGTGGAAAACCATTTAGGGAAAACCACCCCAGTTCACCCGAGTGAGATTCGAACCTCAATCTCTCCGTCCTCAGTAATTTAGCTCAACATGAAACAAGTGCGTTAGCTAACTACGCCAACGAGACGGGTGACTAGGGTATAAATCTCGTTTAGTCGTGTTTTTTTTAGCACCGCGTCTTACTATCCATTTGGATTGTACGCCTCTGTACTAATTACACTGATTTTAGGGATTAGGGAGGATATATTTGTTGGAAGTGTAGCAGCAGTTGTGTGGAGGAAGAGTGGAAAACAATTAGTCTGGTTTATTGATGACGGCTAAGTAGAGGTTTACTGCCATCAATTTTCTTCAATTGTACGCCTATGTACTAATTACGCTAATGATTTGAGGGATCAGGGAGGATATACATAGCCCGTTTTGATTATCTAAATTCTACCATTCTCAAACCTACTCTTTTAGTGCAAATACCTAAGAATAATGATGAACAATTGCATACGGCCACAGACAATGCCTTGTTTGTGCACACGGCTCATAATAATTCATGTGACTGTTGAATAGTTAGTGATAGTAATAAGTAGCCTTGGGTGTGCCACTGTTGTGCTATGAATGGCACAAGGATAGTAACTCTAAGCAGTTAATGTGGATACTAAACAATAACAATAAGTAGCCTAATCTGTGGTACTGTGGAGCCTCTTTACTATCCAAACAAGCTTTCGAATATTGACTTGAATAAAAAGATTATAATACTATTCGAGTCTTAGATATGCATACAAAGTTAGTGTTTTGAAAAAAAAATGTGAAAAAAATGTGTTCTATTTAAAGAGAAACTGAGTATATATATTAGTTTTTCAAATCATTTTTCACTCTTCTACCCCGTGCAAATGTGGGTACACTTTCTCTTAAAGCAACCTATTCAGCCCTAGAACACTAATTTAGTAGTTTACTGTGGTTGTTTAGTGTAGTTGTTTACACTAAAGAGTATTACCCGAATGGATAATAAGACGTGGTGACAAAAAACAAAGTTATAAATGTGGATATGGTTAAATAAGGCCCCCAGCTAGGGCATAGGATTCGAATACCTATTTAATGCCATCTATCGGCTAGTGCTAGAAACACAGGAAAGGAGTGTTTAAGTCGTTCACCAAATTACTGGCAGGTAGCAGCACAAGAGAACGGAGAAAGGATGCTGGTTTAAAGAGGGGGAGAGGTAGCTCTGAAAAGAAGAGCTGAGAACCCAATTCTCTTAGAAGGTTGTAGAAATAATACTCATGCTGCAACCAACATTAACAGAACATATTTCTTTAGTTGTATTGCACCATGTTTCAAAAATCTACTAAATTTTTTAATTTTTTTTTGTAGCAAAGTTGAATTTTCAAATAAATGTCCGGAGCCTACATTTCTGTATAAATGTTATCGGCAGTTAAAGTAACGTGAATGGGTCCAAGAAGTCATCCATAAACCATATAATGCTTTTTATTACTTCTTTACTATTGATCCTTATTTAATTTATGTAATATTAGATTAAAGATGGCAAAATAAAAAAGCCATGTGTTAAAGTTGGGCTATACTCACTAATATGTAATTTATTTAATAGTTGTATTCACATTAATAAATAAATGGCACGACACTATCGTACAAATTTCCACATTTTATAGTGTATTAAAGCTTTAAAAAAATATCGAAAATAAGATAATAAACTACTCTTAAATGATTTATTTGTAAAATTAAAAATATATTCTTATTTATCATGAAAATCTATTCCCAGATACTCATTTTAAACTCGATATTAAATACAATTTTCAAAAAATTTCAGTAATAGTTCAGGTAAACCAACAAACATTATTTACTATCATGTTTGATGGTATAAAAACTCAACATTTTAACAAAACTTTTGAGGATATTTTCAAACAATTTGAATTTTTTTTTTTTATAAATCTGTCATCAGTAAACTACTTTTAAATTAATTTATTTAAGAAAAACATACGAATATAAATATATAATATAAAAAAATTAATATATACACAATTTGAAACAAATCGCTAGAGCTATTTCTTAATATATTCAAATTAAAAAAATCACTCATCAGTAAACTACCCTTAAACGAATTTCCCCCCAAAATACAAGTACACAGTTTTTTTTTATGTCAACCATTCCCCATATAAACATTTTAAACAAAACCATTAGAGCTATTTTTGAAATATTTCAATTATAGAAAATCACTCATTTCTAACCCTCCCCTTAGCAAATTTTTACCCAAAAACCAAGTATACAATGTTATTTGTCAGGTAAGACACTCGCTAAATATTAGTTTTAAGCTAGCTCGTTTTGTGAAAAATTTGTAATTAAAAAAAATCACTTATCAGTAAACTACCCTTAATTTGAGGCTTAGGGCCAAAATAAAGTCCTTATAATATCTAAACATCAAGTTTGAACAAAATCCATCAAACCATGTCGGTTCTGTGACCCGGGACAGTTAGACAGACATAATGATAAAATCCACATTTTTTGGCTCGGACACACATATAAAATAAATATTCATCATATTCCCGAGGTCTAAAATTTTAACGATTACAATACTATATTTTGTTTTGATATGAGAAAGTAAAAAGGGGTTGACACTAAAATCGATACTCATCCTCCCCCTGGTCGTCATTTTGAAATGTACAGTACAGTACTCTATTTCCAGAATCCAGAATTGGTAGTTCTTATAATATCGTTTAGAATCCCGGCTGAGTGCGTTGATAAGTGAAAAGTACAACAACAACAACAACAAAATCTGACGGATTTTTGAGGATATCTTTTTGTGACTTTCGCAGTAGCTTTTAAAGTTTGTTTTAATATGTAGAAGATACTTAAAAGCTTAACTTTTTTAACTTAAATAATTACTTACTCTATTGCATTAGAAACTAGAAAGTTAATTGTACACTTATAAAAGTATGCCACATATCCCTATCTTGAGCTAGTTCTATCCAGTCCACGCTATTACACCTTATCCCCATCTTGAGCTAGTTCTAACCAGTCCACCTCATTACACACTATCCCTATCTCGAGCTGGTTCTATCCAGCCCACTTCATTACACACTATCCCCATCTTGAGCTAGTTCTATCTAGTTCACCTCATTACACCCTATCTCTATCTTGAGCTAGTTATATCCAGTCTACCTCATTACACCCTATCTCTATCTTGAGCTAGTTATATCCAGTCCACCTCACTACACCTTATCCCTATCTTGAGCTAGTTATATCCAGTCCACTTCATTACACCCTATCTCTATCTTGAGCTAGTTATATACAGTCCACTTCATTACACCCTATCTCTATCTTGAGCTAGTTATATACAGTCCACTTCATTACACCCTATCTCTATCTTGAGCTAGTTATATACAGTCCACTTCATTACACCCTATCTCTATCTTGAGCTAGTTATATACAGTCCACCTCACTACACCTTATCCCTATCTTGAGCTAGTTATATCCAGTCCACCTCACTACACCTTATCCCTATCTTGAGCTAGTTATATCCAGTCCACCTCACTACACCTTATCTCTATCTTGAGCTAGTTCTATCCAGTCCACCTCATTACACCCTATCTCTATCTTGAGATAGTTCTATCCAGTCCACCTCATTACACCCTATCTCTATCTTGAGCTAGTTATATACAGTCCACTTCATTACACCCTATCTCTATCTTGAGCTAGTTATATACAGTCCACTTCATTACCCCCTATCTCTATCTTGAGCTAGTTATATACAGTCCACTTCATTACACCCTATCTCTATCTTGAGATAGTTCTATCCAGTCCACCTCATTACACCCTATCTCTATCTTGAGCTAGTTATATCCAGTCTACCTCATTACACCCTATCTCTATCTTGAGCTAGTTATATACAGTCCACTTCATTACATCCTATCTCTATCTTGAGATAGTTCTATCCAGTCCACCTCATTACACCCTATCTCTATCTTGAGCTAGTTATATACAGTCCACTTCATTACACCTTATCTCTATCTTGAGCTAGTTATATCCAGTCTACCTCATTACACCCTATCTCTATCTTGAGATAGTTCTATCCAGTCCACCTCATTACACCCTATCTCTATCTTGAGCTAGTTATATCCAGTCTACCTCATTACACCCTATCTCTATCTTGAGCTAGTTATATACAGTCCACTTCATTACATCCTATCTCTATCTTGAGATAGTTCTATCCAGTCCACCTCATTACACCCTATCTCTATCTTGAGCTAGTTATATACAGTCCACTTCATTACACCCTATCTCTATCTTGAGCTAGTTATATCCAGTCTACCTCATTACACCCTATCTGTATCTTGAGCTAGTTATATACAGTCCACTTCATTACATCCTATCTCTATCTTGAGATAGTTCTATCCAGTCCACCTCATTACATCCTATCCCCATCTTGAGCTAGTTCTATCTAGTTCACCTCATTACACCCTATCTATATCTTGAGATAGTTATATCCAGTCCACCTAATTACACCCTATACCTATCTTGAGCTAGTTCTATCCAGTCCACCTCATTACACCCTATCTCTATCTTGAGATAGTTCTATCCAGTCCACCTCATTACACCCTATCTCTATCTTGAGCTAGTTATATACAGTCCACTTCATTACATCCTCTCTCTTTCAAGTCCAGTCTAAAGTTATCCTACCATCTGCGTCTCCGGTGACCTGGTGGTCTAGGGGTAAGGTGTCAGACTTCTGTGCTGAGGGTCCGGGGTTCAATCCTCGGCTCCGGCACAGATTTATCTGATTGCCAAACCCTTCCTTCACCTCTGACAAGACGTGTATTAATCACAACTTGTGAATGTGAGGAATGCCAGGCCTCCACCGTGGTTCGGATTCCACGTTAAACTGTAGGTCCTCCATTTCATCTCACAATCACCCTACCATTACACATTAGCGTAAGTGCGTATAACCCGAACGGGTAGTAAGACGCGGTGCTAATTATAATAATAATAATCTGCGTCCTCTCTCATATCTTACCATAATAAATGATTAACCAACGTAACACCAAGTTTGGTTCACCTTCTTTCGGAACTTAGCAAAAATATATTCCCTCTCCACAGTGGGAATAAGCACCTTAACACTAAACGATTAGTTATTTGTGTCTTCCCTCAGCCACTTTACATATTCATGATAAGGGTCATATTGATTTTCACGATATAGTTTAATCTCTTTGTCTCCGTATCGTATTCTGAATAAATACTCGCATATATTGGTCCTAATATTTTTTATTTTGTCTTTGCGTCTCAGAACCCGTTTGGGTTGTTTGCGTAAGAACTAATTACCTAATGTGTTAGGGGCGAGGCAGGTTGAATTTATAAGAAGTGTGGCCTCATTTCTATGGAAGGGAGAGTGGACATAAGTTCTAAAAGTTTTAAAGTGGATAAGCTTATATCAATATGAGAACTTAGAAAATTGAAACTACTCTCTTCGGTGGCTGCATGGTCTAAGGCATCACTCTCACAATAGATTAGATTACTGAGGATGGGAGATCAGATTTCAATTCCTGGTCTAATGTATTAAGGGTGGTTCTCCATAAATGCTTTTCTACTTTAATTCATCGAATATGTGGGTACACTTTCTCAATATTCAACCTTCGTCGTCCATAACACATTAGCACAACTAGTGCCTCAACGGTTAGTAAGGTGCACTGTAAATAAAAAGTATTTTAAATAAAGCTTACCACATTTATGTGTAGATCGAAACTACGATTTAATACATTATTAGCATGTGTTCTATATAAATCATTAGTTAAAGTATATAAAGTTTAGCTTCAACTTAGAAAAATTAAATAATTCTACTGCGTGAATTTAAAATAAAAAATAAATTGATGTCATTCACTTATTTGATGAAACCGAGGACATTTCGTGTTAACACCTCATCACGGGAAGCGATACAAATAATTCAGTTCATTTTATCGATCATTTGGCTAGGTCAACCTATAGACAAAGGTATTTAAGAACTTCTTGGCTATCCGCTTCGGTGGCCGTATGGTCTAAGGCGTCGCTGTCACCATAGAGTAGATTGCCACCAACAAAGAGATATAGGTTTGAATCCTGGTCGGATATACTGAGAATGGCTTTTACTAGTTGGCTTTAAGCTTTTCTTATAAGCAAGTGCTGGTACATTGCCTCTAAATTCATCCTTATTCATTCCTAGCACATTAGGGCAGTCAGTTCATATATGTATAACCCGAACAGGTAGGCCTAGAAAGACGCGGTTCTACATAACTGATATATAGGTTCGATACATTTTTCAATTTTAACATATTAGTTTAGGCAAATAACTTTGTTTCAGGATTTTATTTTATTTTCAAATTATTCACATTCTTCCCATATGTAATTTATACAGTAGACTATATTAAATATAAACTAATAAGAGATTCATTTAATTAGATAAATATGTGAAATATATAAATTAATAAACCGTTCAAATTAAATCGAATACTAAAGATGTAAGGCAGTAGCTCTCAAACTTTTTTTAGACTGTACTCCTTGGCCATGACTAAAAATTTAATGTACCCCCAAGATAAAAAATTTCAAAATGACAGGTTTAAAAAAAAATATGCCCACATGTTAAATTATTGATCTATTTAATCTATTAGGGATAAAATTTGTAATCAAAATATTTCAAATGTGACAAAACTATTTAGAGAATCCTACTGTTATAACCTTACAATTATCTCTAATTGAGAATCGTTGTGATCAGTTGAAAAACATAATTTTACTGTAAAAAGTCTGTAGAAAGGTTGTATATATTTTCTTCACAAATTTGTTCAAAAATAAAGAAAAAAAGTAAATCTAAACATAATATTTTCAAATCAAAATTTTTAATTATAATTCTGGAGCTGATATTTTATGAATCCCAAAGTTTTTCAGTGAGACGGGTGTGGCTTCATGGCTTGGCACAACTTTTTGATGTCTGGTTGTCCAGTTAAAACTTTCAAGTGGAGGGAGGTCCGGCTCCAAATTTATCCTATTACAGTACTTATTTTTCAGTTACACCATGGATGAAAAACCACTTTCTCAGAGATATGTTGTTGAGAAAGGTATCATAAACTTGATGGCACGGTCAGCGATATGAGGAAACCCGTTCAGTATTTGCAACCAAAAATCTGCCAAAGATGTTTTCTTGAGACTGTTTTTGAGGATTTCATCACAGGACAGTTGAATAATTTATTCTTTTCTTTTGTTTAAAAGAAGAAGTGTGGTAGAGTGGAGTCTTCCAATGCAGAAAAAGGGTCTCGCATCCAGAGGTAGAGTGTTGAAAATTATCAGAAATTGGTTTCCAGCCGAGAGAAAATAGGGCAAAAAGAGGGGTGGAAATAACTAGATAATGGTAACTGCCAACAATTAGGGTTTTCCATAAGTCCCTTGTCATTTTCCTTAGAGCTGCTCGCGTACCACCTGAAAGGTGCCCGCGTACCCTTGAGGGTACGCGTACTTCAGTTTGAGAACTGTTGATTTAAGGCATGCCAGTTTTATCTGATACTGATTATTATTTTATTTTATTATTGTCACCTCGTCTCACCACACGTAAGGGCTATACGCTTTTTAATTAGCTAATTGTAAACTATAATTACAATTATAAGATTAATTGTTAAAGAACAAAACCCAGGATCACTAGTCACAGAAATATAGAAATGGTAGCTTATTAATTATATCATTCCTTAGAATCACTATCTTGATTACCAGTTTAAGTCACTAGCCATCAAAGATACAAGGATAGTGTCGATTGCTCTGTAAGTAAATCATTCAGCAGGATAAATATCTCTAATAACTGTTTAATTCTAGTGTTGGGAGTTCCTGGCTACAAATCCAGAGGCCCCTGGTTTGATCCCCGGTTCTTCCAGATTTTCTGCAATGCAAAGGGTCTAGAACGGTGTGAAACTCATCCACGTGAAGACAAATGAATTGCTTCTTGAATAAAGACGTAGCGGCTCCGGTCTAAAAAAAACTTAGACTTATGACCGCAGAGTTCGTTGTGTTGACCACATGACACCCTCTATCCGCAAATATGAGCACTATCTTCGCCAACATGCGGTGGCTGCTCGGTAGGGCTGATTCCATGTAGGTTTTTTTTAATAAGGGTCCTGCAGGAAAATGTTGATAGTTTAGTAAATAAATCGTTCAGTAGGATCACTATCTTCATTTCCTTCTCCAAACAAACAACTATACACCACCAGTTGGAGCTGCGTGTGTAGCTCATCCAGGAGGTTAGTGTTTAATCCCAATCAGCTGGAATGACCGTGGATTTTGCCCTTTTTTTTACCACTTATCTTTCTTCCAGGTGAGCTCTGGTGCATTTATTTAACATTTATCTCTTTAACATGATACCACTAGGTAGATAATTTGAATTGATTATATAAGTACTTATATACCTTTAGTATAAATTAATCTAACTCTTGAGAAAATTATAAACTTACAATATATTTTACTTTTGTATAAGCTAGAGATTCCCATTATTTAGGAATTGTATTCAAATTTCTCTACATTTTAAATGGTAGTTTGTTTCCGCAAACAATAGCTTTCTTACTTAGCTAATTTCATTAAATGCGTATAACCCGAACGGGTAGTAAGACGCGATGCTAATAATAATAATTTCATTAAACTTTAACCACCAATCTTAGTACCTTTAGGAATGTTAAATAAAAAAATATCTAACTTAAACCTGAAAACTATAAATTAGCATAATATATTATTGTATTAAATGGCTTATTACTTACCTACTCTATGAAATTAAGAGGCAAAGGTTCTTTGCCGCATTTATAAAAGTAATCCACCTATCCCTATCTTGAGCTTATTCTATCCTGTCCACCTCATTACAACCCATTTCTTTTAAGTCCATTCTAATGTTATCCTCCCATCTGATTCTAGGTCTTCACAATGGTTTCTACCATTGGTATTACCAAAACTATTATTTAACGGGTTATAGTGAATACAGCTACTCAGCATTTTCATATTTAATATATATGAATTTAAACTATAAGTTAAAGTTGCTGAATTGCTTTTAATCACTTTATAAAGACAATATAAAAAACTTATATAATTAAATTTGTTCTCTAAGAAATCTGTTTGGTTCTATGAACTACCGGGCTACTGTCGAAAAAGGATTATTTCTGGAAAACTCCTTCCAGTCCCAGTTGTTGTGTTCAAAATATAATGAATTTGACCTACCAATCCTCTTTGAACTATTGCGACTGTCCGGAATTTCAGGGTGTTTGAAAATTCCTCATATTTGAAAATAACTAAGATAGTTTCGATTTTATGTAATTCTATAAATTGCTATTACTCATAGATGAAGCTAATACATGTAAATGTATCGTATGAAAATATAATTTTTCCAATTTAATTTAATTTAATTAATATAGGATTAATATTTCTTGTTCTGAAAAAATAAATATCAAACATCAAATATTCAATAATTACGCTAAAACGTTAAAGATGATGAAAGTTGAATTTAGAGGAAGTGTACTCGCATTTGTGGGAAGAAAAAGTGAAAAACCACTTCGAAAAACCATTCCGAGTACACCCGGCTGTGATTCGAAACCAATCTCCCTGTCAACAGCATTCTAGTCTATTGCGAGAGTGACACCTTACACCATGTGGCCACCGAAGCAAGTTATATTAGGTAAATTTAGATATTTCAACATGAATAAGTTTAGATTGTTCATATAGCTCTTGTTGTTTATAAAAACCCCATTTTTTTAATATCTTAATGACTAGGCACTTCTTGTTTAAAAATTATGTGTAGTAGCCCTTTCTTCCTAATTAAATCTTTTTTTATAAACTATGATACTTAAGAGAAGATTATGTCTGTACAAAACCTCTAGCGCCAAAATCGTAAGAATAGCATTTTGTGAAATCTTTCCCATTCAAAATAATCTTTTGTTAAATTTAAGTTTTATCTTATACCATTTTTTATACCATAATATACATTGAAGATACTCTAACAGTTGCTCTTTGTTTCTCAACAATTACATACACTAAGAATGGCCAAAATATTTATATTATATATTTTGGGCACTCTTGAACAATAAATTATGCATAAATAAAGGAGTAATATGGCATTTAAAGATTGATTTAAGAATTATCAGCTAATTTAAATAGGGTTTATTGATATCATCCTCATTTAATTATATATTAATGCAAATAGTTGTTTTGTTGTTCTTCTGGTCTGGGCTACTCGTTACATTGACTTATTTAAGGCCCAAGGATTGATGAGGTGTAGTTTTTAATTCTTAGCATTATTATAGTGAACGTGTTGGAAATAAATAATATAAAATATATTCTAGAGAAGCCAGAAGGGATTCGAGCTTCAATTTATGGGCTCAAGTCACGATGACGCTTGTTTCCAGATAAAATTTTCAGATCCTTAGGACACATCTTGTTAAAATATCCCTTTCTTTGTTGATAATGGAGTGTTTATAGTAGGTATTGATGAACATCATCAAATAGCCTATAATTTAATATTTAAGTAATATTTTGAAAAACAAACAAGAATGTTTTATGATAATGTGTTTAATGTTATATAATCTGCCATGACGCAACATAATTTATTATACGAAAGCTAACATCTGTACAAGGATTTCAGGTGTCTCACGCCTTTCTGAACAAATATTTCAAGTGTCCCATTCCTGTCTGAACAAGTATTTCAAGTGTCCCAAGCATCCCTGAAAAAATATTTAAAGTGTCCCACTAAACGAGTATTATAAGTGTATCACGCTTTCCTGAGCAAGTATTTCAAGTGTTTCAAATTTCTTGAACAAATGTTTGGTTCCTACCACACGCGAGGGATAGCTGAACCTTATTTTGACCATTATAAATATATAATATACAATATCACATTAACATGTTAAAATTGACTCTTCTTATTTTGGCCAGATAAAAGGGCCCAGATTTTTCTTCACAGGATATCTCATTTTTGATTATATAGCATCTTATATTTTACAAAAGTTATATTCTAAAATCTAAATTTTATAACAAATTTATGCAAGTCTTCATTTTAGAGAAACTTATGTAAGAGTAATTTAACAGGCAGATGAAAGGGGACGGTAAAATACTTGTTTATACTCATATTACGTTGTCTACTAATTTTTTATGAACCTCTGATAAAAAGGTGCAACGCATCTTACTGCTCATTCCGGCCATCCGTGTATGAATAGAATTAAAAATAAATGTATCCTCATTTTCGTGGTGGCAAAGTGATATCTCATTTACGAGAAAACACCCTTAGTACACCTACTCGATTTTCTAACTGTGATCTTCCCGTCAAGGGCAAGCTAATCTATGCGAAAGTGATGCCTTAAATAATGTAGCCACCGAAGTGGGGTGTATAAGTAATAAATATAGGATATCTAAGGCAAAAAAGAATGTAAAAAATAGTTGGTTTAAACCAAAAAAATAGGGAGGACCTAGTTTACATTTTATTTCTCCATTTTTTCCAAACTGCAATTACATCCTTTAGCTGAACAATTAAAACAACATATAAACAGTTTAAATAAAATTTGAATTGTATTTTTGAACTCAATAAACTTGATTAATTTCACGTACATAATTTTCTATTCTTGATTTAAAGTTTTTTTTTAAAAGTCAAATCAAGTAGGGCCTACTCTATTTCAAAATGTTCTACAAAAGTTGTTTTGGAAAAAAAAATATATAAACTTAAGAAAAAAAAGTGAGACAAATAAATATTAATTATCCATCTCAATTTTTATTGTGTTTTTGATGCTATAAAGAGATCCATAACAGTTCCCTAACCTACCTTTCCTAAGCAAGCCGGAACATATTGCTGCAAGTTTAGCCTATTTGATAGGTGGTAGCGCTAGCATGTCTTGGTCGCAGATATTGGAAAGTGTGTCGAGGGGTAATATCGTATTCCATAAATATCGTGTCGATATTCTCAACTTCTCTGTAATTACGAAGGGAAGCTGAACCCGTGAGTTTTGAAACACGTGTTTGACTTTCAAATGAAAGAAAACACTTCTGCGCAGTCGCTATGCAAATATCCCTCATTGGGCCACGTAGACAAACTTTGGGAGGCCATATTGGAATTTTTACTTTGTAGTTTATATTATTTGAAACATGTTTTATTCTTTAGTCGCCATAGGCTCTGTTGGAGACGTGATCAAATATTGCAGTTATATTAATTCAAGAAGTTTATATTAACAGTTAAATACAAATTTTAGAGCTTTGGTATTTAAAAAATATTAAATTGACATTTATTTCGAAAGTTTAAAAATCTATAGTTCTTGACAATTCTCGATAAAAAGAAGAAGAGGTTGGTATTGTTACAAGTGTTTTGTCAAATACCATTAATGAAATTCTATTTTTTTTACTATTTAATATATTTTAATCCAATGTAGTTTTATTTATAAACACTATCAAATGTTTGGCTTAATTTGTATTTGACTTCATAACACTATAAAAATTGTTATTTAACATTAGTTTCACACACAAATTTGTCCCTATAAACAGAATGTAGCTTAATAAATTAAAATATAAATTAATAAATGAAAATATGTATTTCAAAATCTAAAACTTTAATTATATGTCTTATAAGTAGCTCTATAGAAATATATTCATAGCATAACATAACACTATACAAAATAACATTAAAACATTAGACAAATTATTATGAAACTCGGATAATATTTTGGAATCTACGTTGAAAATAAGACCTTCCACTACAGGTTTGTAACAAAATCTTGCACTTTAGGGCCTATTTTTACTAAACTCTTACACTATGTATTCATAGTTTATTCAAAACTTAATAAAATATAATGTACAATTATGTGTATATATATGCACACACAAATTACATAGTTGGTAACTACTTTGTTTTAACAATTTAAAAAACTTTTTATTTTTAACTTGCTAATATTCACATATTGAAATACGACGAACGTGTGGTATTAGCTGGCATATATGGTAGAAATCCAAGAGGTAACCTGATAAACCTGATAGATAAGTTTTCTCGGGAACCTAAAAAGTACCGCAATATAATAAAATCAAGAGTCACAAACTACCATGCATTTCATACATTGAAAAATAACCACGAGATTTAAATATTTAACTATTTACATACATAAACAGATATATTCAAACAAGTGGACACATTTCCTGTTGAAAATATAATCCATCACGAAAAAGTAACTTCCTTTAAAGCTACACCATAAGCAGTTTCTTTCTTGACTAGCATCTACACACATACATAACTAGATATTGATATTGAGCTCTCTTAGGCTATGTTGGTTTGTAAGTTTACAGCATGGATTGCTCTATACACAGTAGATAAATATATATATATATATATTAGAGATGTCACGATACCCGTTTTTCTCAATTCCAATTCTCGATTCCGATTCTTAAGTCCAACCTCAATTTTTCGATTCTTGATTCCGATTATTGAACAGTTCCTTTTTAATTATTTCTCCAAGCATTATTGTATACAAATCTAAGTGCCTGATACCCTAATTCCCCCTCAATGTGAAACTTGGACTCGACCATTACAACATATGGTCGCTTGAAACTTTAATCTCACAATCTTATAGATATTTACTAAACACACTAAAAGTCTTCAAAACTGAAAATCAAAGTAAAAAATTCAAATAGATAAACTCGAAATTAATACAATAAATTGCGGATTTTATATAGGAAAGAAGACATTTTACACGTTACAAAAATTTTAAGTCGTCCGCCATAACTGATCCTACGCACGTTAGCTCGCCAGAAATCAGTGATGAAGTTTTGGCAACGATTTATAGATACATTTAGTATAAAATATTTGATAAAAAGATGTAAATTTTTTTGCTCTATTTTTATTAACTACGTCAATTTTTTTCTATTTTAATTAAACTTGTCTTATTCAAAAAACTGAATAAAACGTTAACAATTTAAAAGCGACAGGTAATATAATTGCAGGAGAGCGGCCAAATTTGATTGATAGGAATATCGTAGCTTTCGATATACACATTGTGATAATATATCAATTAATGATAGATATATCAATATATTACGGAAAATTTCCATCCCTAGTCTACGTATTATGTATCGATTGTTTGTTTAGAATCGATTCATCTATTCTGACAGTCTCACTTAACTTTTACTTTTAAAAAAAGTGTCAAAGTTGTTAAGTTTTCACTTCTTTTTATTGTCATGTCGGATCGTATTATATTCAAGACCATTTATTTTTCATGTAGAACACCTCAAAATGTTAAGGTCTTACTATATTTGGGCCATTACGGTATATTTACAATTTGCTGGTATTTAAGTGAAACGGCAACTAAACTAGTATGAGAGATAATCGACTATTATTTATTTTGAATTCTACCGTTTAGTTCAGTTGCTAGTTTTATTGAGAGCCAAGAGTATAAATAGAGATAATCGTATTATTAAGATCAATTCTCGGTTCTTTCGATACCAATAAGAATTGAGGCTATCGAGGAATCGAGTTTGACAGCTCTAATATATATATATACAGATATATATCTTATATATATATATATATATATATAAGATATATATCTTTATATATATATATATATAAAGATAATATCTTTATATATATATTATATATATATATATGACTAGCACCAAAAAAAACTAAGAACTCTGAAGTATTAAAATAATGTAAGCCTTTTAATTTTCGAACAATCCAATAAACTAACTTAGCCTAAGAGTAGGGGCGTGGAAAGCCAATTTTTCTACTGGGCAAGAGGTTCACCAAAAATCGGTACTATAACTTTTAACCAATGAAAGTTTTTATGCGTATAGATGGACTCTGTTGCCCGCCTCTTTCTACTTCCTTGTCTAAGAGAGTTAAACAATATAGAGCTCTACAAATACCATTATTTTAGCTTTATAATATATCAAAGCACACACACCAATATTTATATACCTATTTTACTATCGACACTAGTCACTCTAAATTAATGGTCAGTATCAATAGGCCATATACTTTTAATTATTCAGAAAGGAGGATGATATAATAGTTTTAACTTCAGTGATATTTGGCCGGATAATTCTGATTTTATATCCATTGAAATATTATCTTATTGAATAATAACATTTAGTTGGCTTTGGTTTATCAACATATCTGTTAACCTCCATTATCAGTTTAAATTTGTTCTAGATTAGTCTGATCAAATACCTGGCATAATTGTGGGGTCCGTTTATCCACATGCGTGATGCTAAGCATTCTGTGAACAAAAAAATCTATAGCAATCAATTCCTGTGAGGTTTAAACTTTTAATACTTTCTTTCATTATTTTCCCCCGATAAAATGGCGTTGGGCTTAAATAGAGTTACGTGTGAGATTATTCATTTTCAAACTCTTTTGTTTGTTCAATATCTTTTTGTGTATGGTTTATAAGAATTACATTTTTATTAGGGCTATCCAACCAACTGATGATCTTGTATGTGACATATTTTTTACCATTAATTTGATATATTTAACGCCCACTAGCTGAACTGACTGATTTTATCGGCACACGAGAATTGCTATGAACAGGAGTGAGAGGGTTTACAAATTTTGCCGTGAAAGATATTTTCACATACCTCCCAGGGTTCTTTTACATACCAAAATTTACATGAGACCGACGGCTTTACTTCATCTTCAAAGGAAGTTGTTTTATGGATTTGTATCGCTTAGGAAAAATCAACTGACCTCAAAGGGTCCGAACCCATACCCATTGGTTCTTGAGGTGAGCACTTTACCCGAAGACCACCAAGGTCAACACATGAGTTACAAACATATCCAACTATAGAACAAATAAACAACACATAACCCCAGGCATTTAATTCGCCATTGTGAAAGACAAGGCACCAATTTTCCAAACTATAATATTTTTGGCTACATCGGGAATCGAGCCCAACACCTTAAATCAGTATTTGAAAACGTTCCCATCTGATCTAATGTATTTGGCTGTAGATACGAAAATGTTACAACTATAATTTATTTTCATTTTCATTACATAAAATAATAGAGTTTTTTATGGTTATTACTATGTTTCACAGATTTACAATGGTCTAAAGTGGCGGGGATGAGAAGGATAGTTAAAAGGAACTGCATCAACATTCTCTTGAAAGGAGTAGGACCATTCACCCCCTCTGACCCTGGCCTGAGTACAAACCTTCAGAGTCCGTCACGCCAGTGATACCTATATAAAAGGAGGTGGAATGGGGCTTCGAACCTGCACAAAAACTCCAAAGTTATTACAAAATCTGATCATCAGCCAAACATTGTCACACATTACTATCGTAATCTTCCCTTGTTGTTTCAATTTAGTGTCAAATAAGAGCCTGCTCGTCGTAGACCAACATTTTCTATAACTAAAAGAGCCATCATGTTTGGCATGCATTAAATTAATAATTAAAAATCAATAATTTATTTTTAATTTTATGGCTAACACCAAGATCATTAGGGTCAGATTGAAGGAAACGCGAATAAAAATTCATATTCTTACAGTTTTTATAACAATAAACCTTTTTGGACGAGGTAAATTTAAATTAACTTTTGACATCTTCGTATCTCAACAGTTATTGGATTTTTGTCGTGGTCATAGTAGCGTTTAAACAGAAGCTTATTAAATGAAAAGAAAAGTCTTGTTCAAATTCCGCTTTGCCCACGACAGATATTCAAGAACTTTTAAGTTTACTTCGTGGAGAGAATTAAACTAAAAGGATCTACTGAAGCAATATTTGATTCATTTTGACCAAAAGGTTTTTATTTATAAAAACTGTAAAAGTATTAACCTTGACTCCCACTCCCTTCCATTCCACTTTAAGAGACCAATTTAAGGGGTGGCTCTGATGTGCACCCCCATTTGAATGGAGAGGGGATGGTAAAACCACGATGATACGTCACGTTTGAAAAACAACCCAAATACACCAAGTCGAGAAACGAACCTTGAACTCCGGTCATCGATGATCCACTTTATTCCAAGGCTGACCCGTTATACCGTGGGACCAACAATAAGGGTAGTTGTATTGTTGACCCACTTTGGTTTTCGCATGGTCTAAGTCGTCACTCTAGTAATAGACTAGACTGCCGATGACGGTAAGATCGGGGTTCGAATCCAGGTCGGGTGTGTGGAGGGAGGTTTTCCCTGGATGGGTTTCCAATATCTCTCCACGAAAATATGGCTACACTTCCTCTAAATTCTAATATCCAGCCCAATAACGTAATTAGTACAGGGGCTGTACAAAATACTGTGAACACCAGGGAAATAGGTAATTTTATTTTTAATTAGGTGTTGGTCAACCACTTGCCTTTAATACAGATGCACTCCTTATTGGAATTGATTCAAACAACTTTTGAATACTCTACAGTGGTACCATGTTGCACATTCAAACAAAAGTGTTTTGTTTAGGATTTGAGTCTCCAATTCTCAAATAACCTTAAGGATTCAAGTGTCCCATCCTTAGTATATATTCTAAGAAGGAGTATATTTCATCCCTTTCTGAGTTTCATACTTCTTTCTCAATGTGTATTTTTCCTTCTCTCCCTTTCAATATATTCTAGCGTTGTGTTTTAACCTCCCACCCTTTCAGACTCCTTCAATTTCTTATCTCATTAAATATTTCGTCCTCCCTCTCTTTAAATCTCTTCCCGAAGCTTTTGTTTTCCCTTTTCTATGTTTTAAAGTGTTGTTTTCCCTTATATTTATTTTAATCTCTTCTCATAACCTGTATCTTTAACACTCTCTATATAAACCCCTACATGCACATATTACATCTCACAAATCTTCAAGAACTACATAATATATAAATAACCTATATAACAAATCTACAAACTCCGCATCTCATGTAGGGCTAAATATATTTCAAAACTTAAAGCTCCATGCCTTATTAAAATATATTACATATCTTAAAGCTTTATGCCTTATATATATATATATATATATATATATATATATATAGAGAGAGAGAGAGAGAGAGAGAAGAGAGAGAGAGATCAAATTTTCAAGATCCATAGCTTATTTAAATATATAACAAATCTTCAAGATCTACATTCTATATAAATAGGTAGTAGGTATATTAGAAATCTTAACTCTCCTTACCTTATTGAAATAGATTATAAATCTTCAAGCTCCATGTCAACCTCGGTGGATCTTGGGGTAAATTTCTCGCCTCAGGACGACGATATTCGTGAGTTCAAACCCAGCTGGGTTCGAAGGATTTTTCTTGGGCGATAAAAATCCTTAACACAAACTTCCTTTGGAGGGGAAGTAAAGCCGTCAGTCTCAGGTCAATTTCGACATGTAAAAGCACCCTTGAAGGTATGTGAAAATACCTTTCCTGGCAAAATTTATAAGCCCTTTTGCTCTCACTCGTAGAAACTTCTCGTGTTCTGATATAATAATGTTGATACAGAAAGTGCACGTTAAATGTCTCAAATAAATGAAAATTAGATTCAATCTCCAAACCCTTTAAAAATAGATTATAAATCTTCACTCTCCACAATCCACATAGATGTATTACAAATCTTCAAACTCCACAGCTAAAATAAATATATAACATCTATTCCAGCTCTATAATATATTTTAATATATTACAAATCACAAAGATTCACATCTGATGTAAATTAATTACAAATTTCACGAACCATGTGGACGCTCACTAACTGTGTTGAAAGTATTATAAATTATGTTGCACTTCAACACAAACGAATTATTTTTATATTTGAACGAAATCATAAAGGACAGAATATAATTTGACTAGGTCTATCCTATAATTATTGAAAAGTATAAATACCTATAACACTATCGATATTACGATATGTTTTTATAGCACTCTATATTATTATTACATAGTTAGAATTTATTTCATTTATAAAAAGATCAATTATAAATTTAAATATGTATTGTTTCAAATGACAATATATATGTACAAATATTTCATAAATAAACAGCAAGTACTAATCTTATTTTTGTAGGCTCGATCAGTTTCTTCCATGTTTGAAAAGGTTGAGTTGCCCAACTACACTCTTGCATACAAACTAATGGTATCCAAACGTAAAAGGTAGAGAGGGGGGGGGGGGGCGGGAAGGGGACACAATGATCTGGTTTCAGTAACTTCAAATGGAGAGGTGTAGTTTCATTACTTTAGCGTTTTGAGTGATATTAATTTACCTGTGAGTACATTGTCTGAGGTATTGTAATCGAAGGATTCCAAGTGATTAAACATAATAAAAATATCTAGTTAGTATTCATATTTTAAACTATGTCAATTTTAAGTAGGTTCATTTTTGACAAACATAAATCAGCTTGTTAAAAATCAATATTAATTAAATACAATTGGATGAAATTATCCTTATGCAACTGATATACTGCCGTTCACAGAAATTAATTTAAATTTAATTGAAAAATAGCCAACATGTACAAAAATAAAACTTATCACACGTCCGTCTATCACAAACTCTGGTTTGAACTATTAGTAATAAAACACGTTACAAATCCTAGAACGATAAAAGGCAGAAGAGCATTGGTGTGCTATTTGAAAAGTCAAGGCTTTATATATATATATATATATATATATATATATATATATAATCTATATATATATATATATATATATATATATATCTATATATATATATATATATATCACCGTGTCTTAATACCCTTTCGGGTTATACGCTTCCAAGGCTTTATTCCCGTGTCTAGATCTAAATTTAAACTTTGAATAAACTCTTTAAATAAATTTATTTAGATATAACTATTCTTTTAGCACCACGTCTTACTACCCATTTGGTCCATAAGTCTATGTACTAGCTACGCCAATGGTTTTAGGGATTAGGGAGGTTATATTTATAGTAAGTGTACTAGCATTTGCGTGGAGGGAAAGTGGAAAACAATTTTAAAAATAAAAACACCCTTAGTACACCCGACAGAGATTCGAGCATTGATTTCCCCGTCATTGGCAGTCTTAGTCTACAGCGAGAGTAGCGCTTTAGATCTAGTGTTGTGAATGTGAGGAATGCCAGGCTCCACCGTGGTTCGGATTCCACGTTAAACTGTAGGTCCTCCATTTCATCTCACAATCACCCTACCATTACACATTAGCGTAAGTGCGTATAACCCGAACGGGTAGTAAGACGCGGTGCTAATAATAATAATAATAATAATAATAATAATAATAATAATAATAATAATAATAATAATAGATCTAGTGGCCATCGAAGCCGGTTGGATATAAATTATTTTTCTTACTGCCGTACATTTCCGCACAAGTTTATAAAAGGGGTTGAAAGTTTTTTGTAATTCTGGAACTGGCTTATTTATAAATTGTTCTCTACAGTTTAAGAACTACTAGCTGAGAATAATTCTAAGTCTAAAGATTTATTCTTTAATTTTATCCTCCAAATAAGAAAGTATTAAATATCCTGGTGGTTGTATGGCTACAACTAGTCTACATCTTAGCTAAATCTATTAAAATATTAAAACATAATAGGCTACACATCCATTAAAGCTGATAGTTAGGAATTCTATGATAAAGGCCTTCGTCCATTGATTTTAGATGACAAAGTATTAATGAGGGAAGAAATGTAAAGCGTTGTTATTACATTTTATAGATAGCTTATCGCCAATCTTTAGATTAAGCTAATATTATGGATTTGAGTCAAATAATAATGCAAATGGTTGTGTTTGGGGAAGGAAATAAATACTCTAAATTTGGTAGTTCTGGCCTATTTAGTTAAGGTGCGATAGTAGATTGCGAGATATGGGCAGTATTTTTGCAGTTTATATAACATAACATTTTTTTTTCGCCAACTAATCTCAACAGTTCTTTAAAATTTGTCAATGTGTCCTAGAATTTAATGATAATTTTTTATCTTATTTAAAGAGTTTATCATCAAAAACTAATATTATCATTATACATTCTCAAGAACTGTTGAGATTATCATGTGAAGAAAATTTAAACTTTATATTTCTCCCGGAGAAATATTTGATTTATTTTGGTGAAAAAAAAAGTTTTTGCAATGAAAACTGCAAAAACACTCTTTTTTTTGCATCTCCTTCCATACTACCTTAAGATTAGAATGTAGATAAAGAAGTAGATTTAATTACGATGTTTAAGATCGGGCTACGACGGTTATTAGGATTGAAATAGGAAGTTGTCGTTTTCACAGTTGTTTAGAATATCACTTCAAACTTTATGGATTGCTAATTTGCTAGCTAAGCTAATTTTAGCTAGTATTCAATTACTTGTATTAGAGATAGTTTAAAACCGCAGTTTTTATCCTAAATATGCGTCGTTCTTTGAAATAATCAAAATTAGATAAAAGTTAATTTTTAAATTGACTTGAATTAATTAACCCTTAAGCCACATTGGCCTTTTTAATCTTTTAATGACTTGATCATCGACAAAAATTTAAAATATTATCTCCGTTTCACAATTATTTTTATTTGAACTACATTCTTGATACAGCCAAATACGTTTTAATGACCTAAATAATATTGGCTCACGGCTTTTAGTTAGTTGGGAATCACGAGTAAATCAGTAACTATACGTCCCAATAATAATTAAATACTTGTTAAGGCCTAGTGAACCATCAAAATAATAGTTCGATTGATCAGGCATCATCTTCTTAATTTATAAAGTAGAAATTTCGAACTTAAAGATATACAAATAAAATACTATCAGTGTCTAAATGAAAATGATGTGATGCTAAAAGCTATTGATTGCGTTAATTGTAAATTACTAAATATATATTTTAAATTACATAAATTAAATGTTTTATAAGATAAATTAAAGGTAAATATAACATTACATTTAATACGAAATGCGTGATACGGACAGCTAAATCATTTACATTGTTTTGTTTTTGTTAATTTCTAAAGTTCCTAATGATTTAGTATAAGTATTAGTATGATGTTATTATTAGGTAAACTACAAAACTAAGTCGTCAACGAAATGATTGGATGAAAATAAGTTTATAATAGGTGGAAATTAACTTTTTTACATATATAGCCGTACACTAGCATACGTACACACCTTAAATTAAATATAGTTGAAAAATGAACCTGGATATGGAAATTAAACCCAGGGCCTTTGGCTTAGTTTGGTACGCTAATTCAAAGGTCCTAGATTAAATTCAAGTGTTTAGGTGCTATATTTTAAAAATATTAATTTATTTACAATTAATTCTGTGCTGGGGGTCCAGGGTTCAATCCTCGGCCCCAGCACAGATTCATCTGATTGCCAAACCCTTCCTTCACCTCTGACAATACGCGTATTAATCACAACTTGTGAATGTGAGGAATTCCAGGCTTCCACCGTGGTTCGGATTTCACGTTAAACTGTAGGTCCTCCATTTCATCTCACAATCACCCTACCATTGCACATTATCGTAAGTGCATATAACCCGAACGGGTAGTAAGACGCGGTGCTAATAATATAATAATAAATAATAATAATAATAATAATAATAATAATAATATATTAATAATATAATAATAATCATTTACAATTAAGTTTGAATCATACAAGATTAAAGAATCAAAGCATTCTATAAATTAAAGTATACAAACATTAAATATACGTACTAAGATTTTGTTTTATTTATTTCATTTGTGTGTTTTTCAGATGCAGAAGTTTCGTCTCCACGGACTAGTGGCTGATCTATGGCCTAACATTCGATTAATGCAGCTCACAGGCCATTGGTTGTTCGAGTTTCATCAAGAAAACAGTTTAATGTGGACCTTTTTGAGAATGGCGTACTCATCAATGCACACTTTACTTGTCTTAATCAACTTTATATTCGTGTTTTTCAACCTTTACAATCAATCTGATGACGTCAATGACTTGGCAGCTAATACCATCACTGTACTCTTCTTCGCACATTGTGTCACCAAGCTGGCCTATTTCGCCATGCGCAGTCAAAAGTTTTACCGTACATTGAACCTCTGGAATGCCTCAAATAGTCATCCTCTATTTGCTGAATCTAATGCAAGGCATCATGCTATAGCGGTCTCCAGCATGAAGCGGCTATTAATTCTTGTAAACTTATTTGAGAATTGGAAAAAATTAGAGACTAAACATGGAGTGCTTTCAGAGTAGATTAATCCTGTTAAGACATTTGGTTGTGAAAGTCCTTTCGACACGCAATTGCAATTTTAATCCCACTGTGGACTAACTTACGTAAGAATGTGAATGGAGTCAATTTTTTTGAGCAAATAAATGCAAATTGATTAGACCGAGCAATGTAATAGATATAGTAAAGTATAGCCTTAACAATCGTATCCACCCTGACAACACTCTATGCTTCACCACTAATAGTTTCAATCCATTTTATCTGCACATGAGTTTTTGTAATGCAACGTCTTAAAAATTTAATTCTGACTAATAAATATGTTGTTTTATGTTTATTATCTGAAAGAGTAAAATACAAAACAGAAAATTATATCCTTAAAATCACCGAAAACCATCAGTATGTATTGTTTTCATATTTATTCTATAGTATTTAGTTATTCATACAGAAAACTATTATATATTTATCTTTTAAGTAGAATACACTTAAAATAATGTATCAGTTCAATTCTAATAGAGAATAATAATACCCATTTGATAAATAGCAATTTATCTCTATATTCTAGTATTTTAATATAAATAATATTTGAATTAAGTAATGTTCCAGTTTTAAATAAGATTTTAACCACTTTATTTAAAAACTAGCTAAACCCAATTTAAATATTAGAAAAATTCTGTGTCTACATTTGCTTTATTGTCAGTAAGCAGAATTAAGGGTTATTTTTTATTTTAGCACAATTCGGGTTAGACGCTTATTAACTAGTTGATCTGAAATCTTGTCTCATTACAGATAGGCACTGGGACAATTTTAAGCGTGGTGGCTTGGACCACGATTACTTTCTTTGGTGACAGTGTTCACACTATGCCTGATCCGGATGACGCTAATGAAACTATTACAGTGGAGATACCGAGGCTTATGGTGGCTGCGTGGTACCCCTGGGATGCGATGCATGGATTAAAATACGTTGTCACATTTGTCTACCAGGTATGTTGTCATCTGATACTTTGTGTTTAAAGTTATTTAAAGACTTCAAATCATTTAGCACAGATATGATAAACTGTCGAACATAGATTAAATTAAACATTATTTAGATTGGATATAGCATTCCCACCATCACCAGCCAAACCAATACAATATTTGGTTATTTAAATAGAAGTCACCTATTTATGTATCACTTAATTAAAGTTCATTTATATTATGAATATTTACTTTATAAAGGAATCATAATAACTTATACCCACTTCGGTGACCACATGGTCTAAGGAATCACTCTTGCAATGGACTAGACTGCTGATAACGGGGAGATCAGGGTTTGAATTTCGGTCGGGTGTACTGAGGGTAGTTTTCCCTAAATAGTCTTCCCCCGTTCCACCACATAAACATAGGTACATTTTCTATCAAATTCAACCTGGCTCATACCTAACAAATTAGTGTAATTAGTACATATGTGTATAGCCCGAAGAGGTTATAAGTAAGGGGTGGATTTATAGGCACTAAAAATTTGAAAAAGGGCAGGCAAATAGGCACTAAAAATCACAAAAATAGGCACTATAAAGTAAAAAAAGGCAATAAATAGGCACCAAAAAGAAAAAAATTGGCACACAAAGAGGCATAGTAATGCAAAAAAAAAGCACCAAAACACTCAAAAATTGTATTATTCATTCTTAAAATCCAGCATGAACTTTCTATAAACACAAATTAATTACTATTAGAGCTAATTACCAAATACTTCTCAAGATTTTCAGGTGTAGATTTGGTTCTGTTTTCTGACAAAATGTTTTTATACTGTGAGAAACTTCTTTCGACTTCACATGAAATCATCGGGCAAAACTTCAGACAGGCTAGCTCAGCTGAGCTAAGCTTGACTTCTGGTAGTGATGTAGTTTGTCCTTCTAAGATGTCTGCAATACTTGCCATCACTTTCCACCCAGGATCTCGCTGCAATACTCTGTTAAGTTTGTCGACTATGACCGTGCCAATTGAGCCAGAAGCCTGATTCAGGTTTTTTCTATGCCCCGAAATCTGGTTTCTCCAGCTTTTTCCAAGGAATATTTGCAGCTACCATTGCAGAACATAAGTCATCAAAAATTGCTCTTGGGTTTTAACGGCATCGTTAACTTCAGGAAAAATTGGTTGCGATGCTGTTTTCTTTCTTGAATTCTTCATATGTATTGCAGTATTTTTGTGTTGTTCTAGGTGATACTTCTTCTCGCATTTTACCTAAATATTATAATATGTGTGCATCCTACAAATTAAAATTAACAAAGCATCACCTACAAGAGAACTAAGATTACAATATTTGTTTTGTAAGATCTTTATGTTACGCTTTGGTAAATCTTTACACTTTGACGTTGAACTCCTTCAATAAGAAATGAAACCTAGTTTGAACAATAGCAAAGAATCATGGTTTACTTTTAAATGGTAGACAAAATATGTAATAAAAACCTTGACTTTCAAAGTTAATAGTTTATTTACCCTTTTGAAAAGGTAAAGTACCTCTTTGAAACATGGCTGACAAAAAAATTGTTTTGCCATCCATTGTGACATTCCTATCACCACCAATCCACTGTTTGAATAATAAACTTGTACACGATTTCTCTTTGGTATTTTCTATTAGTTCAATAATCTACACTGAGTCCAATACAAATAAATATTAATGAACAAATATGCACATCTAACAACAGCGTAATATACACAACCACTGAATGAACTGACACTGCTGTGCGCTAGAAGAAAATCTTCGTCACCAGTCTGACCAGTCTGAATCTATCAGACCGCTGGACACATGGGGTTTTCCTACCTATCACGAGTATCCACCACGTGGAGTAACCTAAGAAGTGAAAAATGGGGGGGGGGGGGGGCAGCCGCAATTATTTAGAAAGAAAAAAAAAGGTGGGAGGAAGAGAGAGATAGAAAAAGGCACTTTAAGGCTCCCATTTGTAAAATAGGCACTAAACAATGAAATAGGTATTTATAGGCACTATAAAGTATCACATTATATTTTCAATCATCGAAAATAAAATTTACCTCAAAAGCCTACTTTTCAAAACATAGGAATAAAAAAGGCACTTAGGGCAAAATCCGCCACCTAGTTATAAGACGTCCTAAAGAAAAGATCGTGTTGTAAAACAAATTTATTCGAATAATACTTAATACATAACTTCATTCAGTAGCGTTAAGTAACTATCTTACATAAGGAAATCGGATAGTAAAGTGGAACTTGAGGCAACTGTACCAGAACTCACAAGTACTCAACCGTTGTCATCATTGTTCAGTTTAATTTTCAATAACGGAATGAACAAACAAAAATACTATTGAAACGGAATAAACCCCAATAAATATTCCACACACGAATAAAATAATCACGCCCTTTAAATAAATTAGTAACCAAAATTAAACACATCACAAATAAAAATCTAGCTAACATCAAGACTAACAAGAAAAAGAAAGAAGCCATCCCCGGTGCATATTTTTAGGTGTAGTGCTTAAATTCAACATAAAACAACTAATAACAATATTGAGTTAACTAAATTTTTAAAGATTTTAAACTATGTAATAACAAATTTAAATGAGAATTTTAAAAAAAATATAAACTTAAAGCTTAGACAATTATTCTGGAAACCAAAACTATTTAAAACAGATCTGACCAAAGTGCATTTATCATTACTTTTGATACAAGTACTATTAACTTCTAAGGGCCAGTTTCATAGTCAGATTTATTACGCCTCAAGTGCGGCGCTATACTAAATACAAGACGTCACCTACCTGAAATTGAATGGAATGGGCCAGTTTCATATGCGAAACTGGCCCATTCCATTTTGGTCTAGGTAGGTGTCGTCCTGTATTTAGTATCAATTCGCACTTTAGGCTCACTAAGTCTGACTATGAAACTGGCCCTAAGTATCTTTCATTCACCAGGTCTTACTATTTAGCAGGGTTATCCTCGTGTACTTATAATGTTGAGGTGGAAATAAAAATTATAGAGTTTAAATTAAATTTACACATTTATTTATTTATTTATTTATTTAGCACCACGTCTTACTAACCGTTCGGGTTATACACTTAAATAATAATTACGCTAATGGGTTAGGAATTGGGAAGGTTGAATTTAGAGGAAGTGAGCCCAAATTTGCGTGGAGGGAGAGTGTAAAACAATTTATGAACCACCCCCCCACCCCCACCCCCAGTTCACCCGACTAAGATTCGAACCTCAATCTCCCTGTTCTCAGCAGCCTAGATCAACACGAATCTAGCGCGTCATCTAACTACGCCACTGAGGCGGGTAAGTTTACCCACATTTGGGTGGAGGGAAAGTGGTGAGTAATTTTTTGACGGTCTTAATTCAAGCCCCGACCTCCCCGTTAGGGGGAACCAAACCAGACAAAGCTGACGCCTTAGTTTGTGTTTCCATTGGTGTGGGTAAATACACATATTGTTATTCGTATCCTTCTCAATGATTGCCAATGATTTGTGTGTTAATATGATGGTAAAAACCAGGGTGAAAGAACACATACAACCTTCATTTATAAAAAAGTTTATGGTAACCAAAACAATACCGAACAGCGTTATTAATCATATTAAACACATTAAACCCCTGGACGAATCAATATTACGACTATTGGGCTATTTGATGAAATGATAATTACTCAACTTGGAAACCGAATAAAACACCTAATTCGTATGCACCATGTTGGTTAACATTTCCTTTCACATTATAGATCCGTGAAAGAGTTGTAGAAAAACTACTAAAACGCTAACTAAATATATATTACCTTTATTAACTAAATTATTGACCCGCCTCGGTGGCGTAGTTGGCTAACGCGCTAGTCGTATTGAGCTCGACCGCCGAGGACGGGGAGATCGAGGTTCGAATCTCGGTCGGGTGAACTAGGGGTGGTTTTTCCTAAATGGTTTTCCACTCTCCCTCCACGCAAATGCGGGTTCACTTCCTCTAAATACAACCTTCCCAATTCCTAATCCATTAGCGTAATTAGTACTTAAGCGTATAACCCGAACGGGTAGTAAGACGCGGTGCTAAATATTTTATTAACTAAATTAAAACTTTAATTGTTTGAGATACTCAATGGTAGGATTTGCTAAATTAGGTTAGTTTATAGTTAATAACATATAAACGATTTAATATAAATAAATTATAAATTAAAATATATATTTTAGTGTATAATAATTTTTGAATGGCCCCTACTATAACTCTAAGCTTTAATTTAATTGCGATGCTTATAACCTGAACAGATAGTAAGACGCGGTAGTAAAAAATAAATTTTAAAAATCTTGTTATATTGCCTTATGTTTAACACTATTTTAGTTATGTTTGTGCGTTTTGTAAATGTTCAGTCACTATAAGATGTTCAAGTGATGGACTTATGTGGGTGAACCTTTATGCTAGCTCTAAGTTAAAAGCATTGTATGCAATGCTAAAGAACACGGTGAAACGTTATCAACCAAAGTAGGCGAGTTGAGTAATTATTTTCTAATCCAAGAATACATTAATCCTAATATTTATACGTTAAGTGCCTTAACGTATTTAGTATGATTAACAAATCTGTTAGGTATGGTTTCTTCCGTCGTACACCCTTTTTCAAATACAATAGAAATGTATTAGTGCAAAGTCCAAGGGATCTTTAAAACAATTAGAAATATCCATAATTCGAATTAACCATTTTCATGAATATTTAGGCAGCTGGTATGAAATAAATCAATAACCTTAAAATATGCCACATATAATCACACACATTTCATATGCTTTATAAAGCACACATATACAATAAACACAAGATTAAAAAACAAGAAAAATTCAAACACTAAATATAAAAACTTGGAGAATTAGCATTGAAAATTGGCAGACTTAAATCAGAATTGATGAAAGCAGAACCAACACATCCCCTATATTAGGAAACCCGCTCGCCACCGGTGCATAGTTCCCAACTTTCTCATTTACTATGTGTCAATAGGCTAACTCCCAACTTCATTTTACATTCTCATCATATGGGGTGGCTTAGTAAAGATCGTAAAGTTAGGTTTGAAATGAATACAAACTCGAAAAATTAACAATGGGTAGTCTTTGAAATATCCAAATATTTCATTTTAAAATTCTAATCAAATGTTATTTGTTACCATTGATTTAGATAGAAATTTCATGGGGAATCGTGGTGAGTTTCAATTATCAAATTTATTGAATTAACCAATGCTAAATTAGCCAAATCCTACTTTATATGGTGTTTGTGCTCAACCAAAACCAGAGGGCCAAATAGGTAAATGTTGTATTACAGCTGTATTGGTTGTTCATCACAATGGCTCATGCCAACTTGCTGGACGTGCTCTTCTGTTGTTGGCTCATATACACTTGCCAACAATTGGTTCACTTGAAGGAGATCATGAAACCTCTCATGGAGATTAGTGCCTCCCTGGACACACTGATGCCTCACACTACTGAGCTATTCCGAGCTGCCTCCAGTTCTTCTCATGCCCCGTTGCTCAGCGGGTCCACAGGTCAGATAATAGAGGATACTTTAGAGTTTAGATGGTCATAGCTATTGTCAAGAATAATATTTGATATTAATTAAATTGAATTTAAAAGATTACACAATGATCAATAAAGTACTATGTTTATACTGATATTCATTCTTTTATTTTGAAGTAGGTAGCTAGATAAAACACTTTTTTTTAAATATGTGTTAAAGAGAAATTTAAGCAAAACTAATCATGTTCATTAAAAGAAGTAAAAGAATATATATTGGGTGATACATGTTTGCATATTTTAACAGGATCATTTGAAATTCACTTGGTAGTATATAACTTTCGATGTTCCTAACAAGCTAACCACTCAACTACGAATAAAGCCCCAATCTTTGCTTCTAATTATAATATTTGTTTAAATAAGACTATCTTCATTCTCTATCCTAATTTTACAATCTAATGCTTTAGTATAAACTAAAGGGTATCATTAAAACATCGTGGATGTCCTCTCTCAATCTTAACTACAACGTAATTGTCAACATTTGCTATATAAAACTACATTATGTTAGTTTTTTTTAAAGTTAGACTGAATAACAATTTGTTTCACAGTTTTTGGACCACAAAACTTGAGTATTTAACAATTACATCCTAATGGGAAAAGTAAGAATCTGTGCTTGCTAAGTTTGGTGCGGAATCGTTTGAAACATGTTACTTTCAAAATGTTGAGTCCTTCTATATACACGTTTGAAATATATTTCAATTTTAATCTAATATTATATAATTATATAATATTATAAGTATATAATATTATAATATTTATATAATATTATTTCATACACTTAAAAGTTTTTATAAGATGTCGATGTTTTATTAATCTTTTTCGTTTATAAGGAATACTCGAATTCTACATTATTCCAAATTAAATTATTTTTTAGCAAATTTTTCTATACATTTTCATAATTTAATAAGATAATCTAAAAAATCTTTGTGACCTAAGACGACACAAACCTTTGAACCTCTTAACATAGGCGGAAGGAATCTAATTAATATTACCAGCAGAGTAATGCTCAGATATACAATTTCAACTAAATCACCAGGGCAAATAAAAAAATCTATCTTTAAAAAATCAGTCGTTGGTAAACCACTCTTAATTTTAGAGAAAGAATCAAAATCGCTATTAAATTTGAGGTATGGCCATATAACATCTAAGTATAATGTTTGAACGAAATCAATTAAATCGATACGACCATAACCCCAGGTACACACAGGCATACAGACGGACAGATATGAGGACTGACATTTTAAAACACACTTTTTTTTTAGTTCAAAAGGACATAAAATGTCAAGATTCATCATCATCTTTGAGTATACATTTTTTCTATTATTTTTTAGGTAAAATGTATTAATTTACAAACTTTGGGCAACATTCCTTATTTAATTTAATAGCTATGAGGAGCAAAGTTTATGGGTTTATGGGTGGGTGTTGACAGAAACTTAGTGATTCTTAATTTATTTAAGTTGATCCTGCACTAACCAAACAATCAGGGCTTGATTAAGGAAGATGATCCCCTTAGCACAGCCTAAAAATGATTTCTCATCAGCCCTTCAATTAATAAGCTGGTAAGACATTAAGATTCAATAGGTTCTGAAGATGAAATAAGACATTAAAAACTCAGTACTCTTCAAGACCACACCCATGTCAGAGCACTTTGCTATGTTATCTAGAAACTGTTTTTACATATATTTATTTAACACTAAATAGCAGCACGCAATATAAGTCAACTACTAACGTATAACTAGAGCCAAAGATAGCGAAAATTCATCACTGTTTTATGCTATGGTATCTTGGTGCCCTAATCACGTGCTTATATTTCTTGATGGTTAATCCATGCTTGCCAACAGTTAACATCTTTTGACTGACTTAGGACCCATTAATAAATTTATCGCAAGAAAACACTTAAGGCGATTCTTACATATCCCCGGTTAATTGAAGTTCTCTTTCGACTATCGACAAGATATGTGTCCAGACCTCTAATAACTTCAAGTGAGCCCACAAATATACCTAGCATATATGCACGCTGGCTTTGCGATTTGAAAAGTAGTATTCATACCATGAACAACACACGACGAATAATGTTATATTAAAAAACATCAAAGTTTAGATCAGTCCGTGTTGAATTATTTTGTAACAAGATCAGGGGTGCTTTTCTCCTCCAAGCCTGGCCATAATGTCGATGCATTTGTTAGTTTTTCTTCTGTTGTTAACATGTAACGTTTAAGGTGGGTTGGATGTAAACGCGAGATAGGGCCCGTATTTTTGGAAATTTTATAATCAAAATATATAAAATATTGCTTTATCAGATGCATTCAGTTTAATTTCCTACACATAGTACTCTCAACATTTATTTAATTTTGTCATGGGCAGTGTGACATTTGACAAGATTTATTTTAATGAGGGGAAAAGTCTTTGTCGAATTTCGTGATGCCTATCACAATTATTCAAGAACTATTGGAATAACATAAAGAAAAATGTAAAAATACGTATAATATGGTGAGAGTGTATGAATCATCAGAAAAGGCAAGTATTTTTACAGTTTTTGTGCGTATAACCCGAATGAGTATTAAGACGCGGTACTAATAATAGTTTACAGTTTTTATATCAAAACTTTTTTTTACCAAAATAAATCAAATAATTTTTAAATAGAAATATGTAATTTAATTTTCATCTCATGGTAATTTCAACAATTCTTGAATACCTCTCAAGGGTGTCCTGGAATTTAATGACAACTTTTTCTCTTCATTTAAAAAGTTTCTCATCTAATGCCACTATGCTCTTAACAGATATTCAACAACTGCTGATAACCCGCCTCGGTGGCGTAGTTGGCTAACGCGCCAGTCGTGTTGAGCTCGACCACCGAGGACGGGGAGATCGAGGTTCGAATCTCGGTCGGGTGAACTGGGGTGGTTTTTTCTAAATGGTTTTCCACTCTCCCTCCACGCAAATGCGGGTTCACTTCCTCTAAAATCCAACCCTCCCAATTCCTAGTCCATTAGAGTAATTAGTACTTAAGCGTATAACCCGAACGGTTAGTAAGACGCGGTGCTAAATATTATTATTATTATTATTATTATTATTAACAACTGCTGATATCAACACGAGAATAAAACTGAGCTTTATGTTTATATTGGAGTAATATTTTATTTATTTTTGACAAAAAAAGTTTGTTATAAAAACTGCAAAAATGCTACCATTAACTCGCGTTCCCCACATTCCCACACACTCCCGTGTTTGCCTGTCTACCAGCTCTGACTGTTGGAAGCGACCCTCAGAGAGGGTAGTTGGCTTGTTAATAACTAAGAGTACCGATCTGTTGTCACAGACGAAATACCTCTTTTTGTGAACGTGTTTATTGATTGAGGAAGGCAAATGGAGTTGGAAGAAGGGGTTGTGAATTGAGAGAGGGTTATGTTGTGAAGTATCTAGATCGATCCCTAGTATACTGTGATGGTAGACACAATTGCAGTCAGGCCCGATGTGTAAGATAGGGTGTGTGTGATGTCTAGATGACCTGAAAGAAAATCACAAATTCATATTAGACACTCAGTCAAGTATGGATAAATGATTGTGAGTTTGTGAAAAATTACTTATTGATGGATGTCAATTTTGGTTAAGTGGATGGGGTAAATAAGGAAATAAGGAAAGGGCACTAGGACAGGCTGGTTTGGAATTTACTTAATTGGGTAAGGGACATCTTAATTCAGTCTCGGCTTTTTGTACATCCTTGGTTCCTGGTGGTTGTACTGCATTTTCCCCTAGCTCTCGGGTTTTGGTGTAAAATCTTCTGTTTCGTTCTTCGTAGATCTCCCTTAGCGTCTTGCTCCTAGTCTCAGCGTGGATAAATGCATTATTTGTTCTTGTGGTGACTCCCAGTATGCACCTGAGTACCTTGTTTTGGACAACCTGAAACTGGCTCAAAACATTTGGCACCGCATAGCTCCACGCTTCACAGGCGTAGACGAGTAGAAGAAAGACTAGACTCCTATAGAGGAGAAGTTTTGTTCCGGTACTCAGCACCTGGCCCTTGAAGAGTCTGTAATTCCGGACAAAGAACCTCATAGCCCTTTTCCTCGAGTTCTCTACGTGAGGTTTCCAGTTGAGGCGGGAGTCCATTATGACACCGAGATATCTGAATTATTTACAGAAGGGAATATCTTCACCAAGGACACTAAACCGGTTCGATGGATGGATCCTCCTTTAAGTTATTCTGATAGCCGTGGATTTCGCAGAGTTTACCTTTATTCTCCATTTTTACAGCCAGTCACAGAACTGGTCCAGGAATCTTTGCATGTGTTTAAACCCGTACTTGATGTTCCTGTGTGGGGTTAAAAATAGTGTGTCATTCTCAAATAGCCTGACGCTGATTTTTGGATCTGTAGGGATGTCAGAAACACATAAATGCTGCACAGAAACGGTGATAGGGCAGATCCCTGCGGCACTCCTGCTCTGATGTTGTGTAGGGATGACCTCTTAACTTCAATTTTTACCCTAAAGAAACGACCGTGGAGGAAGCTTCTTATCGTGTGGATGTACGTCCTTGAGAAGTTGAAGTCAATTATCTTTCGTAGGAGGCAAGCATGCCAGACCTTATCAAACGCCTTTTCAACGTCCATAAGAACCGCAAATGTAATTAATTTCCTTCTTGTTGTAAATCACTGTTGTTTCTTCCACAAAACTGGTGATCGGGTGTACTGTGGAGTGGTGGCTCCGGAAACCGAATTGAATATCAGGAAGTATTTGGTTTTCCTGGGCAAACTGTTTTAGCCTTTTAAGAATTTTTTTCATAAACCTTACCAAGACCGCTGAGTAAGCTTGGGTCTCCTGTTCTGTGGAAATTTGGAGTCTTTGCCTGGCTTCGGGATAGATATTCCGCCACCTTCCAAACTTCCAGAAAGTAGCCCCACCTTAATGCAGCAGAAAATATGGAAGTGAGGAGCAGTATGATTCTATCAGGAGCATGACACAGCATCTCGTTTGATATTCTGTCCGTACCCGGGCCTTTTTTCTTTTTTAGATGCCTGATAACCTGTCCCACTTCATGTCTAGACACCGTGGGTGGTATCACCGGTATAGCTTCCTCGAGAAAGAGCTTCACCTCATCTTTCACCTCTCTTGGGATGTTCTCATCCTGGGGATCGATGTTCGGCTTGAATTGGTCTTCCAATGATTCAGCTATAGCATCAGCTTTAGCCACAGCTGTGTAGGCCATCCCATGACGTCCGTGAATGGCCGAAGTTCTAGTTTTCTAAATGCCCCCTTTAAGTTGTTTGGTAATCTTCCACACACTATCACCACTGTTGACGATCTCCAAAATGTATTCGTTCCATCGGATTAGTTTCAACTGTTTCGCTCTACGTCGAACTTGGGCCCTTAATCTGTTGTATTCTGCCCGATGTCTCGGCAAGAGTGATGCCTGCCATTCATGGCACGCTTCCCTCTTCTGGGCTAGCAAGAAGTTCAGGTCTGGATGTTCCCTCTTTAGGATGACTATCGGGGCTTCGTAGGTCATTGATGCCCGTTGAGCATCAAGCTGCATTGATGTCAAGAGGACGAGTGAGTTGTCCCCTTCTTCTGTCGATCCAACCTTCCACTCTAGTGGTATAACCCTGTCTAAAATGTCCTGGTATTTTGGCCAGTCGGTGTTTGGAATCTTTCTTCTAAGAAAAGAGTTTCTATATTGGTATTTATTGGGAGCTGACAGAAAACCTAGATGTGGTTGGAGTCCAGTTCATTTAAAGTGTGCAGGTCTTCAGGCTGTTTGTTGTAGTCTGTAATAATCTCATCAAGCCCATCCGGTAGATTTCTGTAGTTGGAGGGGTAGAATGTGGGCTCCTCCGGTGCCAAAACTATATAGTTTTTTGATGACGCATTTTCTGCCAGGGTGCGATCAGCTTGATGAGATAGGTGACTGTTTCAGTGTGTGTGTTTACAATTAAGGTCACCAGCGGTGAAGAAATTTCTCTTGGCCTTAAGCGTGTTTAGATCTTGGGTTGTGATTGGGACTGAAGGGCTCCTATTCACAGCACTAAACATTATCTCGCTCCGTGGTATGAACTATTATTGAAGTTGTTTCAATGTTCACCGTACCGGAATAATTGTGTGGTAATGCTTCAGATTCTTCTTAACTAGGACGGCCGTACCCCCACCCTTACCAGTAGGTCTGTCGGTCCTGTAAATATTGTACTCATAAGAAGTCAAAGGTTTTGTTAGTGTTAAAAGCGTCTCAGAAATGAGAGTGATGTCAACTCCGTATGTCTCTAATAGCTGTTCCAATTCGTGAGCCTGCTGTAGGATACCATTGGCGTTCCAGAACATTATGTTCAAAAAGTCATCTGGGTGACGTGTTTGATTGTTTGCCATCACAGAATAATTCAGTGACTGCTTCCAATAGAATAGAATTAGGGCCTTTGTGTTTTTTTCGGGGGCGTTTTTTAGTCTGCTCATGTATTTTTAAGGTGTGCAAGTAGGCCTGACATATTTATATCTTTGAAAATTTGAAGGAGGTCCCTTAGCTCAGAAACCTCATTTGTGGTGGAATTTCCCTCGCTAGATTTTTGGGGGAGGTTTACTATGGCTGCTGCGTATGATAACCGCTTAGCCACGGGAGCGTGCATTTCCGTTGGGATGCTGTTTCACCTAAGTCACTGAGTGACCTGTCTGGGTGGAGCAATTGGCTCCGTTACCTTATGTATCCCTTGGGTAGACTTGTCGAGCTGCTTGTTACGTCTTTCGACTTCCCTGACTAGTACAGGACAGTTACTATAGTTCGCCGCATGCTCACCACTACAGTTGACGCAGCACGCTGGCGTGGTTCTATCTTTCTTGGAACAGGCTGTAGTCAAGTGTTCCCCCAGACACTTGACACATCGTGGGGTTTGGTAACAGTAATTTTTATAGTGACCGAAGCGTTGGCTTCGGTGGCACTGCAGTATGCTGTTCGCCGATTTGTGGTATTCTTCTACCTTTACAATGGTGTAGTTTATGGCCCTGACTTCATAAATCTTTGCAACAGACTGGGTTTTTTCAAGCGTGCAAACAAAAATTGGGAGTGGCCTAGGTGTCACCGTTTGTGGGCTGGATTTCGTGAACTGTTATCTCACATTTTTGGGCTTGAAATCCATTTCAGTGAACTACAAGCTTATATCATCGCATGGCATATTGGAGTAAAGGCCCTTAATCACAACCTTAAAGGGCTTATTCTTCTGGAGCATGTAGATGTATTGCTCAAGGGAAGTTTCCTTGAGCAGCTTTGACAGTGAGGAGTAGTCTCTAAGAGAACTCGTAATAATTTTAATGCCCCGCGCTATACAGTAGAGTTTGTAGTCGTCCTTTAGATTCCGATTTAGGAGTTTAATCATGTTGTTAAACTCCGCCGTGTTTGGTACCCCGATCAGAGGTGTTTTTACCTTTTTGAACCAGTTTCTTCACACCGGGTATCATCTGATGATTCCATAGCGGCACCCTGTTGGTCGTTGTTGTCTTGCCCACTAGCTAGTGTAGAGAACTGATTGTTTACCTTTATTGCCTTTGGCACTGGAACATCAACTCCAAGTTTCGCCCTGTGTTTCCTTTTGAGAGACGTGACTGGTTCATAGTTTAGGTCAGAATGATGTTGGTTACCTTGTGTAGTTTGCGAGTGTCCAGGTTGTTGTTCCCATGTGGTTACCTTCCTTATGGATGGCGTATCCATGCTCCCATCCTGAGACTCCTCAGACAGAGTTCCTTGTCTTCTTCATCCTCCGTGATTTCTATGTCCAAACCGGTAGAAATTTTAGATTTTCGAGTTTAACTGTATCACTTTCCACTCGTTTTTGGGACTGAACAGACGGCCGACCATTCACTAGCCGTTTGCGTTGACACTAATAAATCGTTCACTGAACCACCACAAAGAATATCGTGTTATTGGCCCTAAAAGGGTCGAAATATTTTATGTTAATATTCTTAAGTTAATGAAATTAACGGTTCAAAAACACTGTCCGCTATAGAATCGTTGTTAATCTGCGGAAAAAAACCTACTTCAGCCTTAAAAGGCCTCTGAAGCACTTTAATCGTCGGTTAACAAACACCATACACAAAAAAACCTCGTTGAGACGCTCCTTGAAGTAGACTCATGAATCGTGACCCTGTGAATGTGAATCCTATATCGTGACGTGAGTCCCAACATTTCCACCTTAACTCGCGATCCCTTATATTCCATAACTTAACTGTGAGTTAATTGTTTCCCCCTTTCCAACCTCACCCCATAACTACGATCCTCCCAACTCCTTTCCTCTCTTACCTTCCTTATCCCCTCTCAGCGAATGAGCCAAGCCAGATGTATGGAACTGTTTTGACTAAATTAAGGTGGGGTGGAAGGGGACGCGAGAAAAGGCCAGTATTTGTGCAGTTTTTATGGGAAAACATTATTTTGGCCAAAATGAATAAAATATTGTTCCAGTACAAACATAGAGTTTAATTTTCTTCACATGTTGAAATCAACACTTCCTGAATATCCATCATGAATATAGCGGCATTATACGAGACACTTTTTAAATGAAGAGAAAAAGTTGTCATTAAATTCCAGGGCACTCGTGCCAGATATTGAAGAAATGTTGAGGTCATCATCTGAATAAAGTAAAATTTTATGTTTGTACTAGAGCAATATTTTATTTATTTTAGCCAAAATAGTTTGGTCTTAAAAGCTGCAAAAAAAACATTGGCCTTTTCTTACATCACCTTCCATCCCATCTTAAAAATAGTTGGTAGTGCCATGAAAATTGAGTGATTTGGAAGATTATGAACTTCTTATTATACACAGAAGGAAAATATCCCACTTTATAACTGCGGCATATAAAATACGGGTCCAGGCAAACATTTTATTTACTTGAGTTTTGGTTCAGTTCAAGTTATTAATCAGTGGCATATTCTGAGAAAATTAATGGTTATATAGTACTCTAAAAGCTTCAGAGGTGATTCGGGGGCCGAAGACTCTTAGCCACCGTTGGCCAAGAAGGTTAAGGGATTCTTCCCCTGGAAATATTTGAGCATGAGTGCCTTTAGTCTAGAACAGTGGGTCTCAAACATTGATGATTTCCTCGTACTTGTGTGGTTTCTTGGGAAATGTCACGATCCCTTACGGCCAACTCCAATCTTCTCTATTTTTACTTTCTCTCTATCTTACAGGTAGAGAAAGTATTGTGATCGTCAAAAAATCGAAGTCGAGATTTTGATGAATTTTGACGTTTCATGACTTCCTGAATCCGAAAAAGTGGTTTTTGAATTTCCGTCTGTCTGTCTGTCTGTCTGTCTGTCTGTCTGTCTGTACCTCCAACTAGAGCCTAAACTATTTTATCGATTGAGCTGAAACTTGATATCTTGTGTTTTCATAGGGTTGCCCCGAGGGGTTTTTGGAATTGGACATCTACCCTAAAATTAAGGGTAGTTTACTGAAGGGAAAAAACAGAAAAAGTCGATTTTCTCAAAATCGGCTCTAACGATTTTGATTAAATTTCATTTATGAACATTAATAAATATTCCAAACAAAATGGCTACCCTCAATATTTCGGCAAAATCGCTTTAAGGGCTCCGGTCTGATGCGTAAATTAACATTTTTTATAATAGCTCCGAAACTATTTGAGATATGAAATTACTTAGCATTACAAATATGTATATATATTTATAATACAAATATTTTATTCGAAACATATTTTATAAAATCAATAATTTTTAATCTATACGCAATTAATATATATATTTTTAGCTTTTTGGACATTAAAGCTTAAGTATTGCGATCGTAAAAAAAACTAACCTGAAATGTTGATGGATTTCGACGTCTCATGACCCCCCGAACCCTAAAAAATAGTCTTTGCAATGCCGTCTGTCTGTGTGTCTATTAAAACTTAAAATTAAGGGTAGTTTACTGAAGGGCAAAAAGAGATAAAGTCGATTTTCTCAAAATCGGCTCTAACGATTTTGATTAAATTTCATTTATGAACATTAATAAATATTCCAAACAAAATGGCTGCCCTCAATATTTCGGCAAAATCGCTTTAAGGGCTCCGGTCTGATGCGTCAATTAACATTTTTTTAAATAGCTCCGAAACTATTTGAGATATGAAATTACTTAGCATTACAAATATGTATATATATTTATAATACAAATATTTTATTCGAAACATATTTTTATAAAATCAATAATTTTTAATCTATACGCAATTATATATATATTTTTAGCTTTTTGGAGATTAAAGCTTAAGTATTGCGATCGTAAAAAAAACTAACCTGAAATGTTGATTGATTTCGACGTCTCATGACCCCCCGAACCCTAAAAAATAGTCTTTGCAATGCCGTCTGTCTGTGTGTCTATTAAAACTTAAAATTAAGGGTAGTTTACTGAAGGGCAAAAAGAGAAAAAGTCGATTTTCTCAAAATCGGCTCCAACGATTTTGATTAAATTTCATTTATGAACATTAATAAATATTCCAAACAAAGTGGCTACCCTCAATATTTCGGAAAAATGGCTTTAAGGGCTCCGGTCTGATGCGTCAATTAACATTTTTTTAAATAGCTCCGAAACTATTTGAGATATGAAATTACTTAGCATTACAAATATGTATATATATTTATAATACAGATATTTTATCCGAAACATATTTTTATAAAATCAATAACTTTCAATCTATACGCAATTATATGAATTTTTTTAACTTTTTGGACATTAAAGTTTAAGTATTGCGACCGTAAAAAAAAACTAACCTGAAATGTTGATGGATGTCGACGTCTCATGACCCTCCGAACCCTAAAAAATAGTCTTTGCAATGCCGTCTGTCTGTGTGTCTATAAAAACTTAAAATTAAGGGTAGTTTACTGAAGGGCGAAAAGAGAAAAATTTGGTTTTCTCAAAATCTACTCAAACGATTTTGATTAAATTTCGTATCTAGGCGTTGATTAAGATTATAAATAAACTGGCTATTTTCATTTTCCTATGAAAATGATTTTTAGGGTACTTTACAGAAGCGTTAATTTCCGTATCTCCACAACTATTGGAGAAACTAAACAACTTATCATTGCAAAATTGTAGGACTATCAGAAATAAAAAAAATTTATTTGACATATATTTTTATAAAAGCAGCAGTTTCTGAGATATTTGCAAATATATTAATACAATTTTGTGAGCTTTAGTTGTAAACATATACTACTTAAGTCTTAACGCAATAATTCTCCAATGCCATAGAGTAATTAAATATAAGTATCTAAAAAAGTATGTTATTTTTCCTTAAATCTCTTAGGAGAAATGTTTGCATAGCAATGATCTATCTCCATTTTAGACTCAATAGTCAATATTTACATTTTTTATTGGTCAAAATGTATAAATGAATAATTAAATATCAATGCGATGACTTGAAGATCTGCAACACCTTATAAAATGTTAAAATTTTAACCAGAAATCGAAATTTTAATACGAAGTGTTGACCCTTGTGGAAGACATTAAACTGTTTGAAATGCTCTTAGGTGGACAAAGATGCGCCTCTTTTCTCATTGATTCTATATCATTGTATATTATTTTATGCGTGTTCTTATGTGGAGTGGTGATGATACAATGTACATTATTCCGTTCAGAAATCTTAGGAGTTTATAGAAAGAGAGAGAAAGTCTGTACGGTGTGCCGTACCATTTATTTAACTTATCCATATCGTTGTTTAAGTACTTACCTTTACAGACTACTACATATTCTGACTTCATAAAAGCACACCCGAACTATGAACATAAACCACCAAAATGTGAAATTACCGATGATTATCATCCACTCAAATTGTAATGGAATATCAAAACACACACAATGAAGATCATCGCAATATCCACATAATCAGATATTTAAGTAAACATGTTGGAGCTAAGAGTGGTATGAGCACATTCCTGAATCCATAAGAGACACAGACCCTATTCAATTGGCCAAGGACCAATTTCTTAAAACACGATATTCTTGAAATATGAACTAATATTAATTTTCAAATTAATAATTTATAGGTATATTATACATAAATATTTATTCACAATTTAAACCATGATATTTGTAGAGTTTTCACAAACAACATTGAATTAAAAAACTAGTCCAGCTTCTGGAGATATTTGTGAATGAAGGAAGAGGACGTGCTACTGTGCTGTGAATAACATAAGTGTTACAATTGTGTTGTAAATCGGGATAGAAGATGTTTGTGAACTTTGTGTGAACGAGCTATGAATAGTGATTTTTTTTAATGTTCCGTAAGTTTAGATTCATTATTTTGTGTAGTTCGTTTATTCGTCCATTTGCTATTTTATTCTGGTGCCCTAGTTACATCTTATAAATATTCATGTTGTTAGAAAATTATAATTTTAAATATTCCGTGAATTTTAATTTCTAGTAGAATTAAAGACGTGCCCCAATATTCAAGTAGGAAGCCACAGTTCAAATTTAATGTGAACGACCTCTTTCTCCCTTACCTCTTGCCAGTTGTATTAAAAGTATTTATATTTATTTGTATACTCAGCCACATATCATAAGGCTCACATTTTAAATATATATACATTCATGATATATTTATATAATTTTACCTTGGATTATTCTAACTTTATTTACGACCATGTTAAGGTGGCCACCTCGGTCAGCGAGAAAGTATCAATCACCGTCAGACTACATGGATAAAATAAAATGGTCCCTGTCGTTTTCTGAAACTACCTCTCTATTTTCTCTAAGATTATATTGCCTTTCGTAGTTCACCTACAACCACCCTTTGTCATGTCAATAAGAAAGAGGGTAAAGAAAGCTACGAAATTTATTATCTTAAGTTAAAGAGGAAAGCTCGCTGCAAGTTCTCATATAGCTTAAATTTTTATGCTGTAAGTCTATAAAAAAGACTGTATTTGTTAGAGGAATGGCTAAATCTAGAGATCTTTTTCATCAAGCCTAATATCGCAGGTCTACAAATAAGCTTCCGATGTCATTGAAAATGAGCTAATGTCACATTTTCACAAAAATTTTTTCTTTTAATAAAACTCAAATTATAGGGTTGTTAAGGAAAAAGAGCCCTGTTGGAATCTTTCAACTTTATTTTGGCGTGGACCAAATTTTGAAATAAAGCATTGTATAATTAAATATTACGTTGGAGCAGAATATCTGCGCAGCAATTTCTTTCTTACCTAGACGGCCCCCTTAATAGGCTCATTTAATTGGTTGAAATTACTATGCTTGAAAAAATGTATTTCTATTGTTCTAATAAATACATACATTTATTTACAAGTGTATGCCTTACTTTTTATTACACTATCTAATCCCCTTTTTGTGCCCTTAAAATAGTTTAAGTATAGGAATGCACAAAGGGGGAATAAGAAGCGTAGCAAACCAAATATAATTTTTTAAGGAAGTAAATATTTGGCTGTTTGTTGAAGGAGAACACCCCCAATCATCATTTAAAAAATCCTAATAGCTGTTAGATTAATCTAAATTACAAAAACTTGGTGCTGGTTGGCAGGCTTTCTTTTGGTTTAAGAGTTTTAATATCCCTCCCCCTATCCCCTCTCCACCAAACAAAGTTACACTATTTTCGGGTTTTATTAAATAACTCCCCCTCCTCCTTAGACCAAATAAAAAGGTCCGCCACTGGCTAATTTTAATATATCTTCTCAATTATTCTTACTGAAAAATATATAAAAAAGATATGAAGATAAACATCGTGGAACTGTTAGTAAATATAAATCCTTAAAAGTTATATTCCTTGAGCCACTATCAACAAATTATTATTTTTTTTCCATTGCATATAATATTATATTCAACTAACTCATAAACATATGTGCACAAAATTGATTCATAACATGAAATGAAAAGAAACATTTTTATTAAATTTATTTGCTTTTTATCAGGAATTTCAGTACAAGTTGGTCAAGAAATATATTTATATTATTATAATGTGTATATGATCAAAACACTTGTACAAAAATAGATCTAACCATGGAAGAAAGCGACCCTATACAATTAAGTATATATGAAAGGCGAAGCTTATGGGGATGAATGATTATAATTACATAAAGAATTAAGCCACAACCGAGTGGCCAGTGGCTGTAATATCCGATAGCTTTTAGTAGCCGATGTTATTCGCACGTGCATCACAGACTCTGCCTTAACATGTGAGTGAAGAATGAACTTGAGCATAGGACGATCCCTGGATAGCTCAGTGGGCTAAGCCAAAGCTCCCGGGCTTGGTTCTCGTATCCAGGTGTCATTTTTTTTCATCTATTCAAATAAAATATAGCTTTATTTTAAATTTCTTAGTGTTATTATTTTCAAATTAATTTAAATAACTTACAAATAAAGATAACAGTTTTTGAAACAGCTAAGATCTCTTTGTCAAGATAGTCAATGTAAAAATAAACTTTTTCATATTAAATCCATACCAATTAACTAAAAAAAACCAATATTAATAGCTAAGCTATGATTTAAGGTTTTATTTTGCCTGATATTGATGGTGTTTAAAAATGTATTGCCTTCCTAATATATATATACTGTATTGACTACCTTTTATTTACACACACCCAATATATATATATATATATATATATATATATTAATCGATCGTTTCATAATTAAATTGAATGTGGTACTTACATAATTTGATCAAGTTCCAAATTCTGCCATTACAATTATAAAAACATGTGTTTTCAGATGGAATGGACCTTAATATTCGTGGGATCTATAGTAATACTAACGACTTTTCTGGCTTTCGTCAACAATCGGGCGCTTTGGCAACCGTCCAAGGTGGCGGTACGATTGGTCCCAATGGGCTGACTAAGAAACAGGAGATGGTCGTGCGATCAGCCATTAAATACTGGGTCGAGCGCCATAAGCACGTTGTTAGGTGAGTTTTCTAGCACCGCGTTTTATCACCCACTTGGGATGTACGCCTATGCACTAATTATGCTTATGGGTTAGGATCAGTAAGTTTGAATTTAGAGGAAGTGTGCCCGCACTTTCATGGACAGTGGGAATTTATATAGGGAAAATCACTCTCAGTACACTCGACTGGGATCGAGCGCTGATCTCTCCGTCTTCGGCAGTCTAATCTATTGCGAGAGTAACTCCTTAGACTATGAGGCCACCGAAGTGGGTTTAATTTTAATCCAAAGTCGATGAGGAGACTATGCTCACACGATTATTTTTGACATATTTTCAAATATCCTTGGGCTTACTCTTGAGGCTAGTTTCAATCAGAGTTAATATGTATTAATATAATAGTTATTAATAGTAAATAAAGAACGCTGAATCCTTATTTTGAATTAGCCTATGGTTGAGTGTTTAGATATTATGCTCTTGGTAGTGAAGCTTCATAACATTTACCGTCAGGCTGCGGCATTCAAGTCATCGATTGAATGAGATAGTTCACGTTTACATAAGATATATTAATAATATCAATTATAATAACCCCTTTAGTGGCTGAACTGTCTGAAGCGTCACTTTCGTGTTAGACTGGTCTACTGATAACAGAGAGATTGGGGTTCAAATCCCGGCCGGAGATACTCTTTCCTGAATGTTTTACAACTCTCTTTTCATGTAAATGCGGGTAAACTACATCTAAAAAGCTTCCATCCTCATCCCTACCTCACTAGAGTAATTCATATATAAGTATAACCTAAGCAAGTAGTGAGATGCGGTAATGAATAATAATAACAATAATGTATTTATTTTGGCGAAGTTTAGGCCAGTGCCCAATTAGATTGGGCTAACGTACACTTGAATTTAAAAGCGGGCCATTTTCTATAGTATTTTTGGTTAGTAGCTTATATATGCGTGTCTGTAATAATGTAATGTTGTCCAGGAGACACCCGAAAGTACTAATCATAGCCTACATCCTCTCCGTAAAGGCTCTTTCCATGTACCAATGAGAAGAGGTGATGGTTATGGTGATGGTGAATATAAGGGTGTGGAACCAGTGGAAACTCTTAAACCTAGCCTAAGTCTAACTAACAAAATCCTGGTGACTCTTGAGGTAATCCCCCTTTGGGTAAAACTGCCCATGACACCAGCCGGGAATCGAACCCGAAACCCCTAGACTCGTAGCAATATGTGCTTACCACACTATATGATGGGTTATGTTTGTAATCTATTACTTACTACAGTAAACATAGGATTTGCATAGTAAAGTTTATATATATTACTGAACACTTATTATGTATACTTAACCTGTGTAATGTATGAAAAAGGTACTTGAAAAATGGGAAATTTAATATTTGGAATTATGTTTTTGGAGAGAGGTAATGCTATAAAAGGTTTTCCTTCTTACTATCAGACATATTATTATGACTGACACGGGTGACCTTAATTCACAAAAAGCTAATGCTTTATTTGATCAGGAGTGAATATAGTCTACTCCCTGAACACAGGAATGCCCTGGAAAGAATATTTCATAGCCACAGTTTTTACGTGGGGTTGATTGTAAGAAATTATATATATATATATTTACACAGCTATCACTTCACGTAATGAGGTGCTTTCAATTAGGATTAAACTTCGAACTTAAAAAAAGTGAATGGAAACATCATATCTTTGAAAAGGTTGCTAAGAAAAGATTTTTCACTTTACGAACATTTAGTTCTAGAATAAAATTAATTTTATACTTAGAGCCTGTTTTATTCTACATTTACTTACTAAGCCAAAATGTGTAGTTTTATTAAATTGTTGGTATATATACCCCGTACCAAAGACCACTCAAAATTATTAGATAGAGCCCTTTTACTCTCACATCATCATATGTACATTCCTTTTACCATGAAAGGTAGTGAATTTACCTTTACATGTTACGCTATGGTGCATCTTATAAGATTTGTAAGACAGGACCATACTAGACTCAGTTAAGGTAAGACTGCTAACTTTCAGAGTAAACGGAGTGTAGGCCTACACTATATTTAAACTGAAATGTGGCACTCTTACGTTTCAAAGCAAACGAAGTATTTTAAAATAATCTACATGAAATTTGATGAAAATGTATCACTTTAAGTTCAGATTAAATTATTTTTCAACCTTCTTATAAATAGACAAAACTATAATTAGGGGCTAACATATTCTAACAAAAAGCTAATTTAAAATAAGTGGGGACTACGTTTAAAAAAATACACTATTATGTATGCTGATATATAAGAAACTGGTTTTATGGCGCACAAAAGTGGATGGTGTGGCTTCAAAAAAACATTTTTTACTAGCGTATCTTACTACCTGTTCAAGTTATACGCATACATGGTATTTACTCTAATTGGGTAGGGATGAGGAAGGAAGCATTTTAGAGGTAATTTACCCGCATTTGCGTGCAAGAAGAGTAGTAAATGGTTTATAAAAAAAAAAACCCTCAGTACACTCGACCGGGATTCAAAAACTTATCTCCTCGTCATAAGCAGGCCATTCTATTATGAGAACCATTCGGCCACTGAAGCGGGTAAAAAAAGTTTAATTATTTAGCATTATCTTCCTTGTATACACATAGATATTACGATTTACTTGAGGAAACAGAATTAACATATTTTATTTACAAGTATTATAAACTCTGTTTCCTAGGTTGTTGTTGTTTTTTAGGATTATTTGTTTTTCAATCAACTAATTCCCGACATGCGAGATTTAGATTCCGGTGAAAACGCGGATTAAAATTTCATAGACTGTACCTACTGGGCTCCTTGTCAGGAAAGAAATGAGGAGATGCGCACCTTGAAGGGTTATATCAAACGACGTTTCATTCTCAAAGCTTCCTAGAAAAAAGAGGTGCGGTCATCTATGTGCGTCTCTGTTGACCAAACTGCGTTGTCTTTTTAAACAAAGACGTAGAAAGATGTCGCCATACCTTGCAACTTAACAACTTAAAACAAATAAATCTTATTACCTGCTCTCATTTATAATGTCATGATTTTGAATATAGATGTGAATAATAAATTATTGGGATGTATAATTACATATAATTACACCCATTAGTGTAATTAGTACATAGGCGTATAGCCTGAACAGGTAGTAAGACGCAGTGCTAACAAACAAAAATATTTGAATAGTATTGGCCTTCATACAAAAGTAATTTTAATATGAAAAAGAAAATATTTATGAAAATTATTGAAATTTTTCCAAAATTCCACTTTACTGAGTAAACTTTATCAACATGATGAACCAGCTGCTAGGGTGGATAAAATTCTGACTAAGCTAGTACCTTCATATTTCTGGGGTAGCTCTGAGAAATTTACCTATATTCAAAATGAATCAATCAAAAATTATTTGCTATTCGTTACACATAAGTTGTGAAAGATATTATTTAAATCACTCTCGTTCACTCTGTGCTAATATAATCCTAGCCTTAGCCACAATACGGCCTTGAATACAGCGGTTTTGTTATAAAGCTCCATAGAATACTAAAAAATGAAACAATCATCTTAATTCCTGTAATGTATTTATTGAAGATGATGTTTTTGTTACAGGTTCGTGAGTAGTATTGGTGAAGCATACGGAACAGCTCTCCTGCTTCACATGTTGACTAGTACCGTGGCTCTTACATTACTTGCCTACCAGGCTACTAAGGTCAGGGACAAAAGAAAAAGATATTTATACATGCTATGTTTATCAATTTTAGAAATTAATGTTCGAAATTAAAAAAGTTAGAAATTCTAGGCTCCATTAAAATTGTGTACACTCCGTTTACCCTGAAAGGTAGCCAGCTTACTTTGACAAGCTCCACTATATTGCTTAAAAGATAAGTTCATATTGGTTTCGACCAAGGTAAGACTGCTATATTTCAGGGTAAGTGGAGTGTATAGATATATTTTCAAATTAAATAAGCCAACATTTAGTTGTTTACATTTTTCTTGACAAATCAAAGACTCAAATCTGTTATTAAAAATCCTTTTATAAGTTTTGACAAAAACTAGAACTCAAGTTCCAAATGACTGACTTCTGTAATATGATGGTGTTTGGAGCTCCAATCTCTAATGAATTATAAATCTCAATCAAATATAAATCACCTTATGGGATGTCTTGAGGAAAAAACATTGTAAGCTAATAACTTTAATACTAGTCATATATTTTGTATTTGGCATAAAATAAATAAACTTTTAAGTTTTATAAATAAAATCGAGATCATTAAAAATATGTTTAAATAATTTTTATGGGGAAAATAATCATTTTTAATGAAATAAGCCAACTAAAATCAAATATATTTTAAAGGATCAAATGTTATCGCTCTCTAATTGTGTTTTTTTCCCCTCTTAGATTGAAGCTGTCGATGTGTACGCTTTAACAGTGATTGGTTATTTGTTCTATGGCTTGGCGCAAATATTCCTGTTTTGTTTCTACGGCAACAAACTAATTGAGGAAGTAAGTGTTTCTAGTAATTTCACACTTTAATGAAAATAATAAGCAATAATTGATTTGTTTTACCTCTTCAGGTGAGATATAAGAGTAATATGTTTTTACATTTTCACTTTAATGATAAAGGTTTGCAAAAAATTATTTTTTAACATTATTATAAAACACTATCCAATCAAATTATTATAAAATACAAGTTTAGGCACGTGTTACAAACATACTCGTATCTTTAAAGGTTCGACCAAAGTTTATGTTAAATATTAAGTTATAGTTTTTAAATTAAATATAATATATAAACATTTGAGAGTGTCAAAAACTAAGAGCGACCAACACTCAGAATGTGTCTTGATTTTATTTTAACCATGTTCAACAATTGAGATATTATTTATGACACACACCAAAACATAAATTACATGAATTAACTTTGAAGTTAAAATCTTGTCGCTTGAATAAGCGATCTAGAAGCTGACTGAACTATGTGAAGTAATCCTTGTTAATTTATTATATTAGAGCTCTTCCGTGATGGAGGCTGCCTACAGCTGTCATTGGTACGATGGCTCCGAAGAGGCTAAAACTTTTGTTCAGATCGTTTGCCAGCAATGTCAGAAAGCTATGACAATCTCCGGGGCGAAGTTTTTTACAGTATCTCTGGATCTATTTGCTTCCGTAAGAATATGTTCATATCTATATTGATATAATGTATGAGATAAGACTTCACAAATCAAGTTATGTTGGTGCAAGATTTAAACCAGGGGTCTCCAAACTACGGCCCGCGGGCCACATCAGGCCCGCCACAAGATTATATCCAGCCCGTTCCAAGATTTTATCAAAAAAACAAATTAATGGTTTCTTTTCGTTATTTATTAACCACACAGTTTATTTGACATGTCCAATTTCTGTCCGTACGCGTGCTTCCCCCATGACACCAAGCCAGAGTGCTGTCGGAATTGCAAACCCTCATTTTCAGTCGCAGGCGCCATTCCTTAAACCGACAATAGAATGGCTTGACTGTGACGATTTTTAGGTAGTTCCAAGTCTCCCGGCAGAGGGTTAGCAAAGGAAAGTTCCGAAAGATGTTACTTAATTTAAAAACAAGTAATTATACTGACTAATTATTATAAATATAATTTATTACATATTCATTTGCTTACGGAGAAGAATCAACGTCAATCACTTTTATCAAACACTGACTGCCCTTGGAAAGTGGATTTTTTTTTAATAGACGTGACTGGCCATATGACTTGAATCTAAATGTGCATGTTGAAACAAATTTGATTTATGATCTATTTATGCATTTCAAAGCATTCAGGGCAAAAATAATGCTACTTGAAGAACAGGTGAACGTTACTTTGGCCCGCAAAAAATGTGTAAAATATATTATGTGGCCCGCATAGCAAAAAGTTTGGAGACCCCTGCTTTAAACCGTAGCAAATTGTGTACATATAAAGTATTAATGTTTATTTTCCTTTGTCGAAAAACCAACTGCTTTTTATATATATTTAACTAAAATCATTATTAATAGTATTATTAAATCATCATCATCATGAATCATCAAATTTATATAGATATTTTTATTGGAAACACTTTGGCCGATTGTTTGCCTTTGAAGAAATATTATTACACTTTTTATCACAAAGATACTTTAAAAAAGATTTACTGCCTTGCTTTTTCTGAGATCTGTAAAGAGCTTATATAAGCTATATCTTTGGAATATTCTTGTTTTGAAGTAATTTTCATGTTATTTATAATCTAAGGCTTACAATATAAAATCGCATCCCTGCAAGAAGAGTGCTACAAGTGAAGCATCAGTTTTCAGTTATATTTATATTGTGAAGCCTAATAGATGCTATTTTTTTTACTAAGGAGGCAATGTTTTAAATGTAGCATTTCACTCCTATATGTCGGAATAATATGCTAAAGTTTTGATATATCAATGTACACGCTGGTCTTTGCTTCTACCTGTAACCTTTTGTGTTGTAGCATTATTCAAAAAATATATTTTGTGTAGTTTAAATTATAGATTGTTACAATGTTTTGTAGTAGCATTATAAGTTCTAAACATAATTCATGTTTATATATAATAATCTATTAAATATAGTACCTATAGATTGTTTTATGATTGTACTGAAGCTGAACGACTAAAGTCTGAAATAATAATATTTGAAGAATGTATTAATAAATAAAAATTATTCTAGGGTACAGAAATAAGATGCTGAAATATCAAAATAAGGTAAAGTATTGGGCGCATTCTATGATTTACATACTGCTCCCCCAATCCTTAATTTTAGTGCATCACATTTTCCCATTTCATTTAGGGGTATGCCAAAGATCTTGTTTATTCTGGGATGTGACTGTTGCCAAACGAGATGGTAATTAAATTGGAATGTGTTTGTTAAGATTTTCAAATACCATTGTCCTGGGAAAGATGTGATATTTTATCTAAACAACTCTATTTTGCAACAGTAACACAAGTTATAGATTTATTTGTACCTATACATACCATATAAAGTTCAAATTGAATATATGTATCTCACAAATTTTTCACTGTTCAGCATGACCAAAATAAAGGATATTCCATGCATTTGGTCATTGAGAAGCATAACAAGCGGTTACTTAAATCATGCCCTTTTATATGACTACTCAATTTGGTGTCAATAGTCTAAACTTATAAAAATATTGTTTCCCCTTATGTTGTTCTTGAGCATGGAATATGAAATAATGGATTTAAAATATCTTTCTAGAGATATCCTTGATAACTATACAATAAACTAAACTAAATGAAAAATAATTTATATAGGTAGATATAAATATTATGGAAAGAATGCGTTTAATTCAATATACAAGACATCTTGAAAATATACATCCTGGATGGTTGCTAATGTAAAGAAGTGGAAAAATATTAAATGTTGTGCTGAACATGACATTTATGAATGTACTTGTACAACCAGCATTTGTATAATCTAAGAAAAAGTATATAATGCTACGTTGCACAGAACGACTAATTCCATCCCAATATCACCCTTACTATGCAAAATGTAAAACTGATGTCAACATATGATAATTTTGATTATTTGGACGTACATTTAATGAACTATGAAACAGTAAAGCACTAAAAAACCCATTCCAGTGTCAAGATGAAAATATTTTATTTTTAAAATATTATCAACACTGAATGTTTGAACATTTTTTACCAATGCTACCAATTTTAAGATATATTGGATACTATTAATCCAATCCAAAAATAAATAACTGCTATTAAGTTTCATATAATATTTTATCTTGATTATTCAATATTTTTGTACACCATAATCAAAAAGGAAACTTCAAGAATATACAATATTTTGCAGTGACATATTTGAAGGTTTCACGTGGTTTTCAAATCTTTAACACTCATTATCTAAGAAACACGTTTCTTTACTTCTTTACAGTTCTTGAAGAGGTGTGAAATTATAATTTCAAATCAAGCTATGTTGAGTGCCAAATAGATTACTTACATAAAATCAATAACAGAAAATTATGTTTAAATCTGTAACATAGAAAGTATCTGCATTCATTATATTCAATAATTATTGAAATATCCTTTTGTTATGTTTCACTAGAGAAAATGAACATAATATAAACATCTAAGCACTTTTTTTCAAATTATGCTATTTGTGTAGGTACTGGGAGCTGTGGTTACCTACTTCATGGTGCTGGTGCAACTCAACTGAATGTCCTGGGTTTTGACAGATTATACACACTACATCAACTCCTCTATGTTTCAAGAAAGGAATTTTATGGAAGAAGACCGAATTGGAGTACATGTTTATTTCTAATTATATTAAATGAAGACCGATAGTTTAGTTTCAGATATTTTATCAGGTGATTAATGACGGATGAATAATTAAGTTAAGCACGTTATTAAGATGAATACAACTAAATTTAAATTGAAATTGTGTAATAAACATTCATCTTGAGCCATAAGTACAAGAAAATACTATACATTAGAAAATCAGGATTTTTTTTACATTTTATAAAATAAAACATTATAAAATTATAAAACACCAAACCAAGCTATTATTCTTTTTAAGAGGATTTCGTGCTTTTAACGATTGAGAATATATTTTTTTTTAGCCTGATGGACAAGTATTATTATTAATATTTTACCTAGGATATATATTATGATATAGATACAGTAAATCATTTTATGATTTTTCATATAAACTAATCCGGATGAAGATCTGTATGAGACGTTCATGCATGGCTGAAGTGTGTGTATTTGGGTGTTATAAAATTGAGAAAATCGATACGGAAACACCAAATTTAGTAAATAAACAGACCAGTGGTTTCCAAACTAGAGTCAATGACCCAATCTGGGGTCACTGCATGTTTCAAATCATAATTTTGCGAGCTAAGTATTGAATTTACCTACTCTGTTTTTAGTACTTTACATAACTAGATTTTGGGATTCCGAATTTTAAAAAAAACATTTTTTATTAAAAATGCTATTGATACGACTAATAATGGATCTAATTTTAATGAAATAAGTTTTTTCTCCTTCATAAAAAAATTACATGGTAGTACAAATATGCCATAACTTACTTATTTAATAATAACTCAAATAAACCTTACTTCATATAAAAGCTTTTGACTCAATCAAATAAAATTTATCTCAAAGGGACAGTATTTAAACTAACATAAATTAAGGTAAATTTTAAATTTACTTATCCTAAAATAATTTTGTTTGCATTATCCAAAATTAGACCTAATTAATCTTATTTATCTTGACACTAAACCAGAATGAGATTATATTGCAAGTCTGATACTTTATCCTAGTCGATGGCTTGTCTGCCGACTGAGATAAGTGTCTCGGGTTTGATTCCCGACATGATTGAAAAATGTATCATGATGAAATGTGGGTTTCCCCTTTTACAGTGATGAATTAACCGCCGGGGGCTGTGTGTTATGTATATTCTAGGTTTAAGCTAGTCTTTAAGTCGTGTACGGATTTAAACAGTCGGTTCAGACAGTGCACGTTAAATGTCTCAAATATTTTTTTTTAACTATACTTAATTGAAGCTAAGTAAATACTAACCAATAATATCACAATTATTCTTATTTAAAACACAAGACATCCCCGATAACTTGTAATTTATGTATCCGATACTTATCCAGATAGTAGAGTGTAAAATACAAATCATATTCTTATAGCTCATTATTTTAGACACGATAACAATGCAAAAAATGTAAACTTTTTACTATTTCTATTGCTAGCCTCGTAATCAGCTACTTATAAAAACAAAATTATATATTTATGATTTGACAAATTGTAAGATTCAATTCACTAGAAATGTTGAGAAATTTAATTTAATTCTTGGAGCAAAATACAATTATATTTTTATGTCAATAAACTTTATTTATCGGTAGAAATAATAATTAATTAGCAGAACCGTGCACAAAATGAGCAATATTTAGTTAAAAATATAAACAAATAGTAATAATTTCTTTAATAAAGACTTTTCTCTAAATTTGAGAAAATAAATAGTTTTCTCAAATGAATAAAACAAAAAGAAATGTGAATTTTAGTCTTAAAAAAAGTTCTTTAAAAATGGAAAATGTATAACATCAACATGAGGCTTTCATACCTACAATGTGCTTTAGAAAACTTCAGTAGAGACAACATTGTTTGTTACAATTATTTCACCCCATATTCCCAGCAGTTCCAGAGATGCATCTAGGGAGGGAGGGGGGCCGGAGCGCGTTGGGGGGGGGGGGGTTTAGGGTATGGTCTCAAGGTGTACCCCCACCCGAAGATTGGCCCCATAGCCCCAGCGGTTCCAGATATACGTCTGAGGAGAGTGGGTTGGAAGGTGTGACCTTTTTGACTTACGGTAACAATTGTTGTAATTTTAATAGTAGTTACACAGCTTCAGGTCAATACATCTCCATTATATTAAAGTCCTCATTTATCAATCAAGACCCATAGAATATATCGCTATTGGGTTTGACATGAATATACACGTTCGTATTAAAGAGATAGATACTAGTCTAGGTACACCTCGTCTATCCCGAAAGATATCTCTTACCTTGACTGATTACACTGCGGCATTATTTATAAGCTACACCATAGTGGAAACAAGATGGTTAAGCTTGCTTCCTTTGAGGGTAGATTAAATAACGTTTAAGATAAATTAATTTAAAGCAATATAGTATTGGTTAAAAATTATGCTTTAATTTTTAAATTAATACATGAATGGGAAACAAATTAATCACCAAGACAAATAATTTTCGTTAAATAGAAGACATTTCAAAACTCAACATGAATGCCTAGCAAGTTAGAAACACAATTTTTAATAGCTCAATTTAATATACTAATGCCGCACAATAAATTTAACCCTACCACTAGTATCTTAGAAGTAAGTTTCGGAGTGTTTCATAATCAATCATACTCTACTCACTTTGAACCATGCTATAGCTACATGCTTCATTAATGTGGTCTTAACTGCTTCAGTGGCCACATTGTCTAAGGCGTCACTCCTTGTGTTAGACTGGACTGATAATTATAGGGAGATCGATCGTGGTTTAAATCCTGGTCGCGTGTACTGAGGGTGGTTTTTCCAAAATTATTTTCCACAATAATTCCACACAAATGTGGGTACATTACCTCAAAATTGAACCTTCCTCATCCCTAGCTCTTTAGCGTAATTATTACAAATGCGTATAGCCTAATCAGGTATTAAGACGTGGTACTAAAAAAATGTGGCTTATGAAAGTACTCGTAATTAAAAAAATATATAAAAACCGGTTGTTATGGCTTATCAAGTAAAATTTAACTAAATAAATGTCTAGATTAATTTTGTACCACAGTTTATTAATAAGGCTCACGAATATCATAGGCTTTAATTTCAAATCTATCATTGAAGTTTTAAATTTAGTAAATCCATTGGCATTTATTTTAGATTTATTATTATATAATCGGTATTTCACATCAAAATATTAAATTTCAAAACATGAAGATCTATCATAACAACTCCAAATTAAGTTATGTTTATTTTAATTTTGTTTTAATTTTTTGGTATAGCACCAATCATAACATTTATTAATACAAAATTATTTTAATCTGAATACCGGTAACCTTAAATATTTATATCTCAAAATAAGTTTTAGTATTTAGTGGAATTTTATGTAAGTTTTATAGAACTTAATTAATTATCTTTTCTTGAAAGAAATTTAGACGTAATTATTTTAAAATTAATGGTCTATCAAATAGTATTATCATTCCTGATTCCTGATTTATATCAATTTGTATTGAGTAGCTTAACTAAAAATGCCCCACTAAATTTTTTACGGCACAAAGATAAGATTCATTAGAAAACTGTTCTTGTAAATAAATAATAGTGTTTATTTATTTATTAAAGTGTTTGAGATACGGTTTGGTATCAACGTTTTATAGCGACAAAATATATAAACACTAGCTAACCTGGAACATAACACCTAGCACTAAAAAGCTGACTCTATCTTCCAGCGCTGAATTGGTCCGTACTAGAATGGACACAACTACTTAGTTTAGCTCTTAGCTTAGACACCCCTTGGGCTTATACAAAAATATCCTAGACCTAAAGATGAGCTTCTTCAAAACTTGATAAGAGAATTTGATAAATAGTATTGCGTTGTTTTTACAAAATATCTGTATTACTGTAGAGTAGCCAATTGGGGAATACTATGCTTAAGTATTGCATGTTTCTTATTAATAACAAGAACATTAACAATAAAAATAATTTAAAAAGTAAAACTGTTAATATGTAGGTAGCTAGTAATGGCTATTTATTTTTGATATCTGAGTCTACGTATTATGTTTTAACATTTGATACATTCTTCATTCACTTTAGTAATAGCTTGACTCTTTTTTCTAAAAACAAAATAGCTAAAATTCTAATGTAACGTTGTAATTAGATAGATTATTTGAATTAAATTGTTATCTCGTAGATTAAAGAAATATTAAACTATGCAACTAGCAATTTAATCTAATGCTAATGTTTAATTCCTTATATTAAAATACGTAATATAACTTGGCTTGCTTATCATTAAACATTCCGCAACAATTGTAAAAGCTTAGTTTGTATGATTTTAAAACAAATTTAATGTATACAATGGATGGCATTGATAGGTATCATATAAAAACATTAATATTAATTGTTTAATTCATTATAAATGGGTTTATTGCTGTTTGAAAAATACATAGTTTATTGTAAATACAAATACTATTATTGGTGAAGTATATTGAAACTTATAGAAATAATAGACGGTTTATTATTTTTTAAATAATTTAATTATAATGTATACCAAATTTACAATAATAAATTTTATATAGGCCCTATACTTATAGGTAGCATTACATACGTAATTATTATGTATAATAATAAATTTAGTGAGCTAATGTAAACTAAATGCACTAATAGATCTCAATTTCCATTTGTGTAAATTTTACAAAAAACAAGATTTTAGTATAGTTTGAATGGTAAATATTTGTTTAAAGTGACACTACACGTGAGTAATATCAACAATTCAAAAAAAATAATAATTTGAATTTTATCATCACTCTCTAAAATTGCACATATAGTATTTATATTCTATAATTCTAATTATGGATTGCACAAACAAGATCATAAAAGTTGATCCCGAATCACCAATGGCTGTGCTTCTGATATCTCTAGGTAGCCAACAATCGCACACGTCTATATCAGACTCTGTAATAAACTATGAGTGATGAATGATCCTGATCCTGAAAAAAATTATTGATTGTTCAGTGGTAAAGTTTTAACGAGAAAGGCCAAGGGCTTCAAGTTTGATTACCATGTTCAGGAGTAATTTTTAAATGTTTTTAATATCTCGATCAAACCACAATTTTAATTGATAAATATCACTTTACATTTGGCTTCAATTTATACCTGTACAGTCAAACTTAATTACAAAGAGGATGTAAATAACTAGATATCGGCTATAATGAGCAAAAAAACCATTATTATTTTAGTTGACCCCATAAAATTTCTCACTTTTAAAACAAGCGTAATAAACGGAATATACCGTACAGATTTTGTTAACTATGCAAACACGCAAACATTCTTAATTGCTCCAGGGGTTGAAAATACCCGAATTCTTGGAATGGAAAAAAATGAAAGGGGTGACTTACGTAGCTTTTATGACTACCCACATCCGTTTACTGGCTGGTTTATTACATTGCCTTATCCTTGGAGACTTTCTCCCCTCTACCTACCTCTACAGTGTCTAGCCTTTGGCCTTGCTCCCCCATTTCACCCAAACACTACCACACTGGAAATAAGTTAGAAACGAACCCTTACGTGGAAACATGTATCTAACAAAATAAATGGGATCTCTCAATTCGATTTTTTTTAGGAACTGAGGCAAATAATATCTTTATCCCAACGAATGTTTTAAATGGAAATTTAACAGATATCGAAGCGAAAGCTTTAAACAAATATCAATTTTAAAATTCATAAATAGAAGTACTAATTGAAATCGCGTTTATTATTTACTAGCATTGTTTTTAACAATGGAGGGGAAAATGTGTTTAATATTAAGTGTGAGGTTCTAAAATTGAAGAAAATATATTGTGTTTAGTATTAAGTTTATTGTATAATATACAAGCATATTAATACAAATAATATGTAGGTATGTAATAATACGATTTATTCTCTAATCTCTATTTTGTTTTTTGAATCTATCTTTGTTCAAGTTATTGAGAATTTAAATAAAATAGGACTAAATTTACTCATCATTTTAATAATTAGTAATGGGTATAGCGAGGAAAATCTGTTGGGTTTCCTACTGCTCGCTATAATTAGGTTCGACTGTATATATATATATATATATATATATATATATATATATATATTTAACATCTGTCCACATTAATGGTTTTTACCGAGTGTGTTATTTTAGCTTTTTTTACTAGTGTTTTATTTTTTTACTATATTTTACAATATATTACTGAATTTATAGTTATAATTGGAACTTTAAATTTTGTTAAATCTTCATTGTTTTATTGAAGAATGTTTATGCATAGCAATATGCTATAAATATAGAAAAGTTATGCTTATAATAAATGTATTAATATTGAAATTTGAAATCTTATTAGGATACATTAATCGCAGCACTTTTCTTCGGCAGTATTTATTAAAATGAAGATGTTTGAGCTTCAATAAATTTCGTTTATAATATGCATTGTTAAAAATAAATATGGGAAAAGTCTATATGAAATATTATGCTAGCTATCTTTTTGCGGAAAATCAGTTATAGCTAAATGCATCATGAAATAGGTTATTTAATTTTGTGTGAATCCACAATTAGATAGCGTCTTAGTTACAAATTGTAAGTTTATAATATATTTTACAATTAATTTTAAATGTAAAAAAAATGTTTTTTTTAAAGATAATGCTTAAATGAAAGTTAAGCTTTTGAGCTTTCTGTAACATTATAGTAAATACATTTATTTACTATATTTAAATGAAATCGTTTATTTATAAAGAATTACTTATTGATATTATAAACTAAAGAGTAGATAAATATATTATTTAGTATTAAAATGACTCACTATAATAGATAGGTTGTAGATTGTATATTATATTATATCATATCGAAATGGATATTGGAATAATCATTGTCTCTAGGGAAATTTTTGAAAAGTATTTTCCTATTCCATGAGATACATTATAATTTATAGTTTTCATTATAACATACTAATCAATTGAAAATTGAAAATTGTAATTAGCAGCTGAAGATCTTTACATTGATAAAACTCGTTTAGTTAAAGATAAATTATGTTAATTAGGCAAATAAAATAAATTACAAAATCATTTTAATGTATACGAGATGAAATAAAAAAATATTGATTAATAATTTGAATAGTGGGAAAATATTTCAACAGAATGAAAGATTATATAAATAATAAAATGCGAATTTGGTTAATGAACGGAAAAAATTCTAGAAAAGCTTGCAGAGCTTAAATGCTGTAATTTCAAGAATTTAAATTAACTGATCAATGATTCAAAGAAGAGTCCAATCTAGTTTTTTATTTTATAAAAAAAAAACTAATCCATCTCACAAAATTGTATCTGACAAATAATTACATTACGATCACCTTGTATGTTTTTATTTGAAAATCACGTTCAATAAATTCTTATGTTTTGCTGTGTTTTTTATTTTTAAATAATAAGCATAAAAATAATTAAGTTTAATATTGACTACTTTGTCCAAAATGTGTTAATAATCCTCTCTTTACCATAAATTTAATTATTCATGTTAAAATAAAAATTATGTTGTTGTATAAATGCCTAATATATTTTACCAATAAATTATATATTTAGATAATATATTGGAAGAGTAATGCTTACAAAAGTAACGGAGTCCAAGAATCTCAACATTATTTAGTGTTCCATAGCAACAAAAAAGCACAAAAAAAAAGAAAGAAATTAACTAAAATAATAGGTCTTGAAATATAGTGGTACTCCATAACTTAACGTTGTAAGAAAGGCATTTCATCAGGTATTTCATCTAAATAGAATAAGGTTAGCTTCCAGTATTTTCACTAACAAAAACGAAAACATTTTATGAGTTCAGGAAAATGGTCTTGTCTTATTTTTGTGATGGCATCATCCGAACCTTTTTTCTCCTTTTAAAAGTAACTAAAATTTATTTACCAACGATTATGAAAATATACTGTCATTGTCTGACGAACTCAGGAAATTTGTCCAGTAAATATCGTTAAAGCTGAGAAACAGAAATATTGTTCCTTTTCTGGGAATACTTACATGAACCCACTGATAAGAGCACATAACATAATTATTTACCATGAGTATATATATATATATATATATATATATATATATATACAGAATGTTCCAGCCAAATATCCAGGCAAAAAAATATACAAGATCTAGGGGATGACAAGACAAGTATTTCCACGCGACAAACTTTGGATTGGCGATGCCAAATGGAGGTGCTACAAGACGTCTAAGTTGGCGCTGTATGGACCTGGGTGGTAGATAACACATGCAGCACGCTACCCAAACCAACACGGGATCCCGTTCTACTATTCTGGACACATCGTGTGGGTCAGGAGAGGGAGTAACGCTGCTATTTGTCGTCTGCGACCCCAAGCTTATTGTGAGGAAATACTACTTGTCTTGTCACCCTCTATAACCTGTATAATTTTTACCTGTAGATCTGGAAAGTCCCGTCTATATACTCAGTGGAGAAAATCATGTTAATTAATTATGTTGGTGTTTGTTATGACATATACTATTAAAATTACTGTTGGTGTTCTTATTATATATGTAATATACATAATATATATAAATTATATTATATATTTATATATAATCTACATGTACAATATATATTATATATGTAATTATTATGGATATTGTTAGGTGTTCTGTCTTACGATAGGTCCATTTCTTTTGTCAGTGAACTTGGACCGCCAATGCGCCCTGTCCTCTGCCTCCTCCTTGAGCTCCCAGAATTTTCTTCTTTCATTCAAGTCATCCAATATTTGAATCTTTCTTCTTACTAAGCTCCTCTTTCCCTCAACCTTTCCTTCTATGACGTGGTGTAGAAGACAGTTCCTCCTAAGGATGTGTCCGACCCAGTTTGCTTTTTAGCAAAGAATCACATCCAAAATAATGTTCTCTTATCACCCACTAGTCTTGGGACGTCTTTATTTGTTTTATATTTTTTGAAGTTCCCTCTACATTTGTAAAAAAAATTATAGTCCAATGTTAGCCACTATTCCAAACAAATGACTAGAAGAACACTTTTTTTGATATTTTGAAAAATGAATGGGTTTAGAGGGGATAATATGGTTTTGATGGATTTTACTTGGACTTAAATTGGACTCAGAGTAAATATTTTAGACTTATTATGTTACATTTTCATGTTTAATTTAATATTTAGGGGACTTGATAGTAGAATATTTACACAATAAAGAAGGATACTTTAAATTGTGTAAGATGATATTCCTTAAATTATTTAAAAGGATCCTTTACCCAATATTCTTTATACTAATAGGAAAGATCTATTAACAGTTTAAGATAATATATTTAAAATATATCTTAACATTATACGGACTATAAACTTTCCCCTTTAACATTTTAATACGATATTTTTTAAACTAGAATAACAATTTTAAGATTAGACTTTTTAAATTAGAAATGAGGAATTCTTTAAGATTTTCAAATTGTGGGTTTTATATTAGAAAATGAGCAAAGATGTGAATATTAAATATTGCCTACATATTCTAGGCTTATTATAATAAAAGGGGCTAGGTGGGATAGTTAGATCTACAATTTCACACAATAGGTTGTTTTAATTTAAAAAAATTTATATTGAAAGTAAACTTATTTAGCAACACATGCGATTAGCAACATATCTTATTTATTTTTCGGGTTTTGGTACCGTGTTAGCTACCACATTATTATTTTGATCAGGAAACATTGTTTTTACCAAATTGAGAAATTCTATCAGAAATTATTAAGCAACTTAAATTTTGATTTTATTTACATTGCATCCATTACTGTTTACTATTTTATTCAAATCAGATATTTTTACACTACCGACTTGCTATGCCTGTCATAGATTCATATGCCTTATAATCTAAATTAAGACTAGGACAATTATAGCATCCAGTCCCCGGTAGTTAATTTATCAATGTGAAATGGTAAGCCCATATTTCATCAGTGATAAATTTTTCGGCCATTCCGGGATTCGAATCTGGAACCCTTAGCTTTGTATGCAGACACGCTACAGACTGAGCTAAGGTAGATTAAAATTATAATTACTCTTTATATTTTCTTAGGTAATACGTTTTACACACAGATTGTGGAGCAGCTTAAACTAATAATAATTAAAGTAGTTAAAAAGAACACTTGCACTAGTATGAAAATTTGATAAAAACGCAGTGGTAAACTCCATGTTCCTCAGTGTAGACTACCAGACCCAGATCAGAGTCAACTATGATCTGGTACAGTGCATGTCCAAAGCTTAACGCTATGTTGGTACAAACTTTTCGAATCATTATTTCATATTACCTTATTTGGAAGATTATCATTTGAACTCAGAACCTCTGGACAAGATGTGATTTTTATAATTTCAGGCTTTTAGGGGAAAATTGACAGGGGTAGTTGATGAACTCGTCCTCTTGTTTGATAAGTTGATTGTGATCTAGGATACAGCCAGGTTTTAACATTTTAACATTTCCGAGAGTGGGAAGGGGGCCTTTCCCCAACCACTGGAGGCATATAAAAATTAAAAATAATCAGTATTAAATACCTCAAGAATCTATATTTAGTTTTATATTTGTAATTAAGTGCAGGGATTAAATATTGTAGGTTATGTGCTAAAGATATGTTTAACATTTATTGAAACTCACATAGCACCCCCTCCCTCCAAGTCTGAAAATTAACAACGAGAGTGATCATCCCCGAGAACTATTTTGAAAATCACCCGCCTCGGTGGCGTAGTTAGCTAACGCGCTAGTCGTGTTGAGCTCGACCGCCGAGGACGGGGAGATCGAGGTTCGAATCTCGGTCGGGTGAACTGGGGGTGGTTTTCCCTAAATGGTTTTCCACTCTCCCTCCACGCAAATGCGGGTTCACTTCCTCTAAATTCAACCCTCCTAATTCCTAATCCATTAGCGTAATTAGTACTTAAGCGTATAACCGAACGGGTAGTAAGACGCGGTGTTAAATATTATTATTATTATTTTGAAAATCGGATGGCTCTAGAAGCTATTTAGAGTTTATTTTATTGTATCATATTCAAGAATAGCATATGAATGAAATAAATATCCTCCTGCCCCCTAATTCCCTCCCCTCCCCTTCCCCAACTCCCCTCCCCTAACTCACCTCCCCTCCCCCAACTCCCCTCACAGTTCCGCCAACACTGTCTCCAGGTATTACATTCTCAATAAGTTGATGAGTGAGAGCTGGATCCCCCACTACTACTTCACCCCCTCTTCATAGTATCCCTCCCTCTCATTTATCTTTCTTTGTCGAATCATTTTTTATCTCTTCTCGGAACTTGAAAGGTTTTGATGTTTCCTAATCTCAAAAAGTTACCCCCTTCCACCATTCTCACTAATACTTCCTATTTCCTTTGTTTATGTTTTGTCTTGGTCTACCCAGTTTTGTTGCCTGACCAATGTACGGAATAACTAGATATTTTAAAAACTGAACTTAAACATAAAAATGGTGGTGAGTAGTTTTATCTTTTCTGATACTTTATTTTTATATTGCTTAGAATATAAATAAGGCATGTTTTTTTTTCAACTTTCAAGGGGTGTTTGAAGACCCTCCCCTCTCCCCTTCATCTACGGTCTTGATAGTGATTACAAATTAAGCTAATTAATAATCTTAATTGTTAGTTGTTGCTTCAAACATCTATCCACATTATTGTATAATCTATTTATTATTAAATAAGGAATCTAATATTGAAATAGCCCTTAAAAAAGAAATTATATTTCTTTCTTTTAGGCTTTGACTAAAGTTTATTACAATTTTCGTTTTGTTGTGTAGATGGTGAAAATTTTTGTAAAATAATTATGGTACACAAACACAGTGTTATTTACTCCTACAATAGATGTTGTTATGTTACTCAAGAATGATTTCCTCTTTCCCTTGTTAAAGTAACCTTGATCAACGTTACCAACTTCAGTGGTCGGAAGGCTACACTTCCCCTAAATTTAACCTCCCTCATCCCTAACATATTGAATTTTAGTTTAATAGTAGGCTATAATTATAGATTGATTTAAAACCAAATCGGTATGTAATATTTTATGATGCTATCAGAGGCTCCGGAAGTTTGTTTTCAATTTTATCACCAAAAAAAGGCAAACAGTTATGCCTATCATATACGAAATATGAGACATAATCTAATTATGCTCAGCCAAGCATTTGATGTATTTGCAAGCACGTAGTGCAAACATTTAAGTGATATATCATTATTCAAGATGGTTGAACATTTTTTTTTCGTGAGACCTACTTTTCATTTTGTATTTGTCTGTTAACTTTTCAAATGTAACTGTTTAGGTTATGGCAATTTTTTAATTCCTCCCATATTTTATTGTCAAATAGAATAGTTTTGTTCATTTATTTCAAATATCACCCACGTCCGTGGCCGCATGGTCTAACGCGCTACTCTCGTGTTATGCTGAATCACCGATTACGGAGAGATTGGGGGCCGATTCCGGTCGGGTGTGATGGAAGGTGGTTTTTTCCTACATGGTATTCCACTCTCCCTTTTTGCAAATGCGAGTAGGTCCTACACTTCCTATAAACTCAACCTTCAGCCTATGACAGCCCTAACATATTAGCGTAGTTATTACGCATAAACGTATATCCTGAACGGGTGGTTAAACGCTGTGCTAAAAAAAATATTAAAAATTTCAAATATTATCATCATACTTGCAAGATAGATCAGCCTCAAGGGTAAGATAACCATCTATGAATAGACATGGTCTAGGAGTGTCAAAATGGTATATATTTCCGGAGATATCATAAATTCTGATTTTAGGTTTCGGAGAATATGTTTCTTAGGATTAGGGCCTAGTAAAATTAATTTTGCTTTTATAAAAATATATTTTGTTTTAGTTTCAAATTTAAGCCAAATAATTTATCAGGTGCAAAATAAGGAGTGTTTTTCACATTAAAATCACTGTTTATATGTTGTTAGAGCTTAATACTGAATAATTTAATAATCTTTTTATTTTTGTTTAGTTTGATTAAAACTATACAGTAGTTAGGTCAAACTAAGTGTACACTGGACTGTTTAGATTTGTGATTACCAAATTTACTCAACCTGGGTAAAATTGTATTTTTATAAATGTTGGCTTAGTCTGCACACACAATAATTAATTAATTCGTTGTGCTGACCCATGATACATTCTATTAGCAAATGTTGGCACCCTCATCGCTGGCGGCAGTGGCCGCTTGGTCGGTATAGCTCGCTTGTGGGTTCACGCCATGGAGATTTGTTTTCCTATGTACTTTAATTTTAGACTTTTATTTAATTAATTCACATCTTTTCTAGTTGCATGTGAACTAATTTTTGTAATTGTAGAGTAAGTTAAAACTTTATGCTAATTTTTAACTCCCAAGTGTAAATAGCTATTTTCAAACTATTGGAGAAAGTTCGCTAGGTTATATTGTACATTGTATAATGTTATGGTGTAATAATTGTGGACTTGTTTAAAATTTGCTCTATATTTTCACATCATCCCTAGGGGATCACCAAGGCGGCACTCCAGAGATGGTTTTAAATGTATTTTTTGCACCATGCATTATTACCCGTTCTGGCTATTCGCATATTTACCTAATGGAGTACGAAGGAAGAAGGTGGAAATTTACAAGAAATTTATTAGCATCTACGTAAAGGAAGAGTCAGAAACCATTTAGGAAAAAACATAAAAAAAAACCTCATCACACTAGGTTGAGTCTCGAACCCCGACCGTCCCGTCACCAGAAATTAAGTCTCTTGTCTTAAACTTTCAACCACCAAGGTGGATAGCGCTGCAATGATTGATGTCGGGATCACTATCAACTTAACGTTCACTTTACTTAAATAAACTAGAGTATGATCAGGATTCATGTAACATAACTTAAAAACAATCTAGAAACACACAAGCAGTGAATTTTGACTTTTGAAAACTTTGTTTAGAAATCATTTATAATTAAAAAAGGAATAATCATTTATTTTGATGTTCTCTTACATTTACAATTTAGTTGTCAAGCATTTTGTTTGTTGTCGGTCCACTCTTAACTGGATCCATAATGACGTTTGTCTATTGTGTCGATCGGTTGACTGTCGACCACTACATTCCTATACATGTGTTTGTCAAGTAGTTGCTACAAGTCATGTCAACATCTTGACCCACCACATCTTCCAAATATGTGTTTACATTTTGTCGACAAGTTGACTGTCGAACACTTGATCCTACTCGTGTCGATCTCTTGTCCCACTCATTCTTCCTTTTTTTTTTTTTTTTCATTTTGTGTGACCGGTTGACAGTCAACCACTTGATCTTTATCGTGTCGACCACTTGTTTCAAGCTAATTTTACCTGTCGATCACTTTTCTTTCGACCACTTTTCTGTCGATTGGTTTATCTGCTCCCGAATTATAACCTTGTGTTTGAACCTTTTGTAAATAGTGAACACCTGGTTTCAATCTAATGACACCATCAAAAACGGAATGAGTATTGGTTTTAAGGCGCATTTTTAGTAAAATATAGTAAGCTACGTATTTAAAAGAGCAGGTTAACAAAAATGTCGTTATATTTTTATTTTTTTATTTTTTTTTAAATAAAACTAGTTAAAACTTTCTCACATTCTCCCCTCACCCAGTAATGTATACCAAGACTCCAAGAGTTGATGAGCTGTCTACAAGACATATCACTTATAAGTAGGGGTGTGGGGGAAATCATCGTAATTTCCCTATAGAGTACATCTTACCCATTTTACTACTACTTACACTGAAACTAGACCCACGAATGTGTAAAGTAAAGACTAGTATTAAAGTGTTAAAGGCGCAGTTACACGGCGCGTGGTTCGTCGAACCAGGGAACTGGAGAGCAGTTCACGATTGTTCACATTCTGGCGAACTAGGTGTGACAACACGGCGCATTATTCGTTCAGATATGTGACGCATTTGTTTCTTCGAAACAACTGGAGCCTTTTGTCTTTTCATCAGTACTGAATCACATTCATTGATGCTAGGCAACAAATTATTGCGTCTGCTTCCTTGTGTGTTAATTATTGTGGATTGTTGTTGAAAGATCGATTGAAAAGACACAAAAAGAGGTGTCGCATATGAAATGTAGAGAAATGTAAGTAAATCTGGCTTTCAGTGCTATGAAATAGTTTGAGGTTATGTATGATTGCTCGATTGTTTAATGAGAAGAGATGTGAATTTAAAACCAATTCTGGTGCTTTGATATTGCAGTTACAATGTATCAGACATGTTGGCAGACTTTTTAAAAGAGCCTTCATGATATTTTGAAAATATAATGAGGGCAACCGACTTCGAGCTTTTACAAATAAAAGTTGGACCTAGTATTAAAAAGCAGGTTAAGAATATGGGACTGAGTATTCCCATCAAACAAATAATGGCGATCACTCAAAGATTTCTAGCCACAGGTGACAGTTACAAAAGTTTGGGTTCCCTCTTCAAATGTAACTGACAAACTGTTACAAATTGTGTTGATGAAGTATGTGATACTTTAATCCTAGTACTAAAGGATGAAATAAAGGTAAACATGTATTGCCATTTTCCATATTTTTGACTAAGCCTTAGTGAAAAATACAAACTTATTTCAGTATGACTAAGTAACTAACGTAACAATATTCGGACATAAAAACACAGCTAGATATTTTGAAATAAAGGGGACGTCTATATTGTTGGTTTCATTAATGGGTGTTGCTAGGGCTGATTCATAGAGTGATTCCAAATATTATTGAGAATATTGAGATTGTTGAGATTGTAGAGAATATGGAGATGATTGAGATTGTTGAGAATATAGAAATGGTTGAGATTGTTGAGCATATGTTGATGCTGATATCATATGTTGTATGTTGCCCTGCATAGCTCCTAGTGTATTTATTTGACGAACTTGGGGATTTTTTAATCGAAGCATTAGGCTATCTATTTCATGCATGACTAGTTCTTGAGTGTTCCCGTCCCTTCTCCTCATTTTGGTAAGTCGTAAATCAGTGAATAATTCTAAATAGTCCTTTTCCAAGTGCTAGGATGGTTGCTTTGAAAAGATTAAGTGCATCATCCATTTGATTTTGGAGTTGCTCCATTTGGGTTAACTTTCGTTTTCTGCCTTTATTATGTTTCGATGTAACTGGTGTGGTTGGACTTGGATTATATACACTAGAATTTCCATTTCCATTTTACGAGTATATATTATCCTGATCCTGAGGAGCACTGGAAGTTGAAGGTGATTCTGAGGCATCCTCATTTCTAGTTTTCACATAATCTGTTTCATCTTCTTCGCGTTCATTTTAAATTTCCCTAAACGCGTTGTAAATATAAATAACAATGCACATGATATTAAGCGTAGTACGTTATTAATTGTTGGATCGAGATCCGCTATTTAGTATGTAGCGTGTTAAACGTCCCGTTCAACACGTACAATCAAAATACCATACATATGATTAACACGATGAATACAAGAACTAATATATTCTAATAATGTGTGGCAGATATTAACTCACGGTGAATTCATGTTGCCGGGAAAACGCTCAAACTTCAGGAAAGTGCCCCAGCTGACTGTTGCTGGAGGATCAGCAAAACAACATCTCACTCACAGGCCCCACTTCGATGAAATGGCAGAGCTGTTTCTCTCTGTTCTCCACGCCATCTACAAGCGCTAGTTGTCATTAGGTGCAATTTTGCAACCTCATCTCCCCTCTTTGTGTCCGAGTGAAGACCTTCCCCGAAGACGTCAGTTCTTTTTGTACAAATTGGACTTGTCTCGCTTCACATTTTATATGCTATCGTATCAATTCGACGGAGGAACTTCTTGGACGTCATCCTACATCAACGGACAAAGCAACTGGTGATCACGATGTGTAAGTCGTTGGTCTCACCTCCACGGTGCAGAAATAGCTACGGCAGTCACTATGAGTATTTGTATTAGGAAAGAACGTTAGAATCTTTGTACTCTTATACTATGTCCATAAGACATAGTTTTTGTGTCAGAGTTTCTGACTTGTTTTTCAATGCCCATAAGGCATAGTTTTGATGTTTAGAGTTCTTACTCTTTTTGAATGTCCATATGACATAGTATTTTTGTGTCAGAGTTTCTGACTTGTTTTCATATGCCTATAAGGCATAGTTTTGATTGTTAGAGTTCTTTATTTTTTTCTATGTCCATATGACTTAGTATTGTTTGTCAGAGTTTATTACTTGTTTTTCTATGCCCACTAGGCATAGTTTTCAATGTTAGTCTTAATACTCCTTTTCTATGTCCATATGACATAGTATTTTTTGTCAGAGTTTCTGACTTGTTTTTATATGCCTATAAGGCATAGTTTTGAATGATGAGCTTAGTGCTCAAATGATCTAGGTCCTTAGGATATGATTTATTATGGCAGTGTTTCTGACTTCTTCTTCTATGTCTATATACTAGAAAAAGTTATGACTCCTTAAACTGTATGGCCATACTTAAGATCACTTAATGGTAGAAATCAGGATATCTAACGCTTTGTTCAACGGCCTAATTGGGTCAGGGATTGATACCAGTCCCTATTGTATATCTTTATTGTACCTATTTACTGTGCGCAACCTGTGGGAGCTCTACTAGTTCGTAGTAGTGGCCCGCGGGGATAGTGCTTAGTCTCCGGCCCCCTTCAGGCGCCGTTTGTATTAGTTTATACATTTATTGTTTACACTAGTTATAGTGTGCACAAGATTGGGTGGAAGTATAAATACACTATTGAATGTCCAGGCAGTACTATTTAGGAATTAACCGGCCATATTGTTTTTACAGCCTAGATTCCTGGTAGCTTGCCATTTACAATGTGTAAAATGATAGTTCCTCTTCAAGGACATTAATCTTTGTGTTTTGTAACTCTCCATGGAGTTAATTCATGATAGCTATCTTATTTAACTACCATTGTAGTAACTCTTTAAAATTAGGACTTACTAGTATTTGATATCATTAAATATTATTCAACTATAATTCAGGTGTATACCTTTCTGGTCTAAGTCTAATATTGGCTAGGCTGCATAGTTGTTATGTATTATAGCATATTCTTAATTTAATATTTGCTTCCTATTTATATTGCCGCTGTGTTGAGGCAGACGCTCCTTCGTAGCAGAATGTACGTTAATCCTAATTAGGAGCGTTACTAGACTCTATAATAGACTCAACCTTACTTCTGTTGATTCCTAGTTACCTAGGTGTTTACCGCAATTCTTCCCTGTTGGGATGCATACGTTGATTTAACTTATCTTATTTTACAAAGGACTGTATAATCTAAGATCTATCTAAACTATATGTTAACTTGTTTAAATTTAAATAAAATGATTTGTTAAACTTGTATATTTCTCTTATGTTTCATCCTTCCCAAATCTTTATCTAATTATTTTGTAAACGAATTCGTCAATTCTTCTATTATATAGGAGAAGTGACGATTCAAGTAAAACAAAATTTATGAACACAATGAAGCTAAACAAGTCGGCAAATATCAAAAGTCACGTGGAACTTGATCCAATAATACTGGTGTCATGCAACGGATGCTAATTTATAGATATGCTATATCTGTTTTTGTGATGGTTTATTATTATTTTTCCAGATGCCCAAAACTGAAGCACAATGGTTGGAGAAGGCTGGAGATTTTGAACAAAATTGAAATTTCCCTCACTGTGTGAGGTCTATGAACAGAAAACACGTAGTAATAGAAGCCCCATAAAACATTGCTACATAATATTATATAACAAGGGAACATTCAAGATTTTCTGTTTGCACTAATAGATAACAATTATTTATTCACATTTGTGGAAATAAGGTGTCGGGGATGAATCAGCGATGGTGGAGTTTTCCTCAATACCATCCTATTAAAAAAAACTCAACTCAAATGAACTAAATTTAACCCAGAAGAATCCCTATCGTCTCGAAGCGAACGTGTATAATACGTCATAGTGGCTGACAATGCATTTTCTCTTAGCCCTAATGTTATGAAATCATCCCTGTTGTTCATGCAAAAGAAAGCGCTGAAAGGTTTTTCAACTACAGGTTATCAATAGCCAAACGCAGAGTATAAAATGTTTTCGGAATAGTGGCGTCGGTATTTAGAGTATTCCGAAAACCTATGTTGCTTTAGCTAGAAAAGGGCTTCATATAAAGGCCAGGTGAGTTTGCAACTTTCGTATGTTTCACTCACAGATTTCTTGGAATGTGCCACTTTCTTGCATATTTTATATAGGTAAGAAAGATTCTATCTTTTTTCTTCTTTAATTCTTTAATTGGTGTAGCAAATTTCGTTTGCAATCGAATCCACGAATCATGCACAACATTTCTATAATTTTGTCCCTCATGTTTCGGGTTCCATATCACCTCTTTTACTTGAAGCTCTTCGATAAGTTCCAAAGTTTCATCAGCGGGCCATACCATAGTTCACTTGATGTGTATATTCAAAACTAACCTTTCCAAAACAAGGACAAAGAACGACTCCCTTTAAATTCAACCTGCACTGCAAGTGGTCCGCGATAAGGTGAGCCTGCACTGACATCTCACGAACTGACGTTCTCAGCTCCTTTTGTAGCATGTCACTTAAATCAAAAGGACATCTACAAACCATAATCCGCACAATATTCTAAATTACGATAAGGGAATCATAAGAGGATAATTAATACTGATATATTTAGAAACAATATAGTCTGGATTCTACTTACATTACGCGGATGTTCCCGGATATGATCACCATGCTTTCACCAACTGTTCTACTAGAATGGCGGGAGCATAGGCATGGCAGTTTCAACGCACGTCTAACCTCTTGACCTCAACATCGAATAAAGACCAGACGGTCCTCGGTTCATCGCTAGCGACGACACGAGCTACGACCACTACGCCCCTAGCGGACTTCCTTGGCAACTCTTTCTCCACAGTCCCTAAACTCCCTTCCCCCCTTTTTCCTATTCCATTGTTTACGGTGTCCTATTTGCTGGTCAAGGAAAGAGTATATAACGAGAAACTCCTAGGTCCATTTTTTGTAGTTCATCACGTGGATTTCTTCGAAGAAGGAAACTCTGCTCCAGCACCTGTAGAAGAAACTGCTGACCATGACGGTTAGGGCGTGGGAGTCACCGCCTCGACGCCGAGGGAAACCCATCATTTAATACAAGTATTCTGTTATTTTCCAAGTCCCTCAGACTTGTTGAATTTGTCCTTATAACTATGTAATTTTTTGTTTATTCAATAGGACTAACTTATTTTGTACGTGCATCAGACGTGTTTCGTATAGTCATTATGACTTCCTTATTTTGTACGTCCCGCAGACGTGTTTTGTTTAGTTGATAGGGCTAACATATTTTGTATGTCAGAGGTGTTGACTACATATTTTCCTATGTCCATAAGATATAGCTTAAATGCGGGAGCCTTGAGCTCTATTTGTTATAGGACCCAGGCTTTAGAGCCCTCTCATTCACAAGTTCATTATTCAGGAGTAAGTTCATAAGACTTCACAATATCACATGACGCCATGGACGTCATGCTCATATTCGCTAATATTAGAATGGCTACAAGCAGGTTGTCTAATGCCTATATTTGAGGACCTAGTTAGGTCAGTATCTCACAGCACTGTTATTTGTATCTCTTTTCCTATGTTATTATTTTGGGTGCGCAAAGTGCGGAACACGGCTAATCTTGTATGGTGGCCCGCACAGATAGTACTTTTTTTTCGCCCCTTGTTTGGCACATCTTATGATTTAGTGTTTGAGGTTAGTGTATTCTAAACGTGAGGTTTACCCCTGGCAGTGGGTAATGTCATAAATGTACTATTGAATGCTCTGGCAATTCCCACTGGGAAAGGACCAGCTATAGTACTATTTATTGTAGACACCTGGTTGCCTTTCAGCCATTCACTGATGTAATGGACCATCTGTCCTTTTACTATATCTGAAACAGTTCTTTATCTCTAGCCGAGCCAGCTAGCTAGGACGAACTTCGGCTAATAACTTTAAAATTATAGTGTCTGTTGTTACATCTTTATTTGTCTCTAATTCACCTTGTTTTGTTTAGACCCTTCTGGTGGAAGTCAGGCTGCTAGCCCGACTGTTGCCGTGTCGTCTTGGACACGTATTCTCCCGAGCTACGGGAAGATACTGTAGCTTTGGAATTATTACGCTCCATCATACTTAATATTATACATTGATAAAGCACTTGTTTCTTTGCCCATTCAACGGGCTTCAACCAGTTTCTACTTTCCGTTTTTTTTATTCAGCTGTTGTCATTCTAATTCCAACCTTTATGTTTTTTAATAATAAATCTATTTTTGCTACTTATTTAATTCTTTCTCTGTTATAATGTATGTTCCTATCACTCTTAAATATTAAATGTAAAGGACCCAAGTAAGCCCGGTACACTTTGATCCGTGCAAATTTACCGACAGTCGGTAGAACCTGCGAATCAGGCACCACGAGCCGCATGTCATTGCGATCCACCTGTGTCAAACGGCCTGCTCGTAGTTTTTCGAGATAAGCTCGCCAAACCATGCGCCGTATAACTGCGCCTGATGAAACCCTCTTCGGTGGTCGCATTTTCTAAGGCGTCACTTTCTCAATGGTCTAAACTGCCGATGATAGGGAGATCGGGATTTGAATCCTGGTCGGGTGTACTGAGGGTGGCTTTCCCTAATGGTTTTCCACTCTTCTTATTGCATACGTTAGAAAGATATTATTATAATAATGTTTCATATTAGGCCTACTTATGATATCAAGAGGGAAATAATCAATAATAAAATTCTACATAGTCCTGATATTTTCTCAGGGTTGCATTTCTATATAAATACTATAATTATGTAAATAAAGTATACATATTAACATACACTATATCAACAACACATATATAGTGTTTTATTTGGTATTGAATCTGTGTTTTTTTTATAATTATGAGTAAATATGTTTAAGCTTACTATTAGCTCTCCCCCGTGTTTCCGTATTCTAGTACTTTTATTTAGGATATATTATTCTATTTTTTAATCACCACTTAATACTATTTGTTCAAATCAGTCCCGTGGGGTAGTGGTCAGTGCAACTGGCTCCAAGTCTAGGAGTCCCGGGTTTGATTCCCTACTGGTACCTTCAGTATTTTTCCCAAAAGAAGATTAACCCCAAACGGTCACCATGAATTGGTTAATTAGGCTGAAGTTATGTTTAAGTGTTTCCACTGGTTCCACACCCTCATACTCACTATCACCATCATCTCAGCTCATCGGGACATGGAAAGACCCTCCAACGTAAAGGATGTACGATTAGTACATTCAGGCTTCACCTGGGCAACGGTACATTAGTACTGGATGATCTTTCCACTACTGGGCTACGATTTATGTAGCCCAGATGCGCAATAAATATACTATTTGTTCAGATTATACGCATATGTGGTATTTACTCTATTGGGTGAAGATGAGGAAGGAACAATTTTAGAGAAAAATTTACCCGCATTTACGTGGGAGGAGAGTGTTAAATAATTTAGGCATAAACACACTCAGTAGACCCAACTGGGATTCTAGCCCCACTCTCCCCATCATCAGCATATTCTCTTATTATATTATCGGTGTTTTTAATTAGTTGACTATGAGTAGCATTTGTTTATTGACCAAAACTGAAATCGATAGTTCACTGAAATGGATAGAGAGGAGAAAATTAATGTGGCCGTGAACTTTGTCCGAGATATTCGATTAAAACAGGCAGGCAGAAGTTCACGCAGGCGCGTCTATGAACCAAGCTGATGTGTCTGGGGATGCTGCAAAACGAGCGGGGGCCGGATCTTTCAGTCGAACTCTTGAGAGTCGTTCTATCGGTACTACACGTAGCGCGTAAAAACTAGAAGCGGAAACCACGCTAACTTCACCGTGGTGGCGCTGCCAATCGTGATGCCCGTTTACTATCGTGTTTCCATTGGAGGCAGTTGAAGCATTCCTGGAGGGGGGAGCTGCTTGGAACAATGACCTATGTTCATGGCTTATCGCGGCAAGCGATTACAAGTATGTGGACCTGATACTCCATGGTGTAGAAATTACCAAAGTTCCCTAAACATTGATTGCAAGTGTAATATGTCGTTACAGAAACTATTCTTAACACATAGTTTCTTATTTTTGTCTTACTTATGCAAATAGTTCAAGGGTAAATCTTAGTTTAATTATGATGCGAACATAATGGTACACCTTGGGGGGAGGGAGCAATTGGAGCACCATACCCCTTTTCCCTCAAATGGAAAAAAAAACTACATAAATAATAGAGATTCTATATTGTATGCCCCATCCCCAAAGAAAATTTACGTGTGAGTCACCACATATTTACACAATAAGTCGTTGGTTTGAATATAATAGTATTAATAATAGTAATAATAATAATAATAATAATAATAATAATAATAATAATAATAATAATAAAGCATGTATGACTTAGTTTATGGATGTTGTTGAAGCGAAGGGAGTGTGTAAGGACAGGGAAGTGTGAAGTTGGGCGAGATTGATTACGTAGTTGTAGTTTTTTGAGCTATATGCACAGTTTTTTGCCAACCCCCTAAGGGAACGGCGTAATTAGGTATGTAACTTATGTATGTATGTATATGTACGGTTAAATACTTTTTTATTATGATTAATAACTTGTATCTGTATAATTTTATTTTAAAGCAAATGTGTAAATGTATAGGAAAAGGTTAATACAACTTTATATTTTAAATATCAATGTTTCCATTAAAGTTACAATTTTGACCAAATTCTCAAATTTTCCTTCAATGATTTCAAGACTAATTATAATGAGAAATACTGTGGCTCATTTTTAGCATTTTCTCTTTTTTGAGTTTGTGGATTTTAGAGGCTTCACATGCTAAGGTTACTTGTCTCTGTTGACCGCCGGGTTTGAGATTCACACAAGTCAACTGTATCCTACATGCTATTTATAACAAGTGCTTTGCGTTTTATTTCTATAAGAATACGCCTTTCTTGTTAACTAGTGTAAAGAAACGGCATGAAGAAAGTGAATCTTACGGGAATATAGCAAAATTAATGTGGAAAGAGGACAGAAAATCACAGTTTGAAAAAAAATCATCCTCAATGCAGCTCTGAGTTTTGAAATAAGCACTTTGAGTCTTAGTCAAACAAGTTAGCACTGAGCTAGATCTTGAGGCTAGTAGCTTAATATCCAAATACTATTTTTAAATACAGATCACATTAATATCTCCCCGGCTGTGATAGGCCGCTGCTTAGGAGTATGAAGGATGTTGGGTGACATTACTCTCAAATTCAACCAATCAGGGAAATGTTGGTGAATTTTATTAAACAGTTGAAGAATAGTTTAGTTATATATTTATTTACTTCAATATTTTTGTATGTGCGCCTTGCCTTACCAACCGTCCAGGCTATCCGCAGTTTACACTAGAGGAAATGTACCCAAATTTACGGAAAGGGAGAAAGAGAAACCATTTAAGAAAAATCACCCTCACTACACCTGGCTGGGATTCTAACCTGGACCTCCCCATCACCTGTTCGAATTGCGGTCGGGCGTGAAACCCAAACGGGTACTAAAACGTAGTGATTTTTAATTTTAACTATATAGTTACAGTCAGTCATTGTTGAAAGTCCGAAATATTTTTTCCATGTTCTAAACATATACCCTGCTTCCACATTACGTATAAAGTAGAATCCCAATCATCCGACATATCCATATAACGTGCTATCGATGTTATTATTATTATTATTATTATTATTATTATATTATTATTATTATTATTATTATTATTATTATCACTGCGTCTTACTTCCGTTCGGGTTATACGCACTTACGCTAATGTGCAATGGTAGGGTGATTGTGAGATGATATGGAGGACCTACAGTTTAACGTGGGATCCGAGCCACGGTGGAGGCCTGTCATTCCACACATTCACAAGTTGTGATTAATACACGTCTTGTCAGAGGTGAAGGAAGGGTTCGGCAATCAAATAAATCTGTGCTGGAACCGAGGATTGAACCCCTGACCCCAGCACAGAAGTTTGACAGCTTACCCTTAGACCACCAGGTCACCCATTATCATGTTATTAATACGCTGGCGTGACCTTGCGGCAAGGAAGTGAAGCAAAGCTGGGAAACAAAATTAAATCATTAATTTCTTAAAAAGTGAGTTTTATATTTTGCATACTATATAGTAAAAGTTGCATTTAATTAATTTAAACTCCATTGCTCTGTTTACATGAACACAATACTAGTTAAGTAATATATTGCATAATTTATACTATAGAGTATTTACTAATAAACCTTATTTCATACTTAACCTGCACTTCCATTTATTTTTTTATCCCCACGTCTTACTACCTGTTCCTGCTATACGCATTTATAATAATTACTCTAATGGGGTAGGGATGAGGAAGGAAGCCATTTTAGAGGTAATCTACCCGCATTTGCGTGGAAGGAGAGTTGGAAACAATTTATATGAAACCCCCCTCGTTAAACCCGACTGGCATTTGAACACCAATTTCCCCGTCATCAGCAGGCAAGTTAAACATAAAAGGAATGCCTAAGACCATTCGGCCACTGAAGCGTGTAAGTTCCATTTAATTTAGATATTTCTTAAAATCCCCACTCCTTGCTTCCGTATTATTGGATATTTCAGTTATCACATCACCTGTCTGTATCGTTTAGGTCGGATGGTTGGTACTCTACTGTACACACATTAAATGCTACAGTTTGGTATTTGTAGAAATTTGGCAGCTCAGTTCACTTATTAAATTTCATAAGAACATTTACCTCCATGTTAATTAATGACTTGGTCTAAGATGTCGGGAAGTGGAGAGTAGTTTAGAATAGGTGCACGCGCATTATCTTGAAGGAGGATAGGTAAACCCACTTATTTTATTTTAGCACAGCTTCTTACTACCTTTCCGGGTTGTACGCTTATGTACTAATTAGGTTACGCTATTGGTTTTAGGGGTTGGAAGTTTATATTTATATGATGTGTACCCGTAATTATGTGGGGGGAGAGTGGTGAAACATTTTTTTAAACACCCTCAGTACATTCAACCGAGATTCAAACCTTGATGACCCCATCATCGGAAGTCTACAGTAGTGTACTGCGAGAGTAGCGAGTTAGACCATGCGGCCACCGAAGCGGCTGAAAATCATATTGAAAAAAATCAGAATTGGAAAATGAACACCAGTGAACCCGTTCAAGATAATAATCTTGATCTCTCAGCCATGGCCAATGTGGTATATTGCAAGCCTGCCGCCTTATACTGCATAACCACCGGTGTGGGAGTATGGGGCTCTTAGAGAGGAGAGACTGCATGATAAAGTCTGGTAAACAAACACTTTATGTTTTCACTTCTTGAGATAAAGATGAAACAACGATGAATGTGTTAGAAAAAGAAGTTCAGCCTAATTGATCACACCGATATTAACTAGTGATCGATAGAATGGAATGTATTCCAACCAGGTGTATTTGGTAGGCTTCCTAATACTCTATCATGTTTATGTGCCAAATAGAGTTTATTTCTTGTATTTCCTCACCTTATCCTGTTCCCGTATACAAACTACTACTAGGCCTATTGGAATTAGTAATTGCCAAAACAGGCGATGTGAGGATATATTATTATTAGCACCGCGTCTTACTACCCGTTAGGGTTATACGCACTTACGCTAATATGTAATGGTGGGGTGATTGTGAGATGAAATGGAGGACCTACAGTTTAACGTGGGATCCGAACCACGGTGGAGGCCTGGCATTCCACACATTCACAAGTTGTGATTAATACCCGTCTTGTCAGAGGTGAAGGAAGGGTTTGGCAATCAGATAAATCTGTACCGGGACCGAGGATTGAACCCCGGACCCCAGCACAGAAGTCTGACACCTTACCCCTAGAACACCAGGTCACCCAGGTGAGGATATGGAAAGAATATGAGAATTTTACGTAACTTTTGTTTTTTTAAACTATCCAATAAACCCGCTTTGGTGGCCGAATGGTCTAAGGCGTTACTTTCGCCATGGACGTGACTGCCGATGACGGGGATATCGGGGTTAGAATTCGAGTCGGGTGTTTTGAGATGGTTTTTTCACAAAAGGTTCTGCATTTTCCTTCTCCGAAAATGAGGATACACTTGATCTAACTTCAACCTTACACATCCCTTACACACTAGCGTAATAAGTACGTATTCTGTAGTCCGAACGGGTAGTAAGATGAGGATAACAAACAAAAAAAACCTATCCAATAACACATTCAAGGTTCGTCTAGTCTTGTTCAACGATAACGGGGATGTTTAAGCTAAAATATTGACCGTGTGCACTGTAGGGGGTTTATCCTTGGCGTTTTTCCACTCTCCCTCCATGCAAATGCAGGTACATTTCCTCTAAAATATATCGTTTTCCTTCCTACGCCTCTAAAGCGTAATTAAAACGTTTATAGCCCAGGGGGTCCTAAGGCGTAATCTAAAAAAAATGTAAAAAAACACTATGAGACAGGAAAGGAAAGAAATTGGTGATTTATCAAGTGGTTACGTTAAATACAAGTACTGTTAATGGGTAGGAGTGAATAAATGTAGATTAAGTACACCCGCATTAGTGTAGAGATAATAAGGTAAAAGTAGGCCTATAGTGAGAATAATCAAGTGAAAAACCACTCCTATTATAGCCAGCTGGGACTCAAACACTAGCCTTCTCGTGACCAAGTGAAACGTGATTCTAACGCCTTAGGCCGTTCATCAACCACTCCGGGCAATGTGATGATCGTGTGTGTTTCGCTGTGTATCTTCTCCCCTGTGGCTTTTGGATCAATGAATTGATCTCGACTAAACATAGGCACCCACCAAATCCCCGTCGGTTTGGAGTTTTATCTTCTTTTGGGACATCTTTAGATCAATGATGTCCAAAGTTATAAGGAGCCATATTGCTAATTTATTCAGAGAGAAATAATATGAACTAAGGTGACCTGGTGGTCTAGGGGTAAGGTGTCAGACTTCTGTGCTGAGGGTCCGGGGTTCAATCCTCGGTCCCGGCACAGATTTATCTGATTACCAAACCCTTCCTTCACCTCTGACAAGATGTGTATTAATCACAACTTGTGAATGTGAGGAATGCCAGGCCTCTACCGTGGTTCGGATTCCACGTTAAACTGTAGGTCCTCCATTTCATCTCACAATCACTCTACCATTACACATTAGCGTAAGTGCGTATAACCCGAACGGGTAGTAAGACGCGGTGCTAATAATAATAATAATAATAATAATAATAATATGAACTAACAATCCTTTATTATATTTTTAAGATTTTAAAAATACATGCTTGAAATTTGTCTAAAATATTTAGAAAGGTATGCGATATTTTCCAAATTGGAAATATTTATCGGCCTATACTTTATTCAAGTTAAACTAAATTGTCAGCCTCTACTTCTTTAAGATAACATTAGGTTGTGGATGCAGGGAGTGCGAGAGTGAGTATTTTTGCATAACATATTTTTGGTCAAAATAAATCAAATATTGCTTCTATACAAACTTAGAGCTTAATTTTCTTCACATGATGACCAGCATTTATTGAATATCTGTCAAGGTCGTATTGGAATTTCATGAAAACTTTTTATCTTCATTAAAAAAAGTCTTTAGATAATGCCACTATGCTTACGACATAGATTCAAAAATTGTTGATATCACTATGTGAAGAAAATAAACTCCATATTCGTATAGAAGTAATATTTATTTTTGACCAAAAAAAATTTTGCTATCAAAACTGCAAAAATACTGACATTTTCTCGCGTTCCTTTCATCCCCACATTAATATGATGAATCGTTGTGTGAAGGAACTGAAATTTTGAAGGAATTCAAAAATAATACGATCTTTTTTAGTACCACGCTATTATTTGCTTGTTAACGTTTAAGGGTTTTACCTACGTTTAACAATAGGCCTATTTAATATATCATCCCAAATTTATAAGAGTTATATTTTTATAAATTTTATTTCATCTTAGAACTTACTTCACATAAGGAATTACTTAAATATAAAAGTCACGTTTTTTGATGAGAATCACGTCCATTACCTATAGTTAAATATATGTGGATTCTAATATCGGCTACGTCTAGTTTTCTTCATAATTTTATAAATTTTTGTTTTACATGTTAACATAAAAATTTGATGCGTTATAAAAATTCCATACGATCATAAGCAAAATAAAAATAGACTATATAATCCTTTATAAGTTGGATTAATTATTATCCTGATTAGTAGACTGTTTCTTTATTTCCTTGATATACTCTCAGGGTCACCCAGAGGATTCAGGACCTGGGACCGTGAAATTTTAGATTACTCCTTTCCCACTTGCCATAAAATAATCAAAAACAATTATTGAGTTTTACTTATTTTAAATAATATAATTTCAAAACTGTGAAGTGAAAATAATGTAAGATTTTGTTTTCATTTCCGAAATGAATTATTCTTATTTTTATAATGGTAAACACCGTTAAAAGCACTGGATCCTGAAAATAAGTCAGAAAAAACACATTGAAATTATACACGTGTCGTGTCACGTCCGTCTTTAACACGTCGGAATACTCAAGTTTAGTAACACCGCACCCGGGGTCTGGTCAATTAAACAGCCACGTGCCCGGCAGCTATTATTATTGTTTATTAGTTCAGTTGGTTTTACTGTGCAAAACTTTTATTTCCTATGTGAATAATTATAAGTTTGATTTGATAGGTTAGGATGTAGTATGCGTGTATCGCATTAATGAGCCACTATTTAGGCCTTATATATTTCTAGCCGATAGCCCCTGGTTCTGCGGGTTTCGTATCTTTTGTCAATTATTGGGTGAGGGTTTCTTTTTTTTTTAATATAGTGTAGGCCTACTGGTAGACATTTTGCTATAATTATGGAATGGTTCTTAGCGTTACCCAAGAAACACCACATGTAGGTCACGTCCGATGGAATTTTTTACTTCCATATCTGGTTGGGGAATTTTGGTTGGTAGTCCCCTTTTCTTACTGCAATCTGTTCAGTGAGTTTTATTTGAAGGCCTCCTTTTTTACTGCCATCTGTTCGGGAAATTTTGGCTGGCAGACCTCCTTTCTTGCTGGCATGTAATTATCTGGTCGTGGAATTTTGGTTGGTAGGCCCCTTTTCTTACTGCCATATAATTATCTGGTTGGGGATTTTTTTTTTTTGTAGGGCCTTTTTATTACTTCTGTGTAATTATCTGGTTGGGAAATTTCGGTTGGCAGCCCCCCTTTTTTACTTCCGTGTCGTATTCCTTATGTGACTGCCTACTTTGAAACGATTCATTGTATATAATATTAGCTGTCCTTCCTTCAGGCGCCAGAATCAACAAACTGCTCGGCATGCTCGCCCTGGAGCATGCTATGTACAGTAGCCCCATAGCTTCTTTGTTGCTAACTGACAGCTCACAGCTGTCTTCTGACAGTCAACTTTTGGGTATATACCTAAATTTTGACTGTCAGAAGTGACAGCTGTTAAACACATGTTTTTGCAGATCATATGGTTTGGCGTAGGGATACATAATTTGGTCTGGTAACTTTTCAAAGCATCAGCTGTCAGATGGAGCTGTCAGTCAGCACCAAAGAAGCCATGGGGTTACTGTAGAGCTGGCTATGGGAGATACAGTCAATTCTTTATCAACCACGGCATTCTTTAAGGACTGCCCCTGAGTTTTTTTTAGCACCGTGTCTTACTACCCGTTCAGGTTGTACGCTTAAGTACTAATTACGCTAATGGATTAGGAATTAGGAAGGTTGAATTTAGAGGAAGTGAACCCACATTTGCGTGGAGGGAGAGTGGAAAACCATTTAGTAAAAACCACCCCAGTTCACCCAACCGAGATTCGAACCTTTAACTCCCCATCCTTGGCAGTCTAGTTCAACACGAATCCAGCGCGTTAGCTAACTACTCCACCAAGGTGGGTCCTGAGCCTTGTTGTTATCTGGATAATAGCGAGGCGTCAGGGTAGGCAGGATAAGCTCAGATATCCCTAAAGGTTTTGAAAAAGAGAAAACGCCCCTTTACATAAAACAGATGTAAATTTGAAATTTTAGTGGTCATTTTTTAAAGCATAGTGAAATTTATTTATTTATTAGTTTTTTTTCTGTCAACGTTTGAAACTATACCTATAAATAATTACATGTACAGTATATGAACGATAAACTTTGTAGTGAATAATTATTGTTCAGGAAATAAGAAGAATTTACCCGTCTACGAAAATTAGGACCTAAGTTCCAAAATTATATTTATAAATGGTAATAAAATCAAGTAGGCCCACATAGTATTATATTTATATTTGTTTGGTGGGTGTTTATATTATTTCTTGTGTTAATTAATTAAATTTAAATACAATTTTAAAAAAAATGGATTATACAACATTTTATACTGTATTCAAAGACCTAAGCACTTATTTTATTCCAAAATATATTATAGAGCTACACCTAGACAAGCAGTTTGAGCCCAGTAAAACATTGATTAGATTGTTTAAAATGTTCTTACTAGGCATCAAAGTAATGCCCTTTTTTCTCATTTTTAAGATACACACACATATTTAGTTTGTTTGTGAATGGATAGCTACCAAATATTAATTGTTAATTATTATTTTAGTGTTTATTTTTTGCATTTTTTCAGCCTTCAAAATACTTTTATCCTTATGATACATGTAAATCCCACTTCGATTAAATGTAATAATAAAAATTAATATCTTTCAAAATGCCAATTAAGGTTTTAAATGAAAGAAAACGGGAAATATCCACATAGCTCTCCGTATGCAGCCTCATATTGTTGGGATTTGTGACGTCACTTCAAGTGGAGTTGATAGAGTTAAACAATCTAACCTGTTAATTAAGACGGCCGATATTGTGTTTGCGGAAAGACTTGATGTATGTTTGGGCAAAGCTTAACGGGGTTCTGATACAGACTATTACACTTTTGCCCAACGTCCCTCCTTAGATAGGCTTATGTAATTTGTATATATTGTACTATTGATTAAAAATAACAAATTTGAAACATCTCCATTGAATTGTTAAATTTGACGAGTAATGAAACATTTCCCTTGTACAAGTATTGTAGTCAAGGGTATATTGGGAGGGACGCCACCCCCTGGTACAAGTAGTGTAGTCGAGGGTGTATTGGGAGGGACGCCACCCCCTGGTACAAGTATTGTAGTCGAGGGTATATTGGGAGGGACGCCACCCCCTGGTACAAGTAGTGTAGTCAAGGGTGTATTAGGAGGGATGCAGCCCCTTTGTACAAGTATTGTAGTCGAGGGTGTATTGGGAGGGACGCCACCCCCTGGTACAAGTAGTGTAGTCGAGGGTGTATTGGGAGGGATGCAGCCCCTTTGTACAAGTAGTGTAGTCAAGGGTGTATTGGGAGGGACGCCACCCCCTGGTACAAGTAGTGTAGTCGAGGGTGTATTGGGAGGGACGCCACCCCCTGGTACAAGTAGTGTAGTCGAGGGTGTATTGGGAGGGATGCAGCCCCTTTGTACAAGTATTGTAGTCGAGGGTGTATTGGGAGGGACGCCACCCCCTGGTACAAGTAGTGTAGTCGAGGGTGTATTGGGAGGGACGCCACCCCCTGGTACAAGTAGTGTAGTCGAGGGTGTATTGGGAGGGACGCCACCCCCTGGTACAAGTAGTGTAGTCGAGGGTGTATTGGGAGGGACGCCACCCCCTGGTACAAGTATTGTAGTCGAGGGTATATTGGGAGGGACGCCACCCCCTGGTACAAGTAGTGTAGTCAAGGGTGTATTGGGAGGGATGCAGCCCCTTTGTACAAGTAGTATAGTCAAGGGTGTATTAGGAGGGATGCTATCCCTTTGTACAAGTATTGTAGTCGAGGGTGTATTGGGAGGGATGCAGCCCCTTTGTACAAGTATTGTAGTCGAGGGTGTATTGGGAGGGACGCCACCCCCTGGTACAAGTAGTGTAGTCAAGGGTGTATTGGGAGGGACGCCACCCCCTGGTACAAGTAGTGTAGTCGAGGGTGTATTGGGAGGGACGCCACCCCCTGGTACAAGTAGTGTAGTCGAGGGTGTATTGGGAGGGACGCCACCCCCTGGTACAAGTAGTGTAGTCGAGGGTATATTGGGAGGGACGCCACCCCCTGGTACAAGTATTGTAGTCGAGGGTATATATTTGGGAGGGACGCCACCCCCTGGTACAAGTAGTGTAGTCGAGGGTGTATTGGGAGGGACGCCACCCCCTGGTACAAGTAGTGTAGTCGAGGGTGTATTGGGAGGGACGCCACCCCCTGGTACAAGTATTGTAGTCGAGGGTATATTGGGAGGGACGCCACCCCCTGGTACAAGTAGTGTAGTCAAGGGTGTATTGGGAGGGATGCAGCCCCTTTGTACAAGTAGTATAGTCAAGGGTGTATTAGGAGGGATGCTATCCCTTTGTACAAGTATTGTAGTCGAGGGTGTATTGGGAGGGATGCAGCCCCTTTGTACAAGTATTGTAGTCGAGGGTGTATTGGGAGGGACGCCACCCCCTGGTACAAGTAGTGTAGTCAAGGGTGTATTGGGAGGGACGCCACCCCCTGGTACAAGTAGTGTAGTCGAGGGTGTATTGGGAGGGACGCCACCCCCTGGTACAAGTAGTGTAGTCGAGGGTGTATTGGGAGGGATGCAGCCCCTTTGTACAAGTAGTGTAGTCAAGGGTGTATTGGGAGGGACGCCACCCCCTGGTACAAGTAGTGTAGTCGAGGGTGTATTGGGAGGGACGCCACCCCCTGGTACAAGTATTGTAGTCGAGGGTATATTGGGAGGGACGCCACCCCCTGGTACAAGTAGTGTAGTCAAGGGTGTATTGGGAGGGATGCAGCCCCTTTGTACAAGTAGTATAGTCAAGGGTGTATTAGGAGGGATGCTATCCCTTTGTACAAGTATTGTAGTCGAGGGTGTATTGGGAGGGACGCCACCCCCTGGTACAAGTAGTGTAGTCGAGGGTGTATTGGGAGGGATGCAGCCCCTTTGTACAAGTAGTATAGTCAAGGGTGTATTAGGAGGGATGCTATCCCTTTGTACAAGTAGTGTAGTCGAGGGTGTATTGGGAGGGACGCCAACTCCTGGTACAAGTAGTGTAGTCAAGGGTGTATTGGGAGGGACGCCACCCCCTGGTACAAGTAGTGTAGTCGAGGGTGTATTGGGAGGGACGCCACCCCCTGGTACAAGTAGTGTAGTCAAGGGTGTATTGGGAGGGACGCCACCCCCTGGTACAAGTAGTGTAGTCAAGGGTGTATTGGGAGGGATGCTATCCCTTTGTACAAGTAGTGTAGTCGAGGGTATATTGGGAGGGACGCCACCCCCTGGTACAAGTATTGTAGTCGAGGGTGTATTGGGAGGGACGCCAACCCCTGGTACAAGTAGTGTAGTCGAGGGTGTATTAGGAGGGACGCCACCCCCTGGTACAAGTAGTGTGGTCAAGGGTGTATTGGGAGGGATGCAGCCCCTTTGTACAAGTAGTGTAGTCAAGGGTGTATTGGGAGGGACGCCAACTCCTGGTACAAGTAGTGTAGTCGAGGGTGTATTGGGAGGGATGCTATCCCTTTGTACAAGTAGTGTAGTCGAGGGTGTATTGAGAGGGACGCCACCCCCTGGTACAAGTAGTGTAGTCAAGGGTGTATTGGGAGGGATGCAGCCCCTTTGTACAAGTAGTGTAGTCAAGGGTGTATTGGGAGGGACGCCAACTCCTGGTACAAGTAGTGTAGTCGAGGGTGTATTGGGAGGGATGCAGCCCCTTTGTACAAGTAGTGTAGTCAAGGGTGTATTGGGAGGGACACCGTCCCTTTACTTTTTGGTTAGATTTCCCCTCCCTCTCTTTTTAACCAGTAATATATTCGAAGGAATATCTAAAACATATCTATTATGTTACTAAATAAGACCTACCTATAATACTTTGAGACTTCTATGAAAAATATTTTCATCAATATTATATATAAATAGAGCGAAAGAGAGAGAGGCAGAGAGAGAAAAACTTTAAATTTTTCTGACGTTCGTTAGTAAACAGATGAGGTTAGTTTTGTTTTTATCAACATTTTCCGCTTGGTATTTGTAATTTAACATGAACACCTTTTTTAAATATCCAATTTTAATTTATTACTATAGTTCCCACATCAATCTATTAGGGCTACATCATTCACACTGCAAATAACTAAAATATTTTCATAGTTACAGGAAAGTCAGTGTGTTTCTTAGTTGTTTGTTAAAATAGTTAAATTCAAATAAAAGTATTTTTAGACTCATATAATTAGTTTTGTTCGACCTCATTTGTATTCGTTAGCAATTCTCTCAAAGACGGGGATTAGAAACAAATTTATTTGAAAAGAGATTAAAAGGAAGAATACAAAAATCTACTAAATAATATGTAGGCCTACCAGTAGCTCAAGTAAAAGCTAAAATTAACAACTAACATTTAATACTCATTCATTATTTATCCATTAGAAAATAAAATTAAAATTAAAAATATTATTATGTTATTGATACTATGTTTAAGACAGTTAAGATTTCTAAGAAGATGATCCACACACACTTGGTTGAACTTGATGTAAAACAGGTGTTTTATTTCACTTTATTCATTCATTCTTGTATTCCAACCATTAAATGAAAAGAAAAATACATTCTTCAATAGTAATATTTAGCACCGCGTCTTACTACCCGTTCGGGCCATACGCTTAAATACTAATTACGCTAGTGGGTTAGGAATTGGGAAGGTTGAATATAGATGAAGTGAACCCTCATTTGCGTGGAAGGAGAGTGGAAAACCATTTAGGAAAAACCACCTCCAGCTCACCCAAGCAAGATTCGAACCTTGATCCCCCCGTCCCCGGCAGTCTAGCTCAACACCAAACTAGCGCGTTAGCTACCGAGGCAGGTTACATTCTTCAAGTAAAACCTTTAACATGATTAAAAGAAACGAATCCGAATAAGTGTTGTATTGGTAAATTCTACTCCACACCATAAAGCGCTCACTTAGTGTAGTGTTTAGAAGCCGACAAAGATCTGAACGTTCTAAAACGCTTCCTTTGATTTTAGGATTATCTTTAATTTAAAAATCTAGTTTTAAACTTTTAAAAAATATTTTAGTTAATATTCGTTGTTAATTATTTGAAAACTCAAAGGTGCCGTGATTGATTGAACTTACTTCTATCTCAGCCCTGGTGGCGATTAGTCGAAGCTACACACATGGTGCCATGCCGTCTACCAAGTTTACTGCTTTTCTTCCTCTCGTACCAATATCAAGGATCGATCCTCGCATCCCAGAACTGCTCCCTAGTAGCTCAGTACCATCCTGGATGTTCCGCCCACCCTCTCCTGTTCCCTTGCGCATATTGCTACCCCTTCCCCCCTTTACCTTCGAACACCCGGCCACGCAAACACACACACACTGCTAAATGGGTACTAATTATTTCCGGTTTCGCCTCTTTCATAGGATGTCTTAAAATTGAACGCTCACTTGAAATATACTATATAATTAAATCTAATCCGAACATTTATTCTAACCCTGGATAGTTTCGAAAGGAAAATAATATAGTAGCACACTTGAAACATTGAACAAATTTAAAACATTAAGAAGCTAATGGGCCGTCCTTAAATTACGTAAGGATATTTTTCATGATATTCAACCCCCCTTACCCCATATAGGGGATCGTAGTTATTTCTTCCCTCCCCCCTCTTTCCCTGATCCTCTATCATACGTCATTTTTTACGATTTGGTGAATTAATGGGGTCGGGACAGAAACACGATAATCCTCATTTTATGAAAAAATGTGTTAGCAGCGATTTCTGGGAGCTTACCTTTTGAACTACAAGTTGTGTTTATAGCCGGTCAAGACCTTGAGGATAGATATCGACGAATATTTTATTTATTTATTTTAGCTAAATTTACGGAATTCATATGTCTAAATAGTAAAAATATCCTATCTAAATCTATTTGGGCTATCATGTTTTTGCCCTGAACCCATCAATTAGATTATTTTAATCACTAAATTATTTTTAGACAAAAGAGTGATAGGAAATTTTAAAATACTTTAATTGCAGTAAAATTAGGTGTAGTACATCATAAATAAATAAAATATAAGTAAATGGATTCTGATCCCCCTCTTCTCCCTCATAGGAAAATACTGACACTCTTCCACACCCCACCCACCCCCGGATAAAAACCCTTACGTAATTTAATGACGGCCCCTAAGATCTAAGAAATGGGAAACATTACCAATTTTTCTGGACTTTTATAGAATCCAGTTAACGAACAGCGATAGATAATAATTATAACTCAATTTAAAAATCACTTAAAATAAAATATATACTTTCACTTTCTAAACTATAGTAATGATACTCGCGTCGATGGTCTTTTGGACTAAGACATCCATCTCGTGATGGACTGGATTTGTGGTGACGGAAAGATCGGGGTTCAAATTCTGGTCGGTTGTGTTGAGGGTTTCCTAAATGGTTTATCCCTCTCTCTAAATGCAAAATTGGCTACATTTCTTAAATATTTTCTTTTTCTCATTTCTACTCCACTGGCATAATTAATGTATGCGTACAGCCCAAACGGGTATTAAGACCAGCTGAAATAGAAGATATATGGTAAAAAAGGTCAATAAAACGTACAAACCCTCTTCGGTGGCCACATGTTCTAAGGCGCTACTCTCGCAGTAGACTAGAATGCCGATGACGGTGAGATCGAAGTTCAAATATCGATCGGGTGTACTGAGGAGTGTTTTCCCAAAATGGTTTTCCACTCTCCCTTCAAGCAAATGTGGATACACTTCCTCTAAATATAACGTTCCTCATTTCTAAATCCATCAGCGTAATTAGTACATAAGCATATAACCCAAATGGGTAGCAAGACGCAGTAATAAAAAATATAATATGTAGGCCTACAAATCATTAGTGATACTAAATTATGGGATGGTACACGAATGCACGAACCAAATACACAGAGCATATTATTTTGCCATTCTGGAATGTTCAGTCGTTATAACGTTTAAAACTACACACATTTGTAATAATCTCTTTAAACAAATTTGGACCGCCTAGATATTTAAGATTCCAATATTTCTACTTTTATTTTTATGAATGGCAAATACTTAACGATATTGTGTAGTAGTAGCACATTAATATTTTTTTTACTAGTGAGTCTTACTATCTGTTCAGGTTATACGCACATCGCACATAATTATGATAACTACTTTAATAGGGTAGGGATGTAGTAAGAAGCATTTTTGAGGTAGTTTACCCGCATTTGCGTAGAAGGATAGCGGGAAACCATTTAGGAAAAACCACCCTCATTAGACCCAACTGGGATTTGAGCCCCGATCTCCTCTTCTTCAGCAGGCCATTCTAGCCCAAGAGAGATTGATGCCTTAAACCATATGGTCACTGAAGTGGGTCACATTATTGATTGATGTCGGAATTGTTAAATAATTGATCATTTCTTTCATTGTGTTTGACTGGCCTGCTGAAGACGAGGAGATTGGGGTTTGAATCCCGGTCTGGTCTACTGAAGGTGGTTTTTACTTTCTTGTTATCTTACAGGTAGAGAAAGTATTGTGATCGTCAAAAAAATCGAACTCGAAATGTGGATGAATCTCGACGTTTCATGACCCCCCGAATCCGAAAAGGTGGTTTTTGAATTTCCGTCTGTCTGTCTGTACCTCCAACTAGAGCCTAAACTATTTTACCGATCGGGCTAAGACTTGGTATCTAATTTTCATAGGGTTTCCCCGAGGGGTTTTTGGAATTGGATATCTAACCCTAAAATTAAGGGTAATTTACTAAAGGGCAAAAATATAAAAAGTCAATTTTCTCAAAATTGTCTAACGATTTTGATTAAAATTCGAATATAGGCGTTGATTAGGATTATAAATAAATCGGATGTTTTCATTTTCCCATGAAAATAATTTTTAGGGTACTTTCCAGAAGCTCAGATTTATGTATCTCCGCAACTATTTGCGATACTAAATAACTTATCATTGCAAAATTGTGGTACTATTAAAAATTAAAAACTTTTATATGAAATATATTTTTATAGAACCAACAGTTTCTGAGATATTCGCAAATATATTAATACAATTTTGTGAGCTTTAGTTGTAAAGAGATACTACTTAAGTATTAACGCAATAATTCTCCAATGCCATAGAGTAATTAAATATAAGTTAAGTCTCTCAAAAAGTGTATCTTATTTTTCCTTAAACCTCTTAGGAGAAAATTTTTTAGAACAATGATATTTTTCCTTTTTAGACTCAATAGTCAATATTAACATTTTGTATGGGTCAAAATTATTATAAATAAGGAATTTAAAAGCAATGCGATGAGATGAAGATGTGCAACACCTAATAAAATGTCGAAAATTTTAACATTAGGTCAAAATTTTAATACGAAGTATTGATCCTTGTGGACCCAATATTGATCTTTTTTATCGGTCCAAACATAAAAATGAGGACATTAATTCTTTAATAATAAAATTATAAAATTTAAAACCGGGACTCAAAAAATGTTTGACATAAGTATAGTGCAATTTATTCTTGGGTTTGCTAGTGTATATTATTTCGTTTCACATATATTACGAGCTTTGAGTAAATATCTCAATTTTTAAACAATAGAGCGAGAAAGTCCGTTCGGAGTTCCGTACCATTTATTTTTAAATGTCTGCCCAACTTTCCTTCCAAGCAAATGAGGGTGGATTACCTCTAGAATGCTTCCTTCCTCATCCTTACCCCATTAGAGTAATTATCTTATATGCGTATAGCCTGAAGAGAAGGTTATATTCAAAAAGTATACCAATATTTGCATGGAGGGAGAGTGGAAAACTACTTTGGAAAACCACCCTCAGTATACCCGACCGAGATTTGAACCTTGATCTCCCCGTCCTCGGCACTCTATAGTCTACTCAGAGAGTAGCGCGTTAGACCACGCGGCAACCGAAGCGTGTCAATGTGCAGTTAAATTCATTTGGTTTGTGCAGCCCATTTCTACCTAAACTTTTATTTTTAAGAAGGGTATGTGTACTTTATTCCTTCTGCCTTGGCGCATGGTGCCCTTTTGTCGGTGAAATCACTGTTTATATCTTTTACTAGACATTTATAAAACATTTAGGTAATATTTATAAGACGCTTGTTAGGAAGTGATAGTAATTATACAGTAAATTGCCTAGGAGCTTGTATATTTATTATTTTTGAACCTTAATCTAGTTTGTAAATATCATAGTTAAAATGAATTTTTGTGTTTAATGAAATGATCATACCTGTTTTTAAGTAAGACGGCTACGTTTGACGAAGCCTAAACATGCCCACCTAATTTTGTTATTGTTGTTGGACTGTAGAATGAGAAGCATATGCGTCAAATGCTGCTGGACAACTGACGATCAATGAGGAGACCGGTTCCTTTCTTCTCTTGTAGGTCAAAGGTTTTAAAGTGGGCTATCATAGAAAAGGTAGTCTTATCACCTTTTTATGTTAATATATATGGGAAAGATTTAGAATTAAATAATTAAATAGTATTGAATATGTTCTGATTTTCAAGATTGAGTAGTAATTAGCTAATATATATGTGTATATATATATATTTATGTATATATATATGTATATATATATATATATATATATATATATATATGTATATATATATGTGTATATATATATGTATATATATACATATGTATATATGTATGTGTATATATATATATATGTATATAACGTGTATCTAAAACATTGCCTCAAACTTTGGCAAGCTATTCCTTGGGTGAAAATAGAATAATTCACATCAGCAGCCTAGGGTCCATCTTGAATAATAATGGCGGTATACACCCCTAAAGATAGAGCTAAAAACGACTGTTGTGTGAAATATTATGAAAACTGCTTAGGGTATAACAACGAATATTTGTATACTACTTATTGAAACCTTGATCGTTAATAAACTAAATGTGGTGTTACAGTTACCCACCCCCATCATGTAAAAAAGAGGGGGCTGTAACAGTTTTTTCTGCAATAAAATATGTCAGGGTAAGTATTACCGATTTTGAATTAAGATTACAAAACATGTAGTAAAAGTTAACAAAAAAAGGTGTCTTGAAGAAACTGTCTAGCTTTCCCCGTTTCCGAGATAATCATGCATGTGTGATTTCAAAGACAAGTGTTAATTCCTGCCAGGTAGGGAGCAAGTATAGCTGTGTTTCTAGCTATGTTAGATACATTTGTCTCTGAGCTCAAACTTGTGTGATTATCTCGGAAACGGGGAAAGCTAGACAGTTTATCCAAGACACCTTTATTGTTAACTTTTACTCCATGTTTTGTAATCTTAATTCAAAATCGGTAATACTTACCCTGACATATTTTATTGCAGAAAAAACTGTTACAACCCCCTTTTTTTTAGATGATGTGGGTGGGTAACGGTAACAGCACATTTAGTTTATTAACGATCAAGGTTTCAATAAGTAGTATACAAATATTCGTTGCTATACCCTAAGCAGTTTTCATAATATTTCACACAACAGTCGTTTTTAGCTCTATCTTTAGGGGTGTATACCGCCATTATTATTCAAGATGGACCCTAGGCTGCTGATGTGAATTATTCTATTTTCACCTAAGTAATAGCCTGCCAAAGTTTGATGCAATGTCTTAGATACACGTTGTATATTATATATATATATATATATATAGCTAGTCCTCCGTGTTAAATACACTTGGGTTTCCCTTTAAATTATCTTTGAACACAATTTCTAACGCGCCAGTTGTGTTGAGCTAGACCACTGAGGACGGGGAGATCGAGGTTTGAATCTTGGTTGGGTGAACTGGGGGTGGTTTTCCCTAAATGGTTTTCAACTCTCCCTCCACGCAAATGCTGGTTTACTTCCTATAAATTCATTCTTCCCAATTCTTAATCCATTAGTGGAATTAGTACTTAAGCGTATAACCCGAACGGGTAGTAAGACGCAGTGCTAATTAATAATATTAATTTAAACCAAATTTGGATATAAGTCTATGTTGTTTTTGGTTAAATTATTATGAATTTTTAAATTTAAAATACGTTATAACATAATATTTCCTAAACAAACATAATCTACAAATATTCTATGCCAAACATAAAATACCGCCCTCATTTTAATAACTATCAACATAATTAGCATTCATTAGTGCATTGTATTGGGGTACACGAATTAATTTAATGGCAGCCCTTAGACTTCTTGAGTGGAAATAAATAGTTCATTGACAATATCTTGACATATATATGCAGCATCTTGAGGATTAGGAAGGATCTAATTGCAAAACTCAAAATGTATTTACCAAAGACCAAGTCTCATATGGTCAAAGGAGGTGCTAGGTGGCTGAAACTTTTTTTCAACGGCTTTCCCTTTCTAACTTCCTTGGTCATTTCCTTGGGGATTATTACTTGGAAATAATTCCACTTTGCCAGTGGTAGAGCATCTCTATTAAAATCTGATTCAGTAGGGTATAGGGTTAAGTAGTTACTTTATTTTTTAAACCAACTTATTTACCCATCCACTTCCTAGGGCATTTCCTTGGTAATGATTTAGTAAAATATATAAATCCTATTATTGTAATTTATTATGTATCCCATTTTTATTTGGAGGAACTGTCTTCTACACGACGTCATAAAAGGAAAGGTAGAAGGAAAAAAGAGCTTAGGAATATGAAGCATTGAAAAATTGATTTGCTTGAAGGAAAAAAAGAAAATTCTGGGAGCTGAAGGAGGAGGCAAAGGACAGGGCACATTGGCAGTCTAATTTCCCTAATAAAAGGAATGGACCTGTCCTAAGACAAAACACCTAATAGATATGATTTAATCATGTGAGACATACAAATATGGATATTTGAGAGAACTAACAACATAATTTTAAGTAAATAATGATTGGTCTTTGTTTAAATTGAATGTAGAATCTTGATTTTTACGTGGTGTTGTGTCACTGGATTATGGTTTCTTCGCCATTTGTCATAAATTCTTATCGAACACATTTATTTGGATTTTGCAACCTTTCCTTGGTGATGCAGTTTATTTATCCCTTATTCTTGAAAAATTATTATTATTATTATTATTATTATTATTATTATTATTATTATTATTATTATTATTATTATTATTATTATTTATTATTATTATTATTATTATTATTATGCACCGCGTCTTACTACCCGTTCGGGTTATACGCACTTACGCTAATGTGCGATGGTAGGGTGATTGTGAGATGAAATGGAGGACCTAAAGTTTAACGTGGAATCCGAACCATGGTAGAGGCCTGGGATTCCTCACATTCACAAGTTGTGATTAATACACATCTTGTCAGAAAGAAGCATCTCTTAGAGAGCATTAGGATATTTCTAATATGAACTTAAGTTGAAGAACAAGTTTTTCAGTTTTGTTTTGTTAATTTATGGGATTTACATCCATCCTTTATATTTAAGAAGACACAGAAAAAAAATCACTAAGATATAAACATTTCCCTTGAAAAGAGCTCAAGTAGATTACGTTAGTGTATATATAGCTTATCTCCAAACGTCAATCAAATGTTAGGTGAAAGTAAATGATATCATTAAAGTATTTCACGGGGGTTCTGATATAGGATCTATAATTTTTAGAACAAGAAAACTTGTTATTTTTCAATTACCCATAATGGGGTAAACAATATCATATATAACTAGTAACGGTAACATTTAGAGGCCAGCGAGTAACATTGACAGATGTCCTTCAACAATGAACAAGAAATTAATATATATGTATATTTTAAGATAACTGCTTTGCTCTAAAACGTATATATATATAAGTTATACGTTTTAGGTACGTGATACTTTACTGCCCACCGACTTTTGGGACATCTTGTAGTTTCAAGATAGCTGATTTTCTCTAAAATGTGTATATGTTGGACGCAAAGCCCGAAAACTGCCAATGGACAGATTTTTTGCTCAATCCTAGGACTGGACGTTTTAAAATGACCAAAGCCGGAAGTTCTATTCAATTTAGGGCTTTGATAATTTTAAAACGTCCAATCCTAGGATTGAGCCAAAAGTCCATCCATTGACCGTTTTCGGGCTTTGCGCCAACACACACACATATACACACACACACACACACATATATATATATATATACATACAGTACATACGTACCTTGAAACTACAAGTTTCTCAAGATAACTGCTTTGCTCTAAAACGTATATACATATATATATATATATATATATATATATATATTATATATATATATATATATATATATATATATATATATTATTATATATGTGTTGTGTTGTGTGTGTGTGTGTGTGTGTGTGTGTGTGTGTGTGTGTGTGTGTGTGTGTGTGTGTGTGTGTGTGTGTGTGTGTGTGTGTGTGTGTGTGTGTGTGTGTGCGCATCTTGAAACTACAGGTGTCCCAAAAGTTAGTGTGCAGTAAAGAATCACGTATTCGTTGAAGTTATTCCTATAGCAGTTGTTGGAAAGGTTCTTCAGGGGCCTGAAGGCATGTATGGATACGCCTCTTCATAACATAACATATCATACATAGCATATCATATCATATGAAGAGGCATGTCCAGACCTTTATTCAGACCATGGGGGACATGTTCAACATCTGTTATAGGAAGAACTACAACAAGGTACGTGATACTTTACTGCACAGTAACTTTTGGGACAATTTTATAGTAAACTTAAGGTATTTTACATAAAAAATAATTATTTAAATCTGTTAATTAAATTCTAAGCGTGAAGTGGTATCTAAAAATGGTGAAAGTCTGACAAAATGGTAAAGCATGGAGCTGGTGATCTGAATATAGTTTATGAACCAACCACTTCTGAGATCTATAGCATAAATAATATTTGTGGCAACTGTTTAATGAGGTGCATGAATGTTATCAACTGTGGTTAAGCTAGTGGTGGATTATATTTCTTGGTTTTTCAAAAATGCTAATACAGGTATATTCGTGGTATGGTAAGTCGTTCAACCCACATTAAAATATAAAGCAACGACACCAATTAAAAAAAGCCTAAACTTTCAAGAAATATAATCTACTGATTGGAAATTTAGGCCTATTAAATATTTGATCATTTTTCAAGCATCCACAGATAAAGGGCAAATAGCTCTTATAATTATGTAAACTGACCAAATATAAAAAAGAGGGTTAAGATACGTACAGGACGTACACTCATTCTGTTACTAAGATGTTTTTTTCAAACAGACTAAATCGTTTTAGTATCATTATGTTTTGTTTATTATATTATTTCTCAATATGTTCTCAGAATCAAAGGTTGAGGTGATGTAGGTTCATTTTTATTTGTTCCATTTCCACAATATGTCTCTCTAATCCACAGTCCAAGCACTAAACGGCTCTTAATTTTCTTCCGGACAGTCACGAGATATATTAAGGCCATGCTTTGGGCAATAAAACCATTGTGGTTCTCTACGATAATTTTGAGATGGTAGAATATCAAAATTCAACGTTTCACATGGTAGGAAAGCGCCTGGTTTGCATAAGATTTTAAATGTACCCAAAACGAATGAATATGATATCTTGTGAGCACTGCATTATTACATTTCCCATGGGAAGAGGAGTTTTACTGGCGATATATCTTCACAATTGAAACTGGTATATCAGGGTGGGAGTTTGACTTCTTTAAAGTTTTGAGTGCCATGTAATAACAAATTTAAATCTATCTGACAATTACTCATAATAACAGTACTAAGTTCTTAAAGTGGCGGGAGGTTTACACTTTCGTCTTTATTTCGAATGCAGATTTAAACGCTCTAATTTAAACTCTAAACATCTCATCAACAAACGTTGTTTGGTTTTCATAAAATTCGGACTTTATTCAGTACGTTCTCTCGTGTTAAGGACTACTTAGTTATTTAGGTCACAAGAATTGCATTGACATTTCGACTTCCTTCCTTAAAATCTTACATTATATTCTAAATATAAATTTTACAATCCTTCACCCGCCTCGGTGGCGTAGTTGGCTAACGCGCCAGTCGTGTTGAGCCAGACCGCCGAGGACGGGGAGATCGAGGTTCGAATCTCGCTCGGGTGAACTAAGGGTAGTTTTTCCTAAATGGTTTTCCACTCTCCCTCCACAAAAATGTGGGTTCACTTCCTCTAAATTCAACCTTCCCAATTCCTAATTCCTTAGTGTAATTAGTACTTAAGCGTATAACCCGAACGGGTAGTAAGACGCGGTGCTAAATAATAATAATAATAAAATACAATCCTTCAATATTCAAATGTAATCCAGGATTATTTATGTGTCCAGTTTCAGCTGATTCTAGGCGTAACTAACGATTAGTCCATGAAAAGGAAATAAACCAAATTGGGTATTTAACTTATAAATAACCCACTTCGGTGGCCGCGTGGTTTAAGGCACTACTCTCTTAGTAGACTAGACTGCCGATGAAAGGGAAATCAAGGTTCGAATCTCGGTCGGGTGTACTAGGGGTGGTTTTCCGAAAAAAAATTCTACTCTACCTATACGCAAATGCGGAGTCACTTCCTATAAATATAACCTCCCTAATCCCTAAAACTATTAGCGTAATTAGTAAATAAGCGTATAACCCGAACAGGTAGTAATATGTGGTGCTAAAAAACTTCTTGTGTAATTAATAGTTTTGCAATATAACTAGAAATAAAAGTTATATTTATTCATTTCAATTTATTTCACAAAATGGTTGTGACTGTGTTCTCCCTCTTAGTAGATAAGGCCTATGCAACCAAACTTCATTCCGCACAAAAATGTAACCAAGTCTACTACACTAATACAATGAGCAAAACAAATAATATATGTTACATTTCCATAAGCTGTTCCCAGTAATGAATATATTAAACTACCAGAACACTTTTCACATAAATGAATATTATAATAGATACGCTCGAATCTAACTAGAATCTATGTCTACTCTTAAGTGAACACGCTGTTCCAAAGGCAAACGTTAGAGAAAGACTTTAATAAAACTCATTGCTTTTCTTCCCGTTCTTTATCTGTAAGACCCCCAGTGGGGGTAGCGCGGGGCAGGTATTAGATTGCTTAAGGCTGTACTGGTCCCTCATGGCATCCGTATTTGACCTCAAGGTTCACACCCTGGGTGGTTGTCTGCCTGTGCTGGAGTATCTCATTCCAATAAAATCCCAACAGGGTGCTTCCATAGGGGTGGGATGGTAGCCCTCTGGCAACATCCATCCAGAATGGACACCCAGATGGGTGGATTAAACCCTGGAAGGTCAACTATGTGTAGGTGGGAGAAGGTGAGACTCCCCCATACACTACATGCTAAGCTGTTGGGTCTTTGGCTAGGGATAGACAGTCAAGAAACCTGCCCCACTGGGCAGCTTAGGGTAACGCCTCGAGAAACCTTACCAATACTCAAAGCTGAGTTTCTTGTTTCTGACCTCCTCCATAATGCTGGCCATTACATATGGGCGGGCCAACTCCACCAGTCCCTGGAGCCAGGATGTGGCGTGAGGGAGAGGGGGGTTTCTAAGCTACCTAATGAGGTCTGGTTGATTGACTGACAGGGTTTGGTAGCCTTAACAACTGAGGGTACGTCTGAAGTGGATTAAGGAAACCTCCGAACGAGGTGACTGACTGTTTCCCAACGTGGGTGCCAGACGTTCTGCTGAGCATGGCATTGGTGGCTTACCACATTTCAATAGCCCCTGGCACAGCTACCGGTAAGCTATGTAGGCACTACCTAGGATGTCCCGTCAGCACAATTTGGCCTTTGACCTTTGACGCCTGTTTGTAGAGAGTGTGTATTGTGATGATAACGCAATGATGTGACGTCATCACAGCGCTGTGATTCGCTGAAATCCCTGGCCTGTGATTGGCTGTTGGCTTAACCCACCTCCCCCTGACCCTCTCCCCGTGCCCCCCTTTACCCGATTTTAAACTTGTTGGTTCCTGTCCAACCTATTTGTTCCGGTCTCATTGGTTTTTTATGTCTGGGTAGGATCGTGACGAGCGTTGGAGTTCATTTTATTTATTGGTAGAGGGAACGTGCAGTCCACGGCTTTCGGGAACTCCTCCCGTCACGTCCCAGGCATCGCTACTAGGGCGGGAGCGTCCTCTCTGTCCAACCGTTTAGCGTAGAGTGTGAGAAATGGTTCCCGATCACAAGATTCTGAATCTATTTTGGTGTCGGAAACTTCCCCCGTTCCACCATCTAGGGTTTTTTCCTGTGATTTCATTGCAGACCCGGTGCCAGTTTGGCGGGTCGATAAGACAAGTCGAGAAAGGAATAGATCACGACCTTGAAACCGTGAGCTAGTACAAGAAGTCATTGACCCTGTTGATGATTGGTGCCAGTTTGCCGGCTCGAAAAGTCGGACTCGTATTTGGTTACCCTACGTGTAAGGGACAAACAGGTTTTGCGTTAATAAAACACGAGTTTCACAAACATATATTTACTATACATTAAAGGTTTTACAACATACATAATATTTATTATACATTAAAGACTTCACAGACATACATAATATTTATTACACATCAAAGGTTTCACAGACATTCATAATATTTACTATCACATTTACAGGAATGATGTATATATTCGTTATACGTTTTTCTACAGTTTCTCTTAAATGTGTTGGTAAAATTATTTTTAGTTTACAATCCAGCATGTAATAAGTCCATACCAATGACTTGACATGTATAGTAGGTAGCATTGATAAGATCCAGGTTTCTGATGTGCGTTTCCACCGTAGGCTGTTCGAGGTCAATGACCTCCATTGATCCTGTTAGCGTGTCTCATACATCCACGACGAGTGTGTCGATCAAATGGTTGCAATATCGTGCGACGGGTGTGACCACATATCCCTCGGTCGACGGTGACGTCGATGAGGTCCCACACATCACAAAGACGCGCCCAGCTAGGTGATCATAGGCGACACGTTTGAGTCCTGCGTCTTGTTTCACGCTGATGACGAGCGTGTGGTCACCGCACATGCATCTCAGAGAGATTTCATGATAAGACCGACTAATCTTCTGAGGAGGCTGTGTGTTGCTGAAAAACTTTTATATGACCGACTTGTTGCTGCCCAGTTCTTACAACTCTGTACGGTTCAACACCGCACAGTTCCCTCCACATTTTTATATCTGGACATAAGACGTAAAGTTTTTCTTGACACTATTGCCGACGATGACTCGCTTGGGTGTCGACTTCGTTCAGCGGAAAACAATGTTTAAAATACTGGTGATGGCGAGCGGCTTCACGGCTTTGCTTGCTTTCCAGGTGGACGACTGTGGGATTATGACCAGCACGCTGTCGGGACGCCCCTTTTATAGGCGCACGCTGATTGGACGCAGCCTCTTGAGGGGTGGAAAGACCTAGCGTCTTGAAAAATGTGTTGTAATATCTCAACACCTTAGCGTCGTTGCCTGTATGATTGATGGGCAAGAATAGGGTTAGGAAAGTTTTTATTGGAATTTCTGGGTGCGATAGAGAAGGATACATGAGACAGTTATGGCCGCAAACGTATGAGTTATGCTTTGAAGTTTTATCGTGTTATGAGACGTGGGGAAGTGTTTTTCGCGTATAAATGCCAGATGTGACTTTATACGGGGTAGAAAACCATGGTGTCCAAATATTCTCCCACGCCGTTCTTGACGATAGAGATGGCGACCCAGGCTTGGTATGTGGATCCGTGTTGATGACGAGAGTGGTAGGCCACGCTATTCATGCAGGTAGTTGATCATCAGGGAAAACACCCGACCGTACAGAACGGAACCACGGGTTTGTTTTCAGCGCACGTCTTATGGTGTGCGTATCCATCTTCAATTCATCCAATCTCGAAGTCCCCAAACGATGGAGGCCGAACAGAAATTCCATAAAGAAATATGTGACATGTATATGGTTCGGCCCAATTCAAGTGTTTTCAATGACGAACAACCTCTGTCGTACAGATCTACGACAGGAGTAGGCGGGTATTTGCTAGAAAACTTTTCTTTTCTGCCCCCTTGACGTAGACGGTTTCTGCACACGTTGTGGTACGGGAGATGAGGGATTCGAGCAGGCTGTAATCCACATCACTGCTATCCCAGGGAATGCCGTGCAGTTTGTTGACGATATAGTCGGCTTGCTTTTTAGCAGCGGCTGAGAGTTACTCAATAACGTATGGGGGTTTTAACACCCAATGTTGAAGTAATGTACCGAATACAGATAAAACAGTCTGTTCCTTGACGATAAACTCTTTGCTATCGTCGATGAAGCTCTGGAAATCTACAATGACGTCCATGATTTAAATTAAGAGGTAGGGGGCAGGAAGTCGCTTATATTAACTCCAATGATCCGTCACGACGTTCCTGTCCTTGTCGATGGTGATGATGTTGGCAAACTCCTCGTACACGATACAGTTGACGGTTTCGGTGAGAGCTCTGGTGAAGCTAACTTCGATGCTCAGAGAACCATGCGTCGTCAAATTCCAATGCAATGTAATGTGGGTGGACGAGATTAGGTGTGAAATCAAAAGCCATGAGATGATATCCCTTAGGGAAGGCTTCCCATGTGATGTCACTACCTTCTTCATGAAATGGATACCCTTCCAGAAAACATTGCGTGGTAGGACATGGCATGGTTGCCGTTTGAAAAATTGGGCTGTAACGGTTTCGACGGCACTTTTTCCCCGTCCAAGTACACGATAAATGGTTCATGGCGTAGGTTTGAAATTGAACGGGTCCTTGATGGTGTCTCCACTGAACGTAGCATTTGATACAAATTCCACGATGCATCGTTTGGGTTACTGTCCGGTGAATACGTTGTCCAGTGATTTCCCTTGCACACCCGTAAGAATAGTAAGTGTTTTTACTTCCACGCGGGTGATGGGATACTTTGCGGGACTGACGTTTAATGTCTTGGCATGTGCCAATAGTATAGAAGCTGCTCCTTTGACACGTCGCACTAGAAGACAGGCTTCAACGATGTGAACCTTAAAGTGAGGATTTCAGTGACGGCCATAAGACTAAACCCGTCTACGGAACGGACCAACTTGACTCTAAGTTCAGTGCCGTTCAAAAGACATTTCTCTTGGTTAAACACATAACCGTGTAGATACCTCAAATATCCACCGTCTTACTTTTGCAGTGAGACCGCGACGGGCCTCAATCCCTTGTTGCCAGCGTTAACCTCCTCAAAGGTTCCGGGGCTCTCTGCGAACCACAGACCGCAAGTCAAATGTGTTCTTTTGGATTCACTTTTGTAATTGAGCAGCGTCTCAATGTACGATCTATAAGTAAACGTGTTGCTGGGTGGTGAGACTAGTTTTTGGTTTAAAAACACATTCACCTGTGTGAATAGCAATCCAACCAGTTGTTGATGGGAACAATTTGATCCACCTCTGTGAAAGCGCTACCGTAGGGTTTACATGATAGCCGCCCTGAGATAGAGCATGCTTTGTGAAAGATCGATATAGAACTCGCTTTGACCGGTAACGAGATATTCGATGGGCGAATCATCAGTGAGGGAAGAGACAGGCTTGTAATAGAGCCATTGTCCACTTTCATGACTGGTTTGCGTGGGTGGGACGGAAAAGAGATCGAGTTCACTATTGGCACACTCGTAGGACTGGGTGTGTTTCAACTGAAAATATATACCGCTTCTTTCTTGACCTTTTTACGTCGGGAAACGACAGAAGACTGACGTCGGTGCTTCTTACGACGCCCTTTATAGCCGGCGTGTCGATCTTCTGCTCCGCCTTGCTTTTCAGGTTTGTTTCAGCCTCACCAACATGCTGCCGTAGGGCCTCTTTTAAAGGACGACGCTGATTGGCAACGTTGGAGAGCACGTCAATACCCGTATGAAGCGCCTGTTTTCCAATGGATTTAGCACAACTTCTCAGCAACGGTACGACGCTCTTGAAAAGGCCGCTGAAAAGACATCATATTCCATGCCCGCGTTGATAGGGAACACCGTGTAGATCAAAGATATTCCTGTTACAGCCTTGTTGACATAGTATCGTTGATAGGGACAGTTCATGTTGAGCAGCGTCAAAAATGAAGTTTCACACACACTTTTCCAAACTTGAATGGTACAGGTTCACCAGTGTTTGTTCTTATATTAATTTCCAGGCTTTCAATTTCCCTTCTAAGTACGGGCACATAGTGCAACGGAGTCTAGCTAACTGTCTTATGTATGCCGTAGAGATAGTTTGCGTTGTTGATACCTACGATACGTTTAAGCGATGCCACAATGTCACCTACGGGCTGAGGATCAACGATATCCACTCAGATATACATTTGCGAGGGCAAACCTAGTAGAATGTTGGCGGCGTGTGGTGACTTTGGGACTTTGATCAGATTAGTATTTGGATCGAAACCATGCTGTAGACTTAGTTGACTAGATAGAGTCAGCAGCTGTATATTTGGTGAATAAGAAACAATGTCCACTCTTTTGTTAGGATTTGTGTACTTGAATACAACTCCGGAATCCCCTTTAAATGCCTCTACTTCGCTTAGGGCTTTGACCAATTCATGTATAGTGCTGTAATTTCCAGCTGGGATGTGATTCTTGAATATATTTTCCACGCTGCTAGCGTCAACCCAGTTGTACCATACAATATTTTGGTCCTCGGGTACGGTGGTGAAAGAACCTGGATATTGGAATTCGGTGAGAGCGACTTCCCACTGTCCGTCGAGTGTAAGACGTTAGGGTAGTGGCATGGTGAAATTCGCGAGGGTATTTTTCGGGAAAAATCAAATAAACTGTCACTCGGCAAAGTGACGCAAAACTGGTCCTTAATGGTAGGGCGCTGACGTAACTGGCAGGAATTCAAGAATTAAACTTGGTGGGGTAACCGTTCCACTGCACGTACACTTTATTTCTGGCATCTTTACCCTTGACACGTAGTATTTTATCAACTTTAAAAGTTTCGGGAAGACGTATGCGTTGCAATTCGGGTTCGTAAAACGTTCCCTCCACCTCCTCGCCATCAAGATCGGTCAACCTGTAGACGACTGGCTGTCGCAACACGAAATTGCTGACTTTGAAAATTTCTTCCTCCAATTGCTTTCATAGCCCTTTTCAAACAGCATTTTAGATTTGCTAATACGCACTGTGTCACTGACTTTGAGTTTTAGCATACTATTCGAGTTTGGGCACCACTTGCCGTACATACTATCTCTGACTTGAAGCATATTAGTTTCTGAAACGTCTGCAGGCGCCATCTTGATAATAGAATGTTTTGAGCCATTGTAAGCTTCGACGAGATCTTGGAGAACGTCCACATAGCGATACGTGTTATTTTTGGCAAATAGCGCCACATGCGTCGAATGAGTCGTTCCACAATGCTTGCCTTCACGTCCGGATTATGAGTGATGTAGTAATACAATCCTTCTGTATTAAGAAATTTCTGGACTAGACGTAACGTGAGCTCTGTCCCCATTTGCCTCTGTACACTTAGAGGTTTACGGCAACTTTGTTTGAAAATGTCCTGAAAGGCGTCCCTCATGACAATCCCCGTCTTGGATGGAAGAGTCCTCGCCCAGGTCATCTTGCTAAACACATCGATGACGGTGAGCAAGTACATGGCACCGTCGTTGTATTTTCCGAGACTTCGCATATTGTTGAGATCAGTTTGCCAGAGATCATTAATGTTGGACACAACGTATTTGTTGCGTGGAAATTTTATTATCACAGGTTTGTGTAGCGTATAAGCGTCCTGCGTACGAATCCATTCTCTTACTTTGGCCGGATCTTTCTTGGACGCCTTTATGAGCGACGCCACCCCTGCAAACCCCGCAGGATGAGAAGGGTCGTAGTAGATGTCGGCTAGACGGTCCATTAATCTCGGAACGACAGCCACCTGTTTTCGTCCACCCTTTTCAGTTTCTTCTTCAAAGGGCGTTGCGACGGTGTAAGTGGTTTGGGTACGGGCATCAGATCTCTAATGGGTGCCAAACATTTCGGGCTTACAATAAATTTTTTTGGGACGTTTATGTTTTGAAGTGCCGTGAGAAACTCTCGCCACACTGACTGCTCACTGTGTCTTCTTGCTATGATCAGATTGTCGACTAAATCCACAATATTGTATCCACGGAGAGGCGTATCGTGAATACTCACTTCCCCGTTTTCGTCCCAAGAGATACCACCTTGGAAAATATTATGTTCTAGTAAAAGTTCGGCTTTTTACGTGCCTGTACCGGTACAGTATTGAGTACAGTAGGGATGGAAAGTACATACAATTCAGGGGTGGTTGTGGTGGTATTTTCAGGAGGTGGAGGGTGCTAACTAAAGTGCAGATAGTGCTGTAGCACTTGTTTGTATAAAGTCATTTAGACTTGTCGTCAAGTTTTGAAGCGAGGATTTTTTCCATTTCCTTGTCCAGCTCGGAGACCACTAGATTTGTGGCCAATACCACTTGTTGGTGGTGTTGCTCGTAGCGGTATAATGTTTTTGGGGACACCAATATCATCTTTTTCGTGTGTTCCATTAACTACTTGTTGATAAGGAACCGAGAACACCACTGATTAATGGGTCTAAAAGTAGGGGCAGGAACGTTCCTCCTTCCTGAATGTAGTCGTCTCTTTTTCTTTCCAGCACTCTCCTAGTTTGACCAGCTTGCGCAACACCTGCTTGTGAGCACGTAGCTTTGTCTTCTGTGCATTTTTCAATGGCACCCTCCCTTTTAAAGTGTTGTAGGTACATTTGCAAACAGAGTCAATCAATTTCTTGTCTGCCATTTTCAGCAAGGCGACACGTTGCTGCGGGTTCATACAACGCATCGCACGCAACAGAGGGGCTTGCTTCAGTACTTTGGGACTCATGATTATGAAATGATCTGTAATAGGGAAGTGTAAGCGTTTTTATAGCTTTTGCGTGGTAGGTACACGCAGCACCCGACATTTGTGCGAGTTCTATATCTGAACCATCCGGGTGTACCTTGCTTGAAATCTAACAATATATACCCGTGGGGATCACTTATAGCATCAGCGTAAGCCTCTTGTAAAACACGGGAGTTTTCAGGACAGACTTGACGTACAAAGTGTTGAATCTGAGCTTTATCACTGGGATTTTTAAAAAGCACGATATAGTGTGCATTTAAGGAAATGTCTCTTTGGCCCTTGCCCTGTTGGAATATATTTTGTGTAAGGTATATGACACTAATATTTGATGATGGCATCCTTTGGTGAAAAGATCGACGACCACTTCGTTGGCTTCACGCATCAGGCCGTCCAGGATAATCAGCTGTGGAGTGTCATTACAGGCGTCATCCGTTTCCGGAAAACCCTTACAGAATATGATGCGGGGACTTAGCCCGTCTTGTTCGAATCCCGGTTCTCATAAAGCATAATACCAGGTGATTTTATCAAATTTTACGTCACACATTGTGTCCAAGTGACGGATAAAGTTGGCTACAAATGTGACTTTCCACAGCTGGAAGGTCCGCTGATGATGGCCAAAAATGTATGTTTCAACTTGTCCATAATGTTTGAGACTGAACTTATAATCTAAATTAACTTGTATTTATCAAATATGCAGGAGGAGGTATTTGGGTGTAGACGTTAAAACAGAAACATAACAGTTTTATAAAATGTATTCACACAAATAAAAGTTTTACAAATATAGCTCACACCATGAAAAGTTTAATTAGATTATCTATTTACACAAATAAAAGTTTTAGAATATTTTTTACAAACTTAGCTCACAACACGAAAAGTATACTTGGAATATTTACTTACACAAAATTATAGTTATAGAATATATCTTACACCTTGAAGTATATTATACATGTTTAGGTGTGGAGGAAACAATAATAAATCTCTTAAGGTCGTAGCGGGAATAGTGGCCGCGGTAATAAAGATCTAAACTAATTTACAAAGTCCAGTTTAAAGAGTATTTGAATATATATACACAACCAGATGGTTTCAATTTAAAATATGTACAAGTAAATAAAAAATTGTATTATAATTCGAATAAATATATATACAAACGACTAATTCTATTTGACTAGAAATAATCAGGTAGGTGAAGGATTGTACTTGCGGATGAAAAAATATAAAAAACGTATCCCGGGTGCATAAAATAAATCAATAAAAAAATATGCGTATTTTCATGCAGAAAAAAATATGAAAAATCGCAAATCTTTGAAAAATGGTTTATGTCAGTGAAACTGTCTAGAATGAAAGAAAATAAAAGATGATTACTAAGCCCATCTAAATGATTTCTTTATAGTCGTGGCGAGCGCATTTACAAGGACTCTGATACCAAACGGCAACATATTAAAATCATCGGTTATCCACCGTTTGGTGTACACTGGCCGTTAGACTTTATTCTGCAAAACGGTACATACAGTCGCAAGACCTTTTTTTTTACAATCTTGTGGGGTATCTGTATGTATCTTTCCGCAGCCTGTTCGGTGACCATCGCTTTCAAAACGTCAAAATTAACGTCGTTCCAGTTTCCATAATTTATGGTGATCCCGCGAACCTTGCAAACAGTTTTTTGTTTTGGCAGGATCGCCACCAACACAAACTCGGTACGCGTTATTCTTGGGGAAGCCAGATACAAAGGCGCTAATATAGCTTCCCCTAACGTCACAATAATTACAATTTATAAATGAATGTGTGTGTGTGTGTGTGTGTGTGTGTGTGTGTGTGTGTGTGTGTGTGTGTGGTGTGTGTGTGTGTGTGTGTGTGTGTGTGTGTGTGTGTGTGTGTGTGAGACATCTTACCTTAAACCCCCATTAGTTAAAATCATAAACTACTCATATCCTACAGCTTTGATAAAAAAAAAATTGCTAAAGCTAAATAACTACACATGTGTAGTAATAAAACAACGTTTTCTACTAGTTATTTTATTGACAAACAGCAAGTGATTAATTAATTTTATTTAAAACATTCATAGCATACAACAGAAATATAAAGTATTTTTTAAATGACATTCACCGATATTATTTAGGTCTTGTGAGCTGCACAAGTAACTAAGCGGAGCTCGTTTGGTATGGTTGGTTAAGGAGATTAGAGTTAGAACACTTTCATGTTAAACTTATGGTATTTCCAACTCTCCCTTCACGCAAATGCGGGTACACTTTCCCCTCATAAATAATTTCATTATTCCTACCCCCTTTTCGTATTTAAATTATTTTATAAGTAGTAATAATTACATTTATCCTTTTATTATATATAGAGTCACAAATGAATATTATTTACAAATATATTTTTCCATTTAAATTTATTTGAGGTATTTAACGTGCACTTTATGCACCGACTGATTATATCAGCACACATCTTACAATCTAACTTAAATCTAGAACATACAGAAGACCCAATCCCCCAACCGTTAATGAATCACCATGAAAGGTTAAACCTACATCTCATCAATGTTAGATTTTCATCCATGCAGGGAATCGAACCCAGGACCTCTTGCTTAGTAGGCAAACACACTACTGACTGAGATAAAGTGTCGGTCTTACAATTATACATTTTTTAAGTGCTTACCCAATACTAGAACAGAGGTGAACTGAGACCATTAATATTTGGAAATCATTTTCGGCATCATTTAATTTGGTCAACATGATTTCACCCAACTTGGTGGCCACGTAATCTAACGCGCTACTGTCGCAGTAGACAAGATTACTGATGACGGGGAGCAAGGCCGTAGCCAGCCAATAATTTCAGGGGGTGTTTGGTGGGAACATCCCCCAATTTACAGAGGCTAGAAAAAATTATAAATATTAAACACCTCTAGTAGCTCTTTGACGTGCTTTTTACGGTAACACAGCCTCCTAATTTGCACTTGTGACTTCATTTTGATATTGTTTGAACCATGAATAAAGCCATATTATTTTTTGTTCATTAAATTTCAGGGGGGTTTGAACCCCCAAAACCCCCCCCTGACTACGGCCTTGACGGGGAGATCTAAGTTCAAATCTCGGTTGGGTGAACTGAAACTGATTTTAAAAAAGTTTTCCACTCTTCCTCCACGCAAATGCGGGTACACTTCCTCTAAATATAACTTTTCAAGTCCCGAAAATCATGCGCATCGTTAGTACAAATGTATATAAACTGTTCTGTCCGCAAATGCGGGTGCGTTTAACAGTGTAAAGACGTGGGAAGGAATTATTAGATGTAATTACCGTTCTAATGGCCATTAGCGATGCTAAAAACTCCTTCGGATCTTGAGTTATGGCATTATGTAACTTGCAAAATATAGCGGGGTTCAAATCCAGATTCATAAATTTCAAAGATGGAGTTCCAATCTGAAAGCGGACCCCCTAAGGCAATATTATGAAACACCTCTGGCGCGTGAATTCCCCCCTCCCCGTTTTTCAGAGGTCAAAATCACTGACCTACAAGGGCATTTGTGACGGAAATATACTTGAATGTCAATGCTCCAAAAGGTGTGTGTGCCTGAAATACATGGTTGCAACATAACAATTTCCCCATTCTGTTTCCAAATTCTACTGTGGCTAAAATAAACACTGTTGGTCACACCGATGGGGAGATCAATGAAATCCCCTCAAAGCAATAATCGATTGGTTGTTAACTTATATGAAAAAAGAAGGATGGTTCAAAAGAGAAAGGTAGCAGTCCCGGGGCTTACCAATTTATTCTCGGTAGTAAAGTGGTAGATCAAATTATTTCGTAAATATGAATATGTTAAGCTGAAACCTTAATTCAGGCGTTAGCATATCTGTCCACTGAGCTAAGGGTCCAGGGTTAGATTCCCAGTATGGCTGAAAATGCTGGTTTAACCTTTCATAGTGATACATTAGAAAGGACTGGATTTTGTGCATGTCATATAGTCTGCAAATCTAATACACCAATTGAAGCAAAGCGACGGGCTTACAGTCATTTATATCTTGTGCACCAGTTAGTCACTGATATATGAGCTAATTTGATAGAGATGAGGAATTTAATCTACCCACATTTGAGTGAAAAGGAGAGTGGTAAACCGTCAATGGAAAACTGCTCACACTTGACAGAGATATGACCCCCATTTTTTTTTACTCCTTGAATCGTACTACGTCACTGGCTGTCCGATATATTGCGAGGGTATAAGTGAATACTAATTAGCAGATATCCGAACCCTCGCCTAACGAGCACTTATAAAAGCTATAAGAAACTACTAGGTGATAGAACTGAAGTGTACAGAATGTTCGTGAAGGTAGAATGGAAATTCCCACCACCACATTGTCTTAATCGTCAGACCCGCAATGCATATCAGCTAGTATGTTTTTGGGGGTAGGTACACATGACAGGGGTTCGAAACCCGATATTAGCTCCACGTCATGGTGTTTTACCTGGAGATCGGATTTCTAATTCCAATAAGGTGTTTCCCAGTCTCTCTCTCCACTTATATGCGGGATTCCTTCATTGTCCTTAACCCCCTTAGAGTAATTTTCATTGTTTCAAAATAAAGTAGTTATGTTGTTACCAAACCTATGTCAAATATAATTATTTGAACTGGAGTCCCCTAACTGACCAAAGAGGGTGACAGCCAGTGTACCAGGATTCGAACCCCCTGCAGTTTAGTATATTGCGAGAGTGCTGTCTTAGACCTGTGGCTCGCAATTAATTATTCTAGAGTAATTTATAGTGAGACTACCTAGCGGCACTGATCTGAAATCCCCGGTCTAGAAACCATCCTAAAGATCACTGATTCACCCCTTGGCGTGGCGAAAAATTATTATATAAACGTGATACATTCTCTGGTTTCAACATTTGTTTCAGTAAGAAGATTCACTACCGATTGATCTTGGGCATCAAATGTAAATTGTTGTTCAGGTAACCCAATTAATAACCGGGATGATTAATATATTTATAACCTCTTTCCGGACGAATGGTGGCACCTTTCCCCCATCCCACTGAAATTCACTCCTCTTTATGGTCTATATATGTTTGACCTGTGACTCCATGCGTAATTTTTTATTACTTTTAATGACGCCGGTACTTGATGAACCATTTAAGAGTATTCCAAACCAAATTAATAATACGTTTAGAAACAAATATTTTTTTGTTTACTAGGAGATGTTTATTAAATAACATACAGGCACACTCGATCCATGTTGAGCTAGACCACCGAGGACGGGGAGTTCGAGGTTAAATTTCGGTCGGGTGAACTAGGGATGTTTTCCACTCTCCCTCTACACAAATGCGGGCTCACTTCCTCTAAATTCAAACTTCCCAATTATCAATCCGTTAGCGTAATTAGTACTTAAGCGTATAACCCGAATGGGTAGTAAGACTCGGTGCTAAAATATGTCGAGTTCGTGTGCGTGTGGGTGTGTGACACCTTACCTTAAACCAGGTTTAGTTAAAATTATAAATAAATATTTAAGCAGTGAAATAATAATAATTCCTCCTTTCTGTTCATATTTTTCACTTGCTAAAGCTATATTAACTACACGTGTGTAATCAATAAAGCTTAACATCTACCCGTCTGCGCTATTTAATATTTTATTCCAGCAAAGTTGTCACGTGTATATTGTCAGCGTCACAGAACGGGTGCGTGCAGTTTGAAACACCATATTCTTCTCTTGGGTTTGGCAACTACAGGGCATGAATCACCCGACGAAAGATATTGTGGTTCAAATTTATGTTGGGTAAGGTTGGGGATTTGAATACCTGCCGAGGTGTACTGTCGGTAGTTCTCACTAAATGGTTTCCCACTCTCCCTCCACGTAAGCGCTGGAACATTTCCTTACTCCCCTCCACGCAAATGAGGATTCAACCTTCCCAATTCCTAATAATGAAATATTTTATTTAATACCTGTTTAATTTGTATTTAGTTTTTTGCTGTTCGCGCGTAAAGAAAGCGAAAACGAGCACATCTCCATATACATTTTGAATTAGTTTTTTGATCCACTAACACCTCTCATTATTTAGCCGTTTAACCCGGGAAGACCCTGTATAAGCGGTATATGGATTGAAGTGTGATGGTTTGCATTGCTGCCATTGTGATCGTCACCGTCCAATCCCCCGATAGATAAATTATAAGTATTTTTTAAATTATTTTTAAGTCGTTTAAGTTCTGGCTCTGGGCATGACGTTCCGCTAAACTTAGTTTTACAAATTTATTTGGCTTCTTATTGGTCAATAATATTGTTTCCTCATCAGTGATTGCCCAATTCATGTAAAACAGCATGGATTTACCGTTACTCGTCAATCGTGCTAACTCGTCCAGCGAACGTAGACGTGTTACCTCTCTGGCAGCTATGGAGCTCAATATGCCGTGAAGCACCCTCTGTGGTCATGTTTATTTTTTACAACAGTGCAAATGCAGGTACGCATCCTACCCTGTGACGTAAGGAGGTAGAGTTTCAAATACCTACTAGGGTTGATAGGTTGACAAACGCTGATTACACATTTCAAACTTGAACAAATGATGGTGCATATTTCGCCTGGTCACACACTACCGTCAAACTCTGCCGGTGACCGATGTAAGGGCTTCAAATCACTACCACCCCCACCAAAAGATACCGAGGTTCGAATCCCGGCAGGCACGCCATCTAAATGTCAGGCTCATCTATTTCTGGCGGAGAAGGTTGGAATCAAATCCCTGCTGAGGTAAACTGTTGGACGCAATAGAACGTCTATAATGTAAGTTTGCCACTCTTTAACTATTAAAGAACATATTTTAAATTTGTATAAAAAGGTAACAGCTATAAGTAACAATACGTTCTCTCTCTCTCCCCAAAAAGTGGTTATGTCACTTTGCCTGAAGAGCTTAGTTAAAGGTTGAGTTAACAGATGGCGTTGACAGCTAGTGACAGGTAATTTCAACCCTCGCCCTAACAGATAGCGCGGGCTTCTAGTAACCATCAATTTGACGCTCTGGCGAGGGAATATGATTTTAAAACGAAAATATAGTGTTTCAACGTTTTTAAGTATACCGACATAAAAATTAACCGTAGAAATTATATTATTTCTCTAGCCGGTTATTAAAACGAGAGTCAAAAGTCCCAGGTTCGATTCCCGTGTCCAGGTGTCAATAATGTATATCTGGAGTAATCATCATTAAAGCATAAATAATATCTTTGGCTATTTGATTCTTAAACTACCTATATGTTTTCACATTTCAACCCAGCGCAAATGATAGTATATACCTACAACCACTAATTTTATTATTCTGTCTCTCATTCGAGCAAATATATCCAGATGGCGTTGGAGGGTTCGATTCCCCTGTTCAGGTGTCAATGATATCTAGCTGGAGTAATCATCACTAAAAGCATAAATAATAGCTTTGGATATTTGATTCTTAAATTACCTAAATATTTTCACATTTAAACCCAGCGCAAATGATGATACATCCCTACAACCACTAATTTTATTATTCTGTCTCTCATTCGGGCAAAGATATCCAGAAGGCGTTGGCGTCAATTTGACACTCTGCTGAGGTTAGATGCTTTTAAAACGAAAATATAATGTTTTAACGTGTTTAAGTATATCGACATAATTAACCGTAGAAATTATATTGTTTCTTTAGCCGATTATTTAAAAAGAGATAGAACCCTATATTGCGCATGATAATTTGTTTGTTGAACCATAGGTCCCTGGTTCGGAACCCGTGTCCAGGTGACAATGATATCTATATGGAGTAACCTCACTAAAAGCATAAATAATAGCTTTGGCTATTTGAAACTACCTATATGTTTTAATTTACATCTTGTTAGGTAGACATCTTTTCGCATTACAGCCCAGTGCAAATTATGGTATATCCCTACAACCAATAATTTTATTATTCTGTATCTCATTTGGGCAAAGATATCAAGGTTAGAATACATGTTACTGTACATGGCGAACGCTGAAACACAATAAGGTACTTTAATAGGGATTGTTTCCGAAAAATCGGCCCAGGAATGAGCGCTAGAAACCACATCTGAGTCGGGGCCTTCAGAGAGTTACAACCCGATGCGTTAAGAGGGCTTGGGTGAGGTGGGTTAGTGACTCTTCAATAGGGTCATTACTACCCGCTTTCATCATTTATAACAAGTTTAAGGTTAACAATTCCCGCTAAGGGTTGTTGCAACATCAAACTTTTCCACCAAGAGGGATTTGACCACACTGAGCTCACTAAGAGAGGTATGACGAAGTGAGGGGGGGAAGTGTAAGACACATCAGCCGAGCGAGGGAGCAACGTAGCTTAGTTCATTCTGTGCATTGGCGATGTAAGCAGGGGGAGGCTCCTGTGCCCATCCCCAAACTCGACCGTCGCGGAACGCGTGCTCGACGACGTTGACTGCACGTCCCCGCTATCAATAAAAAAATTAAACTCCATCGCCCATCCCAATCCTACCCAGACATAAAAAACCAATGCGCACACATAAAAAACCAATGAGACAGGAACAAACAAGTTTGGGCAGGAAACAACAAGTTTGGAACACATAAAAACCGGTGAAAGGGGAGAGGGGTATAAGGGGGAGGGGGTAAAAGCCAACAGCCAATCACAGGCCAGGGATTTTAGCCAATCACAACGCTGTGATGACGTCACACACGATTGTGACACAATCATCACAATACACACTCTCTCATGATCGAGGTCAAAGGTCAGATTGTGCTGATGGGGCATCCTAGGTAGTCTCGATGATGATGGGACACAACCGCCTCAGTCAATTAAGTGAGAACTGATAGAAACCTAATCCTAATGCCAGGATTTCCACTGAGAAAATGAAAAAACTGTGGCACTATCCCCACTTTTATAGGCTCATACTGCACACAATTGGTTGCATCCACAGTAGATATAATCACCTATGCGAGTGACATAGGAGCTAGTTTAGCAAAATAAAAATAGCAACTTGAACATACAGTGTTTTCCTTAGAAAATGGAGTATTATTAATTTTAACTGCATACATAGGGTATGATGAAACTATTAGTTTAATTTAGCTTATTTTTCTATATTTTAGTGTATGTATCACTAGTATTTTGATGTTCTATGAAATAGTTTATTTCTAATAGATAGAATGAAGGTGAATTTTATCTTAGATGATTTATTCATAATAATAATAATAATAATAATAATTTCAATTTCAATTTCCTTTATTATAGTGCTGGCCAACAGTCGTAAGACCTATGACAATATAGCACTGAAAAGTACACAAGTACCATACAAATACATATATTTACACGAGAAAATATGATTTAAAAAATTGCTAAAAAATTGTATATACTGATGAATAATTACGAAAAAAGTAGTAATTAATAATGATAAGAATAAAAAATAGCATCAATAACAAATAGCTAAAGAGTGGTTAAAAGATGTAATAATATGCAAAAAATTGATCAGAATATTGTAAAATTAAATATTATAAGCAGAATCTATACATGATAAATTATTGATATGGGATTTCCTTAAATAACTCTCTGAGTTTAGCTTTCCTTTTATGATAGAAGTCGAATTCGACAAATCTAGAATTGGCGCTATGGATACAACGACCTATAGGGCTTACCTTATAAGAGCTATTGATAAACAATAATTTTGGATTACGAGAAGCTCGAGAAGGGATATGAACGCCTACATGATCAAGGGCAAATTTGCAAGAAATTTTATTATTGAAAATATTAAAAACAAGAAGGGCATCACAATAAAGTCTACGCGAGAAGAGAGTTTGAAGCCCTAAGAGGTTTCGAATTCTGTCATAATCATAATAAATCCAGTTACTAAAGAATTTATCATAGCACGCAGCGACAAGTTTTCTTTGAACATTTTCCAACATAAGAGAGTCAGTTAAGGTAATGGAATTCCAAGCAACAGTAGCATATTCTAACTTAGATCTAACAAGGGCGTAACCCGCCTCGGTGGCGTAGTTGGCTAACGCGTCAGTCGTGTTGAGCTCTACCGCCGAGGACGGGGAGATCGAGGTTCGAATCTCGGTCGGGTGAACTGGGGGTGGTTTTTCCTAAATGGTTTTCCACTCTCCTTCCACGCAAATGCGGGTTCACTTCCTCTAAAATTCAACCTTCCCAATTCATAATCCATTAGCGTAATTAGTACTTAGGCGTATAACCCGAACGGGTAGTAAGACGCGGTGCTAAATATAAATATAAATAAATAAACAAGGGCGTAGTACAGACATAAAAAAAAACAGTCAACTTTCTTAAATGATGAAGTAATAAATTTAATAAGTCCAAGTAATTTCAATGATTGGGAAATTACATGGTTGATATGATAGTGTAAATAATGTTTGTTATCCAGGAGAACACCAAGATCATTAATATGAAGGGTGCGATCTATATTTTCACTGCCCAATTTATAAGTAAATAAATGGTACGGCACACCGCACAGACTTTCTCTCTCTTTCTATAAACTCGTAAGATTTCTGAACTGAATAATGTACATTGTATCATCACCACTCCACATAAGATCACGCATAAAATAATATACAATGATATAGAATCAATGAGAAAAGAGGCGCATCTTTGTACACCTAAGAACATTTCAAACAGTTTAATGTCTTCCACAAGGGTCAACACCTCGTATTAAAATTTCGATTCTGGTTAAAGTTTTAAAATTTTATAAGGTGTGCAGATCTTCAAGTCATCGCATTGATATTTAATTATTCATTTATAAATTTGGACCAATAAAAAATGTAAATATTGACTATTGAGTCTAAAATGGAGATAGATCTTTGCTATGCAAACATTTCTCCTAAGAGATTTAAGGAAAAATAACATACTTTTTTAGATACTTACTAATATTTAATTACTCTATGGCATTGGAGAATTATTGCGTTAAGACTTAAGTAGTATATGTTTACAACTAAAGCTCACAAAATTGTATTAATATATTTGCAAATATCTCAGAAACTGCTGCTTTTATAAAAATATATGTCAAATAAAAGTTTTTTATTTCTAATAGTCCTACAATTTTGCAATGATAAGTTGTTTAGTTTCTCCAATAGTTGTGGAGATACGGAAATTAACGCTTCTGTAAAGTACCCTAAAAATCATTTTCATAGGAAAATGAAAATAGCCAGTTTATTTATAATCTTAATCAACGCCTAGATACGAATTTTAATCAAAATCGTTTGAGCAGATTTTGAGAAAACCAAATTTTTCTCTTTTCGTCCTTCAGTAAACTACCCTTAATTTTAAGTTTTAATAGACACACAGACAGACGGCATTGCAAAGACTATTTTTTAGGGTTCGGGGGTCATGAGACGTCGAAATCCATCAACATTTCAAGTTAGTTTTTTTTTACGATCGCAATACTTAAGCGTTAATGTCCAAAAAGCTAAATATATATATAATTGCGTATAGATTGAAAATTATTGATTTTATAAAAATATGTTTCGAATAAAATATTTGTATTATAAATATATATACATATTTGTAATGCTAAGTTATTTCATATCTCAAATAGTTTCGGAGCTATTATAAAAAATGTTAATTTACGCATCAGACCGGAGCCCTTAAAGCCATTTTGCCGAAATATTGAGAGTAGCCATTTTGTTTGGAATATTTATTAATGTTCATAAATGAAATTTAATCAAAATCGTTAGAGCCGATTTTGAGAAAATCGACTTTTTCTCTTTTTTCCCCTCAGTAAACTACCCTTAATTTTAGGGGTAGATATCCAATTCCAAAAATCCCTCGGGGCAACCCTATGAAAACCCTAGATATCAAGTTTCAGCTCAATCGGTAAAATAGTTTAGGCTCTAGTTGGAGGTACAGACAGACAGACAGAAGGAAATTCAAAAACCACTTTTTCGGATTCAGGAAGTCATGAAACGTCAAAATTCATCAAAATCTCGAGTTCGATTTTTTTTGACGATCACCATACTTTCTCTACCTGTAAGATAGAGAGAAAGTAAAAAGAAAGGAATAGTTTTCCTAGTAAAAGATATAGATTTGGTCTTAGATTTATTAATAGACATTCCATTTTCAAAATACCATTGTAGAATACCATTTACATCATTTTGTAAATCTATACAATCTGCAATTGATTTGATAGTTTTAAATAGTCTTACATCATCAGCAAAGAGTAAATAACTAGACGAGCTCAAATATTTGCCAATGTCATCAATAAACATTTTAAAGAGAAGAGGACCTAAATTAGAATCCTGTGGTATGTATGCCACAGGGTGCTAAAAATGTATTTGAGTTGTGTGAATCAATTTTGATAGTGAATGATCTTTCATGCAAATAACAGCTGAATCAATTTATATATAAGTGAGAAAGTCCAAAATTACCAAGTTTAGAGAGAATAATACTATGCTGACACAAGTCAAATGCCTTACTTTGGTCAAAATAAATAGCATCAACCTGACCTTGGGCAGAGACTTGAGGGGCAACATGCCCAAGAAATTTAACTAAATTAGTGAGAATAGATTTATTTTTTATAAAGCCATGTTGATTTTCTGAAAGTTTATTTTTAAGGTGGTGGAAAGTATGCTCATGTATGATTTTCTCCAATACTTTGGAGAAAATGTCTAAGAGAGAAATTGGTCTATAATTACAAACATTTGTTTTTACCCCTTTTTTATAAATAGGAATGACAACAGATTGTTTCCATGTAAGAGGAAAAGTTTCATTTGACAGGCTAATGTTAAATATATAGGCTAACAAAGGGCTGAAAATACTGGCACAGCCTTTAACAATAAAACTTGGAATTCCATCTGTCCCAGCACATCTAGAAGAACTCAATTTTTTTATAGCATTAGAAACATCCAAGGGTGTAATGTGGCATGGATACAAGGGCGCACTAGTTTCAATAACGGGGCAGGGTGAGACAGGAAAGGTTGAATTATAAACGGAATGAAAGTAGGTCCCAAACTCATTAGCAATTAATACAGGATCCGCTATAATCTTGCCATTAATTTCTAGGTTAGACGGGAAAACTTTATTCACACGACTATTCTTAACAAATTTCCAACATTCTTTAGGTTTGCATTTAATACTATTTTCTATTGATTTCATCCAATTGGCTCTGTTTATAACCAAAGTAGTTTTAACTAATTTACGAAAGTGAGAAAAATGTGAATAGAATACACTATTATTTGTTAGGTTAAACTTTTTGAAAAAATGTTTTTTTTTTCCTAATATAATATTTAAGAGTAGAAGAAAACCAATGCGGATATTTAGATGAATTAAGAATAGTAATTTGGGGAATATGCGTTTGGATTTTCCTTTGGACAAAGTTGGTAAAATATCTACAACCAAATTTACATCCGTAGTAGAATAAACACAAGACTAATCAGCAGTGGACAGGTCATTGTAAAGATTAAGGTAATCATCACGTGCATAGTCAATACATGTATTAGGGGTATCATTAATTTTAGTAGTAATAGGTACATCAATTGAAATCAATAAGGGTGGGTGAGCTAAATCAATATTCACTAATGAATGAGAGCTTTGAGTTACTAAGGGGTGGTGAAAATTAGCAAATACAAGCTCAAGGAGGTTAGTATCATTATCAGCTTCATTAAGTTGTTATAATCCTAAAATGTTAATCGAAGCAAGAATAATAATAATATAAATAATATTATTCTTTTACATGATATATTTTTACCAACAATAATAATATTATTCTTTTACATGATATATTTTACCAACAATAATAATATTATTATTTTACATGATATATTTTTACCAACAATAGTCATATTATTCTTTTACATGATATATTTTTACCAACAGTAATAATATTACTATAAATATTATTAATATTAATAATAATCTTACTATAAATAGTTATAATAGTGGTATTATTACTACTACAATTACAAACCCATGTTTGGAGAATAATCCTTTCACTAATAAAAATAAAAATATGTTTAGAACTAATGCGTAATGTTGAAAAAATTGTATATCTCCAACAGAATAATTTAACATCTTATAAAGCTTTTAAAAACTATTGTTTACTCAGGGAAAAGTATTCACTGTGCATGAAACTTTGCAGATTGCTTTAGTATTTCTAATACAATTCAACACAACATATCCAATAAGGTAAAGAAGAAAATGTTTCTTTTAATCCTTTATGCGAATAAAAGTGCTTTTGAAGCGTTGTTTATGTTCTAAAGCCCTTCTAGCCTTAACTTAGAGGTAAAATAGCTCAAAGACATGGTTAAATTTTGAAATATTATATTAAATTAATATTCCTATCACAAAGCTTCATGAAGATATACAAAGTCCCCAACCAAACACCAAGATAATAATTAATTAATTTCACTAATATGTGTACAAACGCTCTTTAATATGAGACCTTTAATATAGGCCTAATTTGTTATTTTTATCATTTTTAATATGTTATGTTCCAGAAACTGATCTTATGAATTGTTAGCAGAACTCGATCTTGACTGCGTAAAGTGGAAGGAGCATTCACGAATAGCCTCAGGAGCTTCACCAGAAAAGGAAGCAATTTCTGACTCGATGGATTTAGTCAAAGTGATTTTACTTGGGGCGCCAAACGTGGGAAAGACCTCTATTATTCAGGTAGAACATCTCAAACTAACTATATATGTTTAATATATTACATAATCTTAGCATACCCTTAAAAAATAGCCATAAAACTATTACAACTATAGGTTAAGGTAACCACCTACCAGAACAGTGAGGCATGTTGCAGATGTCCACAAATCTCTCATTAATTAAGAAGTTGCTTGTTTTAAATATGTCTTATACAAAAATAAAGGTTTAAAGGTGCTAGCATGTTCATACAGATTTTAAACCCCTGAATACTAAGTTTTATCATTTAAAATAAAACATCTAAAGGTGAAACTTACTCATTTTCAACCATGAATGAAATGTCGCAGTTTTTAGAGAAAATTAAAGATAAGAAAAAATTATGTAGCTTTTTTATTGAACAAATAAAGTCATTCTTAACAAGTGAGCAATAGAACATTTTAAAATAATAGCTGAGAGGTTTTTAGGGAGGAGGGGGATAGGTAGTAGGGGCTTCAGAATTGCCATGCTTATAATAAATAGCTCAATGTGAGGATATGTCCCTTCAAGTAGACCACACCCTTAAGAATAACGATATTAAAACCCCTATCAACGAATAAATATAAAATACAATAATGTAGGTGCCAGCATCATTTATTTTGAGTCCCTACCATTATATATTTTCAGAGCGTTTTCAAAAATTATATTTAAGATGTATTTTACTATAACACTTACAAACCAACTTGGAGGTCGAATAGTCTAAGGCAGCCTTCCTCAAAGTGTTTTATTCTGAGCCCTGGGTCTCTCCAAAACCCCTCCAAGGGCTCGCTGAATTTTCTTTATACACTTCAACCTTAGCAAAATATCGAAACAAATTGATCTCAAGATCAGACGTTGGATTTTTTTGAGTCATATTATGAAAGACATTAGCAAGACTGTCAAACAATGTCGCGCTTCTCATTAAAAGAAAATGTTTGGGAGAAAATTATATTTTTTGTTTAAAAAGCATTGTTTTTATTTATATGTCTGGTTATTTATAGTTAAAATTTAAAATTAAACTAAACAATAAATATAGGCTATATTTAGAAAAAACTCAAAGCGGTAAATTATAATGTGGTAAACATCTATTGTTAAAACCCACAAAACAAAAGCTTTTTGGGGCTTCGCAATATTTTTTAGGAGTGTAAAGGGCCACGAAGACCAACACTATTTTGAGAACTGCTGATCTAAGGTATCACCTTCACGATATACTGTACTGCCTATGGTGGAGAGATCAGGGTTCTAATCCTGGTAATGGTTTTCCCTAAATCGGTTTCGACTTTCCCTCCACGTAAATGCAGGTAAACTTTAATATAATTAGTTCATATGACAATAACTCGAAAGGGTAGTGAGATGTGGAGACAAAAACAACTTTTACCAAATACTCGAGAGTAGATTTGTAGATTTATCAGAGGGCGAAAAACTGACGTTGTGGTGTGTCCGAGACCCTAATGCATGTTCCAATGCTTCCAGAAGAAAATCACGAGAACCAATTTAATCATGTCCCGACAATATAGATCATACCATTATTTTGACCAAATCTTAAGAACGTGTTGTCGCATTTCGGTCTTATGTGTTCAGTGAGCTCTTTATTCAACTGGAGGAACATATGAACACCACTTGTAATTGACAAAAACATAGCGCTTCATTGTCGTTCGATAAAGTCTGGGAGGCCAGATCTAGTTGTTATAATGGCGTAAACATGTATCTGGTTTATAAAAGAGCTATTGTTTTAGAATAATGAAGTATTGTATCACATTTAGGTTTACATTAAGGTAAATTAATTTCACTGTTGTTGGTGATATTGTCCATTTAAACATGAAACCCTTAATAAGTTAAAATTTTTAGCTGCCAACAACATTGTTTACGTTTTACCGAGGCAACAAAATCTTTTAAGCAGTCTATTTGAGTAGATATTGTAGAATTTATGTTGGCCTTATCATAAGATATGTTAAGCATAATCATTACATTATCGATTGTTAAAATAAAATAAGCAAAATTTGATAGTTTGAATGAATAATTTTTTGTAGACATTTTATGTCATGTCAATAATTTAATCTATAGGTCTAAGAGATTTTTACCATACACCAACTTAGTTAAGAAGGCAGGATAAAGAGGGTGAATTTTAAGTGAATGCACAAGCACTCAGAGCTATAAGATAAATCACACACACCTTAGCTTAGTCAGAAAATCATTTACCTTTTGCCCTAAGAGCACGGAATTTGACACCCAACAGGCCCATGAATATAGGTTAATATTTGAAATGGGATTAATTCCTTTTAAAAAAAAGATAAGCTGTATTCTTGTTTGCCTTAGAATAAATGTTTTACCAGAAGTCGTAATAAAATCATACTGCTATATATAGATACATTTAACGGCATGATTCAGTACGACATATTATAATAATTATTATTTCTAAGGCCAACAAGAATACAAGCTATCATTAATTTTTGTGAAAAGGAACTAATCCAATTTCACATATTAACCTATATCTACATAAAGCGATCGTACTAACAAAAAAGTGCTAGTTAAAATAATCCAGTCTCAAATACAGCTCGAACTCTTGATTATAAATCACTTTACCAGCCTATGATGCATAGGCGATTTAAGAAGGGTAAATAAACAATAATTTTCAATATTGTAATATTTATCTTTAAGCATTATTATTATTATTATTATTATTATTATTATTATTATTATTATTATTATTATTATTATTATTATTATTATTATTATTATTATATATGGAATAAAAAAATAGATGGGCTATATTGTGTAATTGTTCACTTAGTTAAAGGCTCTTAACAATAATATAATGAGGTAGAAATTAGGGACGGCACTGGCAGAACTGCTGAAATTGTGCTCAAGACATATTATGACTCCAAGCGAAATATATTCAGACAGAACCAGGCTTGGCGTTTAAAAAAAAAAGTAGAACTCATAATATTATATTGGAATGCCAGCCACTCCCATTTAACGTGGCATTGTAGTATCCTATTTCAAATAAATACCTCTCTCCCTGCTGTGTGTCTCATTGTAATGTACTTGTTTTGTTTTTTCCAAATTTCAATCAATCATCCATTGTCCCTAAGTTTTTTCAATGCCCAACGCTATTTACTATTTTTTCTGTTGTGAGTGGAGAGGTAAAGAGGGGGATTAGAATGTAAGATATAGAAGGATAGGGGCGACCAGTCAACATTTCTACAGGGTGGAAAAAAAACATATAGCGCTGGCCCTAAAAAGAGGATCGTCAAGAGGAAGTGAACCTGCAGTAGCGTGAAGAGGGGATATTAAAATTGCCCCTAATGCCCTCCACCAAGTTTGTAACCTCCACCTTCACTACGATGACCAAGGGCAATGCGATAATTTTCTCGTCATGTTTGAAATCGAGTTCGGGACTCTTAATTTACTAGAGAGTCGTGCAACTGACATAATTAGGGTATCTAACCACATTTCTAATATCTAAATCCTTTTGTCAAATAATGGAAAATCCTATGAAATTATGGCTTATTCTATATAATAGAAATATTTAACATATTTATGGTAGTCATGCCTTTAGTGACATATTATTCACTATATTAAATATTATTTTGATAAGAAAAAATCATATAAAATAGCTAATAATATCCAAATACTACATAGACTTTAATGTGATTAAGAAAGACTTAAATATCCCAAGGTTTTTCTCTCTCTTACACAATTTTCTCTCATCTCACTAACAAGAATGGAGATGTGGCTCATTGCATTCTAAGGGGATTATAATATTCAGGTGCAATAAATTTAATTACATTAAATCAAACCCAAATTTTACCTTCTTTATCCTGAACCCATTTGTGTAAATGTGTGGATTATACAAACAAATTGTAAGACGCACAGAGTACAGAATTATCTAGATTATGCAATAAAAATGACTTTAAAAATACATGTAGCTATCTCTATTCTAATATCATGTTAATAATGTTTCTTTGTTTTCGGTTGACACGGCGTCTTGGTGATATTCTGCAGCAGTTTGTATGGAATAACTTCTCTGAAGACTACATACCTACTGACCGCAAACACACCTATTACCCATCAGTCATTATCAATGATCATCTATACGAGCTCAAGATCTCTGACATCCCAGTCATCCCTTACTTCCCTGTAAACTCCTACTACGAATGGACAGATTTTAGGTTCTACGGACTTCGAAGTGCTACAGCTTATATCTTAGTTTTTGATCTCTCCAACGCAGATACCTTTCAGTATATTCGGACGCTGCGAGATCAAATGTTTGAGAGTAGAGACATGAGAAACGTGCCACTTTTAGTAGTTGGCAACAAACAGGATATGCTAATCTCTTCCAGTAGTGTAAGTGGAAACGTCAGTGGCAATGGCTCTTCTGGAAGTAATAGTGGTGTGGGATTTTCCAGTAGTCACAATAGTAGTGGAGCAACAGCCGCCATTATGGGAAGTGGAGGAGGTAACGTCCCTGCAATAGAGTATAGAGAGAAGAGAAGAGATATTGTCAGCTTAGTGAAGAAACATTGGAAGTGTGGCTACGTAGAGTGTAGTGCCAAATATAACTGGAGGGTCGTAGCCGTCTTCAAAGAGCTCATGAAAACTTTGGATTCTATGGAAACAGGTCAAGGATATAAAGAAGTATGCTCTCCTATGATGGATAATTTACATGAAGCTTTGGATAGAAATAAATGTTGTATTACATAAACCATGTGGTGTTCCAACACTATCAGGCCTGAAGGCTGTATTATAAAAAATAATACACCAACACTGTACTGTGAATTGTATTATTATTATTATTATTATTACTATTAGCACCGCGTCTTACTACCCGTTTGGATTATACGCACTTACGCTAATATGTAGTGGTAGGGTGATTGTGAGATGAAATGGAGGATCTACAGTTTAACGTGGGATCCAAACCACGGTGGAGGCCTGGCACTCCACACATTAACAAGTTGTGATTAATACACGTCTTGTCAGAGGTGAAGGAAGGTTTTGGCAATCAGATAAATCTGTGCCGGGACCGAGGATTGAGCCTCGGACCTCCAGCACAGAGGTCTGACCCCTTACCCCTAGACTGCCAGGTCACCTTGTAAATTGTATATGTTTTGTTATTGGTTAAGTCTTTGCTAACACTGATAACACTATATCAATCATTTGGTTTACATTAAATGCATCTGAATTTTCCTTTGATGTTATTATAAACGATAAAGAAATTTATCTTCATAAATTATTATAACATTTACCAGTATGTGATTTAAACACAATTTTAATGAGGTCAAATAGCTAGTTAGGTTGATCTGTAGCGTTTAATAAAGTCAAAAATAGAGACAGTATTATGCAACAATAAAAATGTAAGATCTTTAAATAATTATTAAAATGGGCAATATAAATAAAAATTAAATCTGTATTGCTATAAATAATATTTGTGAGCCAAACTACGTTTGTAGTAAGTGGAAAATCCCAAATTGATAGGAAATTAACAAGGTACATTTTAAATAATTATTTGTGCTCTTTCTCAAATAAATTAGAATTAATGTTTTCAAATATTGTGAGTCATTTATTTCATGTTAAAATTATATAAAAATTTGCAATGTAGTTAATGTCTTGATATGTTAGAAAAATGTGACCAGAAATCTGTCTGAAACATCAATTTATTTCTCAAGACACCAGAAATAAAGTTAATGACATCTTAAGTCGTTCCCTATATAAAAGATTATCGGTTACTGATCCTACTCTCGCAAAAGTTGGCCAAGGAAAGGTATGATTCATTTTTACCAAACATTTTTACCCAGGCTATTTATTCCATATGTTCTGTTAATTACAGAATTTTACAATCTCTAAACTAATTTTCCACCTTACAGTAAGAATAAGGTTGATTTATGATAATGTTATTTGGGAATTTGATCAATATTTGGTATTAAGCCCGCTAAATAATTGAATATTATTACCATGCAATGATATTAAATATGCATACCCATACCACTATCTTGTTTCATTCTTCGGTCATGAAGGTGGTTTGGGCCAAACTCACCTTCGTTTTTCAGAGCCTTCAGGCGTACTCTATTTATATTCCCTATACTTATTCACTCAATTAGAGAAGAAGCAGATAAAATTAATTGTTTATCCGTCGTAGGGCACCTTTGCACATAGCCGGGATCCCGGTCCAGGCTCTATACTCAGCTAAATAGCTGGGAATGACGCTAGATCAAACATGTAATTGGGAAATGGTGTAGATAGGTCATGGGTGCCATCTTGGAGCTGGCAACTCTCCTTTGTCTAGCCAGACCGGTAGCACACGTCCATGAGTTTATTTTTATTTATACTTATATTTTGTGCCTGTCCCTGCCTATAGATATTTATTCCTTCTCCAAGGAGCTAATCATGTACAGGGGTTTGTTTCTTTTCCCCTCACGTAACACGAACAGTACTAGTGTTTTCTTACTTTCCAAGCCTTCCCAGAATTTTAAACTTATGAATAGTCATTTTCTTTAAATTTAAAAATGACACCCGGACAAGGGGATCGAACCCGGGACCTTTGGCTTAGCACGCCAATATTATAACAGCTGAGCTATTCAGGAGTTATCCCGGTCCAGAGTAATTCTTCAACCAAATTTTAAGGCAGAGTCTATGATGAACGTGCGTAAATCGTCAGATACATGCAAGGCCGTAGCCAGCCAATAATTTCAGGGGGGGTTGGTGGGCACATCCCCCAATTGCTGGAAGCTAGAAAAAAATTCTAAATGATAAACAGTTCTAGAAGCTCTTTGAAGTGGTTTTTTCATGGTAAAATAACTCACTAACTGCCGAAGGCTTGGAAAATTTCTAAATATTAAACACTTTATGAAGCTCTGTGAAGTTTTTTTATGGTAAAATAACCCCCAAAATTCCGAAGGCTAGGAAAATTTCTAAATATTTAACACCTCTAGAAGCTCTCTGAATTACTTTTTATGGTAACACAGCCCCCTAATTTGTATTTGTATCTTAATTTTGATATTGTTTGAACCATAAATAAAGCCATATATATTTTGTTCATAAAATTTCGCGGGGGGTTTGAACCCCCAAAACCCCTCCCTGGCTACGGCCTTGGATACATGTGATTGATCAATAAAAGATCACGAGTTATCAGATAGCGCAGCCATCTTCGACTAGGTAAGGCATTATGCAGCCAATAAGTACAGTGGCTAGTGTACGAACGCAGATAACATATCAATGCACCTATGATATTTAGATGTGGCTATAGCCGTAATTAACAAGTATAATAGCTTGGCTATTTAATCCTATATGAATATTCCATTTGATTTAGCAATCTATTAGATCAAATTAAAACCTAAATTTGAGTAAAATCATTTTAATCAGGTTATTAGGCCATATCCAGAATTCAGGGATTTTCTCAAAGCAGTAGAACAATGTAGGTATATTGTTGTTTTACATGTTCTTAAATTAATATAATTATACACAATCTCTTACTACCCATCCGGGCTATCCGCATTTTCTAATTATGATATTAAGAATAAGAAATGAATAATTCAGATGAAACGCACCGTCATTTTCGTGGAGATAAATAGAGGGAAACCACTTCCATACATCTGGCCGCGTTTCGTACGCCAACCTTTCCATCACCACCGGACTAGATGATGTTGATGACTTTTTCAGTGGGCCCAGCTATGTGAGTAGTCTCTTAAGGTGGGATGGAAGGGTATGCGAGAAAAAGCCAGTGTTTTTGCAGTTTTTATGTCAAAACTTTTTTTGCCAAAATAAATAAAATATTGCTCCAGTACAAACATAGAATTTAATTTTCTTCACATGGTGACCTCAAAATTTCTTGAATATCTGTTAAGGGTGTCCTGGAATTTAATGACAACATTTTCTCTTTTTTAAAAGTTTATCTTCTAATGCCGCTATACTCATTGCAGATATTCAACAACTGTTTATATCACCACGTGAAGGAAATTAAACTATGTTTCTACTGGAGCAATAGTTGATTTGTTTTAGGTAAAAGAATGTTTTGCCATAAAATTGCAAAAATCATTGGCCTTTTCTAGCATCCCCTTCCCTCCCACCTTAACTTAACGTAAACTAAGAATTATTCATGCCTGGGCGTTGGTAGCTACGTGGATAAAGGCCTAAGTCTAATTCTATCTGGTTTGCCGGTGATCGTAAAATTGGAGATCAAATCTTAGCAGATCTGCTTCGGTGGCTGATTGGTCTCAGGTGTTGCTCTAGTGTTTTACCATGACAGGGAGACTTGAGTTCAAATCTCGGTCGGGTATACTGAGGCTGTTTTTTCCAAAACGGCTTTACAATCTCCCTTCACGCAAATATGGGTACAATAACTTTATATTCAACCTTACTCATCCCTAAATCATTACCGTAACTAAGTGTATAACCCGAACGGGTAGTAAAACTCGGTGAAAAATAATAATAATAATAATAATAATAATAATAAATTCGCGTAATTTTGACGTATGCATATGAGCTGAACAGGCAGTAAGATGCGGTGCTAAAAAAAAAGCTTGGGAGGCCCTGCTGAGGTGTTTTTCTCTAATGGTTTAACTACCCTAGCCTAAACTAAAATAATTGTGCACTTCCTTCTAGTTCTTCCTTTATATCTACCCTATTAGTTAATGTATGTGGATAGCTCGTATGCGTAATAAGATGCGTTTACTTCCTCTAAGCTATACTCTTCTTATTTCTAGTCTAAAGATGTATGTATGAGGATAGTAAGCACGGGTAGTAAGGTACTTCCACTTCTTTTATATCTACCCTATTAGTTTATATTTGCGGATATCTCGGACGAGTAGTAAGGTACATCCACTTCCTCTCAACTATACTTTTATCTCTACCCTAACAATGTATGTATGTGGATAGTAAGGACGGGTAGTAAGGCATGTCGACTTCCTCTAAACTATACTTTCAACTCTACCTCATTAGTTAATGTATGCGGATAGTCTATACGGGTAGTAAGACGTGGAGTTTTGGTAAATGTCTGGGACTTATTAGGGCTAAGGGCCTGTTTCATAGTCAGATTTAGTACGCCTAAAGTGCGAGTCGATACTAAATACAGGACGACACCTACCTAAACCAAAATTGAATGGGCCAGTTTCGCATATGAAACTGGCCCATTCCATTCAATTTCAGGTAGGTGACGTCTTGTATTTAGTATAGCGCCGCACTTGAGACGTACTAAATCTGACTATGAAACTGGCCCTTATAGTCAGTCTCAGCCCTAAGACTACACCGGGATTCCAACAACAACAAAAAATTAATGTATCTTCACTTCAGTTAGGTAAAGCTCTAAACCATAACGCCTTCTCGGTGTCATAAACAGCTCAAGTCCAACAACACTGCTTCGGTGGCTTCAGCGGCAAGTAGCGGCGAAAGTTTCCCCTGCGTTGGTATAGCAAGTAGAGTGTGAAGAAAACAAGCGGACGACTTCTAGTCCTCTCCGCTTTGAAAGAGCTCAGTAGTAGTTAGATTGCGGTCAAGTGAACAACAGTCCTCACCACTCATAAAGACCTTAGTAGAAGTTAGTTAGTGGTAAAGTAAACAACAGTCCTCCCTCGCATAAATAGCTAAGTAAAAGTTAGTTTGTGGTAAAGTAAACAACAGTACTCACCTCTCATAAAGAGCTCAGTAGAAGTTAGTTTGTGGTAAAGTAAGCAACAGTTTGTGGAAAGTAAACAACAGTACACACCGCTCATAAACACTTCAATAGAAGTTAGTGGTAAAGTAAACAACAGTCCTCACCTCTCATAAATATCTCAGTAGAAGTTAGTTTGTGGTAAAGTAACAACAGTTTGTGGTCAAGTGAACAACAGTCCTCACCGCTCAAGAACAACAGATTGCTAGTTATCAGTAATCATGAATCAGTTCATCGCACTGACTTGGTTCCTGCTCATGATAGCGAGTGAGTCTTTACTTAATATGTTATTATTAGCTATACCCGCCTCGGTGGCGTAGTTAGCTAACGCGCTAGTCGTGTTGAGCACGACCGCCGAGAACGGGGAGATCGAGGTTCGAATCTCGGTCGAGTGAGCTGGGGGTGGTTTTTCCTAAATGGTTTTCCACTCTCCCTCTACGCAAATGCGGGTTCACTTCCTCTAAATTCAACCCTCCCAATTCCTAATCCATTAGCGTAATTATTACATAAGCGTATAACCCGAACGGGTAGTAAGACGCGGTGTTAAATCAAATAAAAATAAAATATTATTAGCTATACTCAACTAGACAGACCAACAACCATTAGATACTCGCTTCGGTGGCCACATGGTCTAAGGCGTCACTCTTGCAGTAGACTAGAGTGCCGATATCGGGGAGATCAAGGTTTGAATCTTGTTCGGGTGCACTGAGGGTGGTTTTTCTAAAATGGTTTTCCACTTTTCTCTTCACGCTAATGCGGGTACACTTCCTCTAAATATACCTTCCTTATCCCTAAAACCATTAGTGTGATTAGTACATTAGAGTATAATCCGAACGGGTAGTAAGACATGGTAATAAAAAAAATAGATATTTAAAAAAGAACCCATAACAATACTAAATATATTTAAGTTTAACTATCTTCAAATGCGTATAAAGGCAATTTTTTCAGGAGGGGTCCACTAAAATTTGAAGTAACATGTCGATAATATTTTAATATAACTATTATGAAGAGTGGGTTAAGTCAGGTAGAAGTGCAGTTGTGTGTATAAGGGGGAGGAAGGGAGGGGCCTGGGTAGAAAAAATGTTAACTGTACCAAATAAACGTGACCATTTTTTTTAAGGTTTAGTAATATTTTATATTCTTGATATTTTACACATTCTCATTCACTCAAGTTTTGTGTGTTTTATTGTCCAATAATATATTATACTAAGAGAAAAATTGCACTTACTTTCTTTAACCCATAAGCTACCTTAAAAATAAAAAAATAAATATTTCTTGACATTTTTACTACCCAAACAATTAATTTATTCACTATTTACGATTGATATTTACACTATATTAATAATTAAGTTATTCAAAAAATATGAGTGTTGGTCAAACAATTTGTGAACTAGAGATATATCTGACTTAATTTATAAACGAGTCAAATGACAGGTTCATAATCAATTAGCGGACATAATCAGCCCATTAGACTATATTTAATTTAAATTATCTTATAAAATACATAATTTGTATTCAAATTTGCATCTATCCAAAGAATGTATACTTTTTATCAACCATTAAAGTTTTATTTTTATTATTTAACAGCATGTCTTACCACTCGTTCAAGCTATACGCATACGTTCTAAATACGCTATTGTATTAGGGATGAATAAGGTTGATTTTATGGGAATTATACCAGAATCTGCATGGAGAGAGTGAAAAACCATTTAAGATAAACCACCCTCAGTACACCCGACTGGGATCGAGCTCTGATCTCCCTAATATCGGTAGTCCAGTCTATTTAGAGAGTGACGCCTTAGACCATACGGCCACTGAAGCGGGTCATTAAAGTTACATTGTTATTGGAAAAATATATTTATACAACCTTTGTTGAATATTTTATATAAATATAACTTTGATTTCACAGTTTTTAAGCAACACAAAATCCACACCAGTGATTTCGTTGTCTAAGACGCTAAGCTTGTTTGGTCGTATCACTGTGGACGAGGTGGTTAGAGTACAAACACAAACTAAATGCAATGGGAGTATTTTTTTTACATGTGATATTATCATTCTTCTCTGCTTATACGGGTTCAATTCCTCTTATATACACTTCTCACTAAAAATATTATACTTTATAAAAGTATTTACATTTATATTTTGACCCCTCACTCTGAGGGGTCCAACAATTTTCAGGAGGGGCTTCAATAGGGATGTGAAATAAGTACCAATACTTTACTAATATCGATATTTTCCTTTCGATACTAGTATTTTTTTACTTGATACTGTTTTTCCGATACTCTTACTGAAATTAGTACTCACACTCCGGTATCGGATCGGTATCGATAGAAAAAAAATTTTTGTTATCTTCACTCATGCTTGGATTAAATGTTTACTATGGTTAAAGAAGGGTACAAAATAGAGTGAAAAACTATATTACCAATAATATTAAGCTATAAAATCTCTTTCCATCAGCCACATTTTCATAGACTTTTAAAAGCTGGTATGGTAAAACCTTTTATAATATCTATCATACAATACTAAACCTATCATCATACCTTCTAAGTTCCAACACATAACATTGACGCGATAGACCTAAATATACTATAATATGGTTAAATCATAATTTTCATTGTTTAAATAAATATGAAAATACAATTATTACTATTCAAACGTTGAAATTATTACGTGATGAAAAAATATTTTCCCAGATTAAAAATTTTGATAGCAATGCCTACGGTTATCGATACTTTCTTTCGATATTAGTACGGTACCGATATTTTTCTTCCGATACTTTATATGAGTAGCGTATCGATACTTTTCTTTCGATACCACATCCCTAGGCTGCAGGTACCCTACGCCCATGATAATTTTTTTTTATATGCCTTCTTATTACAAATACAAATTGTTTCAACTACGCAGGCTTTAATTTTTAGTTAAATTATTGTGTATTGAGTCAAATTTGTATTCTAGCCATTTATAAAAAATATTACTATATATATATTTATATGTGTGTATATATAAAGATCAATAGCTCACTTAAATATCAAATATGTTGTTCTTATGGTAGTAAATATACCCTAACAAGAATATTCTGGACAAAAAAGTGTTACCTTAAATTGTATGGGAAAAACTATAGTTTTTATGCACATCTACTTTACATGCATACAAATATATACTACATAGGTATTATATAGTTTTACTGTACATAGAGGAGGCGTTTCAAATTACAACCAAAACCTAATATCAAGAAAAAGAGGTTAAACATCTACCAAGCCTCCTTTCTCTATTCACATTTTCTCTCCTAAGCCTCATTTGATAATCTGGTGTATCTCCTATCTCTCACTCTTCAACATTTCTTGATAATTGATTTACAAAAGCGGCTGCAGACAACTTTCCATAAAGTATTCAGTTAAAATACCTTTGCTTTTAAAGACTACCTACAAATAACTTTAGAAAAATACTTCCTTACAATAAATACTATTTATTTTATATCCAAAATATCTCAAGGAAGATATATAATAAAAGTTAACATTATTTTAATTATGTTGGTTAAAATAAAATTAATTTAGTGGTTTTATAAATAATTGTTTGTATATAAGTATCCGACCTACAAAGTAACTTAATCTAATACAAAAAGCACCATACAATTCATCTAACTCGAGCACAATGATTATCAATAAACCAAAACTAATTTCACTAGGCAACTAGAATCGAACAAGAATCCAAAAATCCGCAGTCTGATTAGTTAACGACTTCTCATTGGGTATATTCAAATTATAAAAAAAAGCTAACAATATAAATGTTCATCATTTATTGTTGATATTTATAAATACTAAGTGATGCATTCTCCCCATGAAATGTAACACACTGGGATAGTTTTCAAATTACTAAACATGGATATGCTATAAAACCAGTTTTATCTCAAGGCTTCCTAAGATAAACTTTACAACCAGCGTTATAAAGTTGAACAACTTTATTGAGTACTTTCAGTGTCGTGTCGTGGAGCGTTGCCAGGGTACGTAGACTTTTATTTTCCCACCGAGTCTTAATACCCGTTTGGTTTATACGCATACATTAATTACGCTAATGATATATGGATTATTAAGGTAGAATTTTAAAGGAAATTACCCACATTTTAGGGGAGTGATGTTGGGAAATCATCTAGGAAAAAACACCCTCAGTACACCCGACTGGGATTCGAACCCAATCTCTCCAACATCGACAATCTACTCTATCACGAGAATTGTGCGTTAGACAATGCAACCACCGATGTGGGTCAGACCTTATTAAAATGTGTACCTGTGATAAATATACTAGCCACTATGATCCCATTTGAACACTCATACATAAGATTCTGTTCTACTTACATCAAATGGGAATGTACTTTCGTTGATACTTGACTATTGATTGTTCTACTGAGTAATAAGAACAAGTCAAAGGTACAGCTCAAACTGTTGACCTCGATGTCTTAGGGTAAAGTGATCACCTCAGGACCCGATGTTCGTGGGTTCAAACCAAGCTGGAGTCAACGAATACTTGAAGGGGTTGGCCGTTGAACCATAGCTTAAAATAATTGTTCCTCAACCTTTTTTCTTGTGACACTTAACCCTAGCATTATGAACTGAATTGGTAAAGGTCATTCAATATGTATATATAGTCCCCTTATAATTTAATTGCCAGCTTATAAGAAAAATGTTTAGAAATATTTGTATTTGTTGTCATTTTTATTAGAGAAAATAAATAAAGTAACATCGAATTTAAAGTAGATTCTTCACACGGATTTGTAAAAAAAAATCAAGTGATGTCCCTGCTGTTCTTTCCTCCAGTTTTCTCCTTGTTTAGTGAATAGATATTCAATATGTATACTATATACAAGGCCGTAGCCAGCCAATAATTTCAGGGGGGGTTGGTGGGCACATCCCCTAATTGCCGGAGGATAGAAAAAAAATTATAAATATTAAACACCTCTAGAAGATATCTGAGGTGTTTTTTATGGTAACACAGCCCCCTAATTTGTACTTGCGGCTTAAGTTTGATATTGTTTGAACCATAAGAAAAGCCTTATATATTTTGTTAATTATATTTTGGAGGGGGTTTGAACCCGCAAAACCCCCCCTTGACTACGGCCTTGACTATATATATAGCAAAAGATACATTATGATGCCACCGTAGCCTGATTTTTCTTAGAAAGTGATGCTAATAAAATCACCATATTTTAGGAATTGTCCAATGTTGTAATTTAATTGAAAATAGTCTTATTTTAATCCTATCAGAATTTTCGAGTATAGCCATTAAAAATAAACACTAAAAAAATAATTTGTTTTGGCAAAAATTAAGAAACAAAACATATTTCACATATATTAGTGGTACAAAATTCTAAGGATAAATCTTCACATTGCAATAAACTTTATATTAGCTGCTTCTTTGTTGACAATTAATCTTAATTATTTACAGCTTGCACATCCCAATAACATAATTATATGCCTTAGATTCAATGAATATATATATTACATTATATTATATATATTATATATTACATATATATATGTAATATATATATATGTAATATATATCTATATATATATATGTAAGCTTATAGATGTAAACCTGGATAATAAAATACAACCACTGATATCAGTGCAAAATCTTTTTTGTGTTTCGAAACCCCAATTTATAGAAATTTATTTTTAAAAATATTTCTTGTACATCTTACAAGTCTTCAAAATCCCTTTATAAGATTACTCATTTTATTATTTAAAAACCTTATTAGTGTATTTCAACATGTTGTCAACAATATGGCTGCAATCACAAAATTATATATTTTATTTTTAGTAAATGCTCGGGGTCAAGTTGGTGTCATTATTTTCGCTCAAATTTAGTTTTCCATAGAGCTTCATGTTCTTTGATATTCTCTTTATTCCCTTTGATCCACACCTGGGCCTGGACTTACTAACGGGAGCAAGTAAAGGCACTGGTGCAACTTTGAAAGACGAGCCTCGAAACGTATTCTATAAACAGATCAGGCGCTTTTTGAGAGCAAATTTGCGCCGTTTATTTACGCTCATTCAAGAGTAGGCACAATTATTAAATCATGTCATTTAAATATATTGAAATGGTTGATTATTATAGTAATGCCTCAGAATACAATTAGTGTATACAATTAATTTTAATGCTAAGGAATTAAAATAATATAAGTCTTGAGAACACATAAGGTGTTTCACTTTATATAGTGGTAACAAAGCTCTTACCTTTTATTGTTGAATGTTACATATTCATACAGCGCAATGGCATTTCTTTCATTATTATAAAACAAAATAATGAACTGTGGAATATGTCTCTAGATCCAAAGAGGTTTTTATTTCTCTAAGTTCAAAGGCATCTCGTTATTAAATATGGCGGTTAGTATAGCTTTAAAATAATTTTTGAAGTTTGTATATATATTTTATTTATGGAACCAAAAGTTTAAAATAATAAAATAAATAAGTACTAAATAATTACTAATATTGTTTTTGAAAAGCATCCAGAAATAGTCCCCTTTTAATTTAATTGCTAGCTTATAAGAAAAAGTTTAGAAATATTAGTATTTTCCGTCATTTTTATTAGAGAAAATAAATAAAGTAACATCGAATTTAAAGTAGATTCTTCACACGGATTGGTATATATATATATATATATATATAGTGACGTCCCTGCTGTTCTTTCCTCCTGTTTGTTCCTTGTTGAGTGAATAGATAAATCGAGCAAATAAAAAAAGGCTCATCTTGAGGGGTATCTTGGGATAAATGTTGCGCCATTTATAGACCTGCACAGGAGCAGATTTGCACCCTTTTGTGAACGCGTGCCCTGATGTCGTTTAGCTTATGTCAACATAAAATTTTCTCGGAACCAAAAAAAGTATATACTAATTTATTATAAAGATAATTAGTTACACAGCTCTGTTTTGACAACCATGAATCATTGAAAAAATTGTTCCCGAAATTAGTGAAGTAATAAGACAGCAATAATTATTAGCAAACTTTAAAACCAAACAAATTGATTGGCGTGCGCGAACTATACATTACTTTTTCTTTTGTACGTGTGTGAAGAATATAGAAAACACGCCTCATCTGGAATCAGGTCTAACAGAAGTAAATGTAGTTCAAGGGCAACAACTTGTAAGCCACTGACAGTGAGTTTGACTCAAGTCAACGCGCAATCTATCGTATATATATTTTTGGATATTTTATTGGAATTTTGTCTCTGTATATATATTTAAAACAACTTGCCTCTTAATATAATATGCCCATCTATTTACAAGGTTTTGATCTAATTTACCTTAGAGTTTAAAATTAATATAACATTTTAAAAACACTTCTTTGGAACGGGAATCATATGCCAAGGGTGGTATATAATTGATTACTTATTGGTATATATACATAAATATAATTTTAAACTCAATATCATGATTATTTCGATCCACAGTTCCGGTGACTTGTGTCAGTACTTAAAATGCTGGGAACTAAAAATAGGAACAAAATATATTTAAAATATTTTAATTAGATTTATATTTACTAAAACTAAATATTCCACGGTAGTAAATATGGTACATATATATAAAATAAAATACAACCAGAGAATATGGCAATTTAATCTTTCCTTTACGCATTTATTTCTAGATACTAGACTTATCTGCTCCTGTAACAAATCTTTTTTGGAAAAATTGTCGATTATTTATTAATTAATTACTCATGAGAAATTATAGGTAACTATAAGGAAGATGCCTTTCTCCCCTGTGAACCTCAATGTATAGGCCTATATTTGATAAAATAAATATATATTTTTAAAGTAAAATTTCATTCACTAAACATAGTAAATATATCAATTACAGTATAATTCTAATTTAATAAAATACCAAAAACAATCATTTTCTGTCAACTTTGATAACATTTTACTATTTTATAGACCCGCTTCGGTGGCGTAGTTGGCTAACGCGCCAGTCGTGTTGAGCCAGACCACCGAGGACGGGAGATCGAGGTTCGAATCTCGGTCGGGTGAACTGGGGGTGGTTTTTCCTAAATGGTTTTCCACTCTCCCTCCACGCAAATGCGGGTTCACTTTCTCTAAATTCAACGTTCCCAATTCCTCATCCATCAGTGTAATTAGTACTTAAGCTTATAACCCGAACGGGTAGTAAGACGCGGTGCTAAATAATAAAAAATACTATTTTATAGTGTTATTTTAGAGGTACCGGTATTGATAATATCCTTCAAAAGTTACAGTTGCGTATATCATGATCTAGCTTATGAATATAAGAAGTCACCTTCGGTTGTCTTGGGGTAAAGTCCTCGCCTCAGGGTCTGATGTTCGTGGATTCAAACCAGGGTTGACGGATTTTTATTGAGTGATAAAAATCCTAAGCACAACTTCCTTTGGAGGGGAAGTAAAGCCGCCGGTCCCATGTCGATTGTGGAATGTAAAGAACCCTGGAAGGTATATTAAAATTGTTAGACCTTTCACGCTCGCTCATAGGAATTCTCGTGTGCTGATATAATCAGTCGTTTCTAAAGTGCACGATAATAACCTGAAATAATTGAAATAATGAAATGAATACATGAAAAAAGATCTAGTAACTTTTCTAGCTGTTAAATAAGGCCCTTCCTAATATATCTAAGCCGTAGGCCTATACACAGTTATGTTTTAGGAAACGAACACCAAGTAGTACATATGGCCTATAGCTTACTTTAAAATTAAAATTGAGTATTTTATAAAGTAAATTAATCTTAACCTATTAGTAAGTTTAGTTCACTTTATTTAAAATTATCAGTAACTAATTTAAGTTAATTTTACTGATCAAAATACTTTAAAATTAAAATTAAATATTTTATAAAGTAAATTAATCTTAACCTATTAGTAAGTTTAGTTCACTTTATTTAAAACTATCAGTAACTAATTTAAGTTAATTTTACTGATCAAAATACTTTAAAATTAAAATTAAGTATTTTATAAAGTAAATTAATCTTAATTTTTATTTGTAGTTCTTTAAGGGTTAGTATCCCCCCTTCCCCAATCTTGAATTGAGTGAAACCTCCTCTGCAACCCAAATGACGGCAACTTGCCATGTTGCTGTTTGTGGCCTGCTTGCCAAGCCGTAGTGCCTGCCACCTACGCACTTAACTCCAAGTGGCACTCCTCATGTGAAATCTTTAGGATTCATTCTTAGAAAGCAGCATGGTGTTGTCAAGTGGGTCAGATGGGAAGTGACCGTAGAAGATGAGAAAGGGAAAGAGGATGTGTTGTGAGTTACAAAGAGACTGCAATACCATCCACTTCCGATTTTAAAGAGCTCATCACTAAGTGACTCACCTTAGGTACACTCCGTTTATCCTGAACGGTAGTATATTTAGGTTGGGTTTATATTATGCATAACGCTAAACTAATAGTGAACAGTGCATAGCGTAAATTGCACATTTCATAAGAGAAAAATGACGGTTCATAATGAAACACAATGTATAAGGTCTTATGTAAATCGATTGTCTTTTATTAAGAGAAAATAGCCTAGCCTCGTTTCACTTCTAGATAAAATCCGACACCTAGCTCATATGGTAACGTGTCTGTCTACTGAGCTAAGTGGTCCCGGGTTCGATTCCCAACATGACCAAAAAAATTATCATCGGTGAAATATGGGTTTACACTTTCACGTTGATAAATTAACGGGCGAGGACTTGATGTTGTGCCTGTCATATCAGAAGCGGATTTACACTATAGGCCCACTAGGCATGGGATTAGGGGCGGCGGCACATTTTGGATAGCATTATTTTTATTTTTGTTATAATATTTTGTTTTTAATAATTATGTTTAAAAAGTTATTGACTAGACATTATCGGAGTAGTTCAAGTTAAAGTCAGAACGACAATATTTATTTTTAAATAATTGTATTTTGCCATCGTTTTGTAACTGAGGTCAGTCTCCACTTCTTCATAATGCTACTGTAGGGCATGTAGAAATCTTTTCTTGAATACTAACTTCCCCCCCCCCCAACACCTTTTCTACCGAAACTTCCTAAAGCCCTTGACCAAAAAAATGGGGGAGGAAAGGCCGCATATTATAACTGTGCCTAGGGGTGCAAAATTTTTAATCCACCACTGGTCATAGTCTTAAGTTAGATTATAAGGTATATGAAGCTATGACAGGCCTAGCCAGCCGGTAGTGGAAAAATATATGACTTGAATAAAAAAACTGACCCAGAAAATGACTGGAAACAGTAATAGATGTAAAAATAACTTCTAGATAAAGTCTCTAAAAATAATTCACTAAAGGATTTACTTGAAAAACCACGTTAATTAAAGTGTAATTTTTGAAACTTTAAATTAACATAATTTAAGCTTTATTAAATAAAATCTTATTTTTATTTAGTTCTGATCTTATTATTGTTATTAATAGTCTACCTATTTCTCAGTATCATAATCAAAAATGGAATATTTCACATTTATTTTCAATTATATATATTATTGATGTTAAAACAAAGAAAACTCGTTAGTAAAAAAACAAGGATGGCTACCAAAAAGGCATTTCAAACATGAACAAAGAAACTAATTTTCATCTCTTGTATTCTAGTGTTTGTCTATATCCTCTCCTCGCATTCTTATTGGATGATTCGTCTCAAGTTCAGTTATTATCTATACTTCAGTCCATAAATAACGTACAAGAAGATAAATTAACAATACTTAGCACCGCGTCTTACCACCCGTTCGGGCTATACGTGTATTTTAAACCCTTTTTAAACAGTTTGGGTGAAAAAAAAAGAATTACGACTGATGAGGAACCAAGGTTGTTTATTTACCCACAAAATAATAATCCAAATAAAATTAATAGAAATGAAATAGTTCAGAAAATAAAATAAATTCTTATTAAATACTTTAAATAAAATAATGAAAATAAAAACAAGTTCATTAAAACAAGGTGATTTAGGAATCTGGAACATTTACGCAAATAATTACTCCAATTCACCTCATGCCATCAAAGAACTCAATCAAAATCTTTCCAGATGCTCTACCTTGAAAAGGAAGCGTTTTGCGAACTATGTATAAACTTGTATCCTTATTTTGAGCCATAAAATACGTTAGGAAAATTAGGCCGTTAAAGTTTATAGTCCAGGAAAGTCTAGTCTGGATGAATGGTACAGACTACCACGACTAGATTTAATAGCTTACTCATTTTCTTTACTACAAGTCATTTAAAATCTAACAAACTGTTCAAAGCTATATTGAAATGCATGCAAGCTTTTTTTCATTATTTACAGAAAATATTTGCTAGTAGTTAAACAAATTTAAAAAAAGATTTATTTTTAAATATTATACACATTCTCATTTTTCAAAAAATAAGTGTATGTTTTGGTTATAATTATTCCTTAATATAGTTACTATTTATTAAATAAAAATTCAAGTATTCACTTTTGAAATAGTATAATTTTAATTCTCAATTGATAACAAAAACCCTAGACACCCCTTTTTTTTTAAAAAAAAAAAGAATGTTCTCATTCAAAAATTGGCATTGTTTGGAGAACTTAGCTGGCTACTAATCTAACTACCTAGGTGGCGTGGGGAATTGTTGAATTTCTATAATGTATCACTTGATTTAACTTAGACTCGGTGAGAGTGTCTGTTAAGTTACAAGGTACCGGTACACGACCAGTCTGAGAGAGTTAGAATAAATGAGAGTTTGTTAAAGTTACCAGGTACCGGTACACGACCAGTCTAAAAGAGTTAGAATAAATGAGAGTTTGTTAAAGTTACAAGGTACCGGTACACGACCAGTCTGAGAGAGTTAGTTAGAATAAATGAGAGTTTGTTAAAGTTACCAGGTACCGACCAGGTACACGACCAGTCTGAGAGAGCTAGAATCATTAAGTATGTTTGTTGATTTTCCTGGTACTGTCTCGAGGGAGTTAGAATCAGTAAGATGTATTGATAAGATTCCTGGTAGCAGTAGATAGAGGCATTTAAACAGAAACTTTCCAAACAAAAAGAAAATCTTTTAAAAATTCCGTGATGCCCATTAAAATTATAAGTAAAGATTTGTTGGAATTATAAGAAAACTAAACTAAACCTATCTACTAAAGCAATATGTATATTTTTCTGCCCGAAATGTTTTTAGATAAAAACTGCTAAAATACGAGTCTTAATTCACGTTTCTTTCCACCTCACCTTGGATAAAGATATGTTTCAAAATTTCAGATCGTGTTTCCTTATGTTGAGCTTTGGTTTTAAACTTAATTTTTGTATAGAAAGTTTGAGCTTTATTTAAAAGTAAAATTGTTATTAAAACAACTATTAAATTTGTTTCAATATAACTACAGTCAAATTTGGTTTTTGTCTGAAATAAATTGTGTTATCTTGATCTCTTCTTCAAAATTAAAAACAAAACCATTACTAATGTTTATTGAATTTTTCAATTTTTTATTTTTTTTAAAATGTCAAGACGTTTTAAAGAGGCAAACTTGTGTGACAACTAGTAATAACCTAAGGAATCAAAGGATGAGGGCCTCTAAGTCTGTATTTGTTGTAAGCAAATTCCTTCCTCAGTGAAATTGGCCGGTCAAGCTTTCGGGCTAAAGATCAGTTATCATCTACGTGTCAGGCTGGAAACTAGATAATTTTTATGTAGCCTAGTAATCCCTTGTCCGTGTGTTTGATCACGCACTACTTTAAAATTAAAGTTTATATTCAAATTCAAGTTCCCAATCAAATTTAAAATAGAACGTGTGTGTTATTAATGAGAATTCGTTCTTCTACTGTTTGTTATATCTTCATGAACTTTATTTTATTTATTACGATTTGCGTTGTGAGATGTCAAATAAATATATTCATAAACTGAAGCATCAATCTAGTTATTTCTATCTAGTACAGGCGTGTCAAATTTATATGATTATAAGGGCCACATTGAACATTAAAACTACTGAGGAGGCCGTATTAAAAAAATTACTGTTATTATCTTAAATAAAATTAATTCCTACTTAGTTGGCTCCCTATTTAAAACAAGTGATTAACCAAACCTATATGTTTTACTAAAAAATTTGAAAGCTTTTATTTGCAGCAATGGTGTTAATTTCCCAATAATAGTGTTAGTGTCGGGCATTATTTCATATGCCAGAGACATTTTTAGAATTGTTGACAAATGTGTCTCCTTAAGTCGAAATCTCTCGGGTGTTGGGTTTCATTCGCGTGAGAAAACAGTCCCTAACATACATCTAGTCCATTCGGCATAGGAGTGGTGGTAAGTTAGAGTTAGTCAAAGTTAGATTTACTCTCATTTATACATTCACCAACCCATAGGATCCGCAAGACCATGTATTGATTTTTGTCACTTTTGGCTGTTTAAACGTTCACAACAAAGATTTTTTTTTTTTAGTACCACGTTTTGCTTTACCCTTTCAGTTTACACGTTTATACACTAGTTAATCTAATGATTTAGGGCATAGTAAGGTTGAATTTAGAGTAAATTTTCCCTATTTTCATGGAGGGAGGGTGGAAAACCACCCTCAGTATACCCGACTTGGATCTTCTCATCATTGGCAGTCCAGTCTATTGTGAGAGGGACGGATTAGACCATGCGGCCACCGAAGCGGCTAATTTGTTTTTATTATGTTTTTCTTTTAACGGTTCGTACATCTTCTAATGGCTATCAGCTACCACCAATCCAACGGTGAATGTATTCGATGTGCTGCCAAACATTGCACATATTTGGTGTGCAAACTCAACCATTTTTGGGGATTGATCCATGTGGAAGAAAGAGTACAGAATTGGTATACCAACCTCACATGATAGAATTCTCCAAATTATGTATGCCAAATTCACAAATAACGCATTCAAAAATGTTATAATTCCTCGACGTTTATATAAACGAGTATAGGGTCGCATTGCACTGCAGTTCATAATAAGGTCCGCAGGCCGCACAAAATCCGCGGGCCACGAGTTTGACATGCCTGCTCTAGTCTATTACCCAACCATCATGAAACCAGGAAGCAATCTCTTTAATTTAAGAAACACTTCGAAAAGCCCCATCTATTAACCATTCGTAACAAACTGATCAAGTTTCTCGAGTTCAAAATGTATCCTAAGTGACTAATCCAAATTGTTTGAGTTCTGAGGCGTTCCTAATTATCGATATTGGCCTAGTGAGCCGGAAACTGACCTGCCCGACTGATTGATTGCCTAGCTTCCTTCCTCCTAACAAGTCACAATGACCATCAAGTTTGTAACAGTTAAGTAACGTAAATTGATTGGCAGACGGGTGATGTAAGATATCTTCTCGCCTCATTTGACGTTCATTTAAAATTCACTGTTTCGGCTCGAATCACGGATATGCTTCACATTTATTCTATAATTGGTGGTTTTTCACGCAAATAAACATTCTGCTGATTTTCAATCTTCCCGACATAATCATGGTGGTATATAAAGAATTTACGTCATCTTAATCTTTATTTATTTACAGACCATAATATTGTGTATCGATCTCAAAGATATAGGTTGGTCAGTGCTTCGATTCCTTGTAAATAAGTTACTTTTAAAATAAAAACTAAATTTGTTAACAAAGATGCGTTTGAAAAAGGTTTTCCTTCCTTTTATATATACCTGTGTGCAAGTGTTTAAGATAGTCATATATAGCTATATGACTCTTGTGATCGTCTATTTCAAATCAGTTATATATCATAGGAAAGCTGAACAGGCTTTAAAAACCAATATGGCAATTCTAATTGGGATTTTTAAATAAACTTAATCTGTTTCTTAAACTTAGAACATATTGAACGCATTAAAATTGTTTCACTAGACAAATTACTAACACAAATATTTCATAGCTTTCAGAGGAGAGATTTAAGCCTCAAATCCAGGAATATGGATTATTTTTACATGCATTTAGAGCCTGGTTACTTAGACCACATGATTGTTTGCACTGCTAAGAAGGTGTTCAATAATGTTTAACCATTAAAGAGTACTGTTGAATATATATTTCTTTTTACACCATATCTTACTACCCGTTCATGGTATCCGCATATTTACACTAATGGAGTAAGGATGAGATAGCTAGAATTTAGAATAAATGTGCACGCAATTGCTTGGAGATAGAGCGAGTGTGGAAAAACTTCTAGAAAATACCTCAATGCACCCGGTCAATAATTGAACCTAGAACTTGGCGTCACTATCAAATAAGGCCAGATAAAATTGCTGATTTTGTCCACAGGGATATTGATGTGAATTTTGAATAGTAATTTGAGGTAGATGAGAATGGATTTTATTTAGGATAAATTATGTAAAATTTGCAGTAACAGTACGAATATCAGTTGTATTAGAATAGATACAAGACAAAACAAAAGTGGTCAGATCGTGACAAACCTGTAACTTCAAGAACAAGAAACTTTGCATAAGTACTTAGAGATACCTGAAGATATGCACCTTGGACGTATTTACTTTACTTTTGCTCATATTGAGACCCAAACGCATGTGTTAAAAATTTACATTTTAATGAACTTCGGTTTTAGAGAACCTAAAAATTGAAACTTCCAAGAATAAATGTCATTATAACATTGTAGTTCTTTGAAAACAATCCTTATTTTTTTAACCTAATATTTTGACAAATAGGTTCTCTACTATAGTTATTATTTTGGTACCACATAAAATTGTGGTTTCAGCAAGTAAAGATGTACAGCTTTGTTCGCTGTACACTTCTTCTGCGGACAAGGAATAGAGGAGTGAGTAATGTCTAAAAAACACAACTGCTTCTGGCACACTTGTTTAGCTACTAGATGTATGGAGAGAGGGAAAAGACAATGTGTCGCTCAAGGAACGGCTGCAATTCGGCAATGATAATGCCTTTAAAATAAAATAATTGAAATAATGGCTACCCATCTCACTTATGGTTAAGGGGGAAAACATATAAGTTTTAGTGAAATTTGGACTAGGATAACCAATTATTTGAGTCTGCAGTGTTCATTAGAAGTTGAGTTGACTGTAGATTGAGAGTTTAACGCCACCAGTGTGGGTAGTTCCGAAACCAAGAAACATAGAATAGTGATAGTTTCATGCATAATTATTGAAACTCTGCGTGTGCACCTTGGGCACAGACAAGGACTTTGGGTGTATTTAAAAATTCATATTTAGTGAGCCTTATACCACGTGACTACTAGTAAAACCTTTAAACTCAACAAACCAATCATTTTAAAATTAACATGAGTAGTTAGGGAACTCTTTAGGAGGTGACACACTTTTCTGTACATCCATAGTCAGCCTGAAGCATTAAACACTGTGACTACAGATTCGTGTGGATAAAAAACCTAGAAACCCAGAAAAATGATACTGTATGTGTACTTAGCATGAAACCATCGGGAATGCCCTTTGTATTCCTTTATATCAGTGGTCTTCAACCTTTTTTGAATCAAGGGCCACTTTTTCCCCAGCTTAAGTGTTGCGGGCCACACCTTACATAAAACATGTCACACATAATCTAATATTCCAATTTCATGTTTGTACAGTTGTATTCAATGTAATTTGGCCATACTGTTAAAATAACCTAAAATCTAAAACAAATCATAGTAAAAATGTGAAAATTTAAGTTCAAAACTAAGTTTAATTAATAGAAAATAAATTTTTACCCATATAAAAAGGTGTTGTTAAAATGTTTTCGGGTCTAATTTTAATGAGACACTTGGCACTGCTTTTTATTAACTAATTTTTCAATATTGGCTTTAATGTTAGATGTACTAATTCAAAGGGAGCTTTCTAATTGGGTGTCAGTCAGTCGGTTCCTCAATTTAGACTTCACAATGTTCATCCTTGAGAAAAGTTGTTCACAGCTGTAGGTACTACCAAAGAGTGATGCTGTTAGCAGAGCATGAGCTCGGAGATTTGGAAATTGTTTTTCTTCAACATATTTTGAGTAAAATATCAAAAGATCTACATTCATATATTTCTCTTTTAAATCTGTATTACACTGCAAATCAATAAGCTCCATTTGCACATTGCTCGGAACGTCCTCAACATCAACACTAAATGGAGTGGAAAATATGTTGAACAATTTTTCATTGGATTTGAAATCTTGGAAACGCGTATCAAAATCGGACCTTAGATCTCTGAATGCGGTAATGTATTTTTCGTTGTTATGAAATTCACATTGGGATAATGTTTAAAAGTGTGTTAATTCACCTTTTTGTAGTTGAACTTCCCACAGACGAAGTTTGTTTTCAAATGCCTTCACTTGGTCAAAGAGGTTATGTATCAAACTGTTCTTACCTTGTAGTCGTATGTTCAGGTCGTTTAGGTGCATAGAGATATCAGTAAGATATGCAAAATTAGCCATCCATTCAGGGTTGTTGAACTGGTGGACAGGCTTGCCCTTACTTGCCATGAATTCATAAATTTCTTCTTTCAGGTCGAAAACTCTCTTAAGTACCTTACCTCTACTGAGCCAGCAAACTTCTGTGTAATAGAGTACATCACCGTACTCTGAGTCCATATTCTTAAGGAATGTATTAAATGTCCTGTGGTTCAATCCGTGGGATCTGATTAAGTTTACTATTTTTGTTATATCTTTCATAACATCTTTGAAGCACACACTTTTAGCGCACAAGTTTTCTTGGTGTATAATGCAATGATATTGTATGAAGTTGCCATTTTGACATGTAGCAGTACTAGCTTTTTTTCGTATTAGTGCCACAACACCTTCATTTTTCCCTACCATTGCAGGAGCTCCGTCAGTAACTACTCCGGAGAGATTGCTCAACTGTAGATCGTATCGCTCCAAAGTTGAAGAGACAGCATTAAAAATATCACTGCCTTTAGTAGTGCCACTCATTGGGAAAAGAGCGGCCATTTCTTCTGTTAAGGTAAAGTCATTGTGAATTCCCCTGATAAAAATAGCCAACTGGGCATTGTCTGTAATGTCAGTACTCTCATCAAGGGCCATTGAAAAAAACACAAACTGAGAAGCACGTTCTTTAAGTGTATTCTCAATATCGCTCGCTAATTCTTCAATCCTTCTGACCACAGTTACTCCTGACAAACTAACTTTTGAAAACAAATGTTTTTTTGTGATGGACACAGAACTTCAGCTGCCGAATCCATACACTCCTTTACAAATTCGCCATCTGTAAATGGCTTTGATTTCAAAGTTATTTTCTCAGATATAATATAACTTGCCCTAACACTTAATTCACTTTCAAAATTTTGCTTCTTTAATGACGTTTGTTGACAATGCAGTTTTTTCTTCAAATCGGCCACTTTATCTGATCTCACTTGCCCTTTAACTGAATCCATTTTAGATGAGTGCTTCGAGTCGTAGTGCCGCTTTAAATTGTATTCCTTCAACACAGCTACCGTGTCATTACAAAGCAAACAAACTGGTTTCTCTTTAATATTTACAAAAAAATACAAGTCCGTCCACTTCTCATTGAACACACTTCCCTCTTCCCTAATTTTTCGCTTTTTGCTTGTGCTTGCAGCCATTGTTGAAAAACTGAATACAAAAAGTAATGTACCAAGCAAAGTACAAACAACACCACACCACAAAAGACTGACGCGTACTGAGAGGGGAGGGAGTGAGGGTAGCTGGAAGTCAGCCAGATGTTTGACCTTGAGTTTCAGTGTTGTCACGTGTTGCATAAGTATCGCGAGGATTCCCAGTTAGAGGATTTGGGTCTCAGTGTTGCCACATGCTGCATAAGCATCGCGAAAATTCCCAGATTAGAGTTTAGTCCTAAAAAAAATCTTACAGAATTTTAAAACAGAAAAATTGTTGTATGTAAAATTGGTCCGTGGGCCGCATAAAATTACTCGGCGGGCCGCGGGTTGAAGACCACTGCTTTATATCATATTTTGTGATCCTGATGACTTGATATTATTTAGTACCGTATAAGGTTGCTTTTAATTCTAATAAAACTAGCTAAATAAAAATAAATGGTACGGCGCACCGCACAGACTTTCTCTCTCTTTCTATAAACTCCTAAGATTTCTGAACGGAATAATGTACATTGTATCATCACCACTCCATATAAGAACACGCATAAAATAATATACAATGATATATAATCAATGAGAAAAGAGGCGCATCTTTATCCACCTAAGAGCATTTCAAACAGTTCAATGTCTTCCACAAGGGTCAACACTTCATATTAAAATTTCGATTTCTGGTTAAATTTTAACATTTTATAAGGTGTTGCAGATCTTCAAGTCATCGCATTGATATTTTATTATTCATTTATACATTTTGACCAATAAAAAATGTAAATATTGACTATTAAGTCTAAAATGGAGATAGATCATTGCTGTGCAAACATTTTTCCTAAGAGCTTTAAGGAAAAATAACATACTTTATTTAGATACTTATATTTAATTACTCTATGGCATTGGAGAATTATTGCGTTAAGAATTAAGTAGTATATGTTTACAACTAAAGCTCACAAAATTGTATTAATATATTTGCAAATATCTCAGAAACTGTTGCTTTTATAAAAATATATGTCAAATAAAAGTTTTTTATTTCTAATAGTCCTACAATTTTGCAATGATAAGTTGTTTAGTTTCTCAAATAGTTGTGGAGATACGGAAATTAACGCTTCTGTAAAGTACCCTAAAAATCATTTTCATAGGAAAATGAAAATAGCCAGTTTATTTAAAATCTTAATCAACGCCTAGATACGAATTTTAATCAAAATCGTTTGAGCAGATTTTGAGAAAACCAAATTTTTCTCTTTTCGCCCTTCAGTAAACTACCCTTAATTTTACGTTTTTATAGACACACAGACAGACGGCATTGCAAATACTATTTTTTATGGTTGTGGGGGTCATGAGACGTCGACCTCCATTAACATTTTAGGTTAGTTTTTTTTACGGTCGCAATACTTAAACTTTAATGTCCAAAAAGTTAAAAAATTCATGTAATTGCGTATAGATTGAAAGTTATTGATTTTATAAAAATATGTTTCGGATAAAATATTTGTATTATAAATATATATACATATTTGTAATGCTAAGTAATTTCATATCTCAAATAGTTTCAGAGCTATTATAAAAAAATGTTAATTAACGCGTCAGACCGGAGCCCTTAAAGCCGATTTGCCGAAATATTGAGGGTAGCCATTTTGTTTGGAATATTTAATAATGTTTATAAATGAGATTTAATCAAAATCGTTAGAGCCGATTTTGAGAAAATCGACTTTTTCTCTTTTTGCCCTTCAGTAAACTACCCTTAATTTTAAGTTATAATAGACACACAGACAGACGACATTGCAAAGACTATTTTTTAGGGTTCGGGGGTCATGAGACGTCGATATCCATCAACATTTCAGGTTAGTTTTTTTTACGATCTCAATACTTAAGCTTTAATGTCCAAAAAGTTAAAAAATATATATATATAATTGCGTATAGATTGAAAATTATGATTTTATAAAAATATGTTCGAATAAAATATTTGTATTATAAATATATATATACATATTTGTAATGCTAAGTAATTTCATATCTCAAATAGTTTCGGAGCTATTATAAAAAATGTTAATTTACGCATCAGACCGGAGCCCTTAAAGCCATTTTGCCGAAATATTGAGAGTAGCCATTTTGTTTGGAATATTTATTATGTTCATAAATGAAATTTAATCAAAATCGTTAAAGCCGATTTTGAGAAAATCGACTTTTTCTCTTTTTTCCCTTCAGTAAACTACCCTTAATTTTAGGAGTAGATATCCAATTCCAAAAACCCCTCGGGGCAACCCTATGAAAACCCTAGATATCAGTTTCAGCTCAATCGGTAAAATAGTTTAGGCTCTAGTTGGAGGTACAGACAGACAGACAGACAGACGGAAATTCAAAAACCACTTTTTCGGATTCAGGGAGTCATGAAACGTCAAAATTCATCAAAATCTCGAGTTCGATTTTTTTGACGATCACCATACTTTCTCTACCTGTAAGATAGAGAGAAAGTAAATATATAAAACAAAGACTTGGTATGAACTTACGTACTTAGCCTAAACTTTTTTTTTTACGCATATTGCGATTCTGAAGTCTTAGTCCTCAGGATCACTGGTTTGGGCAGATCCAAAACCAAGGAACATAAACATCCAACATTTTTATATATATATTATAATTACTTTTAAGGTTACTGGCAAAAGAGCACTCAGACGTTTATTTTTATATGTAACGCAAGCGAGACACATCATACTTCGTGACAAATAGTGCGGGTAGCTTCAAGATAAATAAACTTAGAAATCCAATACTGTACTGTGCATACGTACTGTACAAAAGGAAAGGTGAAGGTATAGAGTTATTTTATTTTTAATTTTATATATATTTCGATCCTAAAGACGTAAATCACATAAATACTGGTTTGTGATGTTTAAAAGATTTCCAAAATTGTTCATTATCGCATGTGCTATTTAATATGGTATTTATTTGTGTTATACCCGTACAACGTTTAGCGTTTGCAGATAGTATATAATATATATATATATATATATATATATATATATGGCAAATAAATGTGCTACTAAGGGGTGGTGGAGGTTAAAGAAAAATTAACTTTAATTATACTCTTTCTACTAAACTTTTCCAACCAGATTATATTAGTTGATGCAATATATTGTTGTTTCTTCAATTATTAACGATAATGTTGATCAAAGTTAAAATGTACCGTACCTGTTAAAGAGACTAAATGAAAAATAAAAATACATACGGGCAGTAAATTATTATATCTATAAAGTATTGTATTCTATGCTACATACAACATAAAATGTGTTTTTGATCTATTTTAGGTATTGTGTTTTGAATGAAGCTAGTCTATTTCCTTGACCTGTTACATCAAGTCACATTCAATGAAATTTTTATATTAATCATCACAAGACTTATTTTTCTAGCATTGATAAATATATGAGTTAGAGCTCTAGCTTCCACACAGCCCACACCCTTCTTCAACCCTATTAAACCCTACATTTTCAAAATGTATTGATTGTTTCGACTTCCCCCCTTCAACCCCTACCCTCACCCCCCACCCCTTTTACACAAAATATTTTATCTTGTAATAGTTCCCATTCCAGGGTTTGGTAATTTTAAGCAACCAACAGAGTACTTCACTGTGTGTCTATCTCATTTCCAGAGTTTCTCAATTTTAATCATTAACAACCCACTTAGGTGGCCACATATTCTAAGGTGCTACTCTCGCAATAAACTAAATTTCTGAAGGCGGGGATATCGGGGTTCAGATCCCAGTCGGGCGTACGGAGGGTGTTTTTTTCTAAATGGTTTTTCACTCCACCTAACGCAAATATGGGTACACATAATCTAAATCCAACATTCCTAATTCCTAACACATTAGTGTAATTAGTACGTAGGCGTACAACATAAACAGGTAGTAAAACGCAGTGCTAAAAAAATGTTAGTGTAATGCATTATCCATCCTATGAGCTCGGTTTAACAACATAACCTTATCATAATGAATATTCCACTTAATTTATAACCTATTTCCAGAATTTTACTACATAAAGCAACCTTCAGTGGTTTTAATATCCGTCTCTAGCCAATTTCCAGAGTTTGTTAAATCAAAACAGTAATTAAATATAACAATAAATAAAACTCAGAATATACAAAATGACAGTTTTATCAGTTGTTCTCTATGGCTATGAAACGTGGTGGTCTCTTACCCTATATGACGAAAATAAATTTAGGGTGTTCGAAAACAAGGTGCTTAGGAAGATATTTGGTACAAAAAGAGATTAGGTGCTGGAGATTAGAGGAGGGTACATAATTATGAGTTACATGCCTTGTATTCATAACAAGATATTGATAGGGTGATCAAATATCGTAGATTACGGTGGATAGGACATGCAGTGCAAATGGAAGAACCGTGTTCAGGGTACTGACTGGCAAGCCCGATGGGAAGAGACCATTGGGAAGACCAACATCGTTGGGAAGATAACATTAGAATGGACCTGAAAGAGATAGCGTGAGATGGTGAAATGGATATAACTATCTCAATATGGTGTAAAGAGGGGGACTGTATGAAAATATCTCAAGATAGTGATACGGTGTAATGCGGGGGACTGGATGGAACTAGCTCAAGATAGATATAGGTGGCGAATTTTTGTAAGTGAGGCAATGAACTTTCGAGTTCCTAAGTGCCATAGAATAAGTAAGTAATTAATCAGGGTATTTACACTAAGTTTTATCCTATGTCCAAATTTTATCATCCGGAAGAACCATCAAGAATATATATTATTTTACTGTTTTTTAACTCATGATCAAGGTTTTATAATCCTAAATTATTAATTATGGATTTTAATGTGATTTTAGCCAACGTCCAAGAGTAATAATAATTGTAATAATTTTATTATTATTTCCCTTCTAAATATACTCAAATGTGATATTTTCCCTCCTAAATATAATCATACTTAAATTTGTAATTTCCCCCCTAAAGACACTCAAATTAGATATTTTCCTTTCTAAATTTACTCTAATTCAATATTTATCCTCCTAAATACTCAAGTTCAATACTTTCCTTATAAATATACTCAAATTCGATAGGCTATTTTACCTCCTAAATGTAATAATTATGATAAAATTCTTTTTGATTTCGACAAACATTTTGAGTCGTAAATATGACTTTCCACAAACAAATATGCTATCCCAAGTTATAATGGACTTTTGTTTCTGCTTTTAGATTTTTATGGAATCACTGAAAATCTCAAATGAGACCTATTCCGAACTAAAGCTATTCCAATGCCATTCTCCGTCCGACTAAGTTATGAATCTAATTTTTGATTTCTAGGTATTGTGAAAAGCACAGTAGTAGCTCTAGAGTCTACTCCACTCCACACACCAGGCGAGTCAATCAAAATACCAGGAAATGGAGGTAAGTAAAAGTGTGTAGAGTAAAAGAAAGCAAAAATAAAAAAGTTGGTTCTTGTATGACATGTGTTGTTAGAGATATTTTATCGTTTGGAGGTCAAATATACCAACATAATATAACCAGTTTCACAATATAGTAGTCTTCACATGTGTTCTTGAAAATCTTGAAATTACTTTATAATAATATATTCAATTATTTTAACCTTAACCTTAATAAAACCAAGATCCACACAGTTCTAAATTATGTTGTGATGAAAAAATAATATTCCTTGTTTCACTTATTAGTAATTCTGTTGTGATTGGGTTTGCTCATGAGTAGTTGTAATCATGACCAAAACACTAAGATATTAACTTTACAGAAGAGTGATTTAACCTCTAAAAAGTGGAACTTCTACTTGTTTACACTCCCTATTATAAGAGAAACACTATATCTGGAACTTAATTATTGTATTTTATGTTTATAAGACAAAACATTTAAATTTACAATCATGCTGAGTTGAGTCCCACTACATGTACAATTCCAAGTACGAAAAGTAAGATCAATAATAGCTCTACTTATCAAGAAATGCAGTAGATGGAGACGACACTAAGAGTCTGTTTAGACGTGCGATGATAGCCAGATGAGTTTAACCAGCTCAATTAATGAAGGTGTATTTACATTAAGAGTACCTACTAGTTGTAAACTTTATAGTCGAATGCGAAACATGAAAGAACTAGATTCTGTTTGGAAACAATCAGCATAGGCGTAAAACGTTTTGGTGAAACATTATTTTAGGTTTAAATTGATGCATACGTCAAATATATCATTTTGGTTATAGATTTTTTCACTGGGTTTCAATCCGTGTTTTGAAGGTATATATTTTCAGCACATCGTAATTAGAAATTTTTCTTTAGTTCCTCTATTGATTTTTAATCTCGACTACGTTCATTTCTCAAGTGATCATTTAAAATAATTTAAGTATACCGCTATTTACGATGCACTAGGTGCTCCCTACAGCAGTCCAGTTCAACAGTAGTTCTACTCGGTTAACAAGTAGAGAATGGTAAGGAAGTGGTCATAACACTTATTGCAAAATTTATATTTTGAACACTTTACCATTCGTCAACTGTCATAAATGTACGACACAAAGTAATAGAATGTAAAGCTAGTCATCGCTAAGTCAAAAACAGCTGGGTCTAAAAAGTTAAGTATATCCTTCGATACTGCCATTTCCATGACAATAAAGTCGTTTTAAAACGAGAGTTTACTGATCGGTGCTAGTGATTTAAAGGATCCTCTTTCAATTTAATGATGAAGATAAGAGTTTTATCGTTTTATTGATAATTCTGAGCACGAGTCCCATCATTCACACGTTTCAGATGCAAATATAGCAATACGATTTTTTCCCTAAGTTGTCGATGTATCAACATTTGAGTATGAAGCGTATCCATGCGAACAATATTGTCTGTTTGGTGAAAGGATTGTAAAATTATGATTGTCTCTTCCACTAGCTTATATCCAGTAGGGACGAACATATTAAATTCGAGAAGCGGGTGACTACACTTTCCTTTGACGAACGCCCCACATGCTAGACTGCACCACAATCCTACGTCGCATCCAATATTTTCGCAACGGATGAAAAGACGAGAAATGTTATCACGAAGATTATGTTGTTTTTTAATCCAATTACGATAAAATAACATTTTAACCAATGAAATCCTTCAATTAGGTAATGTACTTCAAAGTTGTGGGATCACTAATTATAGACGGCAAGATGTCACTTTTATTACAAGTTTTAGGTATCTGTTTAAATCGTCTAATTTGTAGGTGATAGGTGTGACAGAACAGAATTTTTGATTACGTTCTTCAATGTTTGTATGGAGTATAATATTGTCAAATCCTATTAAATATTCCTCTTCACAGTTCTTCTCACCTAGTATGATATTGTGAAATTAATTTTCATTCAGAATCAAACTTTTAGCTCTTCAATGCTAGCGTCACATATTTGGTATGTAGCGTGCACGACACTGCTAAAGGCCAATCATAAATGATCAAAGAAAAAGGTGCACATATATGGTTCATATGTTTGTGAGTGTCCAACTTTCCCTACAGAACATCTTACCCAAATTATTCTACCAAATATCTTCTCATTCATTTTTAGGTGAGGAGTTATGTCCATGGGGGCAGAAGTCCCTCCAAAGTTAAATTTGTATAAAGTGCAGTTTATCTAAACTATTTTAGTGAAGAAATCACATCTATCATTTTTAGGTGAGAAAAAAGCCTCCCCTAAAGTTTTTTTTTAGAAAACAGGCCCTACACTTTATTCTAACTAATTTCGTGAAGAAATGGCATAGCTATCATTTTTAGGTGCGGCATTATGGTAAAAAGGAAGAACCCCCTCCCCCCAAATATATATTTATTTTTATAAAGTACATTTTATCAGAATAATTTGAGTAAAGAAATCACATCTCTATCATTTTTAGATGAGCTACGATGAAGGGGGAAAAACCCCCAAAGTCAAATTTTTATGAAGTACACTTATTTTTTATTTATATTTATGTATCTCCCATTTTTCCTTATTTGTTTCGTGGGTTTAAATGCATCTACTTGGTTGACATAAAAACTGATACTATTAGTCGGTTGTTATTAAGAAGTATATAAATATATTCTAATTTATTATAATATCTATATCATTCTATATTATAATATAGGTTATAATTTTTATATAAATATATATAAAAATATATACTACTGACAAAAAGCATATGTTTTAAATATTTAAAACTATATATATATATATATGTATATACATACATAGTATGATTCCTGGTTTTAGTTAATAATATGAAAGCAATAATCATAAAAAGTAAAAAAGTCAACAATACATTTGAATGTGGCGCCAACGGGCAGGTTTGACTTTTAGTACCGCCTACAACCACTGCTAGCTCTGAAAACAGTTCATAGTCGATACGTAGGAGATATCGATCTATACTATCCTTTATCTATGGTTTGCTTTATCCGACTACACTAACCAAAAGTGGCGCACCCAGAAATTTACACCGAGGGGAGTAGTGTAGGGGCGTAGGGGCGTCAAAATGTATCAATGGGAAGGGGGGCAACAAAAATGTGTCAGGGTAGGGGTGGGCGTAGCGTCAAAATGTATGGGAGGGGGGAGGCAGCAAAAATGTATGACTCATTAAATGCCTCTGGAAGATATTTAAATTACTTTTGTGGTAACCACAAAGGGCAGTGATTTAAATAATGTATGTGGCCTTACATACAATGTACACTTTGTTTCTGTTATTTTTTCCACTTTGTAAATTTAGGGGCATTTGTATGTAGTGGTAGGCTTACTATAATATTTTATTCACAATTAGGAGCACTTTAAATGTTTTACTCGAAGAGAAGAATCAGTGGTGGTGGAAAACTATATTTATGTAAGGGAAAGGATGCAGTTAGTAAAATAATGTATTTTTAAAGGTATTTTGCCCTCCAACTCAAAAGGGAGATTGGGGATCCAGGAGCTTCCAGAATATTATTAAGAAAATCTGGCTATATATTGGAGACAAACCAGAACCTTAACCACTAGACCCCAGGGAGGGATGCACTTATTTTCTTTCCTCAGTCACAGTGAATTAATCTTTCAGAAACTCTGAATTCAGTACACCTTATTTGTTTGAATTAATTGTTCGAGAACCAGTGATTGTACTAAAACTAAACACACTTGTTGGCATCCGACTTGAGGAAACCTCACACCTTTTTGTGAGAGGGTGTCTCAAAACTTGTTATTACTAGTTTAGTGGAAGTTTAGATTGTGGATGTAAGCATTCCATAACTACTAAAACTTCATGGGGTAAATGAGGTTTTTACGAAATACTTCCAAGCTATAGACTTGTTGGCCAACACGTCACCATAAGTATATCACAGAATAAAAACGTGATGCGATCATTTACAGAACCTAGACGTAAAAAGAGCAGATCAGTGGATTATTCTCTTCACTTTACTAACTAAAGATAAATAATAACTAATTATTAGCCCAAGATTGCAAGACTTGGTTTCGAAATTTTCCTAGTACTAATAGTAAAAACATTTCCTAAAACCAACAAAATTAAATTTCTCTGAATCGATTCAAAGTTTTGATTTCTTTTAATCCGATCTTTTTGAAATCGCTAGAAAAAAAATCTATACGTGAATCAGATCTAAGCCTATGAATCGATCCAAAAATCTATTAACCGAGGGAAAAAGAATCGATTTTTGAAAAAATCTAACATCCATACTCTCCTCATTACTCCTACTCCCCCTCAGCGCTCAAGAACACGTGATGTATTGCACCAAATGACTATAAATTAGAGATATGTCGATACCGATACTTTGTGTACCTGTTCCAAACCGGTACAGTTACAATTTTGGAACGGTTACAAGTTACCAGTAATGTTCCACTATCGATAGAGCCGGGCAACGCTCAAACTCAAGTATCTGGACTTGGTAGTGGAACAGTACCGGTAAATTGGCTGCCCTGGTACTTACTAGCTACTACTGTACTTGGTTAATATTGCACAGTCGTTAACTGGAGTATACTAATAATAATAATAATCATAATAATAATGATGATATTATTTTTATGATTTTTTTTTTAGGAATTGGAGAGTTTGTGTGTTTAAATACTACGTATCAGTATTAATTATTTGTTTCATATATAAAATAAAATAAAAGAATAGCCTAACCATTTTCTTATAAATTATTTATTTGATATAATTAGTAAATAGTTTAAGATTTAAAATTTTAATCGTTTTCTAAATTTAACTTAGCTGACAGTAATATCATTAATTTACAAGTTAAGTGCAAATACAAATCACAATAATAAAGATTAAGTATTTATTACTGCTGAATCAGTTTACACGTATGACGTAACCCCATCCCCCCAACCCTTCTACCCTGAGCAGTGTCTAGAGCTAGCCAGCCCAGCCGCGTGGTGTGATATTGCTTTATACCTGCTCCACGTAAGAGTGAGGGTATCAGTAAGGAAAATATACGAATGGAAATTCCGTTATTGATACTCGTGGAACTGGAACTGTTAAGGTGAAACTGGAACTGTTTAGGAACGTTAGTATCGGTATTGACATCGTCCAACATAGTTACTAGCTGGAAGATTCTGAGTGAAAGGTGGAAGAAAAAAGAGAGATAGGCAATGTGCAGAAGACAGTGTGCACTGGCGGATACGTGCTGCGTGGTAGGGAGTGAGAAAACACGAGAGCGAAGAAGAGAATTCTTCGTTACTGGTTAAACCAGTACCGGTAAGGAATAACACGCTGTACCTATTCCAAAACGTTCCACAGCGAGATTACGTTCCAAGTAACAGTTACATTAGTATCGAGATATCCCTACTATAAATGTTACATTATCTAGCACCTGATAGTGTTATTTTTGTCTGATTCCTCCATTGATCTTCATAATATAACTGGATGGCCATCTGTGGCTGAAATTTTCAAGCGGTCGTCTGCATTCCATTGTGTAGAGAGAAGGAAACTTTTGGGTATCTCTTTCTTTCTTACACACATACATGGGAATGTGGCATTTTGACATCGTTCACTAATTTGAATGAATATAATACAAGATAAATCAATGTGTGATCAGTTAAATTAAATAAATGTGTGAATAAAAGGTTTGAAGAACACAGGAAAGTTTGAAACTCCTGACTTGTTTCTTTAAATAATTTGGTGTAGGCTAATATAGTAAGACTTCCTACAAATCTGTAACCTAAATGATTTTTGAACTCAGGCTTCTTCACAAAATTCGTCATTCAAACAAATTTAATCAAGTTTTAATATACCTTATTTCATTATTGTCATCAAACTTTCAATATAATATAGTTTTCTTAATCAATACACAAGCTAGTAGCCAACTTTAAATATATTGTAGTCTTGGCAGAATAAAAACAACATGGAAAATAGCTACATATAATTTAAATATATTAAAAATGTTATTTGTGTCTGTGCAGTATTACCTGTAAAACTGAATTGTATAATCCTTTAGTGTAAATGTTTCTTCAGCCAAGTGTGGTATAATACGTCACTATTTTCAAACAATAACTCTTTTATTCGCCAGGGACATGTTTTCGCACAAGAATATTGAAAGAAACAGATATGTCCCCTCACAACCAAGCAAATTAAAAACTTGAGCTTCATGCTTTGGTCCTTTGCAAGGAGTGTGTTTGTGTCCAACCAGTATAGTATAGAGATCACTGGATTCCTCTAATATGTTTCTTGTAAGAATAGATATTAAATTGGAACATTTTTGTGTTACAGTTGGTAGTTGGCGCGAGCTTGCTCTTGCCAGGACACCAGTCAAGGATCGTTATAGGGACGACAGGAGTGTTATAAACTATGCCACCAGAGTGTACTGTGGCAGTGCGTGGCTCCTCTTGGTGGGGTTGATGTGTGGTTGGCCATCTTGAGTCCCTACGGTCATAAATCACAAATATTTATGAACCAGACTATAATCGTGCAGCACAATATCCTATAGATTGTCATTACATATACAGCATTTATTATTTGAGATGTTCAGAGCTTTCCAATAGATATCTATACAAGTTTACAAAATGCCTAAAAATTATATCTATAGCTATCGAAAATCAATTCGATGTATTTGAATGGCTGTGGGCCATGTTCATGAAGTTGATATTTACTGTGAAAAGTATAAGACTATAAAATCATACAACGTAGATTTTATCTTAGATTTAAATACCCTCTTATGGTTTAAAAATACATTAATTCAAATAATATGTCTAAAGTACACAAGTGGAAAATATTATTTAAAATGTATTTAAAATTAAAATGTCCAGTGGTGCTCTAGACAATATTCATTAAAATGAATTTTAATTAACATAGTTGCAATATATTGTCTTGTGTATGTATTCTCGTCCTTGGCTAATAATACAATTTTACGTAGTTTCACTAATATTGTTTATGTATACGTACGACTGACCGATGCATGGCAAATATTTCCACCAAAAAAAAATTCATTTTACTATTTTTAAATCTCTTGATTTAATTTTTGATTCAATATTTATTTCAATTATAAATATGTATAATTATCACATATATTTTTAGTGGGGTCCTAGATTTTAACTAGACGAGATAGTTCACTTAGCAATGGAGGTGGTAGCGTAACAATCTAGCCACCTGTCAGTAAATGAAAATGTATTGAAATTTATAACTGTAGTATAACTGGCATTAGAAAATGTTAAAACATTTTTGTTTCAAACTATAAACCCTAATGTAATCATTTGGGAACTAATATTGACCTATTGTATCAGCCAGATACACTTCATATATAGGCAAACCTGCAGCGATTATTGTATTTTATAACTGTAATCTCTTTTTCTGGGTTTTTGTATATAAATTATTATAGTCAAATTAATTACTCTGTATAAATTCACTTTATTTTATTTGAGATATTTTTAATATCCAACCACTAATGATTTAGTATAGTAATCTAGGACAGAAAATAGTTTTGAAGGAAATTCTTTTTGGAAAGTGGATTTTGGAATTAATACGTTCTGTGGCACCTTGTAACAAAAATAAAACTCCTGAAATATTTTGTAGTTGAATAAGTGTTCATCTTGTATATAATAATTTATCGTTAGCTACTGCTTTTACGTTTAGGGTAGGCCTACTTCAGTAAAAAAAATATTTTTTTACATTAATATTGTTTTTACTGGTCGTTATTTTGTTTACAATCTCTTTACAACACATAAATACTACAAAACAACTTGAACCCTTCCGTCAGTTTCAAATTTCAATATATCTATATTTTAAAATCAATCTAATAGTCCAAGGATAGACTAAACTGGGAATCTCAATCTGTTGCAATATTGTATCAGGTTAGGAGATGGATATCGGCCTTCTGGGCTTTGTGATTTTTTAAATCTTGGGTTTTTGGAACCCCCATTACCTAGTTTCAGGACTAGGTCATCAAGTATTTCTGTACCCTTTTGGATTAGGGAATACTTGCCTGCAAAATTTAAGCTTTCTAGGACGTCTGGGCTTAGAAATGTTTTCAACTTCAGTATTTTGGAAAGAAAAAAAATATTTTAAGGGCCTTCATAAAAATTTCGATCACCAAGTATTCCTGAACCCTTTAAGATTAGGAACTGCCTGCCTGCAAAATTTCAGTTTCCTAGGTCTTCTGAGCTTTTAGATTTTATCGACTTTTTTTTGAAACCCCCATTTGGGGGCCCACAACTGAAATTTCTGTCATCAAGTATTCCTGCATCTTTTTTTTTAGGGGCTACCTTCCAGAAAGATTTCGGCTTCCTAGGTCTTATGGGCGTCGAGATTTTTTGGACTTTGGTTTTTTGCAACCCTCCCAATTTTGGTGGCCTCATTAGACTTTTAAGCTATCAAGTTTATACCTACTTGTAAAATTTCAGCTTCCTACGTCTTCTGGGCTCGAAACTTTTTCGACTTTAGTTTTTAACCAACCCTATCAATATGGGGTATCCATAAGAATTTTCGGTCACAAAGAATTTCTGCATCCTCTTGGGCTAAGGGCTACCTGTCTGCAAAATTTCAGCTTCCTAGGTATCCTGGCTTTCGAGATTTTTTCGTTTTGAGAAAGGTCAGAGGAACTAGTAATTACTATAGTGGACTGTTTTAAAAAACTCAAACAGAAAATGAATCGAAAATTGGGCTGTCCCGTGGTATATACTATAAGTGTGGAAAGTTTCATCTTTCAAGGTCATATATGGGCTTCTGGAGGATGTGAAAAGACACACACACACATATTAGGAAATTAAATATAGAGATAATTTGAAATTAAAATAATATGTTATGTGAATTGATCTCAGGTCTATTATATTGGTAAGTTTGTCACTCCACTATATTAAATACTACCAACTTAACTTCATAATTCAAAATTAAAATGTAATGTCCTTAGTATGTAAAACACTTTAGGTCATGTAAATCTTCTATAGGTGATCTTCAAAAGTATCCGCTATTTTTTATGCGATATAACGGTAACTTATAATTTTATCTGTAATTTTTCCAAGATGGCACCTGTTCTCAATAGAGAATTTCAGGGGAGTTTTGTCTGGCAAAACGGTGTTGCATAGAACATATTAAAACAGAAATAATATTCCCAACAAAACTTGTGACCATCTATGAAATATGCATACATTAATTGTATTGGTGGTAAAGGAGTGTTCAAGATTCACATCTTAGTATGGTGTTTTTTTATCGTATACACTCTTTACACTAATTTAGGCTCATTCACTCCAAAACAGGCTTCCCATCCCTACCTCCTAGACTAAGAAGTTAATAACTATGATATAATCAGCATCGGTTATCGCATGGTCTAAAGGCGTAGTTTTCAAACTCAGGGTCACGACCCAAATAAGGGTCGTGGGAAGGTCTCGAAAAAAAAATTGATAAAAATTATGAAATATTACAACTACAAACACTTCATCAAACTATTGTATTTTAAGAATTACTGCAATACTGACAATAGCAACAGTGTTAAAACCACTTTTCGAAACCCTCTTGTACTTGTAATTTCAAACCCAGCTCAAGGACAAGCCCTTTCTTAGTAGGGAAGTTAAAAAGGATTTTACACTCTTCTGACAATATAGCCTACTTCTGTGAACAAGGGTTTTAAGGTGGGGGTTTAGGGAACGTGATAAAAGGAGTGTTTTTGCATATTTTTTTATAGAATTTATTGTTTTGCCAAAATAAATAAAGTATAGCTTCAGTACAAACATAGCGTTTAAATATATTCACATGGTGATTTCAACAGCAATTGAATATCTGTCACGAGCATCGCAGCATTAGATAACAATCTTTTCAAATTAAGAGAATAAGTTGTCATCAAATTCCAAGACACACTTGACAGATATTAAAAAAATGTTGAATTTGGCCTATACTCACATTTTCATTTTAAAAAAAAAAGGTGCTTTACAGTTTTTATTATTAAAATGTTATTGAAATTGGCTTTGCTCTTGTTATTAAAAGTAATTCAACCAAATTAATTTAATAAACACTAATAATATGAAGATAATAGGCAATTTAGACTATATGTGCTGGCACTTTGGGTCGCCAGAACAGGAAAATATTATATTTAGGGTCGCGAGCAAAAAGGTTTGGGTAACACACTGCTATAGGTCACAATAGGTAGACTAAATTGCTGTTGTCGGAGAGGTCAAACTTGGATAATGTCTGTATGCTCTGGGTGTTGTTTTCCATAAGTGATGAATCACAGTGGTTTTTTCATCCCCTCGCTGTGCTAATGCAGGAGCATTTACTCAAATCACAAAACTCTTATTTAATTAAGCCATTGTTAGACTTGGTAATAGACGTAACAATAAACAAAATGTGAAAGACATAATAAAAGTTATAAGTAAACATTTATTACTCCGTTTGGACCTTGCATGTATATAATTCAGTTCGAACATTTGCAAAGACCAAACCATGGATGTCGTATGGCTATCTTATTTATGTATTTATAATGAAAGTGTGTCCTCTAAATGCACTTGATATACAGTATTGACCCAACACGACTTCAACAAATTACTGGATTTTTTGTTTTAATATTATAAGTATTTTTATTTTTTTATTTCAATTTCCGTTTAACTGAAATAATGAACGAATAGATAAAACTCTTGACAAAGTAATCTATCAATCTTTCTTACTTACCCAGTAGGCTAAACTTAAGAAGACAATATTACTTTAAGGAATTAAAACAATATTTTGAAAATAGCCAGGAGATAAAATTCCTTAGATTATGAATATGAATTAACTTAAATAATGTTTTAGTTTTGGTTTTATTTTAGATTAAAAACTTGCCTTTTATTTCATATATCAATTATTTTAAACTATTTAAAAAAATTTAGGACGAATGTCAAGTTATCTTTCTTATGTTATATGTTTGGTTTCCGTAGCCTAATATAAACTTGTTCTAAAATAAATAGCCACATGTCGGGTTACAATTAAATGAGATAAATGAAAAATTATTTTTAAAATCATATTTTTTAAATTTATTAGCTTACTTTAGATAATTTACTTTATAATACAAGCGTGAAATTTTCAAACATTGTATATATACTTAGCTAAATATCAAATTAATGTGTGTGTATCTAGTGTCAACTCTATTTTAAGGTAAATAATGTTTTTCTCAAAGACACTGAATTAATTTATAACTTTGTTGTCATAATAAGTATGAGTGTTTTGTAAATTTAAGAGTTGTAGGGTTATAAGAAAATAATATCTTTAATATATTCTTTATAAACGAATATAGGAAGTTAATTTTATTCTGTGTTTAAAGTTATAGCTTGTATTTGAGATATTAAAAATGATCAAATTATTTGAACTATATTTCCAAAAATTATAAGTTATTCATTGTTGGTATTTAACATTATTGTGTTTTATTTTATTAACAAGTCAAAACTTTAAACGGAATCTAGTGACAAAAAAAATGAGCTTGCTTTGAAAAATTAAAGTTACCCACATACATACTTATATATTTTTACTTTAAATAATTTTCTTGATTAAGTAAGTTTATTATACCACTATTCCAGTATTATAAGGTTATTCATTTACCAAAGTTTTAAGTATCGGTATCAATTTATGGGTGCTTATAAAAGTCCCTTATATTAATAATTGGTATAGGCCTACTCAAGTAAAAATTAAATGTAAAAATATAAAAAGTAAACATACAAAAAATAGTGCACTTGGACAAATAATCTATGTAAAGGTACACAGAAGTGCTTATAGTGGGGATCTAGGGAACGTTAGAAAGACCAGTGTTTTGCAGTTTTTACAGCAAAACATGATTTTGGTCAAAATAAAAATATATTGCTTCAGTATAAACATAGAGTTTAATTTTCTTCACGTGGTGATATCAACAGTTGAATATCTGTCATGAGCATAGTGGCATTGAATGGCAAACATTTTAAATGAAGAGAAAAAGATTAGTTATCATTAAATTCTAGGATACCCTTGACAGATATTCAACAACTGTTGAGGCCATCATTTATAGAAAGTTAAAATATGTTTGTATTGAACTAGTAATTTATTTATTTTGAAACAAACTAAATTATATACTACCAACTGCAAGAACTGTGATACTTTCTCACGTCCCCTACATCCCCACCTTAAACTGATTATATTTAAAAATAAATGAATTTATATTATGTAGAGCTTTAACATATCATTATAAAATACTACGATATTAATACACTAAGAAAATAAATGTAACAAAACTAAATGGGTTTTTTATTTATTTGACTGAAACTTATCCTTTGCTTTAATTTCGAGTGGATTTTCCATCACAAACACAAAAAGAAATACATCGAGAATCATCAGAACATACAGGTACCTAATCATACAGTCAATGTAGAGTATCATAAAATGTTTCCGTCACTTTTGGTAACATCTTAATTTTATAACCAGACCCATAATATTGTTTGATTGTGAAGAAACAACGTGGTTTTTGTTTATGAAACGATTCAAGGTCAAACCACAATAGATTTTTTTTAAAACTTTGGAGAATTTATACCCTCTTTTCAGTCTCACCTCATTGATAGAAGATTCTGAGTAAGAATGTAGGAATGACTGCCAAAAGACTTTCTCAGACAAGATTGAGTGGTCATTATGACACTGTGAAACTAGTGAAGGCTAACTTTGAAATGCTAACTTCAACCCTTAAAGTAATATGCAATCTCAAAGAAAATATGGACACAAGAGGCTCAACCCAAATGTTGCTGTCTGCTATATGTGATTTTTTTTTTTTTAGCTAACCATGGACCAAGTCATTGGAATGCCGTCAAACTCATCTTAAGATAATTAAAAGGCACATTCAGCCATGTCATTGAATTTTAAAGGCGCGAGAATCCACCTTAATTAATTGGTTTCTCGAACTATGATTTCACGAAAGATTTGGACACCCGACGATCCACAACCAGATACCTCTTTCAAATAAGCAACGGCCCTGTAACATGGGCTAGTCAACGTCAACGAACAGTTTCCCTTTCCACTACCGGATCTGAGTACATTGCTGCATCAACTGCGGCCAAAGAAGTAATCCGGCTGAAACATATTTTACTTGACATTGGGGAAACATTGAGAGAGGCCACAGTTCTAGCAGTTGATAATCAAAGCGCAATGCGTCTGGTGTGAAACCCAGAGTTTCACAAGATAGCTAAACACATAAACATGCGTTACCACTTTATACGTGAGAAGTATGAAAACGGTGAAATTGATGTCAAATATATACCCTCGTTCTAAAAAAACATTCTTGTTGGCGCCATGTAACAGTTATGTTGTGTAAAATTACTGTGTGCGTCATTTTACATAAACATAGTGCGTTATACACCTGAATTAAATCTTTAACAATAAGTGACTTTGTATTTGATATAAAGTTATCTTGAGAAAATTAAAGGTATCATGTAACGTACTGTATGCCTTTTTGTTATTTCAGTGACTAGCAAGTCAAAATTAGGATAAAAAGCCTGAATACTAAATACATGTTTTGCACTTAATTCTGGTACCATATTTTCTGGTGTTTAATCCAAAAGTCTTCTGCTTTACTCTTTCGGCCTTTGCATTGCCTGTAATCTAATTTTAGGCAAAGTTTGTTTTAACATTGGTCTTTGTCTCTAAGCTCAAACAAAATCCAGAAGGCCATTCCACAATTGCTCACAACTCAAGTTCAGACTCTCGGAGTGCTTTATTTTCTTTATACAATGTAATTTAGAATATATTAAAACAAAGCTTTGCTTCATGAGTCCAGGGTTCAATCCTCGGTCCTGGCACATATTTATCTGATTGCCAAACCCTTCCTTCACCTCTGACAAGATGCGTATTAATCACAACTTGTGAATGTGTGGAATCCCAGGCCTCCAACGTGGTTAGGATTCCACGTTAAACTGTAGGTCCTTCCATTTCATCTCACAATCACCCTACCATTACACATTAGCGTAAGTGCTTATAACCCGAATGGGTAGTATAGACGCGGTGCTAATAATATAATAATAATAATAATAATAATCCTTCACGAGCCACTGTCATTTTCTGTCCTTCACATTCTGAAATATCACCCAGCAGCATCGTAACGTCAAGCTACAAAAAACCTGTAAAGCGATGGTAAAATGACGAAAAAAAAATATACTCAGCATTTTGAGGACGTGATTCTTTTATCGATAGAGTTAAGCCTATGAATGCCTTCACTGGAATATTCTGAGTGACAAATGTTAAAACTTCTGTGGACATTAAAATATTTCAGCAACTACCTTTTAATTTTACTCAAAACCCTTGTGACAAAACAAGAATCGTGTTTTCGCGTTTATTCGTGAGACATTTTAGTGTACCGTATTTAATGAGGAGTTACCCCAGAGGGATATTCAATATACTTAATCAGATATTATTATATCAGATTCTAGTATATCTGTATATCCCTTCTTGGAGCTAACTCCTCAATTATTCTCTTTGGCTACTATATTTGTGAATTTCTAATTTTAATTATTACTATCTATAGACCTTCCATAAAATGAACGCTTAGTAGGCCAAACGTCTATACAATATTTAAATTTTGCGCGTACTATTCTGCAACTGTACCAGCGCCTTTTGGCTTCCACTGATCACTGGTCCTAAGAAAATGTTCGATTTCCAGAACCACTTACCTTAGACCTTGACAAGCGATACAACGTGTTAACTTGATCTGCAAGGTTGCCAACTGTACGATCTGGATACTACTTTTGATATAATTTCACCACCTGTACAATCCAATTTTAGGATATTTTCTAAAAGTAATATCCTGTGACCCAGCTATAAAGTAAAAAAATTATATTAATTTTATTTTTTATGAAAATCGGTGGGTTTATCAATATAATGTCAGAAGTACTATCCTACCGGTAAAAATACAATCCATTTCAGGTCCATGTACTATCGCTAGAGACGATAGACTTGGCAACAATGTCTGCGCATTAAACTTGGATGTGAAAAACTTGTCTGCTCTTTTCAAAGGACTGAATTTTCTTATCGCTTTTTAATTTTAATATTCTAGGGTGACATTTCGAACGGATCTACACTTTGTCATGTGTTTACCGATGCAACTGGCAAAGGCAAGCTTACATTATCAAGACGACAGCGCTTAAGTACGAGAATTTGGATACAGCCAATACTTTATTTGAATATACATTGTTCCTTAACTCTTATCTATTACTGAAATATTACCTTATGCGATCCTCAATATCTGCGCATAGTTATAGCGCATGCACACAATTACATTGTTAAGAGATTACAATAAGTGTACTGTTCATACTATGTACTTCCTATAAAACATATTTACAACAAGTTAACTTATTGTTTAGTACTGTCCCATGAATTAAAAAGTATAGTGTTCGGGTATTAAAACGACTACATTGACCGGTAATCTGGACCACACGATTTCCCATTCAAAATTAAGCAGGTAGGTTCCTCCATATGTTAACATGTGATTGGTATTAAAGCCTCATCTATATCCATACTCTTAATCTCTTAGATTTTTAATTGTTTGCACACACTCTACATCCATAGGACCTAAGGATCTAGTAAGCTAACAATTTTATTTTGAGGGAAAGTAGGCCTATTCTTGTGAAAATAAAACTACCTGGCAGTGTTATAAAAACATTGGGCATGGGGGAGTCCTAGTAAGTTCCACAAACAATTTTTTTTATTGTTTGAAAAGGGGATGGTACCGAAGATCTGTCCCATTTTAAATAAAAATATATGGGCCTAAATATATTTATATTTGTCATACATTTTTACAAACATAAAAAGCTTGAAAACTTGCATAAAAAAATTACTATTAAATAAGCGGAAGGTCACTCACCTAAGTGATCTTTTGGCTATATGGTTTAACATGGCCTTGAAAGCTGAAATTTAATATTTCTCCTATATGTGCGTCCACATAAAGCATACTTTAATAAGACTAGGCTTACATATATAAGCCTGCTTTCTCAAACTATTTCTTTGTTTGAATATAATATTTATTAAAAATCTATAAATCTTTTATGTCGTTTAATTCTCTGTACTCTTGTGTGTGTAAAAAAGTGAATACAATATTGAGATAATGTTCCATGACAAAGAAAAAAAGCCTAAAATGAGGTGGATAAAGTGTAGGCCTACCATCAACTTAAAAAAAAATTATGAAAATAACAACTAGTCAGCTACCTGACAACTATATTGAGTACTGTAATGTTGGCACATAAAAGAGAAATACAATTGATATTAATACGATTTAGGTCCAAATTTAGAAAATTATTACTAACGTATGTTATATCGCCTACTAGGTCTTGAAAGGCCTCTGCTTGTTGATTGCTCTAGGAAACAAGACTCTCGTCCAGCTCAAGACTCCTCAATACTCAACTACGATCCACAATATCAGTGTATTAAGAGCGTTAGGCTTAGTTTATATTCATGCATAACTCATAACTAATAGTGAATAGCGCATAGTGTATAGTGTATAGTGCACAATTCATAAGAAAATTACTAAGGTTTATAATGCAACGTAGTGAATAAGACATTCATAACGATTGTCATTTGTTTGAGAGGTGATCTCCATGCGCGCGTGGTATTTTAAGGATACTACCTCTATGGATATGTCAATCATTGGTCTTCAAAATAATTTACATACTTACAAATATCCTTGTTCCCTTTAACACGCCAATTTTACTAGCTGTATTATAATCTGAGAGATAAATATTGGTACTGTTTACTAAATAGTATTAATCTGAATTTATATATTTAGCATTTAATGGCAGACCATCTAGAATTGCATTTCTGGCTTTTTATCATCACGGGTAAATGAATTTTATAGAACCCATCCTTCTATATTTAATAGTATGTTTGAATTATTTATCTTCATTTGAGGACAATCTGGTTTAGTGGTTGAATGAAATGAGGCTAGAGTACAAGGGCGTTGCACGAAATGTATTTTTTGGACGGGGTTTATGTGGGTTTAGACAATGAATTTTCCAACTCCTGGTGTTTTAAACCATAAAAATTCCCAAGTGACCAAGGCAAGTACAAAAACTACATTAATAGGAGGTGCTGGGTTCCTCCCCCAAGCAACAGAAACAAAACCATCGTCTGTAAATTCAACCGTATATTCATTGTCACTTTCATTTTCACTCATTTTCAAGTTAAAATCACAATATAAAACTATTTAACGATAATTAAAGCCCAATATGGCGACCAACTTCTAAAATAATATTTGAAAAATATCGAATTATGTTTTCCATAAATCCTATTGGCTAAATTTTTCTAGCGAGAATATCGTTTCACAACTCGTGCATAACGTATAAGAAAAGTTAAAGTTAAATCAACTTTATGCACTGTGAACTATTTCACTATTCACTATACATCGATTATAGACGCCATCATTTAAAATAATGTATTTCAACTTCTTGCGCACTATAAACTATACACTATTCGCTATTAGTTATGAATTATGCATGAATATAAACCAAGCCTTATGCCTTTAGTTGTCATAAACAGAGTGCAGGAAAGTCCTACACAACGACGACAAGACGACTGACAAGCATAATGCTAGGAAAGAACGAATATATCATGGGAGAGTCAACCCTCAACAGCCAGCGGTTAACAAACACAACATATGCCAACACTGTGGGAGAGTCTGTAACTCCAGGATTGGTCTTTACAGTCACCTAAGAACCCACAATCTAAACTGATAATATCCGTGGAAGACAATCATACTCGTTAGCGAGTGATAGCCCATCATGATTGTTTTAATAATATGCTATATTTTAAAATATCATAATGGTACTATAAATAGTAAAATAAATTTTAAGAACCAGAACTGGAACAGTTAAAATCTCGCTTGAAGAACCAGAAAAACAACCAGAACTGATAAGTATTTTGGTTTGACTCCCTGGTTACATTAGTAAAAGATGTACAATCTGTATCTAATCAAGACGACAAAAATAAATAGGTATCTCAGATAGGTTTATGTGATTTTGTTTGTACCGGAATGCTGGTTTTAGAGCGTTTCAGGGAATTGTGATGAATATGGCCTAAAAATACCCTATGAAATAGGTGAGTTGAGTTATTATTTTTTGAATTTAGACCTAACTTGTCTTATAATATTCAAAGTATTTCCCTTTTCTGTGCCAAATGTAATCAATGTCAGATAAGAAAAGAATTCTTCAAAAATAAATTGTTTGTTCACTAGACCCTCAAATGATATTGCTATGTCCATGCTGTTAAACCCCCATATTACTTGGTTACTAAAATTGACGAGGTGGTCGGAGTTATAATTCAGGTCTGATATACTGAATGTAGTTTACAACATGAAATCTCCACTTTGGTTTTATCATTCCTTCTCCATACTAATTGGTAGGCCTATGCATTTTATTTAGGCTACTTTTCTTATCCTGACCTTTTGATTAGGTTTTTGATTAGTTATGTGTTTAATCTGTCAGTTTGTGTTGTTATAAAACAAGGCACATTTCTTAAAAACTTTAATTCTGCGTTGTACCACTCGTTTGGGTTATACACCTATGTACTAATTATGCTAATGCTTTAGGAAGGTTTAATTGAGAGGAAGTGCACCTGCATTTGAGTGGAGGGAGAGGGGAAAACCATTTAGGGGAAAACTACCCTCAATGCACCCGAATGGAATCAAACCAGAATCTCCTCATTTTCGGCAGTCTAGTCTAACACAAGAGTAGCGCGTTAGACCACGCGGTATTCAAATTTAATTTACTCGTGTGCTGAAAAATGACACCAGTGTATGGAATCAGACCCAAGTTCAATTCTCATATGAAGGTATCATTTTTCAATGTATATATTTAAATTAATAAATCTCAATGACAGTCATCCATACCAAATGTTAATTTCAATGCGTTTTATATTAACTTTATTAAATAACCTATTCAGGGTGGTGATAACCTAAAAGGAGACGCTCATTTTATGATAATATGAGGATTTTCTCTACGATGTGTCTATTATCTTGTGGGGTATCACAGGCGCTAGTTTTGTTTATTTATTTTTATACAAAAAAGATGGCCTTTTTTGCAAATTTTAATTATTGTTTTTTATTATATATCCTTTCAAATTGCTTAGGACTATGGTAAATTAATATTGTATTTTTACTTAAGGTAAAATAATATACTATTGCATTAAAAGTGTTAGTAATTATAAATAAATTTTGTGTCAAAAGCCATATATATATGGACATATTAAAAAAAATTGTGATATTATCACATGTGTGTCTTTATTTTATGGTTCCAATCCCTTAGACTCCTAAAAATAGTGTATAAATATAATGTTGTAATGGTAATATTTAATATGTATAAATATTTATAATGGAATTTTTTTTTAGCACCATGTCTAACTACCTGTTCAGGTTATACACTAATGGAATTGTACTGTAAATCTTATTGTATAGACTTTGCAAATAAAGTTAGTTTATTTAATCAATTACCTCACAAGACATCATTGTTTGAAATTAAGAAAAATGTGATTGAGTTGAACCTTTTCCTTTATGATACACTGATATTACGAGAAAATATAGAAAATAGCCTAATTATTTTCAATTACATCACAGTTGTAAAAGATAAAACAAAATAAGCACAAATTTTTAGGTGGTTTACATCATATGTCTACTTCACTTTTAGATAAAATCCAACACAGGTTGTACCATCAATGTTTGGATGTGAAATTCTTAAAATTCACATCAGTAAGCACACGGGCTAAGGAATCAACCTCATATGGTATGATTTGCCGGTGACGGGAAATTAAGGGTTAGAGTCTCATCCAGGTGTATTAAGGGTGCTTTATCCTAAATGGTTTACGACTTTTTCCACACAAATGCAGGTACATTACCTCTAAATTAGACATTCCTCATCCCGAGCTTATTAGTGTAAATATGCAGATAGTCCAGACTGGTGGTAAGACGTGGTGCACCATAAAAAATCTCTATTCAAGTTGCTCTCAACCTCTACTTATAATAAACATCTATGTTTGGATTTGAAAGAACTCTCTTTTGCAGTTATAGGCCTAGCACTGGACAATACTCACCCCATGCATTAAAACCAATAACTAAGAGACACTTATCAACCTCTATAATTTATTTAATTTTTAAAACTCAAATTGGCTTAAATGTTCCAAATACATTTTTTTTAAATAATTCTCATTCTTTGTTTGCTTTAATAAAGAATGACATAATAATGCATTTTTACAAGTTAGTGACAGTTTGAATTTTCTTCTATCTCTTTTTCTTTTTACCTGTTCAGGTTTTAAACTAATGTGTTAGGGATGAGGAAGTTTTAAGTGAGGCATTGAGGGAAAGTGGAAAACCATTTATGAAAAATGACCCTTAGTACACCTAACCATGATACCTTAGACCAGCGGTGAATAATTGTTGAACTGTGGGCCAGATCTTCTGGCCACAGGGCCACAGTTTGTCTCTGTCAGAAGACTAACCTACCTACTTAAATGAATAAAGCTACTAAGTTATTAAAAAGCAGACTTATTCATTAACATTATTATTTATTCATGAGTATTAATAAAGTAAGAATTGATATAAATAGTAAGTACACATTTAAATCTAACGAGAAAGATGATATTTCTTGTTTTCCCTTATTTTGCGAAAGTAAAGCTATGGTAGTACAGGAAATTCATAGTGAGACCTGCATTTGTTCTTTGTTTAACTTGTTGCTAAGGTTATTTATGATGCTGTACATTACTGAGATTCCCGCTTCGCAGGTATAAGTAAACCAGAACACAGTCAACACATACCATTGTGATATCTTGAACACTCATGTTATGAAGTAGCTGAATTAAGCCAAAACTGCTACAAATTACTGCTTTGTTTGTGAACATAGTATTAATGTGAATATATACCTCAGTTTTATCTTCTGTGGTGCTGACTGACAGCTCACAGCTGACTTCTGTCGGCTTTGAAAAGCTACCAGACCAAATTATGTATCCCTACGCCGAGCCATATGATCTGCAAAAAACATGTCTTTAGCAATTGTCACTTCTGACAGTCAAAATTTAGGTATATATCTAACTGTTGACTGTCACAAGTCAGCTGTGAACTGTCAGTCAGCACCACAGAAGCTAAAACTGAGGTATAGTTAAAAAATGTTTATAATACAGGTGGTCTGCAAAATTTTTTAATATGATCTTATGGCCCGCAAACAAAATTAACTGCTGACCGCTGCCTTATACCATTCATTCACTGAAGCGGATTTTTATTTATTCATATTTTTGTATTTGCACATATAATTCAATATTATATCCAACAAAATATTGTCTTGAATTTCAGATTTTATTGTGTTTCCATCTTTAGACATTGTATTAAATATTTCTTAAGATACAATCCAAAGATTGTGAAATTGAAAGGCTTTAGCCATTATTATAGGTCAAGGCCATCATCTTAAATATGAGCATATATGTAATAAACAAAATCGTTTTTAGAATCATTTTGTAATAAAAAAACAAATGCTCTATATTTTTTGAACACAACTTTTAAGGTAGCTCGAGGTCTACTAAGCTATGTTTGGTAGTTACTCAGTTTTTAAATATCCCTTGGATGCACAATTAAATTATTTCATAATGCATTAGTTTAACTCTAATTTGTATGTCCAGTTAATTTTATATCTTTATTTTCTCAGAATCTAGTCCCATATTTAATTTAAAATGTGTAAGTTCATATTCTGAGAACCCTCTTACTTGAATAGACTTATCATTGATAACTTCATAGGATTTTTTCATGACAAAAAGAATGAAAACTCTATTAACTTTTAAGTAAATTTTATCTTTTATTTAAATTTGCCTTTCAAACTAGATTATCAAAACTCTTTGTATGATAACTCTCTACAAAATCACTTGGTAACAATTACTACACCTGCTTTGGTGGCTGCACGGTCTAAGGCACCACTCTTGTGTTAGAATAAACTGCCGATGACAGGGAGATTGTGTGTACTGAATGTGGTTATTCCAAAATTGTTTTCCACTCTCCATGCAAATGTGGTTACACTTCCTCTCAATCTAACCTTCCTAGTACCCAACTCATTATCGTAAGTATTACACACATGTATGACCTGAACAGGTAGTGAAACACAATGCTAAACAAAAGATTGCAAAGTATTGGCTGTTTCTTTAATTCGACATAGGACCAATTGAAAGAAACATCACTAAGGGGCAGGAGCACAATACTTCTATCCATTTACATGCATGTCTCACATATAATACAATATTGAGAGGATGGAATAACCAATCACACAGCATATATAAATAAAACCCAACAACACTGTTTTACACGTATGTCTGATAACTCTGTGCTAGGCGTGACAGGTAAAAAAAGGGCGAAGGTCATCACAAGAGAAGGGAGGGTGAATGTTATTGCAAAGACAAACAGCTGCGCTTTTATACTGCATTTCTGAGTTGGTATGGTAACGGTCCTAGTGTAACATATGTTTGAGGTGTGTTTTTTTTAAGTAAGGACCGTTTTGTAATAAAAAGTAAATACTAAATATTTTTGGAATTTTTTTTCATCTGATTCTACATAGTTTCGTTGTTATTTAAACATTTGTCTATTGTGAGATAAGTTTTTGCAGACGCTTGTCATAGAAGTCTGCCGCCAGCGAGGAAAGCCATTCCTGAACCGTTGTTTAACTTCAACTTCGGTGTGGAAATGCTTGACTGGAAGGAGCCTTTTTAGATGCAGGAAAAGATGGTAGTCACTAGGTGCAAGGTCAGGGCTATAGGGAGGGTGATCCAATTGCTGTCAGCCAAAAGATTCGATGAGAGCTTGTGTTTGAGTAGCAGAGTGGGGCCTCGCATTTTCATGAAGCAACAACACTTTGGCAGGCCGTGGCGTATAGTCTAGATTGCGCGGCGATGTTTCAACAAGCTCGGATGATACGCAGCTGTGTTTATTGTTGTCCCGCGTTGCATGAAGTACACCAACTAAACACCACGTCTGTCCCAAAACAAGGTTCAGGAATGTCTTTCCTCACTGGCGGCAGACTTCTATGATGAGGGTCTACAAAAACTTATCTCACGATGCGTACAAGGCACTGTAAATAATTGGGTAAAAATTTGTGTTAGCGTAAGAGCCAGTTTAAGTGCTGATATATGAGCAATATATTAATTATTTAGTTTCTCACAAATTTATAAAATGTAACTTACAACGTTGGTTGAGCTGGTGTTTTATATTAATAAAATTGTAGAAGTATAAAATTTTCTTCCATAATCATTTCTGCTTAGCAAATTATGAAGTTACACTTCAACTAGATGTTCCACACTATAAAAACAATATTTAAATAGTAATAAAAATTTAGAAAGAAAAAAAAGTTTCAAGAGAGTTCAAAAATATGGGGTGGGGGAGGCAGAAATATCAATTTCAACTTTGCCCAAACTTAAAAGACTTACTATAGTATTAATTTTGAAAAGCTTTAGAAAGTTATGTTTCTGTTTAAAATATTGTGAAATTGTTATTTATCATTTGAATTATCTTCAAGTTCATACATAGTTGTTACTACCTAGTCTTAATCTTAACTTGATTTAACCATACTTAAAGCTTTGATTAAATTCAAGGAGCTGTGATGGACTTGAACCAATCATCAAAATTTACTATATCTTACTTAGCTTTACTGAACCTTAGTGAAAATATAAAATTAACTGAAATTTGCTAAACCAATAACAGTGGTTCACTCATCTTAATATTACCTAACCCAACTTAATACAATTTAATTAAATCCAAGTATCACATTGTCTTTTTTGTAACTAAAAGCTGACCAACATATCCAACAGGGTGAATACCAAATTTAAAATTTAGAGAAACAGAAATGCATAGTTGCAACTTAAAATATTAGAAGGTGTATAACCCGAACAGGTAGTAAGACACGGCGATAAAAAATATATATATGGGAAATCATTGAATAGTCTTCTGGTTTATGATTATGTGATTATGTTATGTTGCGACTTTTTTTTCTTACTACCCGTTCGAGTTATACACCTATGTACTATTACACTAATGTGTTAGGACTAGCAAGGTTGAATTTTAGACGTAGTGTAAGAGATTCATTAATATATAGCTAATTACTTTACTTTCACAACATAGACACTTATTTACAAAACAAACATTTCAAATATGGCTTCTGCTTATGGATGAAATGCCCTAAGACTAGATAATATCATATGTCAAGAGGTGGCCAATTGGCGACATGTGTGCCACTGCAGGGCTCATGCCTGGTCCCTGAATTCCCTAAAAGTCCCTGTTTTAATACTAGGTTCTTAAAGTCGCTAAAAATTGGTTTATGAAATTTTTTTGAATAATAAATGTAAATTTGTATGATTTTCAGTATAATTTTTTAGGCATGCTGTAGAAATTCAGACCCAATGTCTTTTAAAAATTAGTAAGTCTCGACCTTTTTTCTGGTTACGATGTTAAACTGCCTCATTGATGACAGAGACCTTGAAACATTTTGGAAATATTTTTTTGAAGTAAAGAATATAATGAATGACACAAAATAAAAGGAAGTAACAATAGTCATTGCCACATGGTAATGGTTAATGTTGAAAGAGGCTTTTCAATATCAGGATATGTGATTACAGAGCAAACATCTGCTATGAAAGAAAGTGCTTTTATTGCACAATTGAATTTCATAAACACCTCTAACTTTTATGGCAATAAACCAGCTTGTGTTCCAATCACAAAAGAGCTATGGAAGAAATACTAGAACTAAATATCATTGGTAAGAGGAAACCAAGCTGAGAGAGAAAAGAGACTAAAAGAAGATAAGGATAAAGAAAAAGAAAGGGCAAAAGAAGGAACCTTAAGGGTAGAAAGTGAAGAAAGAAGGCTTTTGATGATATGAAGAAATATTTTGTTATGAAAAGAAAAGAAGTCCAGAAAAAGAATGTGGCTGACAAACTCCTTGAGCAAACATCATCATGAATTACATCTATACTAAAAAGAAAAATCTTTGAAGAACTGCAGGAGGTAGCCCAAGGGCTTTTGGAATGATATAAACTTTTAAAACAAAGAAAACAAGGCCAAAAAGTAAACATGCATACAAGCAAAATTAATGAAAAAAAAGCATCTTTCTTGATAATTTTATTTCTTGAGAGGTCTGCCAAGAAAGAAAAGTAAATTAGTAAAAGGACCAATTAATTGTTAACCAATGTTAAATATGATATGTAATATTTAAGGTACATATTAAAAATAAATGATAACAAGTGGCAGCTTAAAAGTACTATGTATATTTCTATATTTTGACTATAAATAAAAATTAGCCATACCAAGTGTAAAGTCAAAAACCTTATTTTTGGTTATTAATATGGCTAAAACAATCTTTGGATTTAAAAGTTGAGCTTAAGTTAAAAAAAATCTGAAAATTGAATTAAAAGTTAATATGCATTGAAAAAGAGTTTTAAAAAATCAGTTTTTGTTTTACCTTAACTGGCTTAGTGATAGGGGTTTTCTTACAACAACAAAAACATTCTTATGAGTGAAATTTTTGTTGTTCCCATAGTTTAAGTGAGGTCCCTATTTTGGTCCCTTTTTTGACCTGAAAGTACCCTGAAGTCCCTAAAATAGATCTGAATATGGAGTATGAGCATTGCACTAGTGTCATTTTAAGTGGTACACATAACATCGCCATGGATAAAAAAATAGCAATAACAAATTATTGCATAGGCAAATAAATTGCCTAATTATGCCACGTTAATAAATTGCAAATATTAATGATATTTAATAACAGTATCAACAAGATCCGAGCTCAATCACTCAACCGAAGGAATTCCGCTGGTTCTTCGAAGAAGGATCAGAAGACAAACACCATGATTAACTTCTGCTTCATTATAGTGGCTGTTTGCTGTCGCAGGGAAAAGCGTTTGCGATATTTTGGAGCTTAACCCTCATGTGGGTGCGCTGATATATTTAATATGAGCAGGTGTGTGGGATACCTTATACCTCAGTCAGTTCCCAACTATTTATACTTGTATAGTGAAATCATTTGTTTTGAATGTTTGGTTTTAATTAGAGCCACTTTAAACAAATCCCATTAAATATAATCAAACTAATTAATGGATAATCTTTATTATTGTGTTAGTAATACATAGTGCCATGAGTTATTACATGAAACGTTTTATAATAGGGATATAATTTCATAGTATTATTAAAAAAAAAAGACTTCAAGACTTTTATTTTTGCTAATTGGTACTAAGACCAATACACTGAGAATATACATATGTCACAAAAATTTAAATAGAGAAAAAAGGTTGTACTCAAGGACTATAATCGCCTTCGGACTCCATGTGAAAATTCCCACACTAGATTAACAAATTCTACAGGAAGCATTATATAAAGTAGCCAATATTTTTTTATAACAGAACTTTCGTTAACCAAAATGCTGCTTTTATTGTGTTTTTTTTAATAGTCGAGGGATGTTATTTATTCATCTACATGGAATAAATGGAGAACTCTATTACTATTGAAAGGCATATGGCAGTAAATTCAAACCATTTTAAATTATATGTTATTCGGTAAAAAAAGAGTTCAAGATTTACTTCACCCTGATTTATGTATGTATTACATATTGTACCAAGGCCTTAGCCAGCCAATAATTTCAAGGAGGGAGGGGGGGTTTGGTGGGCACATCCCCCAATTGCTGAAGGCTAAAAAAAATTCGAAATGATAAACAATTCTAGAAGATATCTGAAGTGTTTTCTATGGCAACATAGCCCCCTAACTGCCGAAGGCTAGGAAAAATTCTAAATATTAAACACCTCTAGAAGCTACCTGCTGTGTTTTTTATGGCAACATAACCCCCTAACTGCCAAAGGCTAGGAAAAATTATTAATATTAAACATCTCTAGAAACTCTCTGAAGTGTTTTTATGGCAATATAACACGATAAATGCGAAGGCTAGAAAAAAGTCTTAATATTAAAAACCTCTAGAAGCTATCTAAAGTGGTTTCTTTTATGGCAATACAACACAATAACTGCCGAAGGCTGGAAAAAATTCTGGAGATTAAACACCTCTACAAGCTATCTGAAGTGGTTTTTATGGCAACATATAACTGCCGGAGGCTAAAAAAATTTCTAAATATTAAACACATCTAGAAGTTATCTGAAGTATTTTTTTATGGTAACACAGCCCTATAATATGTACTTTTACCTTAATTTTGATATTGTTTGGACCATAAATAAAGCTATATGTTTTTTGTTCATAAAATTTTGGGGAAGGGGTGGAGGTTTAAACCCCTTGAACCACCTTGAACCCCCAAAACTGATTACGACCTTGTATTTTATAAATTTCTGATCTTTTTTTTCATAAACCATATTTCTGAATATATTTTTATTTTTACTACCACAACTCTAACTAAAAAATCATCCGAAATCGGGTCCGCCTCCTATCAGAAGCAGATTTACACTATAGGCCCACTAGGCATGGGCCAAGGAGCGGCACATTTTGAATAACATTGTTTTTTTATTTTTATTATAATATTTTGATTTTAATAACTACGTTTAAAAATTATTGACTAGCATTATTGAAATAGTTCAAGTTAAAGTCAATGTCAAACAATATTTCTTTTTAAATAACTGTACTTTGCAATCGCTTTGTAACTGATGTCAGTCTCCCCTTCTTCATAATGTAAACTCAAGCTACTGTAGGGCATGTACATGCCTGATTATCTTTCATAGAAATCGTTTCTCGAATACTAACTTCTGCCTCCCACCCCAACACCTCTTTCCTCCAAAAATTTTAAAGCCCTTGACAAAAAAAAATTGAATTGGGGGGGAGGGGGGGGGCACACATTATAATTGTGCCTTGGGGTGCAAAAATTTTAAATCCGCCACTGCCTTCTATATTTTTGATAACTGAGGTCTTACTATATTATTATGATGAGCATATGCACTTTAGAAAACAAATTTGTTATAATGGCATACAACTTGCGGACTAACTTATTACTAAGAAATAAAAAAAAAACTCAAGACTTTAAATTAAACAATGATAGTTTTATAGCCCCACCAGGAACCAAACCCAGGGATCTTGGTTCAATAGTTGATAAAAAGAAAGATGCAACTAATAGTTAGACTGTGAAAGACTAAGGATGAAAGTTTGTCTAAAAATCAATTTGATAAATAATAAAATTTTAATTTATTGAGCAGGTGGGTGAGGTATTTCATACCCAACATTGAATTTGTTTCAAATAACTTTAATTCATACAAGATTATTTAAATAAATTTAATTCCAACTACACCATCAGATATTCAAGGTCACACTGAAGGAATAGAAAAATTATTATGCTCCTCAGGCACCTGGCATTGTCACCACACGAATATAAGATTGAGGTACTTTATACTCCAGCATGCCCACTCAAGGGTTAAAAGGTTGTGTTCTGAAGTTTTTGGAAGAAAACGGTTAACTATTTGATGAGTGTACACTTTTAAAGGATGAAGATTAGCTTTGGGAATTAGCTTCTGATGGACATCATGGACCTCTTTAACAACTATAATAAGCATTTGCAAGGTAAAAACAACCTTTTTTTCCAAACCTATTCAGCTCAGTTCAAGTTTTTAAAGCAAAGCTCATTCTGCTGGGTCATAATCTTTCTTAGAATGAGCTCTCCCATTTTACTCAGATGCAAAAACTTTCCATCAATGAGGCTTACAGGCTTTGATAAATACAAACATGCTATTCCGATTTGGATAACTCTTTTTAAACCAGGGTTTCAGACTTTATGGATGAAAAGAAAAGTGTTAATCTTTCACAAACCCTTTTTCAATTTCTATGGAGGAAATTATTCTATATCCTTCTAATAAACAAATCGAAATTCTCTATCTTTAGATAAATGCTGCAATTCCCAACAAGTACAAATAAATACTTGGGAATCCACCCACCAGGGGCAGCTCGTCCCTAGGGAGTGAAGGCGCGCGCCCCTCCATTCCCATGAACCCCCAGTTTCTTTTAAAGTTATCATTCACAATCTCACTACAATTTTATCTTGCCATAATAGTTTCAAGAAAATATGTTTTCGATTTAAGTAATAGCAGGTAATGCTTTTGAAATGGCATAGTTAGGCGCGCGGCGGATAACGCCATGCATTGCGAAACCAAACCTTACCTTCCCTTCACCTATTCTCCATCTTGCTACAGCTAGCTAGCCCTGCCTATTCTTTGTGTGAAGGTGCACTCCCTTACGCGCCCTAAGGTTGAAAGCTTGTGAGATAATGTGTATAGTGTGAACCAGCAATAATTGTTGTCAGTCATCCTGTGTGTTCCTGCATCTTGAGTCTGTGTGTAGCGTGTGTGTTTATAATAAAATTAGGTATGGTTATTTTAGGATAGTGTTTATTTGAGTTAAATGTTTTAACTTTATTCATAACAAGGCCTAATATGAATAGTTCAATTCAGGCACTTAAAACAACAAATGTTGCAAGATTAACTCTTGATCAAAAAAGAGGATTGAAATAATTAGGTTGGCCATGTCCTGAATTCTGTATGGAACAAAGTGAAATGAAGAAAAATGAAAATTGAGTTTTTATAAGGCAGCTTAAGTCCAAAGATATATGCCAAAAAAATTGCTGGATTTGCGGCTCTGATGTTGACAAATCTTTGTACCGTTTCCTGTGTATTTTGTTTTCTCTCAGAAACAGTGGTGAATGCTTGTGGATAGTAAAAGGAGTCAATGATATAAAACATTAACAGAAAAAAAAAAGAAATATTAAGTATCTGTGAATTACATGAATAGTGTCGTTGATCTTTCTTTGCTAGGCAAAGTAGACATATTGTCTAGTCTAGACTCACAATACAGAGAAAACGTTAAAAAAATACAATGATTAACGTTGACAAAAATAGGCACATATTAAAAAGGTTGATTTCATGTGGTGTTTTTGAATTACCTCTCAGAGGTCATGATGACTCAGCATTATCTACAAATCCTGGTGTCTACAGAGGTCTAATTAATTATACTGCTTAGCTGGATTCTGCAATGAAAGACCATTTAGAATCGGCCATTGTATTTAAAGGAACATCAAAAATAATACAAAATGACAGAGTAGACTGCATGCTTAATGTCTGTAGGGAGGAAATAGAAAAGCAGAAACGAGATTATGAATTTGTAGCCACCTAATGTGATGAGACAACTGATGTAATGAACCATTGTCAGATGGTATTAGTTTTTAGGTATGTGTTTGAGAGGTTGGCTTGTGAGAGGTTTAGGGAGTTTCTTATTCCTGAAGGAAGATGTGCAGGCACCTTAGCAAAATGCATAATGGACCACATCAAACCTCTTCTAGACACTTCAAAAGGAAGATTAATAGCACAGACGTATGATGGTGCTAATGTTATGAGTGGCTTGTTGAGGGTGTACAGGCCAAGACTAGAGAAACATACCCATTTGCCTATTTTGTACATTGTTACGATCATCAGCTAAATTTGATATTGGAAAAAACAACCAATGCAAAAAGCAAAGTTCGAGTTTTTTTCTCAAACCTTTCTGCCATTCCCACATTTTTCTAGCACTCATCTCTACGATCTGACGTTTTGGAGCAAGTAGCACAAGTAAGACTACCCAGAGTTGCTACAACAAGATGGAACTACAACATTTGAACTGTTAACGTTGTGTACGAAAATAGAGCTAAGTTGGAGGAATGCTTCGAAGTTCTTGAGGAAAAGTGCACAAACAAACTTACATTTAACGAGGCGAGTAGCCACATAAGGGCTTTTCAGGACCCAAATTTCATGTTCTGGTTAACTCTTTTTCACAAAATTTTACCTCACGTGGATATATTGTACCAACAACTACAAACCAGGAACAGATACAGTGTAATGTGGCAAAATGACATTTGAATTTTTGAAAATGAGATGCAGACAGAAAGGTGGCAAGTGAATGAAAAAGAGCAGCAAATAAACGAAGAGTTCCCTGAACAACCAAGAAAAAGGAATAGTAATATTGAATGTAGCACCAGAGTGGGGGATACAAAAGAAGTGTGTGATGTCATTACAACTCATGTAAAAGACATATTCACTTCTACTGGTTATCTGGAGGCAGCTTCTTTATTATGTAATGAGTCATTTCCACAATTATCTACTTGCTCTCTGGAAGAAAAACTCAGGCGAGTAATCCAACACTACCCTTTCTTAGAAAAGGAAAACTCCGGTTTGAATTGGGACTATTATACAGGCAACAGGACTTTAACATTAAAGGAGCAATACAACTATTGAACTTCATGAAGAAAAATAACATTATTTCAGTTTTCACTGAGGTGACATAACTTCTAAAAATGATCATAACGACCCCAATGACGTCTTCTGAATCTGAACGTTGCTTTTCAACACTGAAAAGAATTAAGACTTTCCTAAGGAATACAACGACAAATGACAGACTGAATGCTCTAGTGATGATAGTCATCAACAAGGAACTTATCCAACAAATGAAGGACTTTGACGACAAAGTTATGGAAGAGTTCATTAACTTAAAGGAGAGGCGTATGGACTTCATAAATAAAAAAAATTCTTTTCTCGCAAGTGTAAATAATGTCAATATTTTGTATCATACATATTAATGTTGTGAGAGCTTATGAGGACATTGAACATACAGATCCATGTTCTTTGGTGTGAACTTAATTTATTTTTTATCTTTGCATGTTGTTTGTGATATTAATTTTTGAGTTTAAATAAATGAATATTTAACAAAAATATTACAAAATTAGTGTCTTCTTTTAAATGTATTATTTAGAAATAATTAATGAACTAAACAGGTCATGCCCTCTAGCTTCTAAGTGACGATCCGCCACTGCCACCCAGCCAAAAATTTTCCATCTTTTGGTAATGCCTTCTCCCATTCAAGTTTACTACAAGATATTTGGCCTTGAGATATTGTTTGGTTCTATGTACATCTGTGATCAAACATTTTCAATTATAAACTTTGTAAAAAATAAGTACTTTTTGATTCTCACTGATAAATGCCCAATAAACCTGATTCTTCTTGCTTCTTCCACAACAATGAACTCATGAATGTTAAAGAGATTCAGAAACCTCTTTAAAAGCTGAAACATTTATTCTTGATTTTTAAAAGTGGGTGTGATTTCTACTAGTATTTATTTGGTTGTCTTATTTATACTGTTATTAATTATCATTAACGAAACATCATACAATTACAGTATGAATGATATGGTTATGGTTTGTTTTTCAAATTATATTCTTTAAACATTCAATCATCTCTTCTCATTATAAATATTACTAATAGGGTTTTGCTTTCTTAATTCATTGTATTTTATTTTTCTCAGATATTTTATTAGAAATAAACAGAAATAATACAAAACTCCTAATTCAATCAGGAATCAAATATATAATACGCTATCAATTTTTAAATAGCCTAACAATTTTTGGTTATTTTTCTTGACAGATGATGGTAGTACTAAGGTAAGGTTATGTTAGAGATTATGGAGTGGAGGGGCATGCCCAAGATTCTTAGAGCAGATAGTGGCACACCAGAAAAAAAGGTTGGCCACCACTGCTATAAATCATTCTGAAGTACTTGCTTAGGCTACATTCTCTTATGCAATTTTGGACAAAACTAAATTGTTAGTAATTTGCTTCTTGGATGAACTCCGGATCATGCTCCAGTCATTCATTCCGATCAGGAGTTTGCCTGTGTATGGAAGTGAAGGTATGGTTTGTTGCAACTCTGCAGTTAAATTTCTGTGCATTATAAATGTGGTATATACTTATTGTTGGATACCTATGTTGATATTAATAAATAATAAATAACCTGCGGTTTCTGATTAGGCAAAAAAATAAATTTTAAAATGAACTATGAAAATTAAGCTTACTCATATTCTATTAGGTTGATAATAAATTTTAATAGCTATTAAATGTTAAATACAATATTTTATACTGCTAAATTGATTTTTTTAAACTTGATCTGGTTTTAGTTAGGTTTTAAACACAAGAATATTATATCTTTATTAATAACTATGATACATTTAAATGAGTTAAGATTTAAAAAATTATAAGTTCTCTTCAATATCTTGATTTAAAAAAAAATAACATCATAAGAGAGTGAAATAACATTATAGACACAAGTATATTACAAAACACAGCTAAACATAACCTTCCTGATATAACTAATAACATTCAACTTTACTTATCCTTACATAACTTCACATTGTTTTACTTCACATTACATCATACAATTTAACTTCAGTTAACCTTACAAAACTTAATCTCTCCTTCTTTATTCAACCATACTAGACATAATCTAAGATAGTCTCAGATCTCCACACTTAACCCAAGTGATCCATTATAATAAACGATTCTAAGTCTTATATAACCAGTACTGATTCTAGAATATACAAAAATATATATAAAATATATTTTTTAAATACAAGATATTAAGAAAGGTTCTAGAGCTTGCACATGACAATAATGAAATTCAGTGACATTTTGGTAACATAAAGTTAGCGCTGAGTCCAGGCTTTCTCAAACAGTGAGGTGTGAGGGTGTTTCAGGGGATGTGATGTGTTAAGTGATGACTCTTTAAATAAGATTAAAGGTTTGAAAAATATAATTTTTCTTTTCAATGGGCTTGTAAATTTATAGACAAACTGTTATTTATGTTATTATTACTCTAAAAGCAGTCAGGTATCTTCCATGGGCAGATGAGAGGGGTGAAGATTAAGACATAAGACAGGTGAGATGCTCTGCTACTCTACCCTTCATTCTGGCTCTACAAATTTACATTATTTCTTAACAGAGCTGGATTTTTTCATGAGATTACTTAGAAAAATATAGCGTTTGTAATCTGCTAACACGGTGTTTGTCTTGCTACATTCCAGTATCGGCAGTTGTTCCAACAGAAGAAGTGTGGTTCTATTTAGCAATTTGGATGAAATAATCATTCTTAGCTGCATTGTGTTAGTGATACACATAAATAAATAGTTTTATTGTTTCCATATAATCAAAATGGATCTTTTTTTTTTTTAATTGCCATTCCACTCTAAACAGAAGTTGTGCAAAATTCAAAGAAGAAAAAGAAGCTTGCTAATAGACAATATGATGACTGTTATATTAAGTTGGGTTTCACTTGCTTGAACAAAAAAAAGTGACAATCCAAAGCCCTAGTGTGTAATATGTTGTCACACTCTTTTAAATAACAGTATGCAGCCATGTCAATTAAAAAGGAATTTTCATTCAAAGCATCCAGATTGTGTTAGCAAATAAAGTGATATTTTTCTTCTTTGCACACTAAGGGAAGCTCAACAATAAAAGGGAACAATTTCCAAACAAGTTTCTATGTCAACAAAAGCATTAATGGCATAGAGTCACACTATGTGTTTCTATATCTTAAAAGGAGCATAGAATTGCAAAGAATCTTATATTACTATATGATGTTGATATGTGTAATATAATGCCAGCCAAACTTGTGAGAAATGAACTAAAAGACATTCCGCTGTCAAATGATACAATTCACCACCCTATTAATGACAGAGCAGAAAATATAAAAGAAAAAATTATTTTAAAACTAAGAGAAAGCTTGTTTTTCTCAATCCAGTTGGATGAATTGACACTTCAGCACAACTTTTATGTTACATTAGATATGTAAGTGAAAAAGGTCTAGTTAAGGAATTAAGCCCCATCTACAGACTCCGTATCCTTAAGGTGTATAATACTCCATAAGAGATCATTTCCACACTAGGAGATTGCATGGTCTACAGAGTCTTTATCCTTAATTCCTTAGTCCTTACCATTCCTTAAGAGTTGACTCAGCTTTAAATTTCTAAGGACTGGTTGATACGGACTGCTAAGGATGACCATTCACAGCAAAGTAAGGGTGTGCACGCATCAAAATGAAAACCAATGGCATTTTCATAGCAACTAGACAAATTAGCTCATGTTTTAAATATATTATTTGTGATTGTACTTAACCTACCCTTCAAATGTAGCCTATCCTCAACGTTTTATCAAAATATTTTGTGCAGTTACTTTCGTTAATATTTATTCAACTGGGATATTGTCTGCTTGTGCTTAGCTCTAGAAAATTACCTTTCAGAGTTTAATTGGATGTTGTTTCCAAATTTCTCATTGGTTGGCATAGTCACGTGATTACGGATACAAACTGTGTAGATGTGATTTCCATTTCCAAGGACTATAAGGATATGGAGCTTACGGACCTTGTAGATGGGGCTTTACTCTTTTGTAAGGAAGTGATTTCTTTAACTATAGGAGAATAACTCTTTAACTAGTAGATGAGTATATTAATAAAGAAAGTTTGAACTGGAGTAAATTTGTAGAGATATGTACAGATGGTGCTGCTGCAATGACCAGGAAACATACTGGTCTAGTAAAATGAATTCAAAATGTAGCCCATAATGCAAAATGGATTCATTTGTTCATTCACCGAGAAGCTATTGCAGCAAATTATATGCAATCAGAAGTTCATGATGTGCTTTGCTTGGCTGTGAAAATAGAGAATATATAATCAAAACAATTGCAGTGAATGCAAGATGTTTTGGCTTAATGTGTGATAAATTGGGCCCACTATCACTTGTTGTTCCATACTGGATTAAGATGGCTGACACACAAAAGAGTTTTTCAACGGCTGATTGAACTTTTTTATGAGGTGAAAACATTTTTGCAAGGCAAGTCTGTATTGTCATGTCATCTACAGAACAACTACATTATAGTGAAAGTAGCATATTTGTGTGATATTTTTGACAAGATAAACTTATTGAATAGAGTCTGCAGGGAAATTATACAAATGTATTGAAGTTAAGTGATAATGAAAAAATTGTTGTAATAGAAAAGCATAGTTGAGAATGGAAATGTAGAAATGTTTACACTGATGAATGAGGTTTTAGAAGAAATGTAACTAAATGCCAATAGATCAACTAGCGTGTAACCTGAATGGGTAGTAAGACGCGGCACTAAAAATAAAATAAGAAATATATCAACTGTTCAGCCTGTTGCCCCATTTGTCAGCTCTAAGTGAAAGATTTAGTTATTACTTAAAAGATATCTAGTATCAACAACTGTTTGTGGAATCATAATCCTTTTGTAGCAAATTCTTTCACATCCAATACTGTTTCCACGCTGTGGCCTGGGTCAGTTTTTTTGTAGCAAATTCTGAAAGTGCTAATCACTATCCATTGCAAGCACAATAAAATTTTCAGACATGACTTGTGATATATCTTTGAAGCAATAGTGTAGTTCCTCTGATTTGAAGTTTTGGGAACTGTACAAAATTAATATTCTGCTTTGGCAAATGAGACTATAAAATCTATTATGCCATTTGCATCAACATATCTATTTGAAAGTGGTTTCCCAGCAATAACAGCAATAAAAACTAAGTACAGAAATCGACTTACAGTGGAAAATAACCTTTGTCTTTCTCTCACAAAAATGGAGCCAAGCCTGAAACATAGCCTATCTGTGATAGGAAACAATCTCATATTTCCCACTGGCAGGTAAGTAGTGTAAAATACTTTTAAACTTTTCTATTCTATACATTTTAATATGTTTCTCATGAATAGTATTCATGTCTTCCAATGTATTTTCATTTTATTTATTTGAGGTATTTAATGTGCACTTTATGAACTGAATTATTATATCAGCATATGATTTACAAACTAACTTAAATCTAAAACAGACACAACAACCAGCCCCCGGCTATTAATTCATCACTATGAAAGAGTAAACCCAAATTTCACCGATGATAAAAGTTTTCGGCCATGCCAGGAATCGAACCTGGAACTCTTAGCTCAGTAGACAGGAACTCTACTGACTGAGCTAAGGTGTTGAAGGACTCTTCCAATGTAAAACCAAAATAAAATAATTATTTTATTGGGTTTTTATGAAAAAAAAAATTCAACCAAATTCATGAAATTATTATAATCGATGTCAAAAATACACAATTTATTTTTGTTTCTTTTTTAACGTAAAACTTTTTTGAAGCCTTTTTTTTTATGGCAGTGTGGCTAATAATTACTCTTGTTGTCAAGGGAGGCTTGAGTGTAAAAAGTTTGAGAAACCCTGCAGTATACAATCTTTGTCAGGCTCCTTAAGAACATTTAAAAAAAAGTTTTGTGTGTGCCTATCATGTGTAGTTTTGAAAATTATTATTTCAGCACAGTACTTCTAGTTTAATTTAGCATTTCACACTACACTTATCTTAGTAACTTAATCATAATAATCATGTACATAGCCATTTTATTTAGAACAAGCAGCTTGACCCGTTTCTTGTATAGGTAAGCCGCATCAAAATAAACTAGGATGTTCAATATCCGGCTGCCATCATTTTTATAGCTACTCCCTGTACAGTTCTGAGCTAACTATGGCAATTAATAAATTAAAATAAATCAAATCTTTGAAAGAAAATATTAACTAGTCCACAAACACAGTGAACAAACGAACGCAATCCATTGACAATGCAATACTTAAACAGGATCATAATATAAGCGAAACAAACTAATAAACATTGTTTCAAAAACATCTTGGAAAAATATAGCCTCACGTTTCACCAAAGAGAATAAATGAAATATTAAGACTCAGTTACAGAAAAATATTAAATATTGAGGCACATAATTTCCCAAAAAGAATCTCTGTCCACAAGCCATGCTGCCAGAATTAGTTTATTTTGATTGTTATGTTGCTCCAAGATAGGCGCTTATTTATCCTTCCGTTTTAAGCTATGTATCCACAATAATAAATGATCCCCTATAATATAATCTTTAATTTTTGCATTCGTTTATTTTTAGACTTTTTTGTCTGCCTTTAAAAAGTTGAAAGTTTTCCACCATGCTGAGAAGGTTTTTAGGAAATGTGGAGACACCCCCCTCCCCTCTTTCACCAATTTCTCAGCACCTTGTTTTTAATTTCCAACTTTCCAAATTGTATATTTATGTAGGTTGGACCTTTTACCAACTTGGCAAATTTAAATTTTCTTCCATGCCGAAAAGTAGATTTTTTAATCCTTTTGGAAAGATGTCAAGCTACCGTCTACCCCCATTTTTAGATCCCACATTCCCATTTTGAAATGTTAAGACGTATTTGGACGTCTTTTAGGTTTTTACTTCCTCACATCAAGAGAAAATATTGTGATAGAGAAAAAAAAAAAGATCTTAAGATTATCAAATCTTTATGTTTTATGTGAACCCAAAAAAGTGGATTTACAATTCTATCTGACCCATGTCTGTCTGTCTGTCTATCTGTGGGTTCATCCCTGACCTCAAACTTGATATTTAGATATTGTATGGCTATACCATAAAATCTTTTTTTCTATCCAAGTCCTTCAATTAAGGGTAGTTAACTCGGCAGTAATTTTTTTGAATTACACATTTTTCGAAAATGGCTATACCAATTTTGTTTAGAATGCATATATCAAAGATTTGTTTGACATGACAAAAAGCACTATATAATTGGTTTTAGGGCAAACATTTGTTGGAGGGTAGTTTACTGATGACTGATTTTTTAAAACTTGAAATATTTTACAAATGGCTTTAACGATTTGGTTCCACATGGGTATCCGGGTAGTGTTTGACATACCAAATAACACTGTATACTTTTTTAGGGGTAAAAACTCATTTATGGGTAGTTTACTGATGACTAATTTTTCAAAAAACTTGAAATATCGTACAAATGGTTCAAACAATTTGGTTCCAAATAAGTATTTTACAGGTGTTTTACATGACAAATAACAGATGAATGCTTGTTTTATGGGTAAAAACTCACATATGAGTAGTTAACTAATGACTGAATTTTCAAGAATGTGAAATATTAAAAAAAAATTGCCCTAACAATTTGGTTCCAAATAGGTATCTCGAGAATGTTTGACATGACAGTTAACACTGTATATTTGTTTTTGGGGTAAACACTCATTTATAGGTACTGATAACTGAGTTGTCAAAAATTAGAAATATCTTTAAAAATGGCCTTAACGATTTGGTTCCAAATGGGTATCTTGGTAGTGTTTGATATGACAAATAACCCTGTCTACTTTGGTTTGGGTAAAAATTTGATAAAGGGTATTTTACTGAAGGATTCTTGAATTTGAATTATTTTGAAAATGGCTGTAATGATTTTGCTTAAAATATATATCTGGGGAGTGTTTGACATGAACATGACAAATAAAGCTGTATACTTGTTTTGGGGGGGAAATTTGGTTATGGGTATTTTATTGGTAACTATTTTTTTTATTTGAATACTTTAAAAATTGACTTTAGAATTTAGTTCAAAATTGGTATCGGGAGACTATTTTACATATCAATAATAATGCATCTTTATTTTTCTAAAGTAAATTAATTCAAGGGTAGTTCATTAAAAACCTATTTTTGAAAATTCTCTTTGAAGTTATAATACACAAAATGAGAAAGTTTGTGTGATTGTCTCGTTCCATTTAGTTTTTACATGCCCGCCAAATTTCAACTTTTAACCACATCGAAAATAGTGTTCTATATTAGTTGTATATATTTTAAGTTCTTCCATTTCCCGGGCTTTACTTTTGAAATTCCATATTTTCATACATAATTTGGCTTTCGGGAAGGTCTAATTACTTACATGTTCAATTTCAATTTAATACCCTACAGAAAATTGTATTTTAAATCAGCTTTGAAAATTTTGAAGGAAGCCACCCTTACATTTTTGTTTGCTCATTTTGAAATCTAAGAATTTTCAAACCATTATGACTATTTGAGCAAGGTTCTTATGCCCACCCAATAAATGTCAATCTTATACCATTGTGAGAAGTAGTTTATTCTTTTAGTTTTGGAAATTTTAAACCCCCAATGCCACCCCCGTCCCCCTTTTGAAATAGCAAATATTTAACATTTATATTTTTATTTGAAGTGATCCCTTTACATTCCTGATAAATTTAAATTTTCTAACTCACTTAAAAAGTTTTTTATCAAACTAAACTTTACTATAACTCTGCTGAGTTAGGTTCCTAGGTAAACACATTATTTAATGATTAAGTATTATAGTGGTAGTTTCTTAATGAAACCACTTGTTATTTTATGTTTGCAGTTGTTGAATTTCTTCTACATCTTCTCTTTTCTAATGGCTCAAAATGCTGCTACATGTAAGTTGACCCTTTTTTTTTGGGGGGGGGTGTTTGGGGGATTCTGTGTTATATTGCTTGCGGTGATAATTTTGTATTAACTAAATTGATATTTTTTGCTATCTATAACATGCATTTGTACACATACTTGAGTTGACTCTATTTTTCTTTTGTTTGAGACATTTCAATTGTCAGGGTGGTCTCTGATCAGGAAACCGAGAACTATGCTTGAATTTTGAACAACAGGAAACAAACCCAGGAAAAGTGCTTGAATATTGCCGTCTGTTGGGGAATTTTAACGTCTACAACATTTACTGAATCAATTTTAATATATTTATATGTCAAATCATGTGATCTGCCTTTGTCACTTTTAATAGATTTTATCAATAGCTATAAAATAATAACATTAATATAGTAAAATAATATCAATGTTGACCGTAAAAAAAGTTTGTATGTTACAAAAAGTTTTCTCTATCAGAATCCTACTATAGTTTTGGTGGGGCAATTATGAGGTATATCTATTGGAGGTGGAACTGAGGGGTAGGGGGACATACTGGAATAAATTTGACTACTAAAGATTTATTTTACTCCCCTCCGATATTCTCGAATATGAAGCTAAAATATGTCCTTACCCCAATGTTCTTTCCAGTCAACAAACGATTAAAATAACCAGTGAAAACAAAGAAATAGGATTGTATTCGATATAAAATTGTGATAGGAATTGCTTACCTTGTACAACTGAGGTTCGCCGACAATGGAGGCCTACTTTGTGGGTTGCTGGGCTAAGAGTAGGAAGGAATGGGGAAACAAGGGGGCTGACTTAGCAGCGTCTTTCAAACTCTTGTTGTTTCTAGATAAAGAAGGCCACTTTAGGGCCTGTAACACCTGACTCGCATTCGGACACCGATTTGTGCATAAATTAGTGCACCCATTCTGGCAACCACCCTATGTGTCCTGACTACCGTGCTCAACTGAACTGCTCTCCCACAAAATAAACGACCTATCCCTCCCCCTCCCCTTCAATACTCTCAAAAATGGAGGGAAACCATCAAAAACGGCAGGAAAACTTCCGAAGAATAAACAACAAATAAACAACAAATAAACAACAAATACAAAACCAATATGTATAAAGCATTATATAAAAAAAACCTATGTCAAACAAATTACTACACAAAAGCTATTTTACAATATTAAATATATACAGTTTAGAGACTGAACACCCAAACTCAAAATATCTTCTAGAAGCATCCACTTTTCTAAAAATAGCCACGGGAAGACTACTTCAAGTAACTTTTAGAGGAATTTAATTTTAGGGGCATACAAATTTCAAAAAATTTGCTTTAGAGGCATCTTATTTACTGAAAAATTTTCCAGGCAAGGACCACTTAAAATAGCTTCTAGAGTGGTGGCTCCCAACTTGGGGGGCGTGGAACCACTATAAAATAACGTTAAAAAATCATCCAAGAATTCCAATTTATTTTACAATAAGTAAGATTTTTTCCCTTCCTACAATCTTATATCAGGTGACCAGCTAAAAGTAAGATGCTTGTGCCCAGGCGTGTGTTTAATTTCAGCCCTTGGAATTTCCCCCTCTCCTCTCCTTCCCTATCAAACTTTTTGACTACCATTGCAGCAGTGAGCAACACTATCGTCACACTTGCAGGTGGAAATGTTCGCAAAACAGCAGCGCTATGAAACACGCTTTGAGGGTCTAAGTTTGCACATGCCGACGAGCATCCTACCTCGAGCTGGTTCCCTGCAGGCCATTTCATGTAATTTTCATGTATGCACATTTTATTTTATTAAATTTAAAATAGTGAGCGTTTTGTTTTGTCTGTGATAGTGGTCTGTGTCCAAGAAGAGGCTATATAATGAAGATTACATACATTAAGTATGGTTTCACTGTAACCGAAAAAAAAGGGATGCAATTGCCCCAGTGTGTTGTTTGTCATTCAGTTCTCAGAAATGACGCCATGAGACCTGTCCATATGGAACGAATTTGGTGACAGTACTAAAGACAAGCTGAAATAATTTTTTGTCGGCAGACTGCATTCACTCAAATGCATGAAGCTCGACTCAACAGGTTTGTACTATGATTTATATTGGATTTGTTTTTAAATAAATTTATGGCTCGCGTTTATTTTTTTTCCCATGAAATTTTTGCCAACAAACAATTTCTATTATAGGAAAGTCAATTTTGTTAAAAGTTAGTAAGTGAGTGAATTTTATGATCAATTTTGTTTGAAATATTGTATGTATGGAGGGGCGTCATACCTGGGGGGTAGTTGTAGGTGTCACCCCCTCCCCCCATTATTGGGAAAAGCTTGAAAGTTGGGAAGTTTGTGGAGAGTCAGGATCTTGAGTTGGGGAATTCTAGACTTAAATTTGCCTAAAACTTTATTTCAAGGCCCAATTAGTGCAATTTTTTTTATTTTCCCTGTCATTAGTCAATTAATTTAAAAGTCAATCTGAAACTATTATTTGGAAATATTTATTTTAAATATTAGTTTGAATATTGCCAATTCTAAAGTTTTCTTGTATAAAAAGATAAGTAAATTTTTTTAAATAATTGTATTTTTCTGTAGAATGTAGAGCCCCCTTTGAATATTCTTAACACTTATGGCAAAGTCACTTAAACCCTAATTTTTGGAAATATATACATTTAAGATTAACTTACTCACATATAAAAATACACTGTCAATCGAGAGAAACTCTTTAAATGTCAATCATTTCTCAGAAAAAAGAAACATTTAAGGCTCACCTATAATAAAGGTGATTTTGTTAAATTTCTACAGGTTATTTCCATCAAGAGACGGCCAAAGTCGTGGAAGCTTCATATTATCTTGCTCTACTAATAGCCAAAGAGAAGAAAGCTCATACAGTCGGTGAAACACTTGTGAAACCGTGCATTTTAAAAGCTGCTAACATTGTTCTTGGTGATGAGAGCCAACAGAAGTTATCAAAAATATCTCTTTCCGACTTTACAGTGAAGCCTATGCTTGATAACCTTGCTGACAACATAAAAGCACACCTTATTGAAAAAGTAAAAGCTTCACCTTTTTTCAATTCAATGTGATGAGACCACTGATTTGGATCAGCACTGTCAATTGCTAGTTTATTGTCGGTTTGTGGATGGCGGAGATTTAGAGAAGAAATGTTGTTTATAAAAGCTTTGAAGACAACATCAAAAGCTTCTGATATCATGACTGTTGTTTGTGAATTTTTCAATGAAAATATACTTTCATTGGAAAGAGTTGTGGAGGTTTGTACTGATGGAGCACCAGCTATGCTTGGTTCTCATTCTGGATTCCTTAAGTTGGCAAAATATAAAAATCCTGTTATAATAGGAACCCACTGTGTCATTCACAGACAAGCTTTGGCAGCTAAAACTTTACCAGACGAATTTAACCACTCACTGAAAGTAGCATTAAAAGTAGTGAATTCTGTGAATCCAGGTGCTTTAAATTCAAAGCTTTTTGAAGGTCATTGTGCAGATCTTGGAGCCGAACACAAAACTCTATTATAATAATATACCGGAAATATACCGGACTTAACATCTCAACTCCTCTTAATATAAAATAAGAGTTAGAGAAAACAAAATTCTGTTATAGGATGCCAAACATTTTTCTAACCGATGCCCACATTTAACATTTTCCATATAGAATCTTATTTTGAATTCCGTTTGCGGGTTAGACAGTTTCTGTTTAATCCAGAGAATTTAGTATGTTTTTCAGCCCTAAAGTCACGGGACCGTAAAATATTTCCGTTTAAGACAAGTTTTCACTTAATAAAGGGTCCGTTTAAGGCAGGTTTTACTGTATAAAGAAAATATTTAGCTGTATATTAAACAAACAAAAAATGAATTAAATAAAATATTGGAGCATTGGGCATGGATGTGGCTTATGTGTTGAATTGATTTACTTAAAGTTTGCAATATTCACTGATTTTCATAAATAATTTACTCTGGTCATTCTGTTTCCAAACATTTATTCTCTCTCTATACACTTCAATTACTGCATTGACAATTATCTTATTCTTAAAAGGCAGAGGGAGAGTCAGTTCAGCCACATCTGCTATATGGGGAGTAGGGTGGCCATGGCTTGTTTTACTTGTATGCTTACTTTAATTTGGTAACTTTCTATATATTGTAGTGTATTGTAAGTGTACTGTGTAAACATTAGTTTCAGGTTTGTGCACATGTGTGTGTTTATTAGAGATATAGGAGGGGGGCAGGAGGAAGGGGCTTGTTGAATGTCTTATACATTTTTAAAAGATGTCTTATATTTTTTTTACCATAAGGGTGGGAACCCTGCTACTCTTTAACTTGCTTACTATCTACTGGTTGCTGAGCACACATCACCAGTGGATTAACGACTTTCTGATCCAGACCTTAAAAGTGTGGTGAGGATGTAGAGTAATTCCATGATTGTACCCTGAATTAATATTTTTGAGGGGGATGGAAGGGTCCAATTTTTGGTGTCGCATGGTGAAGTCTCCAAACAGGAGATGGTTGGGATTTTTTTTTTATCACAGCCCCATCTTGAAGTATTTTAAAGTATTTTAAGGCATGATTGAGGTTGTAGGTAGAATGAATGGTGTAGGAGCTCATTAGGCTACTAACCTAGGCATTAAATAGAATTGCTTATTAACAATAGTTGCTTGAGTACTAAAATTTGGTGATGTGTTCACCACACCTTTGATAAAACATTTTCATTCAGAACCATTTGTTCGATATCTCACAACAAGGAAAAAGTCTTAAAAAAAAATTGGGATTTTTTTTTACCCATGAAAACTGGGAACCATGCTGGAATTTTATATAAGAATTTGAGGGGCCACTCGGTTATAGTGGCCACCTTAACTGTGCTTTCTAATCATTCAAAAGGTTGTTTTACAAAACATCAAACTCTGAATTCTCATCACCAGGAAATTAGTATTTTGATAATAAAATAAAAAATTACAAATTAATAACATTCTTTTAGGGAAAATATTGAATTGAATATGGTTTTATGATATTTAATGCAAATCTCAATCACTTTATTATGACATTGGGAATCCTGTCATAAAAGTATCTGTACATTTACCAAATTAATATATATATTGTAATAATAATAATAATAATAATAATAATGTATAATTGGCCTTGATCAAAATAAAAAAATAAATGGAAATATCAATTTTAATAGAATGTATTTAATTTCAGCCATACTCATACTCATTACACACACATTCTTGTCATTAAGTAAATTTGAATTGTATCTGTGAACTAATTTGGTTAACATATTTTGAAAACATTAAAACATGACTAAACTTGGTATACGAGGTGTGGCTATTAAATAACCGGACTGAAGTCATAACACTTTTTATTCGTCACCAATTACAGTAGAAGTTTTATTGCCTCCAATGTACTCCCCTTGGCGATCCCTACACCGCTCCATACGACGTTTCCATTGTTGAAAGCAGTGCTGGAAGTCCTCTTCTGTCAGCTGGTTGAGAACCTCCGTCGCTTTTGCTTTAACCGCTTCCACACTTTCAAATCTTGTCCCCTTCAGCACCGATTTGACCTTGGGAAATAGAAAAAAGTCACAGGGGGCAAGGTTGGGCGAGTATGGTGGATGTTCCAACACGGTGATGCCGTATTTTGCGAGGAACGCTTTCACAGACAAGGCAGAATGGGCTGGTGCATTGTCTTGGTGAAGGATCCAGGACTTGGTCTTCCACAAATTGGGTCTTCGTCTTCTCACACGCTCACGTAGGGTCGTCAGAACCTCGATGTAGAAATATTGATTGACTGTCTGACCCTCGGGTACCCAGTGAACGTAGACAATGCCACGAATGTCGAAAAAGACAATCATCATTGCTTTGAATTTGGATTTGCTCATCCTGGCTTTTTTTTGCCTTGGCGAGCTTGAGCTCTTCCAATGCATGGATTGCCTCTTTGTTTCGGGATCGTAAGTAAAAAAACACGATTCATAACAAGTAATCACCTTGTCTAACAAATTTGGATCAGTGGTGATGTTGTTTAGGATGTCAGTACAAATGTTCTGTCTTGATTCCTTTTGCTCGGGAGTGAGGAGTTTCGGCACCATTTTTGCTCAAACCTTCCGCATGTTAAATGATTCATGCAAAATCTGTCAAACACTTTCTTTGTCGATTCCTGTCATTTCAGCAAGCCCTCGGGTGCTCAGACGACTATCAGCGCGGATTAATTTACCAATTTTTTAAATGTTTTCGTCCGTTTTTGACGTTGAGGGCCGTCCTGGGCGCCGATCGTCTTCGGTCATTTCATGCCCTTCTTTAAACCGTTTAAACCACTCAAAAACTTGTGTGCGGGATAAACATTCATTCCCGTAGACTTCTTTCAACATTGCATAAGCTTCTGTGGCAGTTTGCCCTAGTTTAACAAGAAACTTGAGGTTAACCCGTTGCTCCGTCTGACCACTTGGCATTTTTCCGACACGCCACTAGTGCGTAGACTAATTCAATCAACTGCTACAGTCAAACTGAGCGACCTGTTGGCTTGTCTAGCGAGCTCAAGGTGGTGGAAGGACCATCAGACACAGTCATGTTCAAACATGTCGCGGCAAGCTCGCAGTTTGCTGGGAGCAGCATCAGTCTGGTTATTTAATAGCCACACCTCGAATAGTATTTATTAAGGACATACTATATTATTTTAGTGGTGTAGAACATTTTATTCATGCCAGAAGTATCTAAAACATTTGTTTTATCCTATTTTAACAAAAATTGATCTTATAGTAATATTTTTGGGAAATCACAAATATTAGACTTCCCTCATTACATGAAATGCAAATTTAATAATATGATCTAACAAATTTCAGTACATCACTCACTTGGAACACTAATATTTCATGACTTAATTGTTTCTGTGACTTACTTTAACTTAGCCAAAACCCGCTTTGGTGGCCGCATTGTCTAAGGTGCTACTCTCGCAGTAGACTGAACTGCTGATGATGGGGAGATCGAGGTTCAAATCTCGGTCAGGTGTACTGAAAAGGGGTGTGTGTGGTGGTTTCAAAATAGTTTTTCACTCTCCCTCCATGCAAATGTGGGTGCACTTTCTATAAATATAACCTTCCTCATCCATAAAACATTAGCGTAATTAATACATAAGGGTATAACCTAAACGGGTAGTAACACACGGTGCCAAAAAAATAATATTTTGTAATCAATTCCATTCAAACCTGGAAAGCACACATAAAACTTATAATACACCAATAACACATTATTACATTTTCCCTGCAGTTCATATAATGTTATTCGGGGATGTTCTATTTTCACTGTTTAGAAAATAATTGATTTGATCTCAATTCATTCTAGCTCAGAATACATTTAGTATGTACTATGTATATAACATTGATAATCAATATGAAAACTTTATAGCCATATAAACTAGTCCAACCTATAAACAGTCTATAATAAAGTATTTGACAATGCCAATATTTTAAAATTATTCTTTAAAAGTAAGTATGGTCCATCGTTGGCACACAATCGATTTGCTTAGCTTTCTGTTGTTTCATACACAACTTTATTTCATATATAAAATACTTATATGAGTCCAAGATTTTCAATTTAAAATTGAAACAAAACTTTTTGTATACTGCATTGAATCAATTCTAAATCAAATTTCATACTGGAAAAACATTTTCAACCATGGTAAATCTGAATCCCCTATTAACTAACATTTTCATAGTCTAATTTGAATAAAGTATTTTTAAATACTTTTTTTCACCAGGCTAAAAAGATCCGAATTTCAAATACAATTCCATCAAATCCAAATTTGGGATATATTTGGATTTGAAATTTCGAATCCATTTTGAATATTTCAAATATTAAGATTTAAATTTCAAATCAAATACGAATCTTGGTTTGAATTGAATTCAGATTAGAAATGTTGAAGCTTCTCACAGGCTTAATATTTTAAGCTATATTAGTCCTTTTGTGTCTACAACCTTTATTGTCACACTTTGTTCTACCCCTCGCCCATTCTACATGACACTCTGCGTTTTTGCTAAAGATGAAGTACCATAATAAACAAACCATTTGTATAAAAAGGACAAACGGTTATATGAAAGAGTATGGAAATTATTCCAAAACACGACTTACAAAAGGAAATATGACTACCATATGTAATTTAGCTATTCTATCTGGTCATTGATGGACATGATATGCACATTTGTACATTTATCATTGTATTTTTAGCAGCCCTCCCAATTCGAAGGTGGTTACATTATCTGATAGCTCGTGATCTTAATTAATCACACATATGTAGCTGACAATTTTGTATGTCCTTTACAAATTCTTTCTTAAAATATGAGTGAAGAGTGACCTTGGGCATGGGACGATTCCTGGATAGCTCATTGGTTAGAGCATCGGCGTACTGAGCCAAAGGTCCTTGATTCAATTCCCTTGTTCAGATGTCATTTTTCAATTTAAAGAATATTTTATATTTTATGTTGTGTTTTTAGATGACAGTGCAAAAAATGAGAACTTTACAGCAACTCAGCTATACTCCACGTCACTACAGCCTGAAGAGTCAGATCCACCCCTGCTGTGGTCTTTGCGGGCTAATAGACAGTGGCGTAACCTAGTGGCCTATTGGCTGCTTGGTCTCTGCAACAACTATGGTTATGTTGTGATGCTCAGTGCTGCACATGACATTCTTAGTCAAAATTTCAACACCAACACTGTAGGTAACACACTAGTGTCTATTGGGTATAGAGAAACTATTTATTTTTGTTTTATTACTATGTGTTCTGTCTTTTGACAGGTAGGTTGCCTTGTACATATTGATTCCTCCAACATGTCCTATCAGCAGCTTCCTTTTTTAGATCCTGAAACTTTTTTTTTAGATCATCTATAATTTGTGTTATTGGCCTTTCTAGTACCCTTCTACCTCACAGGCTGTATTTAATGGCATCACTCAATAAGCCATTTATTCTAATGATAGGTGATCCATAAAGTTGGCCTTTCTTTGTAGATATCATAAAGAATCTCTTTTTTCATTGACTCTTTTTAGAACTTAGTCATTAATTACCAATCTGTCACTTTAATTGCTCTATTCTCCCCAACACCACATAACTTATTCTCCTTTTTCCTCAGGATCCATATCCAAGCAAAAAGCTCTGAGTGATCAAAGTCCATGTTTGCTGTGTTTTAATCTACACAAAGTAAATAGCAAGTAAACTGTAATTTTTTACTTATCAGTGAGCATTGACTTTTCATCCAATATCTTACATTGAATTTTGATAAAATGAATGTTTTTGGTAAATGTCTACAAAATTTAGTTCATACAATTATTCTCAAAAATAAAGTGACCAAGAGTAAGTTCACTCTTCATATACAATTATGTATCTTAACTCCAAAGAAAAATGTGAAATTGAGCCTGGGTATGAATGTGAGTAAATAATTAACCAATTCTGATTCTGACTTAAGGCTAACTTGTTTTATTCTGTTGAGTATCCCTTTACTATCAACCTTTCCTGTACATTCCTTTATAGGCTTTCCCTTCCTATAGTAGATCTAAAGAATTCTTCCTTCCCTATCTTTGCAATAAAGTCACCTACAGTAGACCCTCCCACATCCGAATTCTGAATATCCTTCTATTCGCTTATGCGATCTTTCTACTCTGGTGCTTGTCTGTACTTGTCTACTTGTCTGTGAGTTACCGCTGTTTCATTATTTTTCTGTCACAACGGGCAGATCGGAGCTGACATTTCTCTTATGCAGTTCACTGTTTTTTTACCTGTCATTTGTTTATATTTGATTTTTTTATGTTTGTTTGTTTATATTTGATTGATATATTATTTATATTTGATCATGAACATAAATAATACAATTAAAATGTCCCTTTGAAGGCAGGCCTTTAGCTATCTAACATTTAATGCACGTAGAATAACTCACACAGTGTGTTTGCAATGTTAGGTTGGCTTAGTTAAGTTAAGTTGTCTTATTTATAAGATAAATACTTCAATATATTTTAGAAAACTATAATATTTCTTGTTTTCTGGGTTTTAGTTTTTTTTGTTCCCTATACTATCGACCTTTTTTGTGTTCCAACTATGTCCCAGTCCCGTGGGTGGTGTTGGCTAATCGGGGGCCCACTGTATCACAGCTTTCATGTGATAGGTTGGAAACTCGTCAAACAGGTGTTCTAGCTCTTCATAGAAACTCTCCTTTACTAGGTCATCTTTGTCCTCTGTTGGACAATGCACATTGGTAATGGACTGTATTCTGCCATCTCCTTTCTACCACTATACTTGGCACCTTATCGTTTATGCTGACATACTCTTTCTGAAGACTAGAAAGCCTCTGCCTAAACTATGTATGTCCGTTCCTCCATGAAAAAAATAATTATATCTGCCTTATTCTATCCTACCATCTCCTGACCATTTAACCTCTTGTATATAAAGATGTGTTGTTCGCAAACGAATGGCTCAAATTGAATGGTTCCTCTAGCTGAACGAGTCGAACTAGCTCACCTCCTTGATGTGAACTAGTTCAAATTAAATTGAACTACAAGATGAAACAACACAACACAAGACAATCAAATTCTTTGGCTAATCTTGGTTGCAGGAAAAAACGGGAAAATTAATTGTATTGTTTGCTATTTCCTTTGTTATCATCTCCACCCATCTCTAGCTTCAAACAATAAGCATATTAGCCTTACTGGTATGGTGGATAGTTGTTAGGATAAAGGCTATCCTATAAAACTCAGAAATTCTAAAACTATCATTAATCGAACAGCTTGTGCTGTTGTAAATGTTTTTATTTAAAATAAAATATATGTGATAAGGAATATGTTTTATTTTATTTTAAATAAGTTTTTTGCTTTAGTTTTAATTTTATAACGCTATTTTTAAATAAATACTCAAAAAATACTTTTAGAAGTTTTAAATTTGATTCATGAACATAAATAATACAATTAAAATGTCCCATTTAATGCACATAGAATAACTCACGCAGTATAGCTTGTGAACTGGTAAACGACCAACTGCAAGGAGTGCAAGTCGTGCTACTAGGTTGGTCGCAAACAATGAACACCAGGCTAGAGTTTGGTTGGTTGTGAGCAATAAGCTACAAGCTGAATCAGTCGGTTGTGAATGACAAACTACAAGTTGGAGTTTGTTCGGTCGGGAATGATGATTAACAGGTTGTATTTCATTTGGTCATGAATGACTGAACTGGTTAAATGAACAGCTCATTTTGTGAACTTAATCACTTTTAACCGTTACCAAAAATTAGCTGTTCTGGCCATCTCTATTTTTATAGCTATAATATATAATCCAAACTTACTCAGGTACTTTATTAATCATTGATTGTAGTGCTCCGGGCCTATATAAGCTCCCATAATTCCACACCCCAATCCTCATATCTTTCCTAGCTTTACTATCCCATGACTCCCACAGAACAGTCCCAGCCAAGAGATCCAATTGGGGAACTATAGACTTCATATCTGAAGGCCGTATCCTCTACCCGCAACCTGAGGACACGCTATATCATGGCTGCTAGGGACCCACGAAACAAATAAAAACAGTATTTAAAATAAATTTACAAGCCGAAAACAAAAAACACAACAATAACACTTTTACATATCATATTCTGAAAATTGAAAAATGACACCTGGATACGGGAATCGAACCCGGGACCTTTGGCTTAGTACGCCAATGCTCTGACCACTAAGCTATCCTGAAATCGTCCCGTGCCTAGGGTCATTCTTCACTCATATTTTAAGGCAGAGTATATGATGGACGTGCGGAAATTGTCAGCTACAAATGTGTGATTTTATAGATTCTTAAATGAAATCTTACAATTATAATAATTGTACAAGTGGCAGAAATAAGCCAACTACCGAGTCAAAGGTGGCTGCGTTATCTGATAGCTCGTGATCTTAATAAAATCACACATCTTAAGCCGACGATTTCCGCACGTTCATCATAGACTTTGCCTTAAAATATGAGTGAAGAATGACCCTGGGCACGGGAATATTGCTGGATAGCTCAGTGTTTAGAGCATTGGCGTACTAAGCCGAAGGTCCGGGTTCGATTCCCGTTTCCAGGTGTCATTTTTCAATTTTTCATATTATGATATCTAGATGGAGTAATCCTCACTAAACACATAAATAATAGCTTTGGCTGTATGATACTCTTACATATTTTGAAATGGTTCTACTTTCTACATCAAGGTAATAACAGATTGAAAAATGCAAGTGTTAAATATATATATATATAATTTTTTTAATTGGTCATCTATTAATTTTTTATGTTTTGGATATATTTTAGTTTATTGTCATGCTGATAAGCATCATATTATAATTTAATTTGACTATGAATTTTAAAATTTATTTTAAAATGAGAGTGTGTTTCAGAACAAAACAATATTCATATAGTGTCATAGAAATAACAATAGTTTACTAATCTTTTATATAATCCATTATTATCGAAATAAAATATTTTCTTAGGAGATGTGGATCTTGTATTTTCTTTGAATTAAACTATTTTGTTTGATTTTATAATGTTTTACTTGTAGCTATAACCATATAAAAAAAACAATCACTGCTTACCTATAATATAATAATAATAAATAATAATAATAATAATATAAAAAAAATAAAATATAAAAATAATAATAATTGATAATAATATGATGATGATGATGATATGATGATATGATGATGAATGAGATGATGATGATGATGATGATGATGATGATGATGATGATGATGATGATGATGATGATGATGATAGAAAAATAATAAAAACACTACAGGAATCATTATATTTGCCATTGTTTTAAATTTTCAGGGGGAAACAATCTCAGAGAATGTGGGTCTTAAAGCCAACACTAGTCGTGACTGTAATCCAACATCCACTGGGGAAATTTTACTGGCAGATATATTACCTGGTTTGATAATCAAAATTGTGGCTCCCTTCTTTACCTTTAATATTCAGTAAGTATCATTTAAAAAAAATTTGTTTGATATTTGTTAATTTTTCATAACTTTTATTTATAGGTACAGTAATCAATTTTTCTTAACATCAATTCTGTGAATGCTTATCTTTGAAGATATCCTTTTTTTTTTTAATATTACCATCTTATTCATCCATATTTAAAGAAATCAAGTCTCCATGTCAATGACTTTTTTACTGTCTATTTATTTTGATTTTCTCCAGCCCAGGATATTGGCTTCTTGCACTCAATGGAACAAAGCCAGTACCAGACTCGGAAAGCGTCCCAAAAACATATATACTGTATTGATTTGTTTTGTTTTTTTAATGCCTACAAAGCCAGTCATAAGAAATATCAGGGATCCAATTTAGGCACTATTCTAAATTTAAAGTGAATTTTCTAAACACAAATTTAATGTGTTGTCAATCTTTTTTTTATAATACATATATTTGTGTTGAAATTCTTATCTTACATAGATTGTGAGTAAAAGATTAAAATTAAATTAAAAATAATACCATAACAAATGAGTGTGGCTTAGAAACTAGTCAACACTGGTTATTCTTTTGATTCTCGTTAATAATATAATCATTGTTTTGTTAGATTGTACAAGCATTTTAAACATTTTTAATTTATTATTAATTGGTAGACACCAAAATAAAAAATGAGTTTGCAGGGTTATAATATATAAACTTTATGTAATTTACCTTAAGATCTATTCTAATATTAGCCACTTTGAAATATAAATATTTGACAGTAGAATAGTTTCAGACTGTTTTGTACACCCAAGTAAAGATTTTATATCATTACATCTTTAGCATTGGTGAATTCTAATAAATGTCTTACAACCACTTTTGAATTTTATACTTTCTAGCTAATGACATACCAATATAAATATTTGTTCACAATCATCCTTAATGTTATTCCTTTTACATGTTTCTATCTAAGTGTCCTATCATCCTTTACCAATTTCCTTTTTATCCCTTTTGTGTTTTTTGATTTTCTCTTATGGGAAGTTGCATTGCGCGTTTCACACTCCTCTCACCTTTCCTATACCTTCTTCCAAATATATATTACAACCATCCATTTTTTGTAATTAACAATTAAAAATCTAGAAACAATCTCAAATTATATATTTTGGATCAAAACTATGATTTAAAATTCAAATGTGATACTACATCATTAATTAGAAGTCATGCTAATTACTTAAAGTAGGTTGTGGTACAAAATATTACAAACATTTTAAATTTCACAGTGCTACTCAAGGATTCACTTGAAGTACCCACTTCGGTAGGATACTAATAACTCAAAATGGGGATAGTACAAGTACTTTTCTTGTTGGTGCAAAATGATACAAATCTAGTAATAAATTATGGCATTGTCAAAAGTTTAAAATCCAAAAGTGTTATTACTATTAATGGTCCTGGGGGCTTGGGTGAGATTTGCCAGGCCTGCTCTCACTTTGAACACAGACCAACCAACAAAAAAAATAGAGTTTTGTCGAACAATATTCCTACCACTTCTCAATTTCCTTGAACATACTAGCCTTAATTCTAGTAAAATCAACGCCTACAACATTCCAAAAACCCTTAGGTTTCCCTTTCCCCTGTCATCCTTTTCTTTAAATTTAAATGCAATAGTTTGACTATTACTTGTATCTCAGCCTTTACACCAAACTTGGTGACAGCTACCATCCTTTTCACCACCACCATCACCAAACTCTCTCCACCCCATAAGCAAGAGCTGCTCTAGATTATAGTCAGATCTTCTTTAATTTTTAAGGAATCAAATAGAGAAATTGAATATAAAATTAAATATAGCTTCAAGAAAGTACAGTGCAGATGTTAAACTCGTCTCTAAAGTGATTGAAAGTACATAAAGACCTTTTTAAGACAGAAGCTTGAAGGAAGTAGCATTTACTATGTTAAAGAATAAGAACAGAAAAAAGTAAGATAGTTTAATTCAAAGATAACTATACAATTCTAAATTCCCCCTTATTTTCTAATATTTAATTAAGGGATTGAAACCAAGGAGTAGAACCGGAACCAGAACCGCTAACTGAAATTAACAGCTATTTTTTAGGAACTAGAACTGGAACAGAAACCCAAAAAGTTAAGTGCTTAAGAACCAGAACTGGAATTGAAATATATTGTTAGGTTAGTAAAAGTTCTTACCAGTTCTTACAGACTCTAGATCTCAAATTCTTGAGGAATGATTATTGTCAGATTGTTTAGGGTTTTCTCATTTTACTCTTTAGGCTAGGAGCATAATATTTAACTTTGAGTGACAGCAAACATGTCTAAGAAGGGTGATTACTGAGAAATGAGAACCTGCCCAGTTGTAAAAGCTGTCTAAGCGTAATACCAAGAAATTAACTTAAATTGTTATTCCTAAAAGTTAAACACTTTAAGTGGTTGTTGGATGGCCGGTTTGCTTGGAGCGATGGATGGGGGAAGGGGTTACAAATTGTTAATCCTTTCATTCTGCCTCCAAATATAAAGTAATAAGTAGTTAAAAGTTTGTATTCATTGTATGTAGTTCAGAAGTGTTTGAATTATTTTACAAATGGGGTGAAATAAATATTACCCATTGGGGACTTTCTTTAAATGACAGAGTGAGTGACACATAAAGGCTATTATTAGGATAGGCCTTAAGGTAAATTACATAAAGTTTATATATTATAACCCTGCAAACTAATTTTTTATTTTGGTGTCTACAAATTAATAATAAATTTAAAATGTTTAAATTGAAATCGAGAATATATTACTGCAACATTATTTTAATATCCTGTTAATGAGGCCTAAAAGACTGTTTTAATACATAATAATAATTGACAAACACTTATAGGTGATACATCTTTTTTATACAACTAAGCTAAAATCGTATAGGTTTCCACTCTTTCAATTTGTTTGTGAAATGGTAACTGGTTTGGCTGCATCAAGCCAGCATTAGATATTTAATTCATTTACTTTTTTCATTGAAAATACACATAAAATAAAGTTTTTTTATGTACTGATTTGAAAATAAAATGAAATTATTTCCAAAAATTATAAAATAAAACTTCATGTCTTCATCCCGCAATTGAGCCATATTGACCGAGCGGCCGCCATCTTTTGGTGAAGATGGTGCCATTTTCTACTAATAGATCGTGTCCTCTGGTAGTTAATATCAGTTTTTAAACCAAAGCCGCTACTTTTTCATTCAAGTAGTTCCTCATTTGCTCTCAGGAGGATGAATTTGAACTCGTTCCAGATCTACTGCTTCACAGGCATATCTGGAAGCGCTGGGGATTGAACCTGATACCTTTGGATCTATAGCCATGAACTCGGACAACATAGGCGGTCTTTTTTATTATATTTTAGAGTTCTGTCAAACAAAAATAAAATAAAATAATTTGTTCAAATGGTACCCTGAATTATAGTAAATTGTGCAATTATAAAGCTCCTGAACTATTTGTATTTTTTTACATAAATAATTTGTATTTTATAGTAATAGTAAATATAGTATATATAGTATATAGTAAATATAGTAGTAGTAAAATTTCCTAGTAATTTAAAATCTTTTAAAAATCTCCAGAGCTTGGATATATAAAATCACCCCGACAGCTAATATTAGCTATAAATTACAATCCCGTTTCATTTAATATCTAAACTCTTTATTGAGTATAAAACTTGTTCACGCCACTTTTTTTGCTACATTTTTGGACGGTAGAAGTTCTGAGTAGATTTTTTTTATCAGCCCATCATTACATACATTTTTTAGACTGCTTTCCCCCATTTGATGTCACCAGCCAGTATTCCAACTAGGTACACTAAACTAGTAGCCATTCTGCTTCACTTAAATGTGTGTGGTTGGAATACTGGCTTAGGGCCTTGAAAGAGCACAGGAAAGTTCTAAAGGAAACCCAGAAGCATCAACTGAATTTATCCATTCCTATTTTTTTGTTTTCCATGCAATTTATTTTATTATGGTTTTTCAGTGCACGTATATTGCTTGTGGTGTTGTTAGAAGCAGTAGGATTTATATTGGTCGCCTTTGCCACTGCAGATTGGATGGCTTTGTTAGGTGTTGTCAGCACATCTCTTGGATCAGGGCTAGGAGAAGTCACACTACTATCCTACAGCACATTTTTTGATAAGTAAGAGTATTGATTTTCAATATAAGCTTATAATCACTAAGATTTTCGCATCTATCTGACACCATAGCTTAGTTGGTAGTATGTCTTTCTGCTGGGCTAAGGGTCCCAGGTTCGATTCTCGGCATGGCCAAAAAATCTATCATTGGTGAAATGTGGGTTTATCCTTTCACAGTGATGAACGGCCGGGAACTAGATGTTGTGCCTGTCCTAGTCTTAAGTTAGATTATAAGGCATGTGAAGCTATAACAGGCCTAGAAAGCTGGTAGTGGAAAATATATTTCTTGAATAAAAAAAACTGCCACAGACTGGAAACAGTACTGGGTGTAAATGTTCTCATCTCAACTCTTTATAAATAATATTAATTATGATTCTGTGTTTTATAGATAATAAATCTGAATGGTGCCATGAAGGAAGGCTCCCTTAATAAATTTAAAAATATTCAAAAATGACTTTATATTACTATATGTTTTCTACCAGAATTATACTAGGTTAAAGAATAAAATTACAGGTTGTATGTCCTTTCAGAAAGTTGTTGGTAACAAAGAGATCTTTCCACCAAATATGAGTGGATTCAAGAAAGGGAAGCAGCTAAATATGTTGTTGTTTAATAATTAGAAAATGTTCACACACACACACACACACACATATATATATATTTATATATATATATATATATATATATATATTTATATTTCTGATGATGTAAATTCTAATGAGATTTCATACATAAACCATAAGTTTATTAAAATAATATTTATCATTAAGAGTTTTGTGTTATCTTTTCAAAGCTATTGAAAGGATGAAAGGTTATGGTTTAAAAAAGTGAATATTTAGTACACTAAAATAAAATCATGATTTTCATTAATTAATTGAATATTTAGGATTAATAATAAGACCATTTATGCTAGTTGATCTGTGCATTGCATTAATGTTTCAGAGTTTAGCAATGTGATTGCATGATTTAAATCAAATGCTAGTGAAAATGGGTATTTTTTTATAATCTGTATGTAGGCAACAGCCCTATTAGAATCAAACTTGGTGGTACTCCCAATCAGTACCAGCCTGAATTAAAGCACTACCAATCAAAACCAATTGTTGCTGTTTGTATTGATAAAAGTTCCTTTAGTAGAGCGAATTAAAAAATAATTGAAATGTTACTATAACTTAGCTCCTAATGTTTTATTATCAATAGTGTTTAAAATTAGACAAAAATCTAAACATGCAAGTAATTTTAATTACCTGTTGTCCAGTGCTAATATAATTCCATCATTGATATTAATTTATTTTATTTATTTACTATGATAGATTTAAAATAAATACTAGTATATATCTTAGTTGGTTGTAAAATATATTCATATGTAATCTTACCAGTGATGTGTCATGAAGGGTTGTCAGAGTATGCGTAATTTGTTAAAACTGTACCTGTGAAATGTTCTCACCCACTTGATTCTCATTTGACGAATTTTACATAGGTTCTTCTTTCTTTACCTTACATGGGAATTTATTTAGGTTGACACTTGGCCCGTAAATGTTCCACAGTAAGAACAATTCACTAATATGTTTTAAACAAACTCTGTTTATTCTGACAACAAGCCATGGTGTGGCACGGAATCATACATTCAATATTCTACTAAAAATTACAGAAATGTGGTGTCAACATGGTCATCAGGAACAGGAGGGGCTGGAATACTTGGAGCAAGCTCCTATGCTGGCTTAACTTCCCTCGGTCTAAGCCCATCCAAAGCTCTTCTCATCATGCTAGTTATACCTGCGCTTATGGCTTTCTCGTGAGTCTTTAAATAAAAAGAGCATTTATGCAATAGTAAAATTACCAGTAAATTTAGTGATTTGGTGTCTTAAAGAATTATGACACTACATATGGTTTTCTTAAAAGTTACAATGGAACTTATTAATATGACTCTTGCCCATATGTTTCTGGTCGCCGATTGAGTAAAAGGAAAAGCGGGTTTGTAATTTAGGCAACACATTTCAGGGGTATAACTAAAGGTAGAATAGGGCTAATGTTTGAGCAAAAAATTAACTCTGGCCTACATGTTTCTGGGAGCAGATTAAGTAAAAGGAAAAGTGGATTTGTAATCCAGGCAACACATTTCAGTGGGAGAACTAAAGGTAGAGTAGTGTTAGTAGTTGAGACAACATATTTTTTAAAAGAGGATCAGGGTTAATAGGGGCCTGGCAGTAAGTTAGGAAGAAGAGATGGTATGAAAATAGTGTAATGTTAAATTATTAACTGGAAATGGGGTGTATTTTCATATATTGAATAATATGTTAGAACGTATAATGATTTTTTTTTTGTTGACATTTTTACATCTTAAGAGAACTTAAAAATTATATTTTTATATCTTATTTACTATGTGTGAAAACTTTTCACTATTCTCAAGCTGGAAATTAGATTAATATGGTGTATTCCATTATAAAATAACCATTCATGGTTTATTTTGCATTGGCAATTCATTGATATGCACATACATACTCTTGTTAATTAAAGAATCCTTCAAAATTTGTTCTATGTCACCATTATTGTTAAGTAAATTTTGACAAAGTACTGATGTTCTTCTATCTATAATTTAAAATAATTGAAATGATTGCATTCAAGAAATTTGCATCAGATGTATTCTATATTATTCACATTAGTGTAGATTTGCAAACAGCTATGAAATTTTCATCATAATTTATAAAACTACGATTAGACATGTGAAACATTTAAAACTTTGAAGATATCCATAAATGTATTTTGTATATTTTATCCTTTTACCCCTCGTGTTGATTAAAGCTTGATAGTTACTCCAGTCTGTCTTGATCGATGTGTTAGATGTATCCCATTGTAACAATGGTCAAGAGATGGCTTGGCAGGTGAGACCACGAGGATCTAGGGGAAGGAACTAAGGAAATAGCTTAGCGTGTGAGACCGCGATGTGCTATAGGAAGGAAATAAGGAGATATCTTGGTGTGTGAGACCGCGATGAGCTAGAGGAAGAAATTAAGGAGATATATTGGCATGTTAGACCGTGGTGATATAGTGTGTAGCACCATGGTGAACTATAGGAATGAAATAAAGAGGTGGTTCGGCGTGTGAAACCGCAATGAGCTAGAGAATGGAAATAAGGAGATAGCTTGGCATGCAAGACCATAGAATATTTACGCAATGAATACACCCTAATTTTAAAATAACGGTTTAGTTTCCTTGAAAGGGTGTTGTCCACTACGTGGCTGGTCAGCTTCTGATATTTGGGGTGACCAGTCGCTTTCTTTATACCCCCTGTCGGGTACTTTGTAAATTATCTGCTCGTGGCTAAGCTGTCCCGAAAGGGGTGGCTAGTTGTGTGCTGTCAGCTCCTAGCTGAGCGGCCACAAAGATAAAGACGGTAGGGTCAGAGTCCCTAGCTCTGAGGGGATGAACGGGGTGGAGGGTGGTGCAAAAAAGAGTAATGGTGGGCCTTGGGGGAGTGAAAGAGTGTGATAGGTACATATAGTTAAGTAGAGAAAAAGGGGGCTATCAAACCATTGACAAGTAATATAATTATCTATCAAAATTATCTACTGAATATTTTGTCAATTTTGCTCTTGGTATCTATGTAGTAATTTTTGAATGACTATCAATAATTATTTTACAACAAACATATTTGTTTATAAAGTTATTATTGATACATAACACTTGGTGAGTTTAATTCAATCTTAAATAATAATTAACTTATTAGTTAACAGTCTTATCACTGACTTTTATGATTGGGGTTTAATTCTCACAAGATGTATTGGACTGGTTTTTCATAATTATTGTGATTTCTCAAGACTAATCGTTGTGAAATGCTTAACATCACCCTTACTTATCCTGTTCCCTTACATAACAGAGCTATAATCTTACAGTCACTATTAATACTAAGTGTTTGTGACTAATGTAATAATAACAAAGTTAAGTGTTGTCTTATTATGAGGCCAGCAGATTTAATTTAAAAATTGTTGTGTGTCAATAACATGAACCAGATATATTCTTTTTCTAGTTTCTGGGGGCTGCTGCAGTACCCAAATGATCATAGGTTATTAAAAAGAAGAAGAATGAATCCAACAGTTTGTCCAGTTCCACCCAATGTGACCACTTCAATTTGTAGGCCAGCAATTCTAGAAGAAATGCAAACTAATAAATCACAAATGGGTCTTAAAACAAAGCTAAAAGTATTCCTATGTTGTTTAAGTTCATGCTGCCCCTTGGTGGAGTTTATCTATTTGAATACTTCATAAATCAAGGACTGGTGAGACAACAATTACAAACATTATTTATTTGAAATAACTGATTCACTATCTTGTTTAAAGAGTTAGTTTCTTGGTTAACTTATTTGCACCCTATGAGCAAAAGTGGTAATTCATTCTTAATATACTTGTGTCTATTTACCAGAATTCATCAATAATTTTACACCTTTTATTCCTAATTTATTATAGAAATGTAGTGTGACCATGGGTTGAGGTTAGTTATCCGATATAATAATTTTTGACACTTCACATATTTTCAATTTAATCTTTATTTTGGTGGCTGACCAGATTATTGCAAAACTTTTTTATTAAGCTTATAATAGAATTTTCAGTTTATTTGAAGAATCTTAAAAATACACCACAGATTATAATTTAATGTTTACATCTTTGAGTGTTTTACATAATTCACTTTATTATGAATCACACATTTAAAGTAATTGTTAACATAACCATTAATAGCTCCTGCGATTTTTGTTTAACATAAAGAGCTGTGTACCGTCATTTTGACAATGGGTCAAGAAATTATCTCAAACTTATGGCTTTTTGTGAGATAAGTCAAAAGCATGTAAAAATATGTGTTTAGATATATATTCTTTATTAATTGTCTGTTAAATATATTTTAAAGGATAAGTTTGTCTTATTTTAAGGTACACTTAAATTTCACATGAAAAATGAAACTACATATACATACAAACAAAACCATGCAAGTAAATGAAACTATAAAGTTTGCTTTTTAAGTAAAAATATATGATGTACAATACTATCATTTTTTTCCTTACTTCCATTACTGTTTCCCGCCTGATCTTTGCAGATCTTTGCACTATTTTTTTTTATTGGTCAAACATATGAAGCTATGAGAAACTTTCTTTGATATCTTCACAGAGAACTTTGCCAAAAAACGCGGCTGTCATACTCCTTCATGTTTTGATTGTGAAAATTTGGATCCTCGAGATGTACACAACATACAAGGCAAAAGTGGGAAGACTTTAAATTTGGAAATTTAAATAAATTTGAAAATTTAAATAAATTTGAAAATTTGGATCCTCGAGATGTACACAACCTACAAGGCAAAAGTGGGAAGACTTTAAATAGAGGGATTCTCCACATCACCTTCCATAGATCATCCAAGATATGTCTGACATTAACAAGGATGAAAAAGTTTGCAGAAGCATGTGTTTGATATTGAACGCATAATAAAAACTTAGAGACAGTTCCCAGTTAAACTGATGTTCTCTATTACTATTATTTAGCTACAAGGTCAAACCTTGAACATGGTTGATATCTATTTGCCCAAGCCCGTTTTCAGCCATAGCCATTATTACAACATAAAGATTTTTTTTACAATCAAAGCATTGCACACACATATAAATTGAGGGTTAAGTTTCTAAGGTTGGTCTCTATAGTAATCAACCTGTTATAGACAGGCCTAAAAACTAGTGAATTTATACAGTGTAAAATCTTGAGAGTTCATTATAAACAGTATCATAGCTACACTGCTCACTGAGAAAAAAACGAGCTGAGACAACAATTCTACACCAATTTTCTTAGACCTCTACAAAGTAGTTACTAGGTGCACCTCCATTGCCTACCTCCCACCAAAAAGCCCTTTTTTTACTGTCCATGTAGGGTATACAAGACATAAAATGAGAACAACATTAGTTTTTTCCATAATATTATTGTCAAATTAACCTCCCATTGGACGGCAAAAAAATAAATAAAAAATCTTAGCCTTTTTTTGTCCTACACAAGGATTCATCTTCACCCTTCCCTGGAAATATTGGACAGGATAACGACTGAATTTTTCCACCAAGGTATCGTTAGCTTGTTCTAAAAACCAAGGACATGACATGACCTACACAAAAAAAAATTGAAAAACAAAAGTTTATTCTAAATTTTCTGGAAAAATAAGAATTCCCTCTAGAAATAAATGGTACGGAACTCCACACGGATTTCTCGCTCTATTGTTTAAAAAATGGAGATACTTACTCAAAATTCATAATATAATATACACTAACGAACCTGAGAAAAAATTGTGCCATACATATGTAAAACATTTTTTGACTCCTGGTTTTAATTTTCATAATTTTATTTTTAAATAATTAACGTCTCCATTTGTATATTTGGACCAATAAAAATATCGATATTGGGTCCCCAAGGATCAACACTTCGTATTAAAATTTTGACCCCCAGTTAAAATTTTCATCATTTTACTACGGGATGCACATCTTATTGTTATCACATTGCAATTAAATTTCTCTTTTATCAATTTTGATCAATAAAATAGGTAATTATTGACTATTGAGTCTAATATGAGAAAGATAGAATCGTTATAGCCAATTTGAGGGAATGGAATTTTTCTCTTTTCACCCTTTAGTAAACTGCTATTAATTTAAGGATTAGACAGACACACAGACAGACGGCGTTGCAAAAACCACTTTTTAGGGTTTGGATGGTCATGAAACGTCGACATCCATCAATATCTCGGGCTAGATTTTTTTGACGGCCGTAATACTTTACCTTAAAGTGTTGGCAAAGTTAAAAGAAATTTATATATGTGTATAGCTTGAAAACTTTTGGTTTTATAAAAATATATTTTAAGTGAAAGATATTTATTGTAAATTCATCCCATGTATGCACTGATAAGTAATATTCATATCGCAAAGACTTACGGAGATATAATTAAAAATTAGAATTTACGCATCAGACCGGAACCCTTAAGGTAATTTTGACGAAAAGTTGAGAGTAGCCATTTGGACTGTGATATTGATCAAATCTTAGAAATAATATTTAATCAAAAACAAATTTTAAAGCCGGTTTTGATAAAATCGATTTTTTCTCTTTCCGCACTTAAGGAAACTACCCTTAATTTTAAAGTTGGACATCCAATTCCAAAAACTCCTCGGGGTAAACCTATGAAAACCCTAAATACCAATTAAGTGTAAATAGCCGAAGCTATATTAATGTGTTGTTCAGTTAGATATCATAGCTCAGTGGTTAGAGCATTGGCGTACTAAGCAAAGTCCCGGGTTCGATTCCGTGTCCAGTGTCATTTTTCAATTTCAGAATGATACCTAAATACCAAGTTTTAGCCCATCGTTAAAATAGTTTAGCTCTAGCCCGAGGTACAGACTGACAGACAATGGATAGAGGAAAGACAGCATTGTGAAACCTTTCTAGGGTTCGGGGGGTCATGAGACGTCGACATCCATCAAAAGCTCAAGCTCAATTTTTTTGACGATCACAATACTTGCTCTACCTGTAAGGTAGCAAGAAAGTAAAAATATTAATATTGGTTCCCCAAGGGTCAACACTTCATATTAAAATGTTGACTTCCGGTTTAAAATTTTTGAGATTTTATTAGGTGTTGCATATCTTATGGTTATTGCATTGCTATTAAATTCCTCATTTATAAATTTTGACCAATAAAATAGGTAAATATTGACTATTGAGTCTAAAATGATAGAGATAGATCATTGTTGTACAAACATTTCCTCTAAGAGGTTGAAAGAAAGAGAACATACACTTTTTGAGAGACTTGCTTATTTCTTACTTTATGGCATTAGAGAATTATTGCGTCAAGACTTAAGTAGTATCTCTATACAACTAAAAGCTCACAAAATTGTATTAATATATTTGCCAATATCTCAGAAACGGTTGGTTTTATAAAAATATATTTCAAATAATATTTTTTTATTTTTTATTGTAGGCCACTACATTTTTGCAATGAAAAGTTATTTAGGCTGTCAAATATTTGCGGAGATTCGAAAATTTACGCTTTTATATAGTACCCTAAAAGTCATTTTCATGGTAAAATTAAACTTGCGAGTTTATTTATAACCTCAATCAACTCCTAGATATGAATTTTTATCAAAACATATTAGAGCCAATTTTGAGAAAATCGATTTTTTTCTCTTTTCGCTTTTTACTAAACTACTTTTAATTTTTGGGTTAAAAACACAAACACAGACGGCATTGCAAATACCACTTTTTAGGGTTCGAGGGGGTCATGAGACGTCAACATCCATCAACGTTTCAGGTTAGATTTTTTTTACGGTCGCAGTACTTTACCTTTAGTTTTTGAAAAGTTAAAAAAATATATATATTTGCATATAGCTTGAAAGTTATTGGTTTTATAAAAATATGTTCCAAATAAAATATTTTTATTATAAATAAATCTACATATTTGCAATGATAAGTAATTTCATATCTCAAATAGTTTCATAGATATGATAAAAAAAAGAGAATTTATGCAACAGACCAGAGCCCTTAAAGTCATTTTACTGAAACATTGTGAGTAGCCATTTTGTTTGGAATATTTATAAATGTTTTGAAATGAAATTTAATCAAAATTGTTAGAGCCAATTTTGAGAAAATCAACTTTTTCTCTTTTTGCCCTTCAGTAAACTACCCTAAATTTTAGGGTTGGATATCTATTTCTAAAAATCCCTCGGGGCAACCCTATGAAAACCCTAAATACCAAGTTTTAGCCCGATTGTTAAAATAGTTTAGGCTCTAGTTGGAGGTACAGACAGACAGACGGACATTCAAAAAAAACTTTTTCAGATTCGGGGGGTCATGAAACATCGAGATTCATCGATATCTCGAGTTCAGTTTTTTTGACTATCACAATACTTTCTCTACCTGTAAGATAGCTAGAAAGTAAAAAGGATATTTAGAGTAAGAAATTAGAGTCAGGCCTTTTCTTGCTCCTGTCAAATTCAGTTAAATTTACCGTTAATTCTTGAAAATTTCTGTAATTTACTATTAAAGTTAATATCTATTACTTATTTTTCCTGATTCCTGTCAAGTACTTATTAGAAATACTTTTTTTTCCTGGCATGGTCATGTAACTATTTTATTTCAAGTTAATTACTACAAACTCCTGATCCAAATATTATTTATAAATACAGCTTCTGTTATTAAAATTAGCTTCTTACTTGGTCTAGCTAATATTCCAGATTTTAGTTTGACTCACTAGGGAGTATAGAAGCTTTAATAAAAAGAGGGCAGCAAGAGATGATGTTAAACAGGTGGACAAGAGACCTGCTACAGAAAATATAAGTGCTCTTGATGTGTAAAGAAGTGCTATAGGGCGTACTTTGTACTTATAGTTACATATTCAGCAAACATGGACATTGGATGTAAGAAAGATCAGGAAAATGTAGTCCATGGGAGTGAAGTTTTCGAGGATCATGCTAGCTGACACAAGGAGAAACAGGATTAAGAATGAGGTTGTCCTAGCAATATTTGGGATACAGGTAGTACATCAGATAGTAGAGGAAACAAGGCTGAGGTGGTATGGTCATGTAATTAGGATGGAAAAGGAAAGAAGGCCAAGGAAAATGATGGAGCTATAGTGAAAAGACCACAAGGAAGACCAAGATAGAGATGGAAGGAGCTGGACCCCTAATTTTGAAACTTGCGAAAATATTCGCTTGTGAGCTAGCTCGCAACTCATAAACTCGCAAATCGCAGGCTGTACTAAAACAGAGCTAATTTTTAAAGGTTTCTACTGTCGTGCGAGTCGGTGTAATGTTGTTTTGCTTGCGACTGAGTTTTCAATCCGATGACACTGTAAAACCATGACGTGTGCCAAAGGATTGAGGCGATGAGATGCCACAACACGCCATTATACAAGATACGTAACTGAAAGTAAACACTATTATTGTATTAAGTGCATCATATAAAACGATTTGTTTAGTTTTATTAGGAAACCATCTTCTATTTTTATATATCTAAGCTTGTTGTCGCAAAAATTTACAAGATATATGACTCTATGTAAAACCGTCTTTCAAGCAACCTCCACTTTAGCACACTTGATAGTGTGCTTAATCTAAATTCAGCTGTCCACGAGTTCGACCCCACCCCGGTTACAGTACTTTAATTTTTTTTCTGAATTTAAATCACTTTTTAGTAATTAGAATTCAGTAATATATTATTTTATTTTTGCAACTATTTTTAAAACATAAATATGCCCTAAATGTTTTACTATGCGAATAATAATAAGCTTGCTTAGCATTTTTTTTAAATGTGTACATTTTTATGTCATAAAACCCATTAATTTAATTTTAAATAATCACCTACATACAAAATTTCAAAATTAATGTATATCTTAGACTCTGATGTGGGCCTACCGTTTTTAATTTACTACCTTTCTAAATTATTTTTAAGTACTCTTATGTTAGTCTACGTAGGCTCAAATACCTTGTATACTTCTATAAAAAATATTTAAAACAAATTATATGCTTACTAATATGATCATTTAAAATTAAAGTTTAAAGTCTGATAAATAAAAAAAAATAGAGATGACATGATTTGAACACACAAACTCTAGAATATGAGATGGTCCTTCTACCGACTCAGCCAAATTGACTGTAAAACATATTTGAAAAATTTAAAATTTATAATGATGTTTTCACCCAAACAAATATTTTTATTGAAGGATTGCATAAAGTGTACAAAGCAATCATATTTTTTTCTTCTGTAAACCTATTTTGTACAATGGTAGGTTTATTTCAACAAAATCACTATCAGAAAGCTGCAACCGAAGAGGGGGATGGCATCCATTTTGTTATTTTATCGCCTATTCAACAGACAAGGCCTCTCTCGCAAAGTGTGAGGCTGGCGATTAGAATCCGCTCGCTATTCGATCGTGTGACATCAGTTTTCGCAGCGCAAAATTAGCGGTTTGCGAGATTGTGTGCGAGATGAGAGAAATACGCTAGCGAATCTCTACTCGCACGTTTCAAAATTAGGGTCCCTGATAACAGCAAGGGTGTGAGTGAGAGGAGAAGAGTGTAAGCTAATAAAGAAGGGAGATGGAGACATTTTTTTAAACAGACCTATAGAAACGGTAATTATTATGCCTACTAATTACAGTTTGGGAATGTCTTAACATTACTCTTTTTCTTAAGCACCGCATCTTACTACCTTGCTCGGGCTATATGCCAATATACTAATTATGCTAATGTGTTATGGATTATGAAGGTTTAATTTAGAAGAAGTGTACCTCATTTTCCGGGAGGGAGAGTGGAAAACCATTTATGAAAAGCCACCCTCAATACACCTGACCTGGATTAAACCCCAATCTCCCTGTCTTTAGCAGTCTAGTCTATTGCGAGGGTATCACCTTGAACCATGAGGCCACTGAAGCAGGTAACACTACTGTTAGTTCCTCTTTATTAAATTTCCTGATTGATATAATTATAACAATTACCTAATGCTTGTTACCACTTATACACTTATTTACATTTTAATTATGTTAGTTACTTCTTTGGGTCAAGCCTCTACCTAACTTTATTTTTTATTTTTTAACAAAATATCTATTTGTACCTATTAATAAAAATTAATTTAGCACATTTTTTAATTGATTATAAATTCAAGATAATGACCTGTAATAGAGCTGCTTTTCGTTAATTAAATATGAACTGTTTGGTACTTTAAAGCATCTAAGCATATTCATAATTTTGTCTTTCGTGTATTAATACATAATACTAGGAAATTTATTGTATGTATGTATGTTGCTTGGATTCAAATACATGTTGAAAAAAGTGATAAACACTTATTTGCATTTTTTTTAAGTATATTTTGTATTGTGAATTCTCACTGGTCTTTTTTTCCATACAATGATTTGTAAAATAATACAATGAGTTAGCTTATTTGTACAACATATAATATTGTTTGTTTATCATAGTTTGAGATGATTGATTTCCATAACAACAACATTGGGTTAAGCCATTCAGAACAATATCGTTGGCTACAAGTCTTGTACCAGGTTGGAGTATTTGTATCTCGGTCATCTGTGAACATAATCAAAATTCATCAAATTTGGCTAATGTGCCTTCTCCAGGTATGTTATAATAATTTTCAAATCAATTAAATTAGCTCATCATTCAGTTAACTGGCCCATATCATTATACTCACTTGCGACACTAGCTCTAGGGCCTACTACTTCTATCCCTATAACACACTTTTTATTACCAATATTTTCTATAGATAGTTAGGTCTCTGTATCCCCCCATCCCCAGAATACCTTATCAATCAAATACTATTTATTTTATATATTTATTTGAATATACCATAAGTTGCCTAGTATTATCCCTTTAGGGTATCCAGAGTATAAAGATAAGTATTAAAGTAGTTAACATGTTATAGTAAAATTACATCATTTTGGGCCGATCTTATGACTACCGGATAAATACTGCAATCGGGAGGTTAAAGTTATCAACCAGATAAATGTTATTGACCACTTTAATATTTTAAGTGTATTATATGGACTGATTTTACCTGCCAATAGCTATTTGCAGGATAAATATATTTTAATGTAGACCAAGCATGGTTGGTACGTTGTCTGACCTCATTCCTTGGCCTACCAGTGATCCAACATGGCGGAATACTTCCCTGTGCTGTTGCATGGAGTTAGCGAAATAATTAAAATTATTAATGACATCAAAGAAATAGGCGAGTAAGAACCAACTTATCTAACAAAAATATATCTAGAAATCTACTATTGTGTACAGTGATAAGGAATTTAAGGGTGTTCCAGTGGTTGAAAAAATTGACTTACTAAAAATTCAATTCTAAGTGATCAATTATGATAGAGTGGGGTGAAATAACCTCCCCTCCAACCCCTCCAAGACCAATGACCACGATGGCAGGTAATATTATTGTCATTGCCAGTGAGTTTTCTTTGGAGGGGGGAGTTTTCATTCCGTCTTTAGATGTTTATCGTGTACTAAGAAATGTGTACTTAGGTCCTTGTTCCTGACTAATCTGCAATAAGTGACAGTTGTGATGGCTAGCATACAGCCTTCTCTCTCTAGGTTTAATTTCTCCCTCTAATGCTACCCTACAGCTTTTCTCTGGTAAGAAGGGGGGGGGGGGGGAGGGCGTTAACTCAGTTAACCAGTGACTAATATAAGCCTGTCTGGGTTAGCTGAATCGTTGTAGTTCGGGAATTTCCTCTTTATAAAATAAAAACTAATTGAAGGCATTTTATATTATTTCTTACATTTTCAACTTATTATAAACGTGCACTTTATTAACCAACTAATTATATAGAGCATGAATTACAAACTAGCTTACTCCATAACAGTCGCGAGATCCCAGCTGTCAAATCGTCACTGCGAGAGGAAAATCCCAATTTTATCGAACGTGCAGGAAATCAACCAAATACTCTTGGTTCAGAATAAGACCAAATAAGACAATTATTATCACATTATTTAAAGGAAGTCATCTACTATAGTACACATAATATGTTGTTTAATGAAAACATAGAAAACTAAAATATATTTTACTTTTTTCACTAACAGTGATGTCAAAGTTCAAATCTTATTCAAATTAATTGGGAGAGGTTTTAATCCTAACTATAAATTAAAACGTTAAAACGCCCTTGTTTTAAATTATGATCAAATAAAATCTATCAACAAAATATGTGTATTCCCATGGTTAATTTTGTGTTGGTTCCCCTCGGGGCCAGCTTTAAGAATTTATAGGCCATGAGCCCTCACTTTTTTAAGGCACCTTTTTGTAGAGTATGTGTTTTTAAAACTTTTTTTTATGGACTGCATCATTTTAAAATGGTTAAATTAGCTAATTAGAGGTGGTTAATTGAAGTTATAAAGAATTAGTTGATAAAATAAAATACCGTAAACTCGCGATTTTATAAAAATGGGAGAATACATAAAAACAATAGTTTCTCTCGTTGTAAGTACACGTTAAGTTTAAATATTTGTTATGACCAGTTACAGGATCTTTAAGGGTTTCTAAGAGGTTAAACAAATCGACTTCTTAAAAATTAATCACAAGTGATCAATTATGATTGATAGATTGGGGTAGAATAACCTCCCCCCTCACCACCCTGATACCCCTTCCCAGATCGAATGACCACGGTAGAAGGTAATATTATTGGCCCTCTGAATTTTTTTTTTCAAAGCAATGGTGTATTGTTTTTGCTATAAATGAGTATCAAATTATCTATAGGAAGTTACTCTAGTAAATATATTTTTAATATGGACTAAAACGTATTTTAAGCATCTGCAAATAATATCATTGAAAACTAAAATGACATTTTTCGGTGACAGTGAAGTTGAGCTTCAAATCTTATTTAAAATCATTGGGAAGGGTGGAAGGAGGGGCTAGCTCTAAATTACATTTTTGAATAAACCTTTTGTTAAAACTTATGGATTTTTTTTATCAACAATCAGTATATTTGAGCCTGATCATCTATTGTCCCCCAATGGTCAGTTGAATCCTTAGAAACAGGTGTGTCGTCTCGTATTTTCTATTTTTAATGTGATATTTATTTTTGATGTAAATAAATAATTATTGAATATAAAGTTGGTCAAGCAAGGCTATATATTTCAGTTGTCTTTTTGATGATGGTTTGAAGCAGCATAGAGAAAGGATTTAGGCCTAGTAGAATAGTGATAATTTTTACTTTCTCTCTATCTTACAGGTAGAGAAAGTATGGTGATCGTCAAAAAATTCGAACTCGAGATTTTGATGAATTTTGACGTTTCATGACTTCCTAAATCCGAAAAAGTGGTTTTTGAATTTCCGTCAGTCTGTCTGTCTGTCTGTCTGTACCTCCAACTAGAGCCTAAACTATTTTACCGATTGAGCTGAAACTTGATATCTAGGGTTTTCATAGGGTTGCCCCGAGGGGTTTTTGGAATTGGATATCTACCCCTAAAATTAAGGGTAGTTTACTGAAGGGAAAAAAGAGAAAAAATCGATTTTCTCAAAATCGGCTCTAACGATTTTGATTACATTTCGTTTATGAACATTAATAAATATTCCAAACAAAATGGCTACTCTCGATATTTCGGCAAAATGGCTTTAAGGGCTCCGGTCTGATGCGTAAATTAACATTTTTTATAATAGCTCCGAAACTATTTGAGATATGAAATAACTTAGCATTACAAATATGTATATATATTTATAATACAAATATTTTATTCGAAACATATTTTTATAAAATCAATAATTTTCAATCTATACACAATTATATATATATTTTTAGCTTTTTGGATATTAAAGCTTAAGTATTGCGATCGTAAAAAAAACTAACCTGAAATGTTGATGGATTTCGACGTCTCATGACCCCCCGAACCCTAAAAAATAGTCTTTTCAATGCCGTCTGTCTGTGTGTCTATTAAAACTTAAAATTAAGGGTAGTTTACTGAAGGGCAAAAAGAGAAAAAGTCGATTTTCTCAAAATCGGCTCTAACGATTTTGATTAAATTTCATTTATAAACATTAATAAATATTCCAAACAAAATGGCTACCCTCAATATTTCGGCAAAATGGCTTTAAGGGCTCCGGTCTGATGCGTCAATTAACATTTTTTTAAATAGCTCCGAAACTATTTGAGATATGAAATTACTTAGCATTACAAATATGTATATATATTTATAATACAGATATTTTATCCGAAACATATTTTTATAAAATCAATAACTTTCAATCTATACGCAATTATATGAATTTTTTAACTTTTTGGACATTAAAGTTTAAGTATTGCGACCGTAAAAAAAAAACTAACCTGAAATGTTGATGGATGTCGACGTCTCATGACCCCCCCGAACCCTAAAAAATAGTCTTTGCAATGCCGTCTGTCTGTGTGTCTATAAAAACTTAAAATTAAGGGTAGTTTACTGAAGGGCGAAAAGAGAAAAATTTGGTTTTCTCAAAATCTGCTCAAACGATTTTGATTAAAATTCGTATCTAGGCGTTGATTAAGATTATAAATAAACTGGCTATTTTCATTTTCCTATGAAAATGATTTTTAGGGTACATTACAGAAGCGTTAATTTCCATATCTCCACAACTATTGGAGAAACTACAACTTATCATTGCAAAATTGTAGGACTATTAGAAATAAAAAACTTTTATTTGACATATATTTTTATAAAAGCAGCAGTTTTTGAGATATTTGCAAATATATTAATACAATTTTGTGAGCTTTAGTTGTAAACATATACTACTTAAGTCTTAACGCAATAATTCTCCAATGCCATAGAGTAATTAAATATAAGTATCTAAAAAAGTATGTTATTTTTCCTTAAATCTCTTAGGATAAATGTTTGCATAGCAATGATCTATATCCATTTTAGACTCAATAGTCAATATTTACATTTTTTATTGGTCAAAATGTATAAATGAATAATTAAATATCAATGCGATGACTTGAAGATCTGCAACACCTTATAAAATGTTAAAATTTTAACGAGAAATCGAAATTTGAATACGAAGTGTTGACCCTTGTGGAAGACATTAAACTGTTTGAAATGCTCTTAGGTGGACAAAGATGCACCTCTTTTCTCATTGATTCTATATCATTGTATATTATTTTATGCGTGTTCTTATGTGGAGTGGTGATGATACAATGTACATTATTCCGTTCAGAAATCTTACGAGTTTATAGAAAGAGAGAGAAAGTCTGTGCGGTGTGCCGTTACCATTTATTTCTATGATAACAATGATTACACATTTTCTATAATGTTGCCCAAATTTAACTTTTATTTCAGATTTCTATTATATGAATTTGAATATCACATCATTATTTCTTTGAACTATATATCAAGGGTTGGGAACGTTTGGCTCCAGAGCCAAATGCGGGTCCTAACCAGAAAAATAGCTGCTCTTTTCATGAGCTGTAACTCCTTAAATATACAAATATAAGCTGTTCTTATATAATCATGTTTTCCAACATACCCTTCAAGGTGACATTTGTAGCAATGACTCATCCATAGTTATTACTAATGTTACAGCTCGGTGTATAACATTGGACTCAGATCCTTAAAATCATCCAAAATCAATATTCAATATAATAAATTTGCATAAATTATACTCATAGGCCTACCCCCTTTTGGGGTAAGAACTAATTGCCTACCAATTTTCAGCTTCCTACTAGGCTTTATGCTTTTCAAGATATTTTTTAGCTGGACAGAGGATCTCAACTGACAATTATTATTATAGGGAGGATTCATAAAATAGAACTATTTTTAATTCTACTATTTTATTACATAGACATTTTTAACAAATTGTAGCAGAGATCAAGGAATGTAAAAAATAGTGCAGCAGAACATAATTTTAAGATGCCTAATCTACAAAATTAACACTGTGAAATCTAAATCAAGAAAATATTGGATTTAGAACTCATTTCAAAAATATTGCTCATTTAACTCTGACATAGGCAATGTTCGATAAAAAATTATTCATTCAAACAAAGAGTTTTCACCAATAATAGATAGATAAATATCCTAAATTATTATTATGATAATAATAAACATTAATCATCAGAGTAGCAACGTTTTTCATGTGTTTAGTAGGCCCTACGCATCATTAACAGTATCTCTTTCATGATTTTACTATTATGATAAATAGGCCTACATTATAAAAATAATAAATGCAACAGAAGTTTCAAACACCATACAAATCAATACAAATATTTAAAGTGTTAAAAGCATGGCCCTATTTTTCTATTGACCACACTAGGTAAACACCCTGGCAAGGGTGCGGTGTGTGTGTGTGTGTGGGGGGGGGGGAGTGGGGAGCAAGGACATAATTGATGACACAACGAAGCTCTGCTTGGGCACAACAAGTAAAATAAAAATAATAACAGTGCTGATAAAGAATAATTTAAAAAACAGGGCCTACATTATTGTCCTACATTGATCGCTAACAGAATATAATTAGAAAAATTAGCAAAAATTACTATTTATAAATATAAATACATTCTAGCTTAGTGAAAAATATGAAACGGCAAAATAGTTTGAATTTTCTATATGGATCACAGCGTTATTTAAAACCACTATAAATTAAAAATAAGATAAAAATTATTTATCTAACAAAATAAAAATTAAATTGTACAAACATTATTGAAATGATACCTTTCTTTGTAACAGAGTAAATGTTTAGCTGTTAAAAAATAGTTTATACAATTGTAATTGAATCTTGATACTCTCAACTGTGGTAAGTTAATAAAAAAAAACTACTTCTCACAGTTAATAGTTTAAGGAAACCAATGTGATTAACTCATTCATTTAAAACGCTAAACTCTATTACAATGTCACTTTTTAAAATTTAAAACAGCCAGAAACTACTATTATGAGCGATAACATGGTTTCATATCAAATATCCCAATTAACTATTCCCTTATTAAAGACTTTGACAACCATAAGATAAGCAAATGTTAAGATGGAGCAATGGGTAGGGCTGTAGGCTATACATAGTTTCAGTCTTTCAGCTTAATCTCATGGATTGGTTATGATAAAAACAACTTTGTAAGTCCATGTTAGATTATCAAATATTTTCTAAGCTTGTATGGTTAAATGTGACCAAATAATTGACACAAAAATATTATTTATAATATTGTATTTAAAAAAAAAGGTAGTGGCTGGATTTTTACCTGACCAAGGAAACAAAAATAGATATTGTAGGTGGTAAACACTTACCCTCCCTCACAACAGTCAAGTGCATAGGAGTGATGATCTCATTCTTCATCAATGAAGACAACAAACTGGATACAAACGATTGCTGCTTCACAACAATCAAGTGCGTAGGAGCTGTGATCTCATCAAGGAAAACAACACATACAGGATATAAACAATGACTTCTTCACAACAATCAAGTCCATAGGAGCTTTGATCTCATTTTTCATCAAGGAGGACAACACAAACAGGATATAAACAATGGCTTCTTCACAACAATCAAGTGCATAGGAGCTTTGATCTCATTCTTCATCAATGAAGACAACAAAAACAGGATATAAACAATGGTTTCTTCACAACAATCAAGTTCATAGGAGCTGTGATCTCATTCTTCATCAAGAAAGACAACAAAAACAAGATATAAAAAATGGCTTCCTTACAACACTCAATTAAAAAGGAGTGGCGATCCCCATTTTCACAAAGTAAGACAATATAAAGGTAGGTAGACATTGGCTTCCTGACAACATTAACTCGCATAGGAATGGTGTTTATATGGTACTTTATTAGTTATTGCATATTTCGTGCTTTTATATTTATTATGACATTCACTGTAATGGAAGTTATTCTTTATCTGAACTCTATCGCACATATTCATATATCTTTACACTTAAATACTTTTAAATATTAATTTTTCATTCATTTAATATCATTTTTAAATGTGAATTATAATATTTTATGATTGTGTGAGGTCTTTCTCATTAGGTTCGAGATTATCGTTAGTAGATTTAGATTTTCCTCCTATTTTTTTCTGCCTTCGCATCCAATATATATTGTGGATCCCGTATTTTCGATTTTTGTTTCACCCTACTATCCAAAATCTCTGGTAGCATACATTGCATAAAAAATTCCGTAAGTTTCGGTTACATTATATTGTTCCATAACTCCACATTTTTTGGAATACGCTCCACAAAAAAGTGTCTCTCTGTGAGAACAATAAAATCACAATATTCCCTTCCGGTAATATTTAGTTGACCTTGTATCTGGTAATAATATTTGTGAGTTTTTTAAAGTGTAAGTATGCCCTTATTTATCTCTAAACAAAAATCCATATAGCAGCCATTACTTTTGCCAACTTATTCCTCTTGCGAGATTGACTCAGTGGAGGCTTTTTAGCCATTTAAAATTAAACACATATTTGTAAACGTTAGTGGTGATGGCAAATTTGCCTTAAATTTGTAGCATTAACAATGAAATTCAAACTTCTATAAGAAATAATTTGCCATAAAAGATGGACGTTCTATAGAGTGACTAAGTGCATCTATCTATATTACTAAAATGGCCAAGTGAATCTTTCCACCAAAGAATTGCGAAAAGAAGAAAATATTTTACAGTACCACAATTTAGGCAATGACTCTCCTCTCTCTTACTAATGACATGCCCTCCGCTCCCCATCCCCTATTCCAAGCTGTCACTGGACAGAACGACAAAGAGATTATTTGTTGATACTTTTGGGTGAGTAAGGAGAAGGGATTGTTTAAAGAATGAGAATTTGGAGTATTCCAGCAGAAGGGGGTGTAGGGGGTGGGGAGGGAAGGAGACGTTACACAAAAGTCCTGTAAGAATTAGCTAAAGTATGGTCAAGGTAAACAGCTTTTGCCCGTAAAATTGTGTTGAGCGAGGTAATGATTCAAAGCTGTGGACAGCATGAGTTTGAAAAGTAGGTATTAAAAAAAGCTTCCTCATAGAGGAAATAAATGGTACGGCACACCGCACAGACTTTCTCTCTCTTTCTATAAACTCGTAAGATTTCTGAACGGAATAATGTACATTGTATCATCACCACTCCACATAAGAACACGCATAAAATAATATACAATGATATAGAATCAATGAGAAAAGAGGCGCATCTTTGTCCACTTAAGAACATTTCAAACAGTTTAATGTCTTCCACAAGGGTCAACACTTCGTATTAAAATTTCGATTTTTGGTTAAAATTTTAACATTTTATAAGGTTTTGCAGATCTTCAAGTTATCGCATTGATATTTAATTATTCATTTGTACATTTTGACCAATAAAAAATGTAAATATTGACTATTGAGTCTAAAATGGAGATTGATCATTGCTATGCAAACATTTCTCCTAAGAGATTTAAGGAAAAATAACATACTTTTTTAGATACTTATATTTAATTACTCTATGGCATTGGAGAATTATTGCGTCAAGACTTAAATAGTATATGTTTACAACTAAAGCTCACAAAATTGTATTAATATATTTGCAAATATCTCAGAAACTGCTGCTTTTATAAAAATATATGTCAAATAAAAGTTTTTTATTTCTAATAGTCCTACAATTTTGCAATGATAAGTTGTTTAGTTTCTCGAATAGTTGTGGAGATACGGAAATTAACGCTTCTGTAATGTACCCTAAAAATCATTTTCATAGGAAAATGAAAATAGCCAGTTTATTTATAATCTTAATCAACGCCTAGATACGAATTTTAATCAAAATCGTTTGAGCAGATTTTGAGAAAACCAAATTTTTCTCTTTTCGCCCTTCAGTAAACTACCCTTAATTTTAAGTTTTTATAGACACACAGACAGACGGCATTGCAAAGACTATTTTTTAGGGTTCGGGGGGTCATGAGACGTCGACATCCATCAACATTTCAGGTTAGTTTTTTTTACGATCGCAATACTTAAGCTTTAATGTCCAAAAAGCTAAAAATATATATATAATTGCGTATTGATTGAAAATTATTGATTTTATAAAAATATGTTTCGAATAAAATATTTGTATTATAAATATATATACATATTTGTAATGCTAAGTAATTTCTTATCTCAAATAGTTTCGGAACTATTATAAAAAATGTTAATTGACGCATCAGACCGGAGCCCTTAAAGCCATTTTGCCGAAATATTGAGAGTAGCCATTTTGTTTGGAATATTTATTAATGTTTATAAATGAAATTTAATCAAAATCGTTAGAGCCGATTTTGAGAAAATCGACTTTTTCTCTTTTTTCCCTTCAATAAACTACCCTTAATTTTAGGGGTAGATATCCAATTCCAAAAATCCCTCGGGGCAACCCTATGAAAACCCTAGATATCAAGTTTCAGCTCAATCGGTAAAATAGTTTAGGCTCTAGTTGGAGGTACAGACAGACAGACGGAAATTCAAAAACCACTTTTTCGGATTCAGGAAGTCATGAAACGTCAAAATTCATCAAAATCTCGAGTTCGATTTTTTTGACGATCACCATACTTTCTCTACCTGTAAGATAGAGAGAAAGTAAAAATCAAGTACCTAATAACTCTGAACTGATTCACAATATGTTTGAAATACATATAAAAATTTTAAACAGTAAGATCAAAAGAAACTAAATCATTACAAAAGGCTATATAAAAATGTAATTTTTAAATGTAATAATAAATATTAAATATTTTATAAAGTAATAAGGCGATCATACTGTAATCTTTACAAGATCATCTTTAACAAGTCATTATGACAGTTTCAAAATTTCCGCTACTTAAAATTAAAATTTTTTGAGATGCCTACTAATCTAATTCCTTTAATTAAAACGTCAATTTAATCGAATTAAAAATTATTAAAAGTTAAAAAAAATATTTTCGAAATTATAACACAGCCAGATAGGCCTACTGTTATTTGGAGCCAACAGTTCAATTTCTGTAAAAAGTTTTGAGACTTCAATACCTATAAGCTTAGTTACCCTTTTTCAAAGCAAACTGTGAATGAAGTGTTGTACCATGACTTTCAATACAAATAAATATTGAATAATCACGACACTTGTAAGCACTAGCCAACATAGCTTAGTTGGTAGGGCCAAACATATGATTCTACAAGTATAAAGATCACAGGTTCAAATCATTTCACAATCTTTTTTTATCTTATTGAAAACATTAACTTTCTAAACCATATAGTGAATGGATTCAAAGGTGTATTTTATTTTATTTATAAATATTTTTGACCAACTGAATTGAATTCGAATAAAATCTCATGTGTAAAAGAAATTTTGAATTGTATCCGAATTGAATCTTATGCTTAAAAATTGAATTATATACTCTTTTTTTTTTTCCTGGATTGAAACTGATATTTATAAAAATAAATGGTACGGCACACCGCACAGACTTTCTCTCTCTTTCTATAAACTCGTAAGATTTCTGAACGGAATAATGTACATTGTATCATCACCACTCCACATAAGAACACGCATAAAATAATATACAATGATATAGAATCAATGAGAAAAGAGGCGCATCTTTGTCCACCTAAGAACATTTCAAACAGTTTAATGTCTTCCACAAGGGTCAACACTTCGTATTAAAATTTCGATTTCTGGTTAAAATTTTAACATTTTAAAAGGTGTTGCAGATCTTCAAGTCATCGCATTGATATTTAATTATTCATTTATACATTTTGACCAATAAAAAATGTAAATATTGACTATTGAGTCTAAAATGGAGATAGATCATTGCTATGCAAACATTTCTCCTAAGAGATTTAAGGAAAAATAACATACTTTTTTTAGATACTTACTTATATTTAATTACTCTATGGCATTGGAGTATTATTGCGTTAAGACTTAAGTAGTATATGTTTACAACTAAAGCTCACAAAATTGTATTAATATATTTGCAAATATCTCAGAAACTGCTGTTTTTATAAAAATATATGTCAAATAAAAGTTTTTTATTTCTAATAGTCCTACAATTTTGCAATGATAAGTTGTTTAGTTTCTCCAATAGTTGTGGAGATACGGAAATTAACGCTTCTGTAATGTACCCTAAAAATCATTTTCATAGGAAAATGAAAATAGCCAGTTTATTTATAATCTTAATCAACGCCTAGATACGAATTTTAATCAAAATCGTTTAAGCAGATTTTGAGAAAACCAAATTTTTCTCTTTTCGTCCTTCAGTAAACTACCCTTAATTTTAAGTTTTTATAGACACACAGACAGACGGCATTGCAAAGACTATTTTTTAGGGTTCGGGGGGTCATGAGACGTCGACATCCATCAACATTTCAGGTGAGTTTTTTTTTTACGGTCGCAATACTTAAACTTTAATGTCCAAAAAGTTTAAAAAATTCATATAATTGCGTATATATTGAAAGTTATTGATTTTATAAAAATAAGTTTCGGATAAAATATCTGTATTATAAATATATATACATATTTGTAATGCTAAGTAATTTCATATCTCAAATAGTTTCGGAGCTATTTAAAAAAATGTTAATTTACGCATCAGACCGGAGCCCTTAAAGCCATTTTGCCGAAATATTGAGGGTAGCCATTTTGTTTGGAATATTTATTAATGTTTATAAATGAAATTAAATCAAAATCGTTGGAGCCGATTTTGAGAAAATCGACTTTTTCTCTTTTTGCCATTCAGTAAACTACCCTTAATTTTAAGTTTTTATAGACACACGGACAGACGGCATTGCAAAGACTATTTTTAAGGGTTCGGGGGGTCATGAGACGTCGACATCCATCAACATTTCAGGTTAGTTTTTCTTACGGTCGCAATACTTAAGCTTTAATGCCCAAAAAGTTAAAAATATATATATAATTGCGTATATATTGAAAGTTATTGATTTTATAAAAATATGTTTCGAATAAAATATTTGTATTATAAATATATATACATATTTGTAATGCTAAGTAATTTCATATCTCAAATAGTTTCGGAGCTATTATAAAAAATGTTAATTTACGCATCAGACCGGAGCCCTTAAAACGATTTTGCCGAAATATTGAGAGTAGCCATTTTGTTTGGAATATTTATTTATGTTCATAAATGAAATTTAATCAAAATCGTTATAGCCGATTTTGAGAAAATCGACTTTTTCTCTTTTTGCCCTTCAGTAAACTACCCTTAATTTTAGGGGTAGATATCCAATTCCAAAAACCCCTCGGGCAACCCTATGAAAACCCTAGATATCAAGTTTCAGCTCAATCGGTAAAATAGTTTAGGCTCTAGTTGGAGGTACAGACAGACAGACAGACAGACAGACAGACGGAAATTCAAAAACCACTTTTTCGGATTCAGGAAGTCATGAAACGTCAAAATTCATCAAAATCTCGAGTTCGATTTTTTTGACGATCACAATACTTTCTCTACCTGTAAGATAGAGAGAAAGTAAAAAAATTGGATCTAATATTTTATATAAAAAACTGGTTCAAATCAAATCATTTACTTTAGGCCTATAGTGTTTTAAATCAAATTTGTGTTGAATATTCTATTTCGATAAGTTTTTGAATCCAATCCAATAATAAAATATATCAAAACATTTTAGTAGTCACTTTGTAAACATTTTAGGTTCACTAAAAATAATGTGATCAATAGACCTATCCTTAAAAGGTTGAATAACACATAATGAAGACTAGTCACCATGGCAATGTATATTTCAACTCCCACATAATAGTTATCAGATACCTCTCGATAAAAATGTGAAGGCTAAACACATTTTATCCGGCTGATAAACTATCTGGCCGAAATAAGAAGCATTTTTAACTCATCAGCCAGATAAAAAAAAAATATCGGCAAGATTAATATTTATCCAGGAGTCATAAGACTGGCCCTTAGTGAACTTGTTATATATATAAATAATCACTCTATACAACTTACCTGTAAAATTCATGGTAAACACAACTTGTGTTATCTATTATTCACTTTAAAGTTTAAACTGTGCTAGCTGATAAATTATTATAATATTTGACACTATTGATGTTAGAAATGCTCAAAAATGATGCATTCTTATGAATTAACTATTTTACTGGCAATTTTTGAGAGTTAACGTCTTCAAATTTAACATGAATATTAATTTTTAACTGAGTTTATTTTGCATGTGAATGACTTTTTATAATTCATTAAATGCTCCTTCACCAACCATATATTGCATATTGCTATGAACAGGATATACAAAATTTGGTACCTCATTACAAAAAAATTCCTTAATTTTGGTGGTGATTATGTTGAAAAGTAGATTAAAGTATCTAGAATTAAATAAAAATAAAATTGTTTATTTAAAAATTTAGTCCATCCAGATGGTACTTACTTTGTGGATGCTCGTCATATATAATACTAAAAGAAAAACTGGAAAAGGTTTGTTAAATGAACAGGTTGAATGGTTTATAAAAAGGCGAGTAGAGCATTGGACTTAATAATATGTTGGAACTTTAAAGATTATCGAGGTGGATTGATACAAGGAAAGAACACTACAAATGAGATAGTAGAGGAAGTTTGTGTGTGCTATAGCCCCTCACCAATAAAATAACTAGTGTTGGAATACTTGAATAAGTGTAATAGACGGGAAATATTATGTAATGTATACAATGCAGAGAGGTGTCCCACCAATGACCAATGGAGTGATATTATCATAAGATTAGAGCTTCTCCATAGGTGGGTAAAAAGTATGATGAAGTTTAAAAAGATGGCATGCAAGTGAGGTATAGTGAGATTTTTTATATAATTAAACTTCACTGTATGGGATTGTACTGAGAGGGGAGATAATTGAAAATGCTGTCATCTTTTACTTAGACTAAATATTTCATGGTTTGTATCTTGACCAGATGCAATAAGGGTATTTTACTTTACCATCAGTGGTTTTCCATCCTCTTTAGAGCCCAATTTTGGGTGCATTATCTCTAAATATTCTTCTCATCCTGCGTTTTTGTGATTAGTTGATGTAGGAGTGCTATTTTTGGAGAAACTCAAAGGGCATTAAGCATTATAGAACTAAAGGAAATTAAAATATTTCAATTTTGTGTTTATTATTATTATTATAAATTTTGTTTTGATCTTTATAAAAATAGACATCAAATATATAAATTCTTATTTTAAAATTCTGCTGAATAAATGTTTGCATGGGGACTTAAAATTATTCCACCTAGAATTACAAATAATCCTATATAATAAGCCTAGCCACAGAAGCTGTAATGCATAGGAAGTTTTACTTCTATCAAGTTATAAAAATAAAATTATTTTCATCTTTCAATTAGTGCAAATCGACACCTTGTCATTTGTTTGAATCAAAATATTTTAAACAATTTTCTTTAAAGCTGTAATCTAAAAGCATTTGTAGAGGATTTAATGCAAATTTGAATTAACTATGTGATTTTTATTTCCCCCTAGTTTCTAAATGTTGTCTTTTTCACCTTCCAAGTGGTCTATGAATTTGTGCCACATCTTTGGATCATCTTCGCCATTGTTTTTTGGGAAGGGCTTTTAGGAGGAGCTGCTTATGTGAACACTTTCTACAGAATATCAACAGAGGCAAGTGACTTTTTTTACTTCATCCAAATATATAATAAAATACTATTTACATTGGTAATATATACCCTATAATTTTTTATGTCATTGTTATTTTGAGTGTATTGTCAACACTAGAGATGGTGCAGACTACGAGTCCTAAGGTAAAATGGGACGTTTATTGTCAGGATTCAAGCTGGGGATAAACTAATCATGATTCATTTGTTTGTGTGTTTTGTGTTTTGCGTGTGTGCATGAATGTGTGTGTCAGAGCTATGTTAATTACACATATATATTTAGACTTTGATGCTGTGCCAAGTACATAATAATTGTGACCTTTGTTTAAAAAAAAATTTTTAATTCTTAAGGCTTGCTATTTGATATAAGTACTAATAGGTTTGAGTAATAAGATAAACCATTTTATTTCACTCTGATAATGTCAAAGATTAAAAATTTAATAATACCACATTTTACCATCATTGATTAAATTTGTGGTATGATACATACACTTAAAATAAACACTATCTCTAATTAATTTTATCATTTTTATAAAACAATATCTGGATTGATCAAAACTTATCTATTGTGCTTTACTTAGCACTATATTTTGTCAAAATCTTTAGCACTTTAATATCCATTTCCAATTTATTTATGTTTTATGTAACATAATGGTTGGTCTTCACTAAAACTTTCTCTATGGGTTTTTTTAAGCTTGAAATGTATTTCATACAATGAATACCTATTAATAGCATCATAATCATCATCATCATCATCATCATCATCAACTGTTTCCGGCTTGTGGCTGGGTCAGTTTAGTAAAATGCCTCCGTCATTCTCTATTCTTCCACCAGTCTTCCTCCTTTAATTTCTTCCATTCTTATCCTCTCACTTGAACACTTTATATTATCTGCTCCTTCCATCTCTTGCTTGGCCTACCTTGTGGTTTATTTCTTACATGCTTCATTTCCAATATTTTCTTGGCATCCTCACTATTTCCTGGATAACTTCATTCCTAATCTTTTTTCTCCTCGTGACAACTAACATACTCCTCACAAACTTTATTCCCGTGGCTTCCACTTTCCTAGTCTCTCTTACATTCATTGACCATGTTTCTGCAGCATATGGACAATGGGTACAAAGTACGCCCTCTACAACACTTCCTTACATTTCAAGAGCACTTCTTTTCTCCATAGCAGGTCTCTTACACACCTATAGAACAACTCTCCCTGCTGTCCTCTTCATATTAAATCCTCTCTACTTCCACCTTTCTTCTCAATCACGCTTCCAAGATATTTTACTTTCTGTACTTTTCTCAGCTCTAGTCCATCCAACCTTATAGCTTACTAGGCCTTACCCTCTTCCTTGTCATTACCATCACTTCACACTTTTCCATGCCAAATTTTATTCCACTCTCCTTCACTTCCTCATTCCATTCTTGTAGTTGTTCCTGTACTTCCTCTTCCTCCTCCCCCTTCCTTCTCTTCATATACCATCAAGTCATCAGCAAACATCATGGCTTTCATTCTTTCCTCCCCGATTTTTCCTGCCACTTTGTTCATGACCATTTCCATTACCATTACAAATAGTAATGATGTAAGGACACTCCCCTGTTTCAATCCAGTTTTTATTTGGAACCACTCTGTCCTTCCATTCTTTCTGAAAATTGACACCTGGACACGTGAATCGAACCAGGTGTCATTTTTCAATTTTCAGAATATGATATCCAGATGGAGTAATCCTAACTAAAAGGCTAAATAATAGCTTTGACTATTTGATACTTCCATTCTTTGTCTTAACTCTTGCTATCCTCATACATGTTTTTCACTCTCATTACAACTCCTCTTTCATTTCAGCCTCCTTCATTGCTTTCCAAACTTTATTTGTATCCATGCTATCATATGCCTTCTCCACATCCATAAATACCATTACCAAGTCTTTCCTATATTCATACCTTCTTTCCAACAACTGTTGTATGGCAAAGATTAAGTCTATTGTAGACCCCTGTTCACTAAATTCGTGCTGTTCCTCTCTCTACCTTCCTTAATTTTTATTTCTTATTCTCTTTTCCAGTACCTTCTCATATATTTTTGTACAGTGGCACATCAATGTTATGCCCCTATAATTTGTCCACCTCTTCCTATCTCCTTTCTTGAAAATTTGTATTACAACTCCCTTTTTTAAGTCTTCCGGTACCTTGTTCTCCTTCCAAACCACTCTCAGCACCCTGTATAACCATTGTATACCTAATTCGGCTGCTGCTTTTATCTTTTCCACAGTCATTTCGTCCACACTTGGTATTTTTCCTTCTTTCCTCTTTCAGGTTGAACATTTTCTCAAAATATCTTATCCATAGTTCCTGTTCTTCCTCTCCTGTTTTCATAGTTCTTCCTTCTCCATCTATCATTTTAATTTATTGTCTTTTCTATCTCCTCCTGTTTTTTACTTGGCTATATAACACAATCTTACTTCCTTCCATGTCCCGTTCCAGCATGTCTGTCCATTTTTGCATCTAATCCTTCCTGGTTTCCCACACAACTCGCTTCACTCTTTTCCTCTTCTCCCATATTCTTCCTTTTTTCCTCATTTTTATTCTTAAAACTCCATCTAAAAGCTTAATTCTTCTCCTCTACTTCTTCCTTCACCCTGTCATTTCACCAGTTGTCCTCCCACATACCTCCTCTGCAACTCTCACCAAACTGTTCTTAAACCTTTCCCATTCAACCTCTACACTTTGCATCTCATTCTTGGGTATTAAGCTTCTTACCTTTCTTAGGTACAGCTCTCTATCCTCTTCATTTTTTAGCCTCCACACCCTTATTCTTCTTTCTTTCGCCTGCATTCCCATCATATTTGCTGTAAGACAGCTTTAAAAGAGACACTATATGTATGGGAAGAACCTTGTGATGGCCTTCCTGGACGTTGAAAAAGCTTATGACAACATGGGCGTCGTTAGCGGGGGGAACGGAGGACACACGTGTCGTCGTCGTCGTCGTCGTCGTCGTCTCGTCGTCGTCGTCCCCCGTCCCTGTCCCCTCCCCCCCCCCCCCCCCCCAATCCATATTCATAAATTGAATTTAATAATATACCTTGCATGATACATTTTAGTCAGTTGAACTGTATAATGGAATAAAGTAACTTATGTATTACAAGAATTACAAAGAGAAAATTCAATTCACAATCAACTCTACTTGATAACCAAACAATGATAGGATTTACAACATTCCGTGAAATACTACAGTTTGTTTTCAAATGTGGAGCATTTTGTTCGGCTGCTGCTGATTTTACCCAGTTCGTCTTGTGAGGCAGAGAGAAGTTTCAGCTCTCTAAGATGGCTGAAGACATATTTACGTTCCACATTGACTCAAAAGAGACTGAACCACTTTGCCTTCTGTCATGTTCACAGTTACATCTTGGACTCAATCGATATTAGGAAAGTTTCTGCAACACTGGTCTCCAGGTCTGAATTAAGGAGAAGGACTTTTGGATCAGTTTTATTCTGATGCTAATCATGCGTGTTCTTTATTATTTGTTTTCTTTGTTATTAAATTGAATTTTTGATGTATTAGGGACATGGTTATGGACTCAATTAAAGTAAGAAAACTTGTATCATGGCATCATGGCTTTAAATTAAGAAAAAGAACTTTTGAACCATATCCATCCTAATGACAATGTTAATTATTTTATTTTTGTTTATTTCTTCTCTTTATTATCAAACAGGATTTGTTATAAATTTATTCTGTTTGTGGGTTTTGACTTAATTTCTTTTTTGCAATTAGATTTCGCGTGCATGACGTATTTTAGTGTGATGATGTACCAAAATAAAGTAGCAATAAAATTAGTTTTCAATTAAAGATTTTATGTCGCCCCCCCCCCCCCCCCCCCCCCCCCCGAAAGCTTATAACTAACGACCCCCATGTATGACAGTGTGTATGCATAGGTAGAATATGGGTGTTAGAGACTCACTGAAACTTATTGCGTGAGGTTGGCGAGACTGGTGACTACAGGACAGGCAGTGCGTGAGATGGCGGTGGGTAGACGTGAATAAGGCGTGTGCGAGTTAAGGTCGTGAAAAGGGGTTGTGTTCGTACATGTGCGTAGCACAAGTTATGTTGGATCACCAAGTGTAAAATAACTAGGCCATTTGTGGGTATAACAAATCAGAAGTGGGATGAACACAAACAAATAATATATCAAGTGCTTCGTTAAACGCGTAACCGGTATCCCTTGTGCTTAATGGCGTAAAACACCTGACGCGTTATCTAAGTTTGTGATAAACGATTGTAAATTTCATTAAAGTATATGTCTTGAATTTAAATAGTAATATTAACGGGTTGCAATTGCAAAAAAATATATTATAATAATAATAAACAAATTGTCATGGATGATGAGCGATAAAATAAGACTTGAAAAACGTGGGTACGCCGTGGTCGCCATCTTGCTAGCGTGGAAAACATTTAAATAATTTATATATATGTACCTTGAGTTACGAGTGTTTGAAAATGAACAAATTGTGATTTAATTTCCAATAGCCCTTCAAAAATCAAATAAAAAAATGCAACAGCAAGACCAAAACGATTTGGAGGAAGGAGCTATAAGCCATGAGGAGGTAGTGGCAGAACATCAGACGGACTTGGTTATGTCTATGCAGGATGTTCTGAACCTAATTTTGGAAAGTAACCGCCAGCGTGATCAAACTCTTTTTGAAATGATGATATCGCAACAACAGCAAATACCAGAACCAACTTATAATATAATGCCTGACTTAGCGAAAACCATCCCCTATTTTGATGGCGAGTCATCAGGAATGAACGCGTCTGAGTGGCTACAAATAATCAACACCACGGCAGAACTCCATAAATGGCAGAATCCATTCAAGTTAGAATCTGCTAGGACTCACCTCATAGGTGCAGCTCAACATTGGTATCGATCCCGTCTATCAGAAATAGTCAGTTGGGACCAATTCGAACGCCAATTTCGACGGACCTTTGTGGGAACTTTAAGCCTCCCAGAAAAATTTGATCAAATGAAGAACCGTGTGCAAGACAAAAATGAAAACACGCATTTTTATTTTCACGATAAAGTGCGGCTATGTAAGGCCCTGGGATTAGAGTTCACAGACACTAAGAAACAACTTGCAATTGGCCTGTGGTCACGTGAATTAAGTACTCTCGTCATGAGCAAACACCATGAGGACCTGGATGACCTCCTTCATGACATAAGGGATTTCGAAGAAGTGAATGCACAGCGATCAAAACGTGTTACAGATCGTCCTGGGAAACAGATTTCGTGGAGATCAAATGAGCAACCTAGGCTTGGCCTACAAACCGGAAGTGACATGACCAGCTCACAAGAGACTAGTCAAGCAAGAGGCCGACCATCTAGAAGTGAAATAAAGCATGAGCGGCCAGATTCAGTGTATTATCAAAATGAAAAACGGGAGCCACGTTGTTTTAATTGTCAAAATATATGGACATATTTCTAGAGACTGCTCGGAGACAAGAAGACCTATAAAATGTTTAGCTTGTGGCCAAGAGGGCCATACCAGGCGTTTCTGTACTAATCGAAACAGGCAAGTGGAAGAACATATTCAAATCACTAGCACCGAGAAGAACATAACTGCAGATTTGGAGAAATACCTGAAAGAAGTTAAGATAGGACCTGTATCATTTATGTCGTTGATAGACACAGGCAGTTCATGTTGCACAATACAAGCCACAGCAGCCATAAAGTCTGGATTGCCAATTCAACCTTGTAAAAAGAGTTTACATGGGTTTGGGAACACAGAAAATGTGATCACTTCATTGGGTAGAATAGTTTCGGATATATCTATGGATAGTGCAGTAGGGGGTGATGTGGAGATGCTGGTTGTCCCAGACAATGCACAAAGTATTGAGGTCATCATCGGAAGGACTTGGACAGAACTGCCAAGTGTGGCATTTGTTAAGTTAGGAGAACATTTAGTTGTCGGAAATGCCGACGAAGATCCCTTCAAGAAATTAAATCTACCAATATTGACAAAGGATAAACCAATAAAACTGCGGACACTATCAGCCAACAAATTGCAAGGGAATAGCATTAATTTTGTTCAAGTCGTGTCAAATGTACCTCGAGACGGCCAGCTAATGTTTGGTGGCGCTGTTTATAAGCCAGATGAGAACGGGGAGTTCTCCATACAAATCATAAATACAAGTACTGAAGAGAGGTACATGAAGAAAAATGTCAGTGTGGGTCGTGGTGAATTAGTGAACATAGTGGATGTTGACCTATATAGGCCTACACAACATATCAATGACAATGGCTCAACACGTAAGATTATCGGGAGAGAAGACCTCCTTATTGATGATTGTGCTAACGAACAAGACATAATTTCATTAGTGAATTTGGTGAATGAGTTTAGTGATTGTTTTGCTTCCAACCTGTCAGAGTTAGGATGTACTGACTTAACCAAAATGAACATAGTTGAGGCCCCTGGCAGCAAACCGGTTGCATGCAAACCGTATCGAACGAACATACAAGAAAAGGAAGCTATCAGAGAAATAGTCAAGGAATGGAAGGATCACGGCATTGTGACGGAAACTAAGTCGCCGTATGCGAGTCCGGTGCTACTGGTAAGAAAGAAAACCGGAGAAAATAGACTGGTTGTTGATTATCGACGGCTAAACCAACAAACCATAAGGGATAGATATCCATTACCCCACATTGACGACCAATTTGAACAACTTTCTGGTAGCAAGGTGTTCACAGTACTTGACTTAGCCCACGGATATTTACAAATTCCTTTGACTGAGGAGGCGAAGGAGAAGACTGCATTCGTTACACCAGAGGAAACAGGTCAATTTGAAAGAATGGTATTTGGTTTGACTAACGGACCAGCCGAGTTCCAGCGTGTGATGAACCGTGCATTAGGTGGATTACGAAATACAATAGCGATGTGCTACTTGGACGACATCCTAATCCCCGCAAAACATTGGCCAGAAATGCTAGATAGGTTAAGACTGGTCCTCGAAGCCTTGAGACGGGCTCACCTTACATGCAAGCTAAGCAAATGCGAGTTTGGGAAGAAGACCATTGAGTACTTGGGGTTTGTGATTAGAGAAGGCACCATACAACCCGGGGCACGTAAGTTATTGGCAATCAGCGAGTTTCCCAAGCCCAATTCTGTCCATGAGGTAAGAAGGTTTCTAGGGCTCACTGGATTCTTCAGACGGTTCACACCTCGCTATGCCGAAAGAGCTGAACCACTCAGTCGCTTATTAAGGAAAGATTGTCAGTATATGTGGGACGAAGAGCAGAATAAGGCATTTGAAGACCTCAGGACTACTCTCATCCAGGAGCCTGTGCTTAAGCTTTACGATCCTAATGCAGTCACTGAACTACACACAGATGCAAGTGCTCAGGGGTTGGCTGGAATGCTCCTACAAGAAGGTGTAGATGCTCGTATGCACTTAACATACTGTGTGAGCAAGAAAACTACGGATGTGGAAGCTAATTACCATTCAAGCAAACTTGAATTAATGGCTATAGTGTGGTCCATGGACCGCTTGAGACAATTCTTGCTAGGCATTAAATTTACAGTGGTGACTGATTGTCAAGCATTAGTTTACATGAATGGAAAGCGAACGACCAACCCACAGATTGCTAGGTGGTACAATTTGATACAGGAATATGACTTTGAGGTAAAACATAGACCAGCTGAGAAGATGGCCCACGTGGATGCCATGAGCCGTGCACCAGTGAGCTGTGAACAAGATACTATGGCAGAAGTGATTAGTGATAGGTGTGAGGTGTTTTTAACCCTATCTGTTGAGGATCAAGTACTAGCAATGCAATATAGTGATCCAGAATTAAGGGATATTATGCGCATACTTAAATTGCCCCAACAACACAGAAATAAAGCTGAGCATAACAAGGTAGTTGATTTGGAACTTGTAAATGGGAAAGTGTGCAAAATTGAGAAACATAATCAGCAGACATCCAAACTTTTTGTTATCCCTAAAGTGATGAGAAAAAGTCTTACTGTTAAATTTCATGACTTGTCTGGACACTTCGCAGTTGACCGTACTGTTGCTAAGATAAAAGAAAACTATTGGTTTCCTGGCATGAAACGATATGTTAAGCATCATATAGCTCACTGCTTTGAGTGCCTCTTGAGTAAGGTCCCAGGGGGACGAAAAGCTGGGCTGCTTAACCCAATACCTCCAGGCACTCGTCCTTTTCAAATAGTGCACATCGATCATTTAGGACCTTTTCCACGAAGCTCAAAGGGTAATTGTGAACTACTTGTAATCGTGGATAATCTGACAAAATTTGTGCATCTCTATGCAGTGCGTGATACATCCACCAAAAGTGTATTGAAGTGCCTTGATCTTTTTTTTGATGAGCGTGGTCTACCTGAGAAAATAATCAGTGACCGAGGAACGTGTTTCACTTCACATATATTTGAAGAATTTTGTGTTTCACGTGGAATATATCATGTACTAAACTCTGCCAGGCACCCCCAAGCCAATGGGCAGGTAGAACGAGTGAACCGAACCTTGACACCAATGATATCGGTGTCATCCCAGCGAGCAGACTTAAAGGACTGGGATAAGAATGTGAAGAAGATTCAACGTGACCTCAACACTGCTATCAACAAGACGACGGGGATATCACCCTTTGAGGCACTTCACGGGTATCGACCTCGGCACCACGATGGGGCACTTAGGAGTCTCACCGACGTACCTGGAAACAGCACGTACCAACCGCCCGCAGAAATACAGGAAACAGTACGCAACAAAATCATGGCAGAACAGCTCCACCAGAAGGCATATTTTGATAAGAGAAGGTATACTCATCCAAGTTTTGACATTGGAGAAGTGGTGATGATGCGACGTTCACCAGTGTATACTGGCGAACCAACAAAGGGGCAGTCAAAGTACAGAGGTCCTCTTGTGGTGTTGAAAGTGTTCCCAGATGGCAACACTTATCGAGTTAGTCAATTGACAGGAGATGTTAAACAGAAGCACTATGCCACCACTGCGCACGTTTCTCAACTCAAGTCATGGGGTAACAAGGACAAGATTGATGATGGTGAACCTGTGAGTGATGAGTCAGAAGATGATAGGTCAAATGGAGCGGAGCTGAAGACAACCAAACCTGATAGCAGTCCTGTGACATCTTCAGACAGTTCTGATGTTGATGAAACTGGAAGAGACCATGACAACCCACGGACTCGACCTATTCGAGAAAGGCGTCGGCCCAAGTACCTAAAGGATTTTGTCACCGGAGTGTTGTGATTAGTATGACATTGTGTGCCAATGTCTATACATTGTATATATCATCATCTAGTAATAAGATAGTTTAAGGATTAATTGACAGTGTATTTGTAAATTACATGTGTGAACAGACTTCATCGAGGACGATGAGTGCTACAGGATGGCCGAGTGTTAGAGACTCACTGAAACTTATTGCGTGAGGTTGGCGAGACTGGTGACTACAGGACAGGCAGTGCGTGAGATGGCGGTGGGTAGACGTGAATAAGGCGTGTGCGAGTTAAGGTCGTGAAAAGGGGTTGTGTTCGTACATGTGCGTAGCACAAGTTATGTTGGATCACCAAGTGTAAAATAACTAGGCCATTTGTGGGTATAACATGGGTAACACTGGGGCAGAAAGAAGTGAGGGATGAGATGTTAAGCAGTGTGAGAAATATTTACAAAGAAAGTGTGAGCTGTGTGAAAGTGGGAGAGGAGAGGACAGATTGGTTTGAGTTAAATGGCCTGAAGCAAGGAATTGCACTTTCACCACTACTATTCAATGTAGTGATACATGTAATAATGAAGGCAGATCTAGAAAGGATTGTGTAGGGAAGTATGAAAGCAATGGTATGCTCGCATGACCTGATGGTAAAATGTGTTGGATGAACTGTTGGAGCAGTATCGAATGAGGTTTAATGTAAGGAAACATGAGATGTTGATTACGACAAGGAATAGACAGGTGCATGACTAGTGTGACAGTAGGAGACCATTTGATGATAGTGGAAAGATTTAAATACCTGGGGAGTGTAATAGAGGAAAGTTGCATAAACAGAAGATAAATCATAGAGAGAGGGAAGCAACCAACATTTTTTTTAAGTGTGAGAAGTATATATTTTGGAGTAGGGATATGCTGTGGAAATGTAAAGGCGTGATCTACAAGACATACTATGTACCAATATTTATACAAGCAGCAGAAATCTGGGTAGTGGTTAGTGGTGCATGATGAAAGCAGAATTCAAGCTTGTGAAATGAAATTTCTGGCAAGTACTATAGGAGTGATAAGAATAGATAAGATAAAAAATGAGAGGGTGAGAGGGATATTTGAGGAGAAACTAGTGTAGGAGAGGATAGGGAAGTCATGACTAAGGTTTCATGGCCATGCAAGAAGAATAGAGGAGTATATGATACTAAAGAAGATGTTGGATATTGACGTGAGGGGCAGGAGGCCCAAGAGGAAGACCAACATGCCGGCATCTGAAGGGAGTGTGAAGGAGAGAAGAGAGGACTGGTTCATGGAGGAGTAGGAGCGGTGGTGGGGAGAAAAAAGACATTGGAGAGGCTTATGTATCAAACAGACCCTGCCAGTAGCTGTAAACTTCATGTAATGATGATGGAAAAATATAAATAAAATCTTTTTTTAACTATTTGATGGAATTTAAGTTAATTGTTATAGTAATTGCTGACAAGAAAAAATTTTATAAAACAATAAATAGATTACATTGTATGTTTTTCATCGAATAGCTTGCAAAATAAAATTTCTGAGTTTTGGAAAGAAACTTCTTTTAAATTTAGTTTTAAATAGTGTTAGGGAAAGTATTACTGAATACCTGTAAATCACAACCTTACCCAAAAATTTTAAACATGATTATCCATTGTTATATTTACAACTCAATATAAATCCTAACACAGATAGTACACACTCATAAACATAATAAATTTTTATAATTGTTTGCTTATCAAGGAATAAAAAAATATAATTTCTTTAATATCATAGAAATATTATTTATTAATGATCTATATGGTTAAATACATTAAAAACCATCCCCTAAATAGGTCATAGGGACATACAATATGGGGGGAAATGGCTTTTTTGTGTTTGATGGCCCAGTTTCACACCGGGATCTACACAATGTAATAACACTCCAAAATTCTGACATACCCCCATATTTTCACATGTATCATTGGGCGTAAAATATATACACATTATAAAGATTAAATTTGTTTTACCTTTTAGGCAGACTAATAAGAGTTTCACTGCAAAGTGTCTTTTTTTTTTTCATATATAAAGTTCAAGCCATCTTTAAGAAAGCTCAATAAAGTAAATAGTTCCTTATAATTGCCTCTGAAGGAAAAAAAAACTTTATAGTAGACCGGATAATAATATGGAAAAGGTTAAAAACAACACTCTTTTTAAAAATCTATGTAAGACCATCGCTACAGGTGTCTCCGTCATGTGAAATTGTTGTCTGGCAGCCCTTCTCCTCCATCTTCTACTTTCTGTTAACAAAATGAAACTTCTTCTCATTTGAGCATACTCATATTCATTTATCATTACAAGCCCAACTAGGAAGGATGCTGTCATTAATCTTATTATTATAACTCTTGAATTAAACTTTTAGAAACTAGACGCTGCACTGATGTGTGTAAACAACAATAATCGTTAGGAGTAAGACAATATAAAAGTAAAACTGTCAGGTCAGCAGACTAGAGTAGTATGAGGATGTGATAGTAAGTATAAGTAGGTGAACTCTGGGAAATCTTACCAACAAATATAGATAGGCCTACTTGCTGTAACCTTGTTGGATACCTACAAGTTTTTAAAAATAAAATTAGCTAAAATGTAAACTTTGTATTGTACCACTTAACACTATTGTTTAGATCTAGTAATAATAATAATATAAAAGTATGATAGTTCTATCCATTCCACCTCATTACACCTTATCTCTTTCAGGTCTATTCTAATACTATTCTCCCATATACGTCTAGGTCTTTCCAAAGGTCTCGTCCTCGTCGTCGGTTTACCAGTCACTACCCTGAACAAAGTGCTGTAATCTCCCATTCATTAGTGTCTTGTGACCAAATTTCTTTGGTGAGCTAGGAAAGGGAGTCTGGGGGGTTTCGCGCCCCCTTTCTAAAAGATGGGAGTTTTGTTTTAGTATTATTTGCCCCAAGAAGCTATTTGTAGGTTTTTTATGATAATGGTGGCTTTGGACGTGCTTCTGTTCCATGATTTACATAAACCACACTAGAATCTTTATTGCGCGTGTCGAAGAAGATGTAGGGGTAAAAGGGAAAACATATCTTATCCCCTTTCTTTTACAATGGAGGGAAATTTCCCCTGTGTCTCCCACCCAAGTTCCGCCACCCCAAAAGCTGACAATTTTTAAATTAAATATACATAAACACATTAAAAACTTTATATATTTAAATGTAAATCAACTATATTTTATGTTAATTAATATGTTAAATATACATACAAATAATAAAAAAATAATATTTTTTTTAATTTCCAAATATTTTATAGCCTGCAGCATATATTTGGTGTGTTTGATTATTCCTATAAATTAAATGAAATTTGTTTTCTGAACCGCACCCATTTAACCAATAATGTTTTGAATTATTTTTTTTATGAAAATGCTTATGAAGCCATCCTTTTTCTTTATGTTTTTATATCTAATACAGTAATGGATATTCAAATACTCACTATTTCGAAGCATTCTTTTAAACTTCTTCCGGCAAAAGATGTATACTACTAATATAGCACTTGCACTTATTACTTATTGCTGCTTACCCCACTCAATCTACTCATTATTGTGTTATTATATACATATAAAACATAAACTTTCATTTGTTAGCTTTCACTGATACACACATCAAAACAAAAGCACCTGTTGCAACAAACTCTACAAAAGATGTGAAGCACAGGGTTAGTAACTTTTAACCTTTCAATGTTTCTCCTTCCACGCAAAACCCCCTCTAAATATTATTCCCACCTCGTTAAACTTCTACTTGTGTCACTTTGTGTTTTGAAAGGGAAATAAAGGGGTATGCAAGGGTATATTTCAGTGACTTTGGTTCTAGTCATCAACCTTTGGGTATAGAGTTTTGATTGTTGATAAGTCTTAACTTGGTTGCTTGCATTCCTACCTGAATCACTCAGCTTTTCCCCTCTTCAGCCATCCTAATCCTATAATGTCACAAATAAGAACTTCATTAGCTAAAGCTATGGGATGAAAGCCAAAAAAATATAGACTTCCAACTACCATACGATAGACTAGTGCACATCTGGCCTGCATGCTACAGTCACTGTCATGTGCAGGAATTTTTTTTTTCAAACACACTGAGGCTTGAATTAAATTTTAATAACTATTAGTAGAATATTTTTGCAAACATTAAATAAAACAAAATAACTACATATCTTCAAGCAAAAGCAAGTAGTGCTTGCCTTTCTTGTCCTTATGTGACGGCACTGCTCCCATTCACGCTGCCTGTTCTTCCCACCATAATCTACAAGACTTGATTAGCTTAACAATATATTATGATGAGTATATAACTCATTATTATGCAACCTCCTCCACTACCCAATAGCCTTATCCCTTTTTGGACCCAATATTTTCCTAAGTACCTTGTTTTTGAGCACCTTAATAATAAAAACTAAAATTATATTACCCAAAAAAATTAAAGTATAATATGATTCTATGTTAACTGCAATAAGACTATAGACAATTCTCTATGGGCCCTTAAGTATAAATTGTTGTTGTACTATTTAAATTAATTTATATTTTTATTTCTTTTGTTTATATATTTAGTTTTGTTAAAACTAGCCTCTGTTTACCCTGAGAGGTAACTATAGTAATTAATATAAATCTGAATTGATTAATATTTAATTATCTATGTCGATAAGGCCAGCCTAAGTGATTTCAAGCTAGAACCAATTTATTTATTGTTTATACTTTATCTGCTTCATTTCTATTTTGGGGTCAATATTGTATTTTTATTCTTGAAGAAGATATTTAATTATTATTTATTTTTAAAATTTAATCACATGCATTTTATTTTATATGGCAATGATTTTAATAATTTTACTTAAAATATTAGTAGTTGTAAATATTTCATAATTTATAAGGATTTTATGATAAAGTTTGAATTAACATGATTATATTAATGTATTTGCAAACTACAAAATATATTAAACTGCAAATATTTTAATATTTTAAGGGCTCGATCTAGAAATTTAAACTATTTGCATTTAGAGTTAATATGCATTATTTTAATATTTTTAGGCTGCTAATAAACTTAAATGGTCTAGTACTATTTTGGAATGCTTAGAAAACAGTTATGATTCTATTTCATTTACTTGGCTGTTCAAGGTTTCGGAAGACAAAAGAGAATTTTCCATGGGAATAACAAGTTTGTCGGATGCTGTTGGAATAGGGTTATCTGGATTTATATCGATACATGTCCACAACGTGTTGTGTCAACTTCCAAGGCGTACCTAGCTAACTATGCTTTGAAGCCACCGAAGGAACTTTGAAAAAAATATTACATTCAAAAGAAACAAACTATAAATTGGTCAACCCCTAAGTAATACAAAGTATTTTGTTTTAAATAATATGGTTTATGATATTGGTATAAGCTTTATAACATTCTATATGTATGTTATTTGTTAAAATTTACACTCTTGTTGAATTAAAAAGCCCTATCCTGAATCATAAAATTAACTGAGCTACCCTAATATGTCCCTCAGAACAATAAATTAGCCAGCGTAGTGGTGACTATTGTTGAGTTGAAATTCTGTATTTTCATGACAGCACTCTTCTGCGACAAGCCCAATGAAGATGGCTTCAGTTTTTACTATATTGATTGCAGGTTATTTTTACCTATTCTTCGCCAGTAAACAAAAGCTGTGTTCAACCTCATGAAAATAGATAAAGCAGGCACAGGGGGTTCTGGATCAACTTGGATGCAGCCGTAAATTAACCCACTGTCCTAGACCGTGTACACTTCTAATTGTATCATTATTGCACCTTATGTTTATTATGTTAAATATCATGTTAAAAGAGCCCATGATATTGGATATAATTGTATGTTTATTCCACCATATTAGTTATGGTATTTCATCTGCCATGGTCGGATTGTGTTGCACCAAGCTGTGAGCTTTGCAGAGGAGATGTGAAGATGTATTACGTTCATTTGTGGCCTTGATGTTTAAAGAACCAAGTGTAAAGGACTTTACTCTTGTTGAGAGGCATAACCAGGGTTGATGGAAGTCGATGACATCCATTATGTTGATAAGTATGCTAGAGATGATCTATTATAGTGATGTCACTAGTATTTATCTCTGCTGAAAATTTAGGTGATAACTCTCAAGTTTTAAGTTAGTCATAGCCCACTATACTTAAAGCTATACATAAAAGGATTTTTAAGTGCATGTCAAAACACTTTAAAATAATTTTGTTCAGCCACCAGAAAAAAACTAGTTGTGCTTGTCAAAACTTGTGTTTAGTCATATTTGTGGAATTTTTTCTAAGGGTTCGTAGTATTTTTCATGACTTTTTCATTAACTTGGCTCCAGCTGTAGTAGAAACAGTTGAATTGTTGCCTAAACTCAGAAAAATTTGCCCAACACATTGATCTGGAGCATAAAATTAAAATTTTAGTAATAAAGAAAAAACAATAGTTTTGATAATTTTTGGCAATCATGTATACTAATGGAGAACAGTATTTACAATAATTCATTTCAATAATTTATATCTTATCCGAGCGTTTAAAAATATTCCCTCTTGGAATAGTGACATAATATTCTAATATAGGCCGCATGCACTTAACCTCCTTATATAAAGAAGTTGAAACAAAATGTATCAGTATAGATAGTTTTCTAGTCTTACACATTAAAACAAACTTCCTTCAAAATCGGTGTCAATTTACCAAGCTATTTAAGGATTGTATTTGATTAGCTGTTTATTATTAGATTAGGCCAACATTTTGCAATCTATGGATGATTCAATTTCCTGATGAGAAAATTTTATTCTTTTGTTAATAGTAAAATTAATTTTTGGATGTAAACATTTGTAATTACTAAATATACTCTAAATATACGCACACTAAGCATGAAATCTGGAAGTTACAGCAGTGGAACTAATGTGACTAGATTATACTTTTACTCTCTATGTATGTTAAAGTTAATGATTGCATTCAATAGGTTTGTTTTACCCCTTCCTCTCAATATTATTTGTGTTTTTTGCTGAGTGACAAAGTGTTTCTTGCAAGAAAGAAGAAAGCAGTCCCACACCTTTACTAAGTAAAGTTGTTTGGGCTAAATCTTTAGTGACCATTCATATTTATAATTAATTTTATAGAAGCCAAGTATTCCAGTTTAGTCAACTCTCATCTGAATCATTTAGTCTAACAACTTCTTTAACATATATATCATATTTCTGCTTTGAGGAATCTCTTAGAGAAAATAAAAATATGTCAGAAGAGCTATCATTGTCAAAAGCTCAATATATTTTGCTTGCTTACCTATCCCAAAAAAAATTCAAGGTATTTAACTTGCATTTTCTGAACCAATAAATGGGTATATATTAAAAACCAACTTAAAACTAAAACAGACTCGATATCCATCCCCCGGCCATTAATTCATCCCTGAGAAAGGAGAAACCCACATTCACCAATGATAATTATTTTCAGCTATGCTGGGAATCGTAGGTACCTTAGATCCTTAATTCAGTAGCCAGACATGCTATCAGCTGAGCTAAAGTCTCAAGACTATACGTTGAAATAAATACCAAAAGTTTCCTTAGGAATGACTGGCTTTTGGCCATGGCTTATGGGAACAGACAAAATTCAACAAAATAAACCTTATGGTTCTTGCCTGAGGTAGTTTTTATATTCTATTTCAAAGCAAATTGGGTTCATTTTCTTTTAATATTACCTACATAAATTCACTAACATACTAGTTGTTGATTATGCTGTGGCAGAGACTAGCAAGAATAAGTCTTTGTTAATCACAACTTGTGAATGTGAGGAATGCCAGGCCTCCACCGTGGTTCGGATTCCACGTTAAACTGTAGGTCTCCATTTTCATCTCACAATCACCCTACCATTACACATTAGCGTAAGTGCGTATAACCCGAACGGGTAGTAAGACGCGGTGCTAATAATAATAATAATAATAATAATAAGTCTTTGTGCCCTAAAGTTACACTGGCTTTTTGTAATCAAATCCCGGTTTCATAAAAATGGAAAACGGTCTAGCAATCATGATATGTTCAGTCTCATAAATCAAACCAATTTAAAAGTGTTAACATATGAATTAAAGAAACTAGGTACCCTGTAACTTTATAATTAGATCTGTCAAAGAACATTAATTTGACTGGAACTAAACAAACATCTTACTTAACACTTTGTATAGTAATGAAGCTGTGATGGTTGGGGATTTATATGAGGACACTGATATAATCAACATTCTAATGAAAAACAAATATACTTATCGTCATATTTTTAAGTCGAAAAATTTATTCATTATAAATTATAATACACTAAATAATATTGTCTGGATCAAATATGGATATAAATCAATATAAATTCACAGCTGCTTAAGTCAACAACCTGTGAACCCTCCTTAACTAAAAAAAAAATAAAAAAATAGAAGGCTCAAATAGAAAATCATTATAAACACAATTAGAATGAGTCGCTTGAGTAACTGTTTTGAATGTTTGAGTACAAACATTAAAAACTCAGAGCACGCAACTCAATCTAGATGTGGGAATGATAGTTTAGCGGCCGTCTTCGAGAGTATATAAGCACCCAAAAAAAAGTGGGAGTTAACACAAATATAAAAAACTATCCTAAGGATATGTATACTATTCATAAGAAAATACAAAAAAAACTTTATTGGTATATATTAATTAAAAATATAATTGAATATATGTATATGTTTAGTAACAGGTAGAACCATATGTGATGGCTAAATCACAATTATTAATGATAAGTCGTAAGAAACATTCTTATAAGGTTTGTTAAAATTGGCCCTAGTTCAAAAAAATATACAAATTTTATATCTATCTCATAATACGTAAAAAGGGTAGATAAATCATTACTAGAAAAACGTGAGTCCTCAAGACTTCTATCATCGTTCATTTAATGATTTCAACTCCTATTCCCATTTTACAAGAATAAATCTACACGAATTAATTACGAGACTAGAAACTTGCAAGAGTACAATAAAACAACCAGGCAATCTTTTCCATTTGAGCAAAAATTCATTAAATAAATCAAAGTTATCAAACTCCATCATTAGACCTTATTATTGAGAATTCTATTTATCAAGTTAATGGTAATATTCCAACAAATATCAATCTCACCAAAATAAACCTAAGTCTCATATCCCAACTCTCCAACATCGTGAAATTTAATATTGGTCTATGATATTTACGAATATTAAGCTACTTATTTTAACAATTAATTATAAAAGTTCTGAAACGAGAATTTTGAAAAGATTACAAAAAATAAAATATAATTAAGCCAAAAGAAATTTGTTCTTACATTTTTAAATATATATATAGCCATGGCTACTTACTTCCCATTGTAAAGCCAAGTCCAAAAGTACTGGACATATTCAATCCCGGCACTATATATACAAGAAAACCCAGAGAACATGGAAGGTGAGGATCAAGGAGGGGGAACACATTAGAGTCACACAAGGGGAGAGGGGGATGCGCGTAACAATATTAGAGCTTCTACCACCAACTCCAAAGACTGGAATATTCTGGACTAGAGTAGGACAGGCCTCTCTTCCTAGATTAAGTTCTTTGGAATGTTTAGGTCTGAAGCGAACTCTAGCGGCGCCGTTTGAATCTCGGTGGGCTCGGTCAGTTGAACGCGCGGCGAAGTTATTCTCAGTCGTGTCTTGTTGTCTTTTTCCTCCGACTTGTCTCCAAAGGCGCAGGTATGGTGAAATAGGGTAAGTTTGTTTAGGTCTCCGACTTGTCTTCCTTCACTTGTAATTAAATGCTACACCTGGAGTTTGGCTTGATGTGATATATATCCATCCAGAAATGGGCATGTACTCAGGCCTTCAGCTGGTTACTGCTGTCTGAACCATCTGTTAGAAATCCCATATACTAGGGGAGTTCAGAAAGTGTAGTGGTTCCCTATTGTCTTCCACACTAAATTTATATGGGTGAGCATGAAAGGGCCTATTAATATTTCCATTAAAGGTATTTTCACATACCTCTAGTTTTCTTTTATATGCCATAATCGACATGGGACAGACAGCTTTACTTGCCCTCATAAAGAAGTTTGCTATAGATTGTTATTGCTCAGGAAAAATTCTTAACCTCGGCTGGGTTTGAACCCACGAACATCGGGTGTTTGTTAAATCTTAAGTATATCTCTGTACAACTAAAGCTCACACACTTGTATTAATATATTTGCCATTATTTCTGAAACTATTGGTTTTATAAAGGTATATTTCAAGTAAAACTTTTTTATTTTTAATAGTACAACAATTTTTCAATGACAAATTATTTAGTATCTCGAATGTTTACGGAAATACGGAAATTTCCGCTTCTGTAAAGTACCCTAAAAATCATTTTCATGGGAAAATGAAAATAGCCATTTTATTTATAATCTTAATCAACACCTAGATAAAAATTTTAATCAAAATTGTTAAAGCTGATTTTGTAAAAAATAATTTTTCTCTTTTTGCCTTTTATTAAACTACCGCCTACTAATAAATTTACGGTTAAACAGATACACGGACAGGTGGCATTGCTAAAACCACTGTTTGGTTTCAAAGGGTCATGAAACGTCAATATTTAACAAAAGTCTAGTTTTATTTTTTTGACAACACAATATTTTCTCTCTGAGGTGTTTAGAGAAAGTAAAAATAAGGTGAGGAGAAGTCTAAGTATATTCTAGGAGCATAACAATTTCAAAAAAAATTCTGACATATCACTTCTAATACATTCTAGAAAATAATAATTATTAATTAAATTCCACAGGACTATTCCACTAACTTAAATGCATCCAATTTCAAACATTTGCCGGGGGAAGACCCCTGGAGTTCTATTGGATCAGGAGGGGGAGGGGCAAGTCCCCCAAAATCCATTTTGGTAAATTTCCCCCTCCATTCTACACAAAATAAGATTTCACTACCACTAACCCAAATTATTCTTAAAACTATGCGACACAAAGATATTTAAAAGGGTGACCTATGGCCAGGTAAAGGAGTTGGAGCTGTTTGTCACCTGAGTAGTCAACTCGTTCTTGTGGTGATCCTGTCTACATTTATATTCAGATACACTTTATTGACAGTTACTTAAAACAATTTTCATATATTCATACATCAAGTCATGTGATCTGCAGCAGTCATATTTGATAGATATTAATACCAATAAAATAAAACTAATAAAATAGTAAAATGTCATCAATTTTGACCATGAAAAACATATTTATATTTTCTAAAAGTCTCTTCATACTAAAAAAAAAGTAGACAAGATTGGTTTGTTTACTGGAATTCATATTGTTAACTCATAAAACAAAATTTGGCATTTTGAATAAGTAAACCAGTTAAACTTCTACAATGGCAGGCCTCTAGGTCTAGTGGTTCGCTTTCTTGGCTACTAATCTAGAGATGCTGAGCTCAATTCTCGATGATAAAATAGGTATTTCTCTTGAAGTGAAATTGTTTCTATGGTTGTAATGATCTGCAAGGCTGTAGTTGGAGGGGGGGTGGTTTGGGAGTATGACCCCCTCTCCCCCAAAAAGTTTAAAAATGAAATTTTATACTATCTTATTTGCAGTTTAAAAATATCAAAATCAAGGTACAAGATAATAAATAAGCTATTCAGCACCAGTCAATTTTTTTTTTTATTCTGTGCATTGGTTAGACAACCAAGTTGGATAGAATAAGACAAAATCTTAACAAAGGAAATATGAAATATTAGTGAGTTTGGATGAGATTGTTGAAAGTAGGGAAAGGGGGTAGATCTGTGAGATAAGGAAACAGCGAAAGCTTTATAATTGACGGTATTTCCAAGTATGAGTGGCAAATAGGCCGACAAAGCAAGAGGAATCTGAAGAAGGGATGGCTTAAGGTTTGTGTACGGAGAGGGTGGTGGGGGGGTCCAGCTTTTGAATCCTAGCTCCTTATCGTCAGTTTGAGAACAGTTTACTTGAATATAAGTGCGTGCTTTAAAGTTTCAAACACTGCGACTTCTAACTTGTGAATGTTTTTTGTTTTGCTAGTTTAGTGTATAGTGCAGACTGGTGTTAATTAGTTCGTTTTTTAGTTATATTTGGTATAGGTTAAGTTGGTGTGCTTTCCCTGTGTGCTCAATTTATATGTATTTTCTGAAATTGCCAATCTAACCATGAATTCCAAAAAAAGAACAAAAAATCTAGTCTACTTTTGTGGATTGGACCTTCACACAAAAAATTAAAAAAAATAACAGTAACTTATCCTATCATTCTTTTAGAAACCTATGATAACGAAGCGGGTAGCCAACTTTACATTGAAAACATTTTAGCTTCCAAAGACAACAATGGTGGCAAGTTTGAAAATAAGATGTTTCATTGTTATCCTAAACAACACCAACATCAATTAAATTAGAAAGTAGGCAAATAATGGACATAGGGTCCTATGTTAATGTAAGTTTACGAGATTTACATCTTAAAGAAAAACTATTATCTGAACCTTGGTTTCCTCCTGTAGGTTATACATTTCCAACTATTGGAAAACAAAATTTACGTTTCCAGCCTCATTGAAGTACCAAGTTTTCATGGTTAGTTTATTCAAAACTATTGAATGGTGCGTTAAGCAAATATTGTGTACTTTTTTCAAATGAATGTGCTGGTAAGGGAGGCTACGTAAAGCTAGGAGCGCTTGTGTCAGTTTTTTAAATGGAAATATGTGTTGGAAGTTTTTAAATCCCATTCCACGGCTGGCTACCATAAGAGATGTATCGAACTTGCGGACAATTTTTTATCTATTTTGAAAGTAGCTCGTGTAAATGTAGTTAAACAAATTGACACTGGGTTTAAGCAGCACACTGAAGAAAACAGAAATAGGCTTCGCTCTATTGTGGATACTATTATAATAATGGGAAGACAAGAAATTCCACTATGAGGCACTAATGACTCTGGGCCTCTGCTTCCTGATGCCCCAGAACCTTTGATTAGTGATGGAAATTTTCGGGTGAGGCTCAGGATGCAGGTTAAGTGTGGTGACTTAATTATCAAGCATCACATTGATACAACACCTTCCAATGCTGTTTACACAAGCCCAGATATACAAAATGAAATTATATACATTTGTGGTAAGATAATCCAAAATAGCATTGTAAAAAGAGTAAATAGCTCAAAGTGTTTTACAGTATTGACTGATGAAACCACAGACATCTCTCGAGTTGAACAGTTATCATTATGTGTTCGCTATATTGATAACACTGAGACAAATTCTGAGTCCAAACTTAGAGAAGACTTTTTACAATTTATCCCAGTAATTGATGCTTCTGGATGAGAACTTGCTGGCACTATTTTGGAGGCACTGATTAATATTGGTATTAATATGAACTTGATGTATGGACAGGGGTATGATGGAGCAACTGCAATGAGTGGGAAATTGAATGGTGTGCAGGCTGTAATCAAGGAACGTTTTCCTCAAACTCTGTACATCCACTGTAGTACCCACTCTCTAAACCTTGCATAAGTTCACTGCTATCAGGTACCAGCCATCCGTAATTGTATTGGAACTGTAACTTCAGTTGGGAATTTTGTTAGAGCATCTGCTCAACGAACCAATATTCTCAAAGAAAACATTCTGAAGAAAGCACCAGCATATAAGAGAACTACTCTGACAGCAATGTGTGATACAAGGTGGGTAGAAAATTATAATGCCTTATTGCATTTTGTAGAGATTTATAATTATATCATCCTCACACTCGAGGAAATCAAAGAGAGTAAAAACTCCGACACATCATCCAAACCTTCCCAGCTTCTTAATACGATCACCCAGAGTGAGTTTATAATTTCACCATGTGCAGCCAGTGAGTTATTTGATTTGACTTTACCTTTATGTAAAGTTCTTCAAAAAGTTGACTGTGATCTTTCCCAAGCATGTGAGCATATCCTAAACATCACCAATATATCTCATAAAAGAGAACATGCTGAAGAAGAGTTTCAACATATATTCACTAAATCATTGAATATTTTGTAACAGTCAACAGTAAAATCAGTGTTCCACGAATAAATTCTCGACCGACACAGAGCAAACATGCCATCGACCACTCCTGAATAATATTTCAGGCGTTTTGTGTGTATTCCGTTTTTAGATGATTTTATCAATCAAATTGAGGAGCGGTTCAATAACAAAATATATATTATTTTAAGTCTCCACAAATGTATCCCTAAGTACTTTGTTCAAGCTAATTTCTGTGACATTGAATTATGTATTATTTTTTATACCAAAGAGTATTCTTCAGCAGATAATAACGTTGTCAAAGCCGAATTTTCCTTGTGGAAATCAAAATGGTGTATCCTATCTGAAAACACTCGCCCCTCAAATGCTCTTAGTGCTCTAAAACAGTGTAGTCCTGACTTCTTTTCAACCATGTGTTTATTACTAAAAATATTAGCAACACTTCCTCTGTCAACAGCTACACATGAACGAACATTTTCCACTTTAAAGAGGTTAAAAACCTTTCTCAGGAATGGCACAAGTCAGGATAGACTTGTAGGACTGGCGCTCATGTGTGTTCATAGAGACATAAATGTTGACACTGAATCTGTCATAACAAGATTTGCACAATTACCTAGAAAAATTAATTTTGCTATTTAGATTGCCAGTAGACTGGAAGAATGAATGCAAAATAGTGGCGAAAGCTTATTTACTTTATACATTTATATATATATATATATATATATATATATATATATATATAACTATTTTAGTCTGAAACATTTATCTATTATTATTATTATTATTAATACTAACACTTTTTATATAGTTTTTAATTTTAATCAACGACCTCTGTGTATGAGGTAGGGAGTGCCAATTGGCAATTTCCAGGAAGTGATAGCTATCCCATAAATTAACATTAACACTACCTGATTTTCCCTCTGCCAGGTTTTACCACGGGTGCGAAAGGATATTAAAAGACACGCTAATTGGTAAGCAGTTCAATCAGTGGTAGCATATTTTTTAGTTGGATAATTATTCAACCCTTTTAATTGTGTGTAGACAGCGTAATTAAGACTACATCGTGTGACCATAATGATAAATACATAATTTTGTAAATAGTATAAACCTAGGACCTGTAAGCTTATGACTCTGGACATTCGAACAACTACCAGATCAACTAAGCTATCAAGGTAGGAGCGCTTGACTTCCTAGTTCTGTATTTTTAAACAACTAATAACTTCTTAACCTCTTTCTCCTGACTCATTTACTAAGTAGGTAGATTATTTATTTTGTGTCGACACAAAACATCATCCAAACCTCTTATTATTAAAAATTAAGATTTCTTTGTTTAAAAATAAGTGGTTTTAGCTAAGCTTAAATTGGTAGCCATTGGGAACCATCCTAGATTTAGTTTTCTACCAATATGCACACATTTTTTAACATCAATTCATGTTCATAAATACTTGTTTTGTTTTTAATTTGGTCTGAGAATGTATTGTTTAAAAGTCATCCTGATGCTTTTCACACACACAGAGGCCTATTCTTATCCAAAGAAAACTCTAAAAAATATTTTGGGTAGGAAGAACATTTTGGAAAATATAAACATATTTTGTTGCTGTCGAAATTGATAACATTTTATTTTGGTAATAATCATAGTTTACAGGTATTAATATTATGATATTAATCTATCAAAAGTGACAGATGCAAATTATATATTACTTGATGTATGCATTTTTGAAAATTGTTTAAAAAAACTACCAAAAAAATCTTATTTTTTAATCTGATTTAGAGGGTCGGTGGAACTGAGAATCTACCCAGAACACAAAGAGTGCCATCTTCTTACCCCCCACACCAGGCCATCGTCCAACCTTTTCACTATTTGTGTTCTGTGTATCAAATAGATAAGGGTCAAATAGATTTGATCAGGCTGGAAATGCTTTGTTTGAATTAAATTTTTATGGGGTACAATTTTGGACTATGTAGGTGGGGTGAAGACAGCCTTTTTCCAAGTACTAATTATTTTTAAACAAAGGTTGTATTAGGGAGATAAGAAATTTATATTTTCTAAAACCATCCAGGTTAGTCTGTTGGACATATCTTCATTTAAGAAGTGTTCAATTTAAATTTAATTAGACTAAAGGTAGAAGGCGTTGTGTTCTAAATGTTAGTTACCAATATGCCTATAATATTCATATAACAATCATGCCTCTCACGTTGTGCCCCTGCCCCTTCTCCCCCCCCCCCCCCCCCCCCACCGAAATTGTTGCCTGGCTACGGTCTTGATGATCTGGTTAATGTGGTTCAAGTTAGGTTTAAGACTTCTACGGCACTACATATTCATCACTTCATATCATCTCACTAGGCGAAGTAACTGCACCAACATGGTGGCCCAACCTCAGAAGGTTTCATATCCACCACTTCCAGTAGGAGACCAGGAATGTCTAGCCAATAAACTCTAATGGCATATGCAAAAAAAAACTAATTAGGGCCCCTAACTGTCTACACTATACAATAATAAGCAAAACTAAAAGCATTCTCACAACACAGTATTTATAATACACACTAATCTTCAGATGGGCTGATAGTTGAAACCTCTCTCCCCCTCTTTCATTAACCTATCCCAAATCTCTCATTTCTTTCTTTGCGGACTCATTTGTACTTCCTATTTCCTTTATCAATATGTTGCCATTACCTACACATTTTGTTGCCTGACTAATGAACATAATCACAAACAATTTTTTCAAATGTACTTAAAACATTACATTGGTGGCGAGAGCCATAAAACTTGTATTTTCTTGTTTTGTTTCAACCATAACTAAACAATAATTTTTTCCCGGAATTTTGGGATTAGGGGTGGAGGTTTGACGCCTTAAATGCTCCCCCGCCCCCCCCCCCCCCCCACACACACACACTCCTCCACCATGGCTATGGCCTAGTCTTAAATGGTTCATACAGTCATACAGAAGTGGGTTTACACTATAATGTTAACTCAAGTTACTGTAGGGCATGTACTGTACATGCCTGATTATCTTTCGTAGAAATCTTTTCTCGAATACTAACTTCTGCCCCCCCCCCTCCCCCCGCCCCCACACACATTTTCCCCAATACCTCTTTACTCCAAAACTTTGTATAGACCTTGGACCTTGACAAAAAGGTTTGGGGGGAGGGGACGTAAATTATAATTGTGCCTAGGGGCGGAAAAAATTAAATCCACCACTGGGTTCATAATGCTACTCAAGAATTATTGCAACTGATTTAATGATTGATTTTAAAACTTTTCATTAATCTCTCTGCTACGTAATCTTTACTCTCAGCAATGACAGTTGGGTTTGCGAGTTTTCACATGTGACTTCTTAAGGCCCCACTTCCGTAAAATCAGATTGACACTCAGAGTAGGTCTTTAAGCCTTGGCAGGGAGCTTGAAACCGTGAGTGTGACTACAAGAGTATCCCCCAGCGTAATAATCAGGAGCTCTGAAAGTCACAAGAATGACTACAGCCCCTTCTACTGCCACTGTTCAATGATGTTTCACCAGATATCTTTATGTGGGGCAATTAAAAAGAGCCAGAGATTTTTTCAAGTCCACCAGCCCAGAATCCGGTGAGAATATCTTCCGCCAGCAATATGGGCCTAAGGGTGCAATACAATCCTTGACAAGGGGGATCCTAGCGGATCTGTACCCGTAAGGACCACTTCACGTGAAGATGTGGATAATTTGTAACACACATATCTTGTGAATCAAGGTGGCAACGACGCACATGCTATGGCTAAGGCCAATCAAACGGCTTATGTCAATGCCAGCTCTCTTCGTCAGTGGGAGTCAAGAGCCAAGATATACCCAGATGATTTTTCCCTGCAGTCTGATTTCTGGGCCACACGCTTCTTGCGTGTTAATCGCTTGTGGAATTCCATGCACGTGGAGGCTTCAAGCTCTGAATTGGACCTATCGCTACATGGCGAGCCGAGCCAGGGGTCTTAATATGGCAATAGTGGTTATCCAGGTGGGGCAGCTGGGGCGTACGCCCCAGCTGTTACCTTGAGATGGGTGCCAAATGAGCTATGTGGCGAAATAATCTTGGGACGCATAAAAAAGAAAGGATTTTAGATTTTTTGTTTGATAGAAAATTAATTATGCGTAAGAAAATAGTTATGTGAAAGAATGTAAAATAAATAAGAAAAGTATTAAAAAAGTTTTAGCGGGAATTTACTTGAGAAAGGACAAGGTTTGAAAGCACAAGGGTGTTCAGAAATGTATCTTGGATGAGAAACTCTTAGCCTTTTTTGTACCATGTGTAGCTCGTTCACTCAATTTGGTAGGTGTTCACGCCGCTTGTGTGGTAGTAGAGGCTGAAACATACTTCGGTACACTTCATCGCCTCTATTTGTTCTTTGTGGCATCAACTTCAAGGTTGGAAGTTCTCCAGACTTATGTGAACACCACACTGGAATTACAGACACAAACGTGATGGTCACCTAAAATTGAAGCTGTCTGAGGTGTTTTCTTCCAACCGGAAAAGGTCATTAAGGCCTTAGATGAACTCAAGAACTGTGGTGATTCAACTTGGAAACAAAAGATGGAGCCAAAACTCTTTTGAAGGATCTGTCAACATTTGAGTTCATTGGATTATCTGTTTCTGGTAAAATGTTTTGAGTCATATTGATCGTGTCAACAAATTGCTTCAGAGGATATAACAGTTGATTTGTCTGTAAAGCACATTCATGGACTTAGGAAACTTTTGGGATCCTCTCGAGATACTTGTGCAACAAATGCAATCAATGAAGCCAGAGAAAAGGCAAAAAAACTCTTTTTGAGCCCCAATTTCCATGAAGTTTGAATAAGAAAAAGGAAGAATTTTTTTGATGAAGAAGGAGAAGATGTTCAAATTTCTGTCGAAAAAAAAATCATGATCCTTCTTTTGGCAGTAATGGACTGGGTGCTTTCAGAAATCAGAAGGATATTTGAAGCAGTGGAGAAAATATTTGAGAAATTTTGTTTCCTTTATGCCTCCAAGTTCCAGTCACTTTCTGTATAAGAACTTGTGTCAAAGGCAGCTCAGCTTGCTGAAACTTATTCAAAAAATATTTGTAAAGCTGAGCTTGAAATAGAAGTAGAGAGCTTTAAGCTTCACTCTCTGAGACTATACAATAATTTGAAAAATGCAGCTCCTAAAGCTCTCTTAAAATTCATTTTCAGATGTGGACTTGAAGATGCCTACCTGAACATTTAAACAGACCTAAAGATTTTTTGAAACTTCCAGTGACTTGCATCAAATGAACGGAGTTTAATTGAATTAAAACCGGAAAAAAAAACTTGTGGAACACTTTGAGACAGGAACGTCTCTCAAACCTAAGTATAATTAACAATGAGCACAAAGTGGCATCACAAATATCGTATGATGAAATCATTAAAGAATTTGCAGACAAGAAATCTCGAAGATTAAGTTCTAGACTAAAAGTATTTTTGCAATCACTTTTTTGTATCATATTTTTGTGTTAAAGCTATAAATAATAGCTTCATTAAAATAATTTATTTTGTTTTTATTTTTACAATTTCAAACAAAAACAAATCCAAAAACACACAATTTTTTAATCTATATACAAGCCAAAAAGTTTGGTGAACAGCCACAAGGAGACAGGGCGCTATTTTGAGGTTTTGCCCCACCAAAGATAATTTCTAGTTCCGGCCCTGGCTTATCATACCGTAGACTCCCGCCAAAGAGGGAAGACCAATAACGCTAGTAGTTATCCATCGGGGGGAGACCCTGACCATTTAAGCGGTGGATATAGAAGTTGTATAGCTAGGAAAATTGGGAAGAGGCAGAAACCTAGAGGTAAAATATGAACTACTCTCCACACCAGCAAGGCCCCAGTGGTCTTTGGCTGGCTTCTTATACCAAGGGGAAGATATCTCCCACCATCCTATGTGATGAAGAAGACTATTCCGATATGACGAAGGCTATTCGTGCCGAGCTACGTGAGCCTGTGGAGGCCGGGAGATCGTTTGCGACTCTTTGTGTTCTGGGTAGATTCTCAGTTCCACCGACCCTCTAAATCAGATTAAAATAAGTTTTTTTTAACAATTTTCAAAAATACATACGTCAAGTAATATAAGTTGCATCTGTCACTTTTGATAGATTAATATCATAATATTAATACCTGTAAACTAACATTATTAACAAAATAAAATGCTATCAATTTCGACAGCAACAAAATATGTTTATATTTTCCAACTATATTATATTTAGCGCTTACTACACTTTCCGAAGGATTGTTCTGAAATTTTGAATCTAGTATTGGTCCTGTTATCTATGAAAAGAGAGTCTAAATGGGGTTGTGTTCAAGAATCTGCTGACGAACAGCATAAACAATGTATACAGGATGTGCGTTCCGTTTACTCTTAAATGTGGCAGCCTTTTTTGACGGATTACAATATGACCCTATCTTATAGGCTATACCATAGCGGAATAATGTAAGGTTACACAGGCCTGCAAAATTTGGGTTGTTGAAAATTGTTTTTAATGTAATGGGTGATTCTTATGTTTTTTGGTGTGCTGATTTCAAAAATGATCTCCGATTTTCTCTATCACGTAAGGATTTTTCACAAATTGGATATCAAAATATAGAAAAAGGGCTCAGTTTATGTATAATGGTTAAAACTTATTTATTTAAAAAAATTAAATTATAGTTTTATTTACAAAAAAAAATAAAGCTAAGCCATTCTCAACACTTACCAAGACTTACAAGTCCTTATACTGCCTTTTTCTTTTATCCTCAAAGCTCCTTTTTGAGCTTTTTCTCTTGTAGACAGCTTTCGGCTCTTCTCTGTACAGCATCCAACAGTAGTCTGCCATCATGTTGATGTTCCATCTGCCTTGGTATCTGCGTTCCATCTCCTTGATGTCTTGATGGAATCTTTCCCCTTGCTCTTCACTCAAAGCACCAAGATTTTCGGGAAAGTAGTCCAAATGGGAATTCAGGAAGTGCACTTTCAAGCTCATCGAAAAATCCAAGTCCTTGAATTTGAAGAGCATGTTTTCCACTATGAACTTGAAGTTGGGGTCCTTATTTTTTCCAAGAAATTTCGTTACAACTTCTCTGAAAGCTTTCCAGGCATCTTTTTCAAAAACTTCCATTTTTGTTTCAAAGACTTCGTCTTTCAGAAGTTTTCTGATATCTGGACCAACAAAAACACCTTCTTTCAGTTTCGCTTCTGACAGTCCAGAAAACTTGTTACACAAGTATTTAAAACACTCTCCTTCTTTTGAGAGAGCCTTTACAAACTGCTTCATTAAACCAAGCTTGATATGAAGAGGAGGCAGGAGGACTTTTCTTGGATCAACCAAGGTTTCCCTTACTACATTTTTGCTTCCAGGTTCTAATGAAGCCCTACATGGCCAGTCCTTTTAACCCAGCGCTGCCTTCTATCCCGGCTATCCCATTCACACAAGAAGCAGGGGTACTTAGTGTAACCTCCCTGCTGCCCAAGAAGCATGGCAAGTACTTTAAGATCACCACATATAGTCCATCCATGATCATTGTAATTCAGTTTGGTGAGAATTAAGGCTAAATTCTCGTAGCATTCTTTCAAGTACACAGAATGCCCTACTGGTACGGAAGCATATTTGTTACCATTGTGGAGAAGCACTGCTTTGAGGCTTCTTTTTGACGAGTCAATAAAGAGCCTCCACTCATTTACGTCATACTGTATGTTAAACCTCACCATCAATCCAGGGACATTGCTACAATAAACCAGGTCACCATCTTGAGAAAAGTATGGAATAAAATATTTTTCTCTGTTTCTGAACCACGAGAAAGAGGTACCTGGAGCCAATAAGTTCTTTTTCTTTAGCCTTGATCCTAACAGTTCTGAAGAATCTTTAGGAAGACCAAGTCTCTGACTAAATCGTTCAATTCAATCTGTGAAAAAATTTGGGCTTGCTGCTCTCTGAAAACATGTTGAAATTCTTCATCAAAATCATGGGCCTCCTTATCAGAGTCATCGGGAATCTCCTCTAGTTTATCTAGAGATGTAGGTATGGGTATTCCTGGGCCATGAGGTACAGGACGCATAGCCGACGGAAGGTTTGGATATAAAATGTCTTTCTTATTTTTTAAATTGAACCCCTTAACGTTACACGAACAAAAGTAGCAGTCATCACTGTGATTTTGGGGTTCCCTCCAGATCATTGGGACCCCAAAACGAAAAGATTGTTTCTTACATTTTGACCACTGTTGAGTTCTTCTACACATATAGAGCACACTTTATGTGGGGCCCACGACTTATCCTGGTCACAAAGTTTCACACCGAAATATGCATAGTATACTTTTTCAACAAAAACTGTAATGTTTCTTTGTTGTTTCTTTACTACAAAGTCTCCACAAATGTAACAAAAACTGTTAGCTGAATTAATACAAGATCTTGAAGCCATTTATCACACTTAAAATCAGATTAAAACCACAAATAAAACTCAACAGCTGATGGAAAAAAACTTGAGCAGTGATTTTACACTGTATGTGACAACCTTGTCTCTCAAAGATTGAGTTGAAACTGAGCAAACATTCAAAAAAATGAAATGAAAGAATGTGGGGAGGGGAAAACAAAAAGGAAGTGAATCATCACTTTTATCCCTTAGTCTTAATATGAAGAGGGGAAAACCAAATGAAGTGAATCATCACGTTATCTTAATCACTGTCTTAAGAAACTCAGTAAACATGTTTCTAAAATTCTCTTTATGACTCATGGCACTGCCACTCATTGTTCCCAAATACCCCCCCTTCCATCCCTACTTCCCCTCTCTATTTGAAACCTCTTATTATAATACACCTTGATCAGATGAAGGCTAATTTTTTTTTTTAAGATATGAAATTTTTTGCTTAGAAGCTTAATACACAATAAGGGTTGAATATTAAAATCTAAAATTTGAGTTTGTCAAAAACTGTTACGTGATGGAATTTTTTAACTATTTTTACTGAAATCAGCACCCAAAAATCTATAAGAATCGTGTTTAGATTAAAAAAAAATTTCATTGCAGGCCTGTGTTATCTTGCTACCTTACAGGATAAATGAAGGGTGCATGCATGAATACAACCTAGAGGCAAACTGAATGCAAGGTTTATGGACATTTCGACAGTACAAGGGAAGGAAAAAAAGTTAATTCAATACCATCGTAGCAAAAAAAAAAATCACACCGCAAACGGTTTATTTTATTCAAAAATATCTGATGCCGTAAGAGTGGGAAAGTAAGGCACATAAAATTTATTTATAGGAGAGGTGTACATAATAGAGTAGGAGGTTGAAGAGGAGGGCAATTTTGATTTGTGTAATATTCATGCAATTAACGCGAGAGATCTAGAGAAACCAGTGGACATAGCAGTGGATAGTGGTGCTGTTGTAACCATATGTCCAGATAATTTGTATCTAAATAAACTTTTAACCAACAAATTAAGTCTTATGTTTAAAGCTAAAAAAAAATCGGAACAACCTCTGGAAGTGAACCGGGAGTGCCAAGCTACAATATCAAATGGGCAGACCATACAGCTCGCAGTTGTGATGGTTAATCGTGGTTCTATGTTATTAAAGGCTTTATTAGGAAGAAATTGACTCAAAGTACTAACAATTGACATGTGATCAATAACATAGGTGACGAATAGTAAAAACGGTGAATCAGGAAAGTAGATAATTATATAAATAACCAACCATTAATCTCTAAAAAGAGGTATAAAAGCGGAGATTATGCTTAAAAGTATAATATCCCCTGTATAATGTAAAGCACGACCTGATCCAGATGTGATTTGAGGACAAGTTGAAAAAGAGGAATAGTAAATTAATACCAAGTTAAAAATACAGGAACCCGTCACCTTAACTTAGTCGGTAGCGTGTCTGCCTACTGAGCTAGAGTCCCGGATTCGATTCCCGCAACTGTCGAAATATTATTATTAGTGAAATGAGAATTTATCCTTTTTACAGTGATAAATTAACGGCTGAGTACTGGGTGTTGTGCCTGTCCTAGTGCTAATTTAGATTATAATGCATATGAAGCTACGCAAGCTGGTAATGGGAAATATGTGGCTTGAATAAAAAAACTGACCCAAGCCATAGGCTGGAAACAATAATGGGTGTGAAAAAAAGACAGAGTAGGTGACACTGATAGTGTGTGTGGCAAAGTATATAAGAAAAGTATAACAATTATGTGATGACTTTAAATTTACTTTGAACGGGCATATTAAAAGTGAACTACACTACCAAAATCCGAAGATATTTTTACGGTATCTCTGAGGTAAATTTATCTCAAAGAATGATTTGAGAAAACAATATTTTCAAATGACAGGGGGAGAATGCTTGCACCCACTCTTTAGTAAACACTCATAAAGGACTGCATTGATTCGTACGTGATGCACGTGTACCTTTCGGGATGGCGATGGCATCTCAAGTTTTTCAACAATGTATTGATATGATGACACAGAGGCTAAGATTTATTTACTGGTACGACCGACATATGGTAGTAGGGAAGGATATGGTGGATGCTTAGAGAAAACAGATAAAAGGTTTTTGAGATGTCAATTATGAATATTAAAGCCACTAATCATAACGTTTGTAAATAATGTTTAAATCTAGTTTCTGAAATGTTCCTATTAGATTTAACTCTTAGTTTATCATCTTATTTAGGTAAGATTACAGTTGTTGCTTAACACTGTCAACAATCGCCTACCTGTTAGGTACCATCGTCCCACTGGGTGATGCATTATACCGTCTACCAACAATTGAATGCCGATGCAGATTGCACACATGGTTTAAATTATTGATTGATGGCAAATTTTCACAACATTAATATTCTCCTATACTCGTAACGTTTGTAAATAAATAATTTCATTTCCAATTTGAGTTTTTCTAAAATTTTGTTATTAAATTTAAACTAATAACAAATTATTGAGCTGTAAGAGTTATCATGTTGTTGCTTCACTGTCACAATCGCCCACCGTTGTTAGGCCTATATCTTGAATCGCTAGGTAGAATGTCGAATAGAGGTAAGCCTATTTCATGACATCCGCACTGTAACGCAATTTACTCCGGTTCTTATGAATAAGCACATGTTTAGCAGCTGGAGTGGTTGCTCCCTTCTTATCTCTCAACCACCACACATATGTAAATATAATTATGCTGACATGAGGCCTTGGACACAGATAAATTAAACACTCCTGTATTTGGGACTGGGGCAAGGAATATTGTGTCACTGGTTTTGTTTACTCTACACAACTATGGCAAGCAGTTTGCAAGATGAAAGTGGCATGCACAGGCCCCGGGCTTATGTAGTTGGCACCCTGGGCATATATATATATATATATATATATATATATATATATATATATCTGAGACCCCCAAACCCCCCCACGTCCCCACCTTGTACTTTTATAAGCTTGTCTAACTATTAGTAGCTACGTTTTGTAGGCCTAATTGAAAAATGCACAATGATTCGCTAACCTTTCAGTTATTTTGATTATTTATTACTTACTAGACGCTATATTTAGGGCCATATTAAATCAAAACAATATATTTTGTTTGTTCTTATTTATTTTTGAAAATCACTGTATACATTTACATAAACACATACACACAATAGAAAAAAATGCAGATACCAGCCCCACAGGGCTCTCATACGGTGAGTGCTACAGGATATTGTGAACACTTAGAAGTAGTTGATGAAGTTGGAATTGATGTAAAAAAAAATCTATTTTTGACACTTTTCTTGATAGTTCAAGTTCACCGTTGTATTTTTAGCAGCACACTTTTTGAACTCGTCACCACTTAATTTCCTACTCATATTTAAAGACTGAAACTTGGAAAAGATTCACTTAAAACACACATAGAATCACTGAAAAGAGGCAATGTATGAAACACTGGACAGCGAGCGTGGGAATGAAACTTCACCGTTGAAGATGAAACGCCAAGGCAGGTGAACGAGAATTAAAGTAACTAAGGGTTAGTTTGCAAACTAGTACACTAGAATGCGCGGATGGCAGGAAATCGACTGTGATTTACGCATTTTGCATTTTTACAAGCAGAAGAAACGCAACAAAAATAATGGTGTAATTTTGTCATTTTTTAATTCTTGTGTAAATAAAATAATTATTTTTCCTTTTAAAAAATATGGTCCTCTCGTGTGCCCCCTAAAGTCTGGCGCCCTGGGTATTTGCCCAGTCTGACCAGTTATAAACCGGGTCCTGGGCATGCACTGTGTTGAAGCAACTATGCCCGTACCCTTTATTCGATTGGTAATTTTAGAAGCACCTTTAATATGCATAGCGGTATACCTTTTGAATATAAGGTGATCCTGGTTTTAAAATTTAGTCTATGCATTTGACATAGTTGAATGGCTCTATATTATCCTTTTATTTAATATGTTTTAATCTTTTAATAAAACTATTTTCGATCTTGCCCCAATCTGAGACCTGAGTGCGCTACTGTAAAGGACTATATAAAGCAAATAAAATATCTGTTTCCTAAGAAAATATTTGTGTGTTTAACATTAAAATGTACTTAAAAATAAATTTAAAGCAAATTTAAGATGGGCCTTTAACCCTTCACAATAAGAGATTATACATTTATTCACTGTTCCTAAATATATTTCTTATAAACCATCAAAAAATCACCATCGACAATATAATTCTGCTTACCACAATCTCAGCTTGTATGAACTAGATGTTTTGCTTACATGCACCAACTTATTACAATTCCCGAGTCGATGGCCTGCTCAACTGGCCAATTCAATTAAGCCTCTCTCTACCTTCAAAGTTTGGTGTAAGCTGGAAGAGAGAGAGAAAGAATTTTTTTTAAATTTATTTAGCACCGCGTCTTACTACCCGTTCGGGTTATACGCTTAAGTACTAATTACCCTAATGGATTAGGAATTGGGAGGGTTGAATTTAGAGGAAGTGAACCCGCATTTGCGTGGAGGGAGAGTGGAAAACCATTTAGGAAAAACCACCCCCAGTTCACCCGACCGAGATTCGAACCTCGATCTCTCCGTCCTCGGCGGTCGAGCTCAACACGACTAACGCGTTAGCCAACTACGCCACCGAGGCGGGAGAGAGAGAAAGAAACTCTCGCGCAAGCATCTAGAACTTCCCACCATAGTCAACTACTTGGTCCACGAGATGTTAACGTTAAGTGATTAATTAAAATCACTAAACAAATCTACAAAAAGAAAGAATGAAATAATACAGGTTTTGAATTAAATATACCAAGTGATGACATTACTTGTACAAAGCAAATAATAAACAATAAAAACAAAATAAGCTCTGCTTTTCTTCACTCATAGTTAACCACAATTATTGTTTACCAAACCAAGCATCAGAAAAAGTTATTTTGTTCTTGCCATCCACCTGCATAAATGTAATGTCACTGGGTTGATGTGCTCCTAACCATTTAATTTTAAGTTTTTCTGGCAGTTTTAATGCAAAAAACTGAGTTTTAGTAAATAATCTACTTTATTGATTTTAATTAATCACTTTCACTCGTAACCTTATTTATCAGGTATTTAACACACGCTTGAACAAAATATAAACCATCTTTATCGAATCGCGGGCCCACCTAGACCGGCCGGTACCATGGACCTGCCCGATGAACTACTGGAAGCGTGGAGTGGAATGGCCCACTGGACGATGGGGCTTATCTGAGAGGAGCTGGCCCATGTAATATGTTTAAAGAGTGTTGGTGGGTTTGGGCCCCTGTGGCCCCTATGGACGGGCCCTTGCTCCAGTCAAATTAATTTTAGAATGTGCCCCTGTGCATGACTATATTCACACTAGAGATAATGTCCATCTAATATATTTTCTTAGCTAACAGTTTTTAGGGATGAGGAAGGTTATATTTATAGGAAGTGTACCCGCATTTACGTGAAAAAAGAGAGAGTGGAAAATAATTTCTGGAAAAGCTACTCTCAATACATCCGACCAAGATTCTAACCTCGATCTCCCCGTAATCGACAGTCTAGTCTACTGTGAGAGTAGTGCCTGAGACCATGCGACCACCGAAGCGGGTAGACTAATACTAATTGTTTGTTTAATTTTATAATAAATAACAAGGTAAACTATTATTTTTGATAGTTTCAAATTACTATAACTGGAGTAGTATCATTTCAATTTTAATTTCCTTTATTATAGTGCTGGCCAAGAGTCGTAAGACCTATGACAGGCCAGCACTGAAAAGTACTCAAGTACCTTACAAACACTTATTAAGACATAAGAGCCGCTTCGGTGGCCTCATGGTCTAACGCACTAATTTCATATTGGACTAGACTGCCGATGACGGAAAGATCGGGGTTCGATCCCTGCAAGGTGGTTTTCCTAAATAGTTGTCCACTTTCCCTTGGCGCAAATGTGAGTGCATTTCATCTAAATTAAGCCTTTATAATCCCCAACCAATTATTGTAATTAGTACATAGGCGTATAACCTGGACAAGTAGTAAGACGTGGTGCTAAAATAATCATAAGAAAATAAACAATAAAAGCTAAATAATATTACATACCGATGAATAGTTACAAAAATTAGGACATATTAATGATAAAAATAATAAATATATATCATGTTAGTATCAAAGGCATAAGTATTTAAAAAGCAGTATCATGCAATAAGCAAACAAATAAATCAGAGCAATGTAAATTTAAATATTCGATGCAGAGACTCTACAGGATAAATTAGTGATAAGGGAGTTCCTTGAATAAATCTCTGAGTTTGGCTTTTAATATTTAGCACCGCGTCTTACTACCCGTTCGGGTTATACGCTTAAGTACTAATTACACTAATGGATAAGGAATTGGGAGGGTTGAATTTTAGAGGAAGTGAACCCGCATTTGCGTGGAGGTAGAGTGGAAAACCATTTAGGAAAAACCACCCCCAGTTCACCCGACCGAGATTCGAACCTCGATCTCCCCGTCCTCGGCGGTCGAGCTCAACACGACTAGCGCGTTAGCCAACTACGCCACCGAGGCGGGTGTTTGGCTTTTCTTCTATGATCAAATTGAAATGGACAAATCTGGAACTAGCGCTGTGGATACAGCGGCCTAGAGGGCTTACCTTGTAGGAGTTGTTGGGAGAAAATAATTTTGGACTACGCGAGGCCTGAGAAGGGACATGTATACCTACGTGATCAAGGGCAAATTTACAAGAAATTTTGCTATTGAAAATATTAAAAACAAAAAGGGCATCACAATAAAGTATAATGATAGTAATAATAATAATAATAATAATAATAATAATAGCGTGTCTGGGGTATATCAACATGTAGATCAGTTTTATGGAAAGATAAGCCAGTACTAATGAAATAACTAATCGTACATCCCTTCTGTGGAAGCTCTTTCCATGACCTGATGAAGTGAGAGGATGATGGTAGTGAATATGGCTGGTTAGACCAATGAAGATCTTAAACCTAACTTAAGCCTAACTAACCAATCTTTGGTGACCATGGACATTATTCCCCTTTCAAGAAAAATCCCCCAGTACATGCCGGGAATCAAGGCCAGCATTAGGTCAGCATCCAGGGTATCTGACCACTATACAATGAGGTCGGCTACTGAAGTAGTTTTGACTACAAAAATAAAATTAATTCGAGTATATTACACACTATGGAATGACCATACAGTAAAACCTTGGATTGCGAGTAACTTGGTTTGCGAGTGTTTTGTAAGACGAGCAAAAATGTTCAATAAATTTTAACTTGATAAACGAGCGATATCTTGCAATACGAGTAGTATTATGGTTACGCTTTGTCTGCCAAACAGTGTCATTGGATAGGTTCTTTGTTAAAGTCGCACAAAAAGAAAAATATTCCAGTGATCTAACATATAGCAGTGATTCCGTTAGTGACAGTGAAAGTCGACCTAAACAATAACCCACCTCCTCCTCTCATCTCTCTTGTCCACCTCACACCAGCCACCATTAAATTTAATTAATAAATTTGATTACAGTACAGTTACATTTAAATAACGAAAATAAAAAAGGTATTAATCATTTTTAGATTAAATATTTTTGGTTTGTGGGACGAATCATCTGAGTTTCCATTATTTCTTATGGGGGAAATTCGCTTTGATATACGAGTGCTTTGTATTACGAACACGTTTACGAAACGAATTATGCTCGCAATCCAAGGTTTTACTGTATATTTAACAATCTTGATATGAGCTTTTATGTTTAATACAATATACCTAAGACGCTTTTTTAACCGACAACTGAACCGTTTTTAAAATTATAAATAAACCTAGTCAGCGAATATTGACCACAGGAGGGAAATAATTATAATATTAGCTATGAGACAATATGTGTACAAATGTCGGCTAAAGTTAGTTTAAAATATTTTTTGTACCAAGATTTTCATATGTTTCTAGATATTTTGCTCCAGTTATAATTAACTTTTTTTAAAAAAAAGAATGACACTCATAGGATACCTTAAATAATTATGTTTGCATTGATTTGTACATCCTTGACTTTGGATTGTTGGCTTTAATTAAGGTCAACCCAATTGTTTCCTTGGGAGGCGGGGAGGGGTGCTATGCTCTCAAAACGTTTAAATGAAATTGGCTAATTAATTGTAAATAATAAGGTGAGGATGAACAGGTGCGTGCGCACACACAATGACAACCGTTTAGAGTTTATCCATAAGGGAACAAAAAAAACAAAACATTGAACTTAGTTTATTAATCAGTGTTTGAATAACCATATTTTACCTTTACTACACAAATTATCACCATTTTATATTATTGAATAATCAACTTAAGTCTTGGCGTAAAGTGACCCGATGTAAGTGGGCTGAACCCAGCTGGGGTCGACATATTTTTCTTGAGCGATAAAAATCCGTAATACAACTTTTTTCGGAGGGTAAGTAAAGTCATTGGTCTTCTATGTCGATTGTGGCAGGTAAAAGAACCCTGAAAGGCATGTGAGAATATTTTTCTCGGCAAAATTGATAGGCCCTTTCACTCTCGTCCATAGAGATTTTCGTGTGCTGATATAGTCAGTCGGTTCACAAAGTGCACGCTAAATACCTCAAATGATAATAATAATAATAATATATTGAATAGATTAATTTAGTTCATAATCAAAGACTACTTTATAGCACTGATTAAATGTGTTACGTATATGATTACCAAAATAAATATACTATCATATTTTGCTTGGATAAACGTGTACAGTAGGCCTACCTTTAATATTAATCATATTCACTAATTTTGAATAATATTTGTCGTTTAACGTAGTTTCCATATTGGTCAAATTTATCCTTTCTATTATTAGTAATACATGTACAAATTATAAATGTTTTCCTATTTTAGTACCTCTTATTTATTTGGCCAATAAATGTTTTCCTCATTTTTATGAAAAAGAGGAGTTAAATTTGTATGATTGAAATATATGAAAGATAAATTATTAAGACAACTTTTTATGTCTTAGTGAGATACTCTTTTTTTATTTAAAGCTTCTAATAAAATGCATTTTATTATATGTCTTACAGCGGAAGGAAAGTACGTGTAAGATACTATCAACATGACTGCTAATCAAGGTATTCTACCTCGTTTTCAGGATTATACTTATTTTATCTACGATCTAGTATTTTATTCAAAAAATAAAATGAATTCAAGTCAACAAACTCAGACAAACTCATTATTAAGTGAATTTTTATCAATTATACTTTTAAAAATCTGTTTATTTTTATTGCGCTATCTCTTTAATAAACGCTTTCGAATTCTGCGCGCGCATGATAAATTATTACAGCTTCTCATTCGTCTTTGAACGTCTTCACTCATTTAATCCACATGGTTTAGTCAACACTTCATAATGTCATGTAATTGCACTGGAGTTTTATACTAACCGTTTCATTTTCAACACAATTATGCCTGTTACATTCTAGTTTTAAAACACTAAGGTAGCTAATGTTGCTCTCATTCGTTTACCATGTCAGAAACTAAACAAATTAGATGTGATACTATGAATAACAATGAAAAGATTAAAAACAATAAATATCTCGTAAAAAAAAATTCCTTAACAACTATTCAAATTGAAACGAAAAGTAAACATCAAGGTGTGACAAGTTTTGAAGAACACTGTTGGAGATGGTTGAAACCGTTGCTAGGTAAGTGAAAAGTACCTCTTTTGTTACGGTGGAATATATCTTTCAGTAGAGGGGCTTAACATCTAATAAACTAATAATTTATTCAAATTATAAATAATATATCAATAATACTTGAACAAGTATACACTTATTTTTGTTGAAAGACCTCTTTTCCTACTCGAATCCTACCATATAGTCGTATTTTGTTTTGAAAAAGACCTTACAGGCAGTGATTTCCACAAAAATTAATGTATATGTTTAACCGGATGTGTTTTTCAACGTAATATTTTAACCTTTGTTTACTCATCCTCTCTTAACGCTAATGTTAGCTAGTTTCCTACAAGCTACCTTCCTGATCCCTATCCTATAGATTAATACATTGATAGTCCTTGTGTTGTGTTGTGTTGAACATCTACTAATAATACAAAATAGCAGTTAATACTGTTTGTATTTTCATATATTTTAGAGAAAGCTCCAACTAAAGTTGGATCCTTGTAATTTTTTAAGTGTGACCCCACATCAAGGTTTTAGTTTGAATCTCTAATTGATATTTCTACAGTTGGAACGCATATTTAAAAAAAATTGAAATACTTTTACATTTTATTTTGAAATCATTTTAGTATTTTGCGCAATTAACAACTTGAAGCTTATTAAAATAGAGTAAAAAGCTAAAAAAAAATCGTTTTTTACTCATAGCTTAGACTATAGAGTAGAGGTTACGATAACTTGATTACTCGAGCTTCTCTCAAATGTAGTCGCTAAGCCTTACTTTCAGCATGCGTTTCAAAAACAATGCACCTAATTTTTGCATCAATTACTACTTAATATATAATTAGTATTTGTTAAACGTTGTTAAAATTTCTACAAGATGTTACCCATAAAATAATTATTTTATATAATTATGATTTTACATTTAATCATGAGTACTATTCACGGGAAAAAATATATTAAATTGACTAGAATATAGCTTATGAAAAATAGACTACACTATTATCTATACCAGTGCATGGAAAGGATCCATTTGTTTCATATAACAGAGATGGTTCAGGTCTGGTTATATGTTTGTGAAACACGGGTGAAAGGCATTTGTAACGACTAGTTGATTTCTGTAGTTTTGATTGCAATCAAAGAGAACCTCACCAAGGCAGAGGAACTGAACAATTGGTTCAAAGATATCCCCGCTGCACCTCACCTGAAACTATCTCGTGCCTCACATGTTGAGAAACTTTTCTCTAGAGGTTAAGGTTTACTTCTGTCCAGAAACACTTGGAGTAATTTTTCCACTGATATATCACAAATCCAATTCTATAGCCAAAATCTAGTGCATTTACTTAACATATTTCCTTCTCACGGCACTTTATTATATAAATTAAGAATTATTTAACTAGCAAATACCCGCCTCGGTGGCGTAGTTGACTAACGCGCTAGTCGTGTTGAGCTCGACCGCCAAGGACGGGAGATCGAGGTTCGAATCTCGGTCGGGTGAACTGGGGGTGGTTTTTCCTAAATGGTTTTCCACTCTCCCTCCACGCAAATGCGGGTTCACTTCCTCTAAATTCAACCTTCCCAATTTCCAATCCATTAGCGTAATTAGTACTAAAGCGTATAACCCGAACGGGTAGTAAGACGCGGTGCTAATTATTATTATTATTATTATTATTATTATTAACTAGCAAATATTCATCCTACTGACGCGAAATCGTATTAAAATAAATTTTAGGTTGATTGGCCACTAAAGTGCAAAATGCAACAATGTTAAACATCCAAGATCCAATATATTTAAAAAAAAACATAAAACCGTAATGGATGTGTAAGGAGGTCTTTCCAAAGCACAAAATGAATTCCAAAGTTGATCTGTGAGTAATCCAAATTGTGTTATTTTACTAATTGCAGAGTCGAACTCGTATTAGGGTGGTAAGAGGAAGAGTGAGGACCTGATAACACAATCTTCTCCCCAAAATCATCTTACTACAGTAAATCATACGTTTATCATATGTGCATATGTATGTGTGTGACATTAATTAAGGTGGAGGTTTTTTCACCCTTTAGTTCCATTTATTGAATAAAACTATTCAAAACAACGGAATAAGGTAAAAGAATTTTAAGGATGTACCACAATTCTTGTGAAGAAAGAATGGGAAACTTTAAAGTGAAAAAAAAAACCACCTTTAGTGCACCCAGTAGGTATTGAACTACAGTGTATAGATTCAGCGTTAGAAAGAGAAATTGAGAAAATCCCAAACAATAATCTTATATTTTGTTTATATAATTCTTATGTATTGGTATTGATACACCTGTCCTTTATGGGTAGGTAAGTAAATCATTTAATAAGCAATGCCAGTTACAGAGTTTTTTTAAAAATATATATAGCCACTTAACGAGGATCAAATGGCTCTATAGTTTCAATATTCTTAGCACATCTTTTTAGAGGATAGTTCTGCTGACAAGTCTTTAATTTAAACATAAATCTTAAGTGTACGGCTCCCAATAGTGTTTGGTGTTATTATTAGGGACTTGGACCAAGTAGGGACATTTTATTATTCATAAATACAAGTACAAAAAAGGCAGATTTATAAATTAAACTAATTCTATTTTTAATAACCTACCGTAGGCTAGGTTAAGGCCGTGTGTATTTTTTTTTCTTCACTCTTCTGGTTTCAAGCATTTGCGATTGTCAACTTAACTATTTTTATTGAGATTACATTTCCCTAAAATATATTTTGAAGCTATCATGTAATGTATCCTAGACTGTAATTGGAAACTTAATGCGTCTACTACTGTCATTACTTTTAAGTTAAGTTTAAATAACTTCTTTGAACTGACTACCTTTCAAAGATAACAGAGTATCACTTTCACTGTCATGAGTTCAATTAAACCACCGCAAGTCAAATGAACCATTTGGTCATTTTTCTGGAAAAGATGAGTGAAATCTATGAATGAAGCAAAATTTTAAAATACCAAATGTAGTTCAACTTTCGTTTGAAATGATTTCAGCAAAGAGTAGTTCATTTTATACTGCGGTCTGGTTATCAGATTGGAACCTTACTTTGGGATAAAATTGAGGAAGTATTTTTTAACTGCATTCCACAGGAACCATTGGCGTTGTTAGCAGGAAGGTGGGGGTTAATGTGAGCGGGAAAGAGACATAGCCCCCAAAATAATATGCTCAAATAGGCAACTAATATCATAAAAGAAACAGTGAATTGTTTTATTCAGAAAATTGAAAAACCACGTTTAATATTATTCGTGTTATTAATTTGGTACGAATTTTACCGTCTCTCGATCTCTCGGAAGTATTGTTATGGTACCAAAAAAATCAAACTTGATATTTTGATAAAGGTCGACGTTTCATGACCCCCTGAAACTGAAAAAGTTGTCTTTTGCAATGCCGTTCACGCGCGCGCGCGCGTGTGTATGCCTTTATGTGTATCTGTTTCTCAGCCTAGAGCCCAAACCATTTTAACGATTGGTCTAAAACTTGGTATCTTTAGTTTTCATAAGATTCTTACAAGGATTTTTTTTAATTAGATATCATACCCTAAAATTAAGGGTGGTTTACTGAAGGGAAACCAGAGATAAACTGGATTTTCTCAAAATCTGCTCTAACGATTTTGATTACATTTTGTATACATGCATTGTTTAATATAACAAACAAAATGGGCACTCTCATTTCCCCATGAAATTGACTCTAAGCAAAAATTTCAAATTTTGATCATATTTCCGCAAGCATTTGATATACGAAATAACTTATCATTGTAAAGTAGTAGTACTATTAAAAGTAAAAATCTTATATTTAAAATCTATTTTTATAAAACCAATAGTTTCTGAGCTATAAACAAATATATATAGAGCTCTTAGACATTTTAAAATTTGAATTTGAATTTATCATTGTTTCTGTAACAGTGTGCGTATATTATTTCATTTATGATCTTTGGTGGAGTGCTTATGCAACAATGTAGGTCTATTTTATTTCGTAAATCCTACAAGTTTTTAATAATTTTTCTATTTAATATAAAATTGAGCGAAAGTCTGTGCAGTGCACCGTACAATTTTTTTTTTTAAGTTTCTTATTTAAACTGAAAATGGGTTCATTCTGTCCCTCCTTAATAATTAATAGCTAGTGACGCCTATGCACTGCTCTAATAAACGTGAAGTGGCAGTCCACAAGGTCAGACATCTTGATGGTACACTCCGTTTACCCTGAAAAGTAGCCGTCTTACATTGACTGAATACAGAATGGCTCTTTCTTATAATCTTCACCATTGTTGAACACGACAAGGTAAGTTTGTTTCCACTGTGGTGCAGCCTATATAATAGGGTCATAGTGGAGCCCATCAAGGTAATACTGTAAGGTTTCACTGTACAAGGAGTATGCATATTGTTTAGGTTGATTAATTTCTTTAAATTGTAGTATGACACTCTCTTCTCCTTCATGGACCCTTTTCTCTCTTCATCTCTTATCGCTTGCGTGCTCGCATACCCAAACACCCTCCCTACAAATTTCGGACCTCCCTCCCCTTTCTCTTTTAGATGGTCATCCTTTGAAGAAACTATAAATCATAATAATCAGTTCATAAACAGTTTTTCTGAGAAATTTCATCTTACACATTGCATATTTTGATAGTTCAGGGTTTTGTGTCTGGAGATGTAACAATGAGAGAATCGTAACTAGTACTAGGTTTATCATTACTGTCAAAAGCTCTCGAATTCAGATGAAGAGGTCCTAGTTTCAATCCACCATATTGAAACTATAAGATTGTCCTGCAATGTGTTATGTAATATTTAAACTTCTCAACATATATAGCAAAGAACAGTTATGTATGCGTCATGTTTTTGGCCCAGAAATCAATTTTTTATATATTACTATCAATCTGTTTTAACCATTTTAACTTTAGTCACCACGTTACTATTTGTCACTAGTTGGCGTTAACATTCACCACGAGTAACAAAAATCTAAAATGACAATTTGAAATATAATAATATCAACATCTCACCAGAGCAACAACTAAACGTCAAAGTGGTGAGTGTTTATGAGCACTGGACACAACATACCCCTCAAATAGTACACATCATGGGAATATTTCAATTATCTGCTCCAGATTTGTTAAGGTAAATCTGAGATAACTGGGAGGTACTCTCCAACAATAAAAAAAAACCAGGAGGAACAGTTAACAGCATCCCTTCAAATAACATTCATTTTTAAAGTGTCCCAACTGTCTAGGAAGTACTTTGGAGACTATTTATCAAAGTTAAAGACCTTGTGGATCTTGTAAGATTTAGGGATTTTTAAAGACTTTAGTACCAACATTAAGGCGGCCGCCTTCGTCAGCGATAAAGTATCAATCGCTGTCAGGCCACACGGCTTAAAATACAATGATATATGTCATTTTCTGGGACTACTTCTCTATTCTGTCTATGATTACACCCCCTTTTCACCCTTCTCCTACAACAACCCTTTATCATGCTAATAAGAAAGAGGTGAAAAAACTGCGAAACTTCTTATCTCATGATAAATAGGAAATCTCGATGATCGGTCTAAAATTTCATAAAATTTGCTGTTGTGAGCCTACCAAAAAGTTATTGTATTTGTTGAAGGAATGCTAAATCCAGAGCTCTTTTTCATCAAGCTTAGTCTCATAGCTCTGCAAATATGCTTAAAAAGTCTTTGAAAATCAGCTAATGTTACATTTTAGTTGGAACGCATATATATATTTTTTAATACTTTACATTTAAAAAAATATTTTTAGTATTTTGCGCAATTAATAGCTTTAAGAGTATTAAAATAGAGTAATAAGCTAAAAAAAAAAAGTGTTTACAATCTACTTAATAACCTACTCGTATGCATGTAAAACCACTTGTTTTTATCTTACTTTAATAAATTAAATATTTTGTTATACCTGTTAACTTTTGTATAAGTATAAAGTGTGATTTTTTGTATATAACATACTCCCCAAATATTTGTTTTGAACAAAATTGTTTGAACTATTAAAATAAAGGAGTTTTCCAAAATTATTAATCACTCATACAACATCAAAATATTATGTTTGAAATAAAACCCATAATTCATTTCAGCTGTAGCCGTGGTTTAGCCAGTCAGACAGAGACAGAGAAACAGAGGTAAAATCCACTCTTTTTTTTTTTTTTTTTTAGGGAAATAAAACTTCTATATCCATAATAATGATCTCGAGGGAGGAAATTTTAACGATGAAAACATATACATTATAAGTTGATCCAGAAAGATTTCATCATGAAAAGTCCTATTATAAAAATAAAAGAGATGAAAATATCTTCAAAGATTTTTTTACACTTATTTAACTTTGATAGGATTGTTGGCCATTTAAACTATAATTTGAGTGGATTTTTCATTTTAATTTATTTGAAGTATTTAACGTGCATTAACTGAACCAACTTAATATATCAGCACATGAGCTATAAACTAACTTAAATCTAGAACAGACACAAAACCCAGCCCCCGACCGTTAATTCATCACTAGGAAAGGGTAAAACCACATTTCCCCAATGATAAAGTTTTCCGCCTTACCAGGAATCGAACCCGGGACTAGGATATGATATCTAAAGAAAAGTATCGATACTGTAATCATTAAAAGTATCGGAAGAAAAATATCGATACCGTACTAGTATCGAAAGAAAAGTAGCGAAAACAGTACGTATCGGTATCGAAATTTTAATCTGGAAAATGTGTTTTTTAAGCTATCCTCTTACCCGTTCCGGTGGCCACGGGGTTTAACGTGTTAATCTCGTGTTGGGCTGGACTGCTGAAGATGGGGAGATCGGGGTTCGACTCCTGTCGGGTGCACTGAGGGTGGTTTTTCCTACATGGCTTTCCACTCTCCCTACACGCAAATGCGGGTGCATTTCCTCTAAATTAAGCCTTCCTTATTCCAAACCCATTCGTGTAATTAGTACATAGGCGTATAACCTGAACAAGTAGTAAGACGCGGGGCTAAAAAAAAAACTCCACTTTCGTATCATAACTGTATTTTCATCTTTATCTAAACACTGTAAATTATGATAGTTTTTAATACTTTAAAGCAATCCTTATAAGGTGCTATTTCGTGATCCAACTTCTTAAAAAAACCTCCCATAATTCACTTCTGGGAGGTGCCATTTTTTAACTACATTCGTAGTTTATATACTCTATCAATAGAGATAGTTAACTATTGTCTAACAATAGAAAAATGGACGCTAATTCCTGCTTCGTATCCACATAAACTTTTGTGCTTCATCTCCTTGAAGCAGCTTGAGAGTTCAATGAGATATATAAAAGCTTCTTTTGTTCAGTTTGTGATAACCATGCTCATTGATAAAGGAAGGGGTAGTAGACTGGTCTCTCTACTCATCCCGGCAACCAGTCAGGTGACTGTATTGATAAACAAAGATGAAAGAACCGCTATAAATTATGATTAGCTTAAAGAGATTGAATGCTAGAGTTGCAGAAAATTAGTGAGAATTGAGAAATAGTGTAATTTGTTCTTCCCCCACAATCCACCCTAGTAAACATTAATTTTAATCCCAGCATGAGGGAAGATAACAAAAATGTTGTTCCTTTCGATACCAATGCGATACCGGGGTGTGGGTACTAATATCAGCAAAGGTATCGGTAAAAAGGTATCAAGTAAAAAATACTAGTATCGAAAAAAAAATCGATATTAGTAAAGTATCGATACTTTTTTCGCATCCCTACCCGGGACCCTTAGCTAAGTAGACAAACACGCCACCAATTGAGCTAAGGTGTCGAACTTTTAGAGAGGAACTCTGAATCAATTGTAACTTGCTATTTTGCCCTACGTGATAACTAAAATATAAGTATACAGGTATTCTAACCAGGATATCTCAAAACACCTGTATTTCAACACCTCAACTATATCAAAGGTGGCCTACACTAAATTAAAAACAAATGATTAAAAATAAATCCAAACATCTTTTAAAATAAGAATAATAAATTTAATATTTTTTGTGACATAAATAACAATCATTATGATTCATTAATTTACTCCAGTTACATAGCCATATTCAAGTCTCAAAATAAAACAAATGATTTGTTGCCATTTGTTCCATTTTATTTTTTTATAAATATTAGCCAAGCAATAAATTTAGGGAAAATAATAAATTAAGAAATATTATAATAGCTCATATTTTATGAATTATTTAATCAATTAAAAGATATTTTATTTCTAAACTAGGCTGAACCTGTGAAACCAGATATTTCACATAATTTACATGGACTGGTCACAATTTTCAGCCATTGCCGTAAATAGTAGTTTAGTGTTATTATATGTGTCATATTTTCATACATAGTTTGTTCAATGAATGATATCAAGTCGAAGCACAATTTTTTTAGCACCACGTCTTACTACCCGTTCGAGTTATACGTCTAAGTACTAATTACGCTAATGGGCTAGGAATTGGGAAGGTTGAATACAGAGAAAGTGAAGCCGCATTGGCGTGGAGTAAGAGTGGAAAACCATTTAGGAAAATAACCCCCAGTTTACCCAAGCGAAATTCGAACCTCGATCTCCATTCTCCGTCCTCGGCAGTCTAGCTCAACACTAAACTAGTGCATTAGCTAACTACGCCACCGAGGTGGGCTCTAAGCACTAATCATGTCTTGGAGTTGCACAAATAAAATTATTAATGAGTGTTATTATGAACAAATATTTTTCTTTTACCCTTATTAGGTGTACAAAGTGGTCAAAACAAGCTTCCATAAGCCCATTGGCTTAGAGAAAATGGATTAGAGTTCTGCCTCCTAAGTCACATTAAACCTATACCTATTTATCCCCAAGGTGTGAAAGAAAGGAAGAATATCATTTAAGGCAGCCTGCTCAATAATATTGCCTCATAGGGCTTCATGTCTAGAAATCCTCCAACTAATAAATGGTACGGCACACCGCACAGACTTTCTCTCTCTTTCTATAAAGTCGTAAGATTTCTGAACGGAATAATGTACATTGTATCATCACCACTCCACATAAGAACACGCATAAAATAATATACAATGATATAGAATCAATGAGAAAAGAGGCGCATCTTTGTCCACCTAAGAATTTCAAACAGTTTAATGTCTTCCACAAGGGTAAACAAATCGTATTAAAATTTCGATTTCTGGTTAAAATTTTAACATTTTAAAAGGTGTTGCAGATCTTAAAGTCATCGCATTGATATTTAATTATTCATTTATACATTTTGACTAATAAAAAATGTAAATATTGACTATTGAGTCTAAAATGGAGATAGATCATTGCTATGCAAACATTTCTCCTAAGAGATTTAAGGAAAAATAACATACTTTTTTTAGATACTTACTTATATTTAATTACTCTATGGCATTGGAGTATTATTGCGTTAAGACTTAAGTAGTATATGTTTACAACTAAAGCTCACAAAATTGTATTAATATATTTGCAAATATCTCAGAAACTGCTGTTTTTATAAAAATATATGTCAAATAAAAGTTTTTTATTTCTAATAGTCCTACAATTTTGCAATGATAAGTTGTTTAGTTTCTCCAATAGTTGTGGAGATACGGAAATTAACGCTTCTGTAATGTACCCTAAAAATCATTTTCATAGGAAAATGAAAATAGCCAGTTTATTTATAATCTTAATCAACGCCTAGATACGAATTTTAATCAAAATCGTTTGAGCAGATTTTGAGAAAACCAAATTTTTCTCTTTTCGCCCTTCAGTAAACTACCCTTAATTTTAAGTTTTTATAGACACACAGACAGACGGCATTGCAAAGACTATTTTTTAGGGTTCGGGGGGTCATGAGACGTCGACATCCATCAACATTTCAGGTTAGTTTTTTTTTTACGGTCGCAATACTTAAACTTTAATGTCCAAAAAGTTAAAAAAATCTTATAATTGCGTATAGATTGAAAGTTATTGATTTTATAAAAATATGTTTCGGATAAAATATCTGTATTATAAATATATATACATATTTGTATTGCTAAGTAATTTCATATCTCAAATAGTTTCGAAGCTATTTGAAAAAATGTTAATTGACGCTTCAGACCGGAGCCCTTAAAGCCATTTTGCCGAAATATTGAGGGTAGCCATTTTGTTTGTAATATTTATTAATGTTTATAAATGAAATTTAATCAAAATCGTTTGAGCCGATTTTGATAAAATCGACTTTTTCTCTTTTTGCCCATCAGTAAACTACCCTTAATTTTAAGTTTTAATAGACACACAGACAGACGGCATTGCAAAGACTATTTTTTAGGGTTCGGGGGGTCATGAGACGTCGAAATCGATCAACATTTCAGGTTAGTTTTTTTTACGATCGCAATACTTAAGCTTTAATGTCCAAAAAGCTAAAAATATATATATATAATTGCGTATAGATTGAAAATTATTGATTTTATAAAAATATGTTTCGAATAAAATATTTGTATTATAATATATATATACATATTTGTAATGCTAAGTAATTTCATATCTCAAATAGTTTCGGAGCTATTTAAAAAAATGTTAATTTACGCATCAGACCGGAGCCCTTAAAGCCATTTTGCCGAAATATTGAGGGTATCCATTTTGTTTGGAATATTTATTAATGTTTATAAATGAAATTTAATCAAAATCGTTTGAGCCGATTTTGAGAAAATCGACTTTTTCTCTTTTTGCCATTCAGTAAACTACCCTTAATTTTTAGTTTTATTAGACACACAGACAGACGGCATTGCAAAGACTATTTTTAAGGGTTTGGGGGGTCATGAGACGTCGACATACATCAACATTTCAGGTTAGTTTTTCTTACGATCGCAATACTTAAGCTTTAATGCCCAAAAAGTTAAAAATATATATATAATTGCGTATATATTGAAAGTTATTGATTTTATAAAAATATGTTTCGAATAAAATATTTGTATTATAAATATATATACATATTTGTAATGCTAAGTAATTTCATATCTCAAATAGTTTCGGAGCTATTATAAAAAATGTTAATTTACGCATCAGACCGGAGCCCTTAAAACGATTTTGCCGAAATATTGAGAGTAGCCATTTTGTTTGGAATATTTATTTATGTTCATAAATGAAATTTAATCAAAATCGTTAGAGCCGATTTTGAGAAAATCGACTTTTTCTCTTTTTGCCCTTCAGTAAACTACCCTTAATTTTAATTTTTAATAGACACACAGACAGACGGCATTGCAAAGACTATTTTTAAGGGTTCGGGGGGTCATGAGACGTTGGCATCCATCAACATTTCAGGTTAGTTTTTCTTACGGTCGCAATACTTAAGCTTTAATGCCCAAAAAGTTAAAAATATATATATAATTGCGTATATATTGAAAGTTATTGATTTTATAAAAATATGTTTCGAATAAAATATTTGTATTATAAATATATATATACATATTTGTAATGCTAAGTAATTTCATATCTCAAATAGTTTCGGAGCTATTATAAAAAATGTTAATTTACGCATCAGACCGGAGCCCTTAATACGATTTTGCCGAAATATTGAGAGTAGCCATTTTGTTTGGAATATTTATTTATGTTCATAAATATAATTTAATCAAAATCGTTAGAGCCGATTTTGAGAAAATCGACTTTTTCTCTTTTTACCCTTCAGTAAACTACCCTTAATTTTAGGGGTAGATATCCAATTCCAAAAACCCCTCGGGCAACCCTATGAAAACCCTAGATATCAAGTTTCAGCTCAATCGGTAAAATAGTTTAGGCTCTAGTTGGAGGTACAGACAGACAGACAGACAGACAGACAGACGGAAATTCAAAAACCACTTTTTCGGATTCAGGAAGTCATGAAACGTCAAAATTCATCAAAATCTCGAGTTCGATTTTTTTGACGATCACAATACTTTCTCTACCTGTAAGATAGAGAGAAAGTAAAAATCCCGTGTTTTTACTTTCTCTCTATCTTATAGGTAGAGAAAGTATGGTGATCGTCAAAAAAATCGAACTCGAGATTTTGATGAATTTTGACGTTTCATGACTTCCTGAATCCGAAAAAGTGGTTTTTGAATTTCCGTCTGTCTGTCTGTCTGTCTGTCTGTCTGTACCTCCAACTAGAGCCTAAACTATTTTACCGATTGAGCTGAAACTTGATATCTAGGGTTTTCATAGGGTTGCCCCGAGGGGTTTTTGGAATTGGATATCTACCCCTATAATTAAGGGTAGTTTACTGAAGGGAAAAAAGAGAAAAAGTCGATTTTCTCAAAATCGGCTCTAAAGATTTTGATTAAATTTCATTTATGAACATTAATAAATATTCCAAACAAAATGGCTACTCTCAATATTTCGGCAAAATCGCTTTAAGGGCTCCGGTCTGATGCGTAAATTAACATTTTTTATAATAGCTCCGAAACTATTTGAGATATGAAATTACTTAGCATTACAAATATGTATATATATTTATAATACAAATATTTTATTCGAAACATATTTTTATAAAATCAATAATTTTCAATCTATACGCAATTATATATATATTTTTAGCTTTTTGGACATTAAAGCTTAAGTATTGCGATCGTAAAAAAAACTAACCTGAAATGTTGATCGATTTCGACGTCTCATGACCCCCCGAACCCTAAAAAATAGTCTTTGCAATGCCGTCTGTCTGTGTGTCTATTAAAACTTAAAATTAAGGGTAGTTTACTGATGGGCAAAAAGAGAAAAAGTCGATTTTATCAAAATCGGCTCAAACGATTTTGATTAAATTTCATTTATAAACATTAATAAATATTACAAACAAAATGGCTACCCTCAATATTTCGGCAAAATGGCTTTAAGGGCTCCGGTCTGAAGCGTCAATTAACATTTTTTCAAATAGCTTCGAAACTATTTGAGATATGAAATTACTTAGCAATACAAATATGTATATATATTTATAATACAGATATTTTATCCGAAACATATTTTTATAAAATCAATAACTTTCAATCTATACGCAATTATAAGATTTTTTTTACTTTTTGGACATTAAAGTTTAAGTATTGCGACCGTAAAAATAAACAAACCTGAAATGTTGATGGATGTCGACGTCTCATGACCCCCCGAACCCTAAAAAATAGTCTTTGCAATGCCGTCTGTCTGTGTGTCTATAAAAACTTAAAATTAAGGGTAGTTTACTGAAGGGCGAAAAGAGAAAAAATTGGTTTTCTCAAAATCTGCTCAAACGATTTTGATTAAAATTCGTATCTAGGCGTTGATTAAGATTATAAATAAACTGGCTGTTTTCATTTTCCTATGAAAATGATTCTTAGGGTACATTACAGAAGCGTTAATTTCCGTATCTCCACAACTATTGGAGAAACTAAACAACTCAGCATTGCAAAATTGTAGGACTATTAGAAATAAAAAACTTTTATTTGACATATATTTTTATAAAAGCAGCAGTTTCTGAGATATTTGCAAATATATTAATACAATTTTGTGAGCTTTAGTTGTAAACATATACTACTTAAGTCTTAACGCAATAATTCTCCAATGCCATAGAGTAATTAAATATAAGTATCTAAAAAATTATGTTATTTTTCCTTAAATCTCTTAGGATAAATGTTTGCATAGCAATGATCTATTTCCATTTTAGACTAAATAGTCAATATTTACATTTTTTATTGGTCAAAATGTATAAATGAATAATTAAATATCAATACGATGACTTGAAGATCTACAACACCTTATAAAATGTTAAAATTTTATTCAAAAATCGAAATTTTAATACGAAGTGTTGACCCTTGTGGAAGACATTAAACTGTTTGAAATGCTCTTAGGTGGACAAAGATGCGCCTCTTTTCTCATTGATTCTATATCATTGTATATTATTTTATGCGTGTTCTTATGTGGAGTGGTGATGATACAATGTACATTATTCCGTTCAGAAATCTTACGAGTTTATAGAAAGAGAGAGAAAGTCTCTGCGGTGTGCCGTACCATTTATTTGTCCTAGTGTAGTCTACGCGTCTCAAAGCCACAAATTCAGTCCAGTTCATATATATATATATATATATTAGGGGTCTGCAAGCTTGGGTTTTTCATTCGAGTCGTATATTTCAAAATTCTCCCGAATTCGAGCGAGTACATTCATAATTTAAAATGTCAAGAGTATATATTTGTTTATTTTAAAAGTAAAATAGTATATTTAAAATGCAACCAACATACATGCATACATGCATAAAATGCAACAAACATAAAATGTAGATACAACATATTTAAAATGTGAGATTTTAAAAATATGTGAAAACAACACATGTTCTTAAAATTAAAATTAAATTAATTTTTATAAATAGTAAATAGGTAGTCCCGAAAAAAATTAAGAATTTGAAATATTGGGTTGGAAATTATAAATAACACTTTAAAAAACACGATTAAGAAAAAGAACAATACTCAAATAAAATTATAATACAAAAAATAATTAAAAGAATAAAAATTGTTTCAACACTCAAGCCTTTAAAGACATTAAAATTACACTAACAATTAAAAATAAAGTTTATAAAATTGACGTTTCATTAAGCTAATATTTACCCGAAATATGCCGTAAATTTAATTACTCTACAAGAAAACGTAAGAATCTCAATCAAATATAAATGTAAAATGTTTCATATTTCATTTATTAGTATTTAATGTAATAATAATTTATTGCTTTTAAAAGTGAATGTTCATACTTTAAGATTAAAAATAAGATGGTTAAAATAATATTTCTAGTAGATATTATGAAATAGTAAATGCTTTTTCTTTATTTAAATGTGGTAAAATTGGTAAAATATGTATTGCAATGTTGATAAACACTAATTTTATACAGGTTAACCAATATAATTCTATAATTAAATAGTAGCTAATGCTTGTTTTGTAGTAGAAAGTAGTCAATTCGTTTTTATCTCTCTTGAATTGGCGTGTTGTTGACGTAGGATACTATGGTAGATATTTCTTGCTGGATTTTTATGCATTCAATGTTGAATGCCTATGTTGTTCGGGTCCTCACGGATGGGTTTGCCAGATGTCCCGGTTTTTCGGGATTGTCCCCTTCTTTAGATGATAGTCCCGGTGTCCGAAAGACCACATTGTCACACAATTGTCCAACTTTTTTTGTTTTGTTATCTTTTACCCCGCAATCGGTGATGTAGGAGGCCTATTAACGTCATTTTTGTCAGGTTGGCTATGAGATTTAATTTACAGTGTTGAAAAGTCTAAACATGCCGAAAAGACAGTGCACGATGAAAAAGGCAAAATCTTATCGCAAATATGAGTAAACTTTAAACTTTCGCTTGTCTTGAAATAAAATTGTGTAATTTAATTTATTTTTTTGTCCCGGTTTGCCCTAGCAAAAATATGGCCACCCTACTCACGGGTAAGTCGTCGTCAGGTCCATTAGTAAGTTTTGTTAAATAATTTTTGGTCCTCGCATTTAGTCTATGTTGGATTCTTAAACATTGGGACCATAGACTTTGGATTCATGTGGTGTTTATTTGGTACTCATTTTAGTCTTTTTAAGATAGGCATGTAGTTCACGTAGAATATGTATGATTAAGTCATGTGATCTGCATCTGTTACGTTTGAAAGATATTATCAACACCTGTAAAGTAAGATTAATAAAACAGTAAAAGATTATATATTTTGGCTGCAAAAACATGTGTTTGTATTTTCTAAACAGTCTTTTATATGAAAATTGGGAAGATATATTTAAATGTAACTATTGCTTAGCCACCAATTTGAGCTTTCTGAAAGTTTTTAAAATATAAAATAGCTATGAAAATATGAAAAATCTTATAATTTTAATCAAGATCATGTGGTTTCTTAAACAGTTAATAAAATGTATATACATTATTTATTTTGGTGCCCCACGTCTTACTACCCGTCCAGGAATGTTTACACTAATGAGGTAGAATGAAGAAGGTATCATTTTAGATGAAATTACACCACATTTGCATTGAGAGGACGCGGAAAATCATCTAGGAAAAAACACATAGCACCATCGTCCAGGATTCGAACTCCAATATCCCTGTCACCGATAAGGTGGACCATACGAAATTGATGACTTATTCTACGTGCCCACTGAAGCGGGTAAATAAATTACAGTCTTTTTTTTTTTTGTTAAAGGACCCGCTTCGGTTGATGCTTGGTCTGAGGCTTTACTCTCGCAATAGACTGAACTGCCGATGACGGGGAGATTGGAATTCGAATCCCGGTCGGGAGTACTGAGCGTGGTTTTCCTAAATGATTTTCCACTCTCCCTTCATGCAAATGTGGGTACACTTCATCTAAATCCAACCTTCCTATTCCCTAACATACCATCGTAATTAGTATATAAGCGTATAACCCGAACTAGTAGTAAGACACGGTGCTTACATTTTTTTAACTAAACAAGAAAAGTGTCAATATGTTTTCTAAATAAATAAACAACTATTAAATCTTAGTTTAGCCAAACAAACAGCTATTAGACCTTATTTCAACTAAACAAACATATTATACCTTATTTTAACTAAAAAACAGCTATTATATATTATTTTAGTTAAATAGACCGCTATTATACCTTATTTTATTATTTGTATTGGATTTCAAACGAACAGGTTTTCAGTTAGAAAATTACTCACGTTTTAATACTTACATACTCTATGGAATTATAAGAATTCAAAAGTTCATTGGCGCACTTAAAAGCACGCCACTTATCCCTCCCTATCTTGAACGAATTCTATCCAGTACCCCTCATTACACCCTAGTCCTATCTTGAGCTAGTTCTATTCAATTCACCTCATTACACCCTATCTTGAGCTAGTTATATTCAGTACCCCTTATTACACATTATATCTATCTTGAGCTAGTTATATCCAGTCCACCTCATTACACCCTATCCTTATCTTGACCAAGTTTTATCCAAATCCACCACATTACACCAAAGGCCTATATGTTTCAGGTCAATTCAAAAGTTATCCTCCCGTCTGCGTCTGGGTCTTCCCACTGGTCTTTTCCTGTTGTGTATACCAGTCAATAACTTGAACACGGTTCGCTTACGTTTTAATACAGGAAAATATTCTCCTTATCTGCTCAATGATATTAAAACTACGTCACCACGTCGGCGTGACTAAGTGTTTTTCTAGTCTAACGTTCATAATAGGAACGGTTTAGAAAACACAAACATATTTTTTGCGGTCAACATTGATAACATTTTATTATATTATGAGTATTATTTTATAGGTAGGCCTATTGATTATATGTATCAAAGTGACAGTTTAAGATCAAATGAATTTGACGTATGAATATATTAAAATTATTTTAATAATATTTTTAAATTTGAAATACTGTTCTTCTTACCAGAATCCGAGTATATCTTTATATAACAGGAAATATTACAAGTACTAATTTGGAGCGCCAGCCCAATTGTTTCTGGGGAATGTTTTTAAAATGTTCTCTTTCTTATGTATAATATTAAGAATAGACCAAATTTTGCGACCAAGTAAAAGTTGATATCGATATTTTACTGTAAATATAGTATTTAGGTGGCCGTTGTTATAAAAAGTAATTTTTGATATCATCACATTATTTAGAGCCTATTTTTATCATGTTCTGTATTCGAATACGTTTCTAGAATACCCTAAGACATGACGAAAGAAAATTGCAAATAAACCAATTTCTATGGGTTTTTTTTATTTTCCTTGATCCCTTGGAGACAGGAATTATTGTGATGGTAAAAAAATCTAATTCAGGATTTTGACGGGTGTCAACGTTACATTACTCCATAAACCCAAGAATGTGATTTTCGTAATGCCATCTGTGTGTCTCTATCTCGGCCTAGAGCCAAAACTATTTTACTGATCGGGCTAAAACTTCTTATAAAGGGGTTTTCATAAAGCTGCCCAGAAGGATTTTTGGAATTATATATCCAACCATAAAATAATTAAGGGTCGCTAACTTCAAGGCGAAAAGAGATAAAAGCGATTTTATCAAATTCGGCTTTAACGATTAAAATTCTTATATAGACCTTGTTTAACACTACAAACAAAATAGCGCATATCATTTTTCCATGAAAAGGACTTATAGAGTACTTTTCAAAAGTGGATATATATTTAAATTGAGGTCTGGGAAATGGGTAGTTGGTTGTTATTTGTTACGCTGTCGACCTAGGTGGTTTTGGGGTAAAGTTCTCGCCCTAGGGCCCAATGATCATGGTTTCAAACCCAGCTGAGGTCAACGGATTTTTCTTGAGCGAAAAATATCCTTGGCATAACTTCCTTCGGAGGGTAAGTAAAGTCGTTGGTCACATGTCAATTTGTGACATGTAAAAGAACCCTGGAAGGTATGTGAAAATACCTTTCCCGGAAAGATTTGTAGGCCCTTTCACTCTCGCTCATGGAAATTCTTGTGAGCTGATATATAATCATTCGGTTTATAAAGTGCACGATAGATACCTCAAATAAATGAAAAATGATTGCTCGGTATTTGGTGAAAAGTGATGTTCTTTTTTTCTCAATAATATATTTCTATAAAGTGTATCCTATCTCATAACTGCCATAAAGATTTTCTTTCAAGGCTATTTGAGAGGATTCTTGTGTTATCTCGCTTGACAAATATAAACTCGTTACGTACTCGTACTTTTGATGGGAGACGACATTAAATTATTCGAACGGTTCGCGATCCTTGGACTGCACGGCTATTATTTGTCCGCTATCTTATAACCTCTGTTTGAATCAATCTATTTTCCGTAATTTAAATGAATATGCGCTATCAAACGGAAATATGAAACACATTTCATTTTAATTTATATAGGCTCTTACATTAGTTAATCCTCGTAACATATTTTCCCATGTTGTTAAAATAAATTGTAGCTACAATGATTTTAGTGTAAAATAATATGACGGGAAACGTAGATTTTAAAGCTCTATGATGGGGGGATAATAAAATAAGTTGCCTGCCAAACACCGCACCGAGGTCGCATGGGGACGTGGCAATGACCTATGGCTTCCTCCCTTGGATCCAAGGGCGTAGGAGGGTTCCATCGGCATCCTTGGTGACAATTCAAAAGAATCTACACGTGTCCACGTCCTTGCAGAAGCAACTGACAAAGGTACATGTCAAGGCAACGACGCATAAGTTGAGAATTTGGATACAGCCTATATTATTTAAATGTACGCAATTGTATTAGTTGATGGGGTACTTAGTCGTGAAGAATGGTGAAATTGTCCTGTTAAGAACAATACTTAACGATGAATACAGAAACAATCAGTATTGCTCACAGTTGTTTTGCGAAAATATTTCAAAGTCAGTTTTTAAAAATACGAATCACTAAACTTACTGTGTGCAACAATTTATATGCGTATATATATATGTTACACACCCCAACAGTAAAACTGCCCATTTCATGAAGTGTGCACACTTCGGCTCATTCCATGAATTGGATTATTCACCTGACCATTTCATGAACTGGGCAAAAATTACATTAACTCTTGCCCTTTTCATGAACTGTAACTTATTGTACCATCTAATACAAGCTTAAACTATAATTAGTTTTAATATATTATATTAAATTAACCCAAGCTAACTTAACCTAACCTTCCATTTTAAAATGATTAAAAGTCAAATTAACTTAAATAACAAACTTGTTCTTCGCGTGTCCATTGCACGTACCGAGCAAAACCACGTCCAATTCATGAAATGAGTAACGAGTGGAGCTGCTCAATTCATGAAATAGTCAGTTTATGAACTGTACAGCACAAACTCTGAAAATTCATGAACTAGAATAATTTTTACCCAGTCCTTGAAATAAACAAGCGAAGAATACACTTCACGGAATGAGCAGAAATTTGCCCTATTCATGAAATGGCCAATTTCATTTTTGGGATGTAACATATTGCATATTTAAATACTCATTTAAATATTGTTTGACGTTGTGTTCTAACATGATTATAATTAGTTCAATAAGTTTAAAAAGGTTATTTATTGGTTGGTAATCATTCAAAGAAACGGTATAGCTATATTTCGTGGAATCAAATCGCGTAAACATATAATGTAAATATGTTTATTGAAAATTATTTTAAAATCCATACGAAAAATCAAACCCATATTTTCCTTATAGCTATAAAGTAGTATCGCTAGTAGGCCCTGCTTAGGGCCAGATTCATAATCAACCTAGTATTCTTAAAGTGCAGCGCTTTAATTATATCAGGACGACACCTACCTAAACTCAAATAGAATGGGCTAGTTTTGAATATTAAACTGGACTATTCCATTCTGGTATACGTAGGCGTCGTCCTGTATTTAGTAGAGATGTCACGATACCTGCTTTTCTCGATTCAAATTATCGATTCCGAATCTTAAGTTCAACCTTGATTTTTCGATTCTTGAATATTACCTATTTCATTATTTTTCCACCCTCATATATAAACATATTTATTCAACTTCATAACATAGCAAAAAACAACAACGTATTTTCACCTAATAGGGTCGTTAATTGAAACAAAATATATAGCAATTAACAACAAATAAACTGCTATAGAAATAATCGATGAGTACTCATTCTTAATTTTTCCGATTTGCTTAGTTGTTAGTACTTTCATTAAGAGCTAGGAATCGAAAGTATCGAGAATAGTAAAATTAAGATTGATTCTCGATTATTTCGATACCATTAAGACTCAAGGGTCGAGGTATCTAAGAATTGAGTTTGACATCACTAGTAGTTATTATAGCACCACACTTGAAATGCACTAAGTCTGATTATTAAACTAGCCCTAAGTATATCTGATAAAGATAACGGCCTGTGGCGTGATCAGGGGCAATGTCAGTTATAACCAAATCCTTGACCCTTTGAATTTGATATCGAGATAGCTCCCAAGAAAGCATGGGTTCCTAATCTCTCCTTCTTAGCAGCTTCCAATTAGTTGAAGGGTGGGGGATGAGGTCAGGGAATGTTTTCTCTTTTTTCTCTGCAACACCTTGGAGTATGGCCAAAACAGATAAGAGTTCTTAACCTATTAGCAAACCATGCCTCGTGTAGTATCATCTAAATGGTTTTTAACTTCCACTATTACCACTAATACTAAGAGACATGACAAATCATATGATGTAATATAGAATAAGAGTATTAATTATTATATACGTTTTGTTTTGTGATCAAAGAAATAGAGTAGATACTAAAGACTGTAATAAATTTCCCTTTGAAATTTTTTTTTTAAATTTTAGGTTGAGTATATGTACTATTTTAAATCAAATCTTGATATATTATATATATTTTAGTAAATTATTTATTTATATAGAATGTACTAGTATAATTCATATCGCAATTTTATATATTATTGTATATTTTAAATTATTATACTTTAATATACTTGTTTATCTTAATAGAGTCTATATGTATATATCCCATTTTAATGCCTATCACAATATAATGTTTTTATACAAACTACAATTTAATGCAATATATCTTAATATATATTATATTTAAACACAACCACAATGTGCATCTAAATAAACTATTTACTTGGAAACCATAGCAGTTCTTTGGAAAGAATTATGACTAAATACTTAACAACTTCTAATGTCGCCGACACCAGTAATAATACATATTAGACATAAACTACAGGTTTTCAATTTGAATCCCCTTTTCATATTATAACATATTATATATATATATACATATAAAATTTTATCCATCCCAAGCAAACAAATGTATACTTTAGAGAGAATTTACTGAATTTAGATTTTGAAACAGTCTTAAAGTAAAATATCACTAGATATACGGTAAAATATATTTTTTTTCACAACCCTTTGTAGAGAATTAATTAAGCTCGACCAGCATTTAAAGAGTATATCAGTTATTTTATACGTGTATAATTTAAGTAAAGAACGTTTTTAACATTAGTTACCTGTTTATAAATGTTCTTAACTTCTGATAAAATGCATGAATACATATTTTTAAATGCTAACTAACTCTCCAATTCCCAATTGGTTTAGATACGAAATTTTAATATGCATATTTACACATATCAAAGAAATATCTAATTTAAGTATTTGCGCTTTTAAATAAAAACTAAAAACCATGTTTGACAACATTTAGCTCATTAATAATAGTTATTGGGTAGTAAGATGCTGTGCTAAAAAAATAGGTACTAATATGAACATAAACTCTCCTGACTAATAGCCTACATTTCAGTTTAATCATTTAAAAAATGTAATATGTTTAACGATTGTGTTGATAAATTGTCTCAAATATAAAACTCCATTGTCTTTCTTATAGTATTGTATTGTAGTAGTTATTTCTTACAGTACATAGTATGAAAATACAAACATAAATGTTAAATTACTTTACGCAAAACAATAAACACAACACTCGATTTCCTCGAAAATTATTAAATTATTTCGATTATATTTTACAAATGTGTAAATAATAAGACTCAAGTAGTAATATATAGACAGATCTCCTCTAAAACAACTACCTGTCGTTCACAGATTGGCTAATGGTTGTTGCCAAGTAATGGTTTTCTTTCATTAGTGTCAAACTTGTCCTTTAAATAGACACTTCTTTACTATGCATGTGGTTGCTCAAAGCTAATAAAGACGGAAAGACTACCACCACAGTTATGTCGAGCTTGGTTTATCCACAAGCCTCTTTTGGGCATTCGCATATTTTCTTATTGACACATGTAATCCTCAATCACGTAAATAGTTTAGACATATTTCTGCATACAAGTTAATTATTTCAGATAACATCTGATGAGCTAGTAAAATATATTTGAAAAAGTGTTTTGGGTAGTGGTATACTTTAGTAAGGTTGGAAATCCTGTCCAAGATAATTTTAGAAATAATTTCGTTTGCTTATAACTAGTAATGTATTCTACATGTTTTTATACTCTAGACAGGTGCCTTAAGAATTCATTGTTTTAAATACAAATTAAGAGTATGGTTTATTATAATTACTAAGGAAGAAAACAATTGGCCAATATATCACTGAGCAATGAAATATGTTGGACGTTGAAAATATGATGTAAATAAAAAATGAACAGTTTTAAAAGTGCGTAGCATCTTAGCTTTCTTTTAACGTGAAATATATTTATTTTACAGCTCCCATTTAACACTATGGACCCTTCTTTCATGGTGTCTGCTTTGTTGGGTCAGAGTTCATACGTTGTCATAGTTCACCGCTTGCACGAGCGTTATAAAATAAAGTTAGGCGCCACGCAAGCTATCAACACTTTCAATGCTTTTATTTTATACTAATATTTTAAGAAAAAAAATTTAAGTCTCATTGATGCGGTTATATTGAGGCCAGTAAAAAATAAGGCCATGCGTAGCATAAATAATATAATAACTTTTAGTTTAGTTGGTTTTTTTAGCACCACGTCTTACTATCCGTTCGGGTTATACGCTGGAGTACTAATTACACTAATGGGTTAGGAATTTGGAAGGTTGGATATAGAGGAAGTGAACCCACATTTGCGTGGAAGAGAATGGAAACAATTGATGAAAAACCACCCCCAGTTCATCCGAGCGAGATTCGAACCTAGATCTCTCTGTCCTAGGCAGTCTAGCTCAACACAAAATCAGCGCGTTAGATAACTAAGCCACCAAGGTGGTTATATAGTTTAGTTGGATAGTTTAGGAAAGAGCTATATGATTAATGTCGCTATACTCAATACTAGCATCAGGGTCAGTGTAAAGGGGAATAAATTCAACCCCCCCTCCCACCCCACTTCGCTAGATACAATCTATAACAAATCCTCTGATATTATCGAATATGAGGATGAAAGATGGCCTTAAATCAAGCTTCAAATTACTTCTAAATGCATTCAATATTCAAAAATTTGCTGTATAAGACCAGTTCAAATAGCTTTCAGAGGCATCTAGCTGACAAAAAAAATCAGGCCAATGGTTCTCTAACTATACACATTTCGAAAATTTCTAGGAGACAACTACTCAAATAGCTTCTAGATGCTAGTATGCCATATTAAGACGTGAGGCATAGCAAAAGAGAAAATAAAGAAGGACTCATTTGGCCTAAATTTACAAAACACAACGCTTAGGCCTATTGGTATGTAAATATTCTTCAAGATAATTCTACATTTATTATTGTGCAAAAATTATATACCCTAATCAAGATTTAGATAGATTGGCACCTTAGAACAGGCTGTGATTGGCTGCTATAAATAGCCTTGGCTCTCTGATTGGCTGTTATTTATAACACTGGCTCATAGTTTTCCCCCTCCCCCTCCAAGTTTGACCCCCTTTCCACGGTTTGTATGTGTTCCAAACTTGTTCGTGTCCTAATCCCATGTGATTTTTTGTCCCATTTGATTGTTTCCCCATTTGATTGTGTGTCCATGTGGGTAGGGTTTTGGGTGGGAGGTATTTTATTGGTGTGGGAGTTTTTTATTTATTGGTGGGGTAACGTGCAGTCCATGGCGTCGGGCACTCCTACGCACGTCCAATAAAATGTCGGCATCGCTAGTGAGGGTAGGAGCGTGCAGGAGCATCCTCTCTCACCGGCTGTTTAGCATAGAGTGTGAGCATTGGCTTCCTGTCGCAAGCCCCTGAATCTATTTTGGTGTCGCAACCCTCCCCCTCCCCTTTCCCCATCTATGTGGTAATGGGTTTTTCCGGTGACGTCATCGCAGCCCTGGCGCCAGTTTGGTGACTCGACAAAACAATCGAGACAGGAATAGATCACGACCTTGAATAATGTCCCAACCCTCCCCCGCAATGGGTTTTCCCGGTAACGTCATCGCTCATTAGGATGATGTCTCAACTAGCGAGCATTGATAAAGCTTTAATTATGCACAATCAGGGGCCTCTCTCCAAATGGAAGCCTCAGTTAGGGGCCGCTATCCTCCATAAAAGTATACTAAAATAGGTTGTTTGGTATTGTCCGTCGACATGCACGGATGTAGGTATCCGCCATACCAACATGGACCACTGTTGGCGAAGATAAGAAGGAGTAAGGTAGAACTGTTCCAGCGCTTACGTGGAGTGAGAGTGAGGGAGTGAAAACTAGTGACAGTACACCTCAGTGGAGATTCGAACCCACAACCTCCCCGTCATAACTTGACGAGTTATACGCACCTTTCTGGCTAAGCGTCTATATATTAACCAAGATAATGTGGTAGGGATGATTAAGAAAATGTTCCAGCATTTTACGTGGTAAGGATGATTTAAAAAATGTTCAGCATTTTACGTGGTAAGGATGATTAAGAAAATGTTCCAGCATTTTACCTGGAGGGAGAGCTACCAACAGTTTACCCAGCAGGGATTTGATCCAACATCCCCCGACCAGATCTAGATGAGCCTGACATTTAGACGGCGTGCCCACAAGGAATCGAACCTTGATATCTTTCGCGGGGGCTAGCACCGCTAATTTATGTTAGAACGGTCATCAAATCAAAGACTTCCTTCCAATGGTTGAGTGCACCCCGCATTTGCGAGAGTGAAAATTAAGACGAAATCAAAAATCACTTAAAACTAGTCAACGAGATATTCCATTTGATATAATTATATAAGGTAGAATGTGTACCAGCATTTGGTGCGGGAAAACCCTATCCCCAACTGACGGATTTCTGAGAGTACATCAGAACTCGGTTGATGCGTGAGCACAATTGACGAGTAACGGTAAATCTGTGCTGTTTTACATTAATCGACCGCTCACCATCGTCAAATTGGCGCTTCGATAAGTCAAGACAAAAATAATCACGAGAAACCCTTCGGTGCCAGTTTGCAGGATTGACGTGTTGAGACAGGAATGGGTTATGTCGCAATCCTCCCCAACAATGGGTTTTCCCAGATGACTCATACTTGGCGCCAGTTTGGCGGCTCAACAAAACCAGTCGAGACGTTCTTGAAACCGGGAGGTCATTGACCCTGTTGTTCATCTCGTACCACCACAAGACCATGTGACGTCGATCGTAGGAGGAAGTGGAGTGAATATTTAGGGGGCTCTCTTGGCCGTCTATTTATAAGCGTTTGTAGAGCGGATCAAGATGGACAAATTACAGCAGCTGGTAAATATTGTTGACGCCATGCAGACCGTAAAATTGTGTGATCTAATCGTCGATCATAAGTATGCGGTGGATAAATTAAAAGCGGTCAATACAAAGTTCAACGGATGCCTAATAGCCTATCTAGATGTCGAGTTTTGTGTATTATTACAGGTGAAGACGTGTGTGATCTTAGTATGGAAAAACTGATATTCACCTACTCCGGAATAAAATCCGGTTCACCTACCGTTGTGAACTTTGAACGGGTTTAATAGACAGGCAGAAGAGTCAAGCAGTTAACAACAACAACAACAACAACATCGGGAAACTGGGCAATTAATTCAAGTGCACAAGTTAAAGACGTGTAATACCGTATTGCACCGGTATAAAGACAGTGGACAGGTAAAAGACCCTACAAACCATTCAGCACGTTTAGCGGTTAGGTACGCTCATCATGCTTAGAACCGGCTATATTAATTTAATGTTTGTGGGCCATACGATTGCGGGGCTTGCCTATATGATAGCAGAAAATATTCACAGTGTGGCTGTGAGCAATAGACATGTAATTTAAAAAGTAATGAACCACGACAGAGGTGTACCACAGGAGTGAGGCTACATCGAGTTCTGTGACTCTACCTATCACACTATAAGAGTGACTGAAGTACTACCCTACAAGAGAATCGAGGAGTCTTATCTGTGTGATATGACATCTGCTGTTTACAATTTCCGCAAAGGGGACGTTTTGGCCGTATTGCCCAGGTCTTCACCACACTTCCAAGATCCACACCACCCTCCACCACCCTTCACGACGCCGCAGCCCCCCTACCCCCAGAGTCACCAGCTTACCCGCCGCCATAAGTCACCTGAGTACTCACCGCCAGAGTCGTCTGCCTACCAGACATCAGAGTCAGCAGAGTACTCACAGCCAGAGTCACCCACACTCCCACCACCAAAGGCGGAGGAGGTTAAGTCCGAAGAACCTATAAATTTCGAGGATTTAACAATGTACAAAACTTATTAAAATGTTAAAACTATGGGTGAAACGCCCTAATAAACGGTTTGGTCAGTTTCGGTAACATCTTCCTTCCAAAGTCTGCCTATATTTAGATTGTAAGCGATTTAAATCTAAACCACGCTGTATGACATATCTCGGAGGACAAAGTGTGATGTTTAAAAGTGAATTAAAAATTAGGCGTGCTCATGTTGCCGTGGCCTTACTACTTACTACTTACGTTACTATTCTCTCAAACTCTGCTGACGTCATTGGAGCTAGCGGCGACATATTGGTGAAATATTTTCGATATTTTGAAAAATGTTTACCCTGTGAGAGGGGAACATGTGTAAATATTTATAATATTCTTAAGATAACTCCGTTTATGAGTAGAGGGCGTTGTCGCTTGAGCGACGATGTTTTTTTCTCCCAGGGATATTTATTCACACCATTTCTTTCGCTGCATCTCCAGTTGCCATTATGTCATTTAAATGTAACATTTGTGAGGGGTCCTACGCAAAGCTCTCCAACCTTATTCTACACAAACATCAATGTCATCAAACACATCCAAATCCTGCTCCAGAGGTTCACCAGGATGTCTGTTGGGACAAGGAGGTAATGTGCAGTGCATTATACCAGATCGAGAAAGAGGAGTACAATCGTGTCAAGTGCTTAAACGAACTCTAGAAAAACAAAAGTTATAACGTTGTGCTATCGGAAGAGGCCAGCAATGAACCGAACGTTATTGTGCTTGATGGTGTGGGAAGAGTAATAATGCCGGGAAAAAACTTTGGAGACATTGTCAATAGGCATTCTAGCGCCTCTCAGCGTGTCCTGAACTATTTTGGAGGTGACTCCTACTCTTTTTCTAGATGGTAGAAGAAATTATGTTTTTCTGATGTTAGAAGAAATTATGTTTTCCTGATGGTAGAAGAAATGATGTTTACCTGATGTTTTTAATCAGGTAAAAGAGTGATTATATATTTTCTTGCTATCCCAATTATATAATTCATGTTGCACTCTAAACTTTCAATTTAATTACCTGTAATGGTAACAAGACCTAAATAATAATAATATTGCTGCTTGTACAATAAAAACCATCTATATTGTTGTAGTGGCTGCACGCTATGAATGTTTTAAATTAATTAACTGCTAATTGTCATTAAAAAATTAGAAATAAAATGTTGCTATTATTTTAAAATATCCCTAGAATATGCTGTTTGGGAATCCTTGGATATTCAAAGACAGGGAAGAGCTAGCAATAGACACGTGACAACTTTGCCAGAATGAAATATCAAATAATGCAGACTGGTGAATATTATGCTTTATTGTTTACACATGTGAGTTAATATAACGTTAGCAACAACAAAATTGATTGATTGTATAGTATACTAGTATACATATATCTTTATATATTAAGGAGTAGAAAGGCTAAAACAGTATGTTATCATTATAATTGTAAACAGTTTCACTGTTTGGATAGCGTTTATAAATTAACCAAATTATGTTTAAGGTAAGTTGGCAAGTTCACACCCTTACGCATACACACACACACACACACACAGTCAGGCAGACGCTCATTTTTATTAATAAATTGTGACGGTAAATTACTACTCAAGGAGAAAGTAACCTATTACTATGCAACACGCGACTTACGTTATCTTGCACAACGCTATTTAAATTATTATGATAAGCCAAACTTATATTTACCTATATTCATTTCTTAATCACTTTCATTCTGCTACATCTAGTGAATAAGATTGGTTATTATGACTTTTTCAATATCTTGTGATAGCACGTACATATACATATTTAATAAATGTAATTACAACTACTCATACAATAATTTAAATACGCTAATAGGTAGGAATATATATATTTGTTTATAGCTCAAAACTTATTGGTTTTATAAAAATATATTGCAAATGAAAGATTTTTACATTTAATAGTACTACAACTTTAAAATGATAAAGTTATTACGAGTCTCGAATAGTTACGGAGAAATTATGAATATTTGAAAATCTCCCCTATGTAAAGTACCCTCAAAGTCATGTTCATGAGAAAATGAAAATGTCCATCTTGTTTAAAATGATAAACATAATTTAGATATAAAATTTAATCAAAATCATTAGAGCGAATTTCGAGAAAATATATTTATTCTCTTCTTGCCTTTCAATAAACTAGCCTTAAATTGAAGGTTAAATATCTAATTCCAAAAACCCTTGTGGGGGGGGGGTCCTTATGTAAACCCCATATACAAAGTTTTAGCCAAATGGTAAAATGGTTTCGGTTCTAGCCCAAACCAAGGTAAAAAACAGTCAAACAACTTTTTTTGTTCCAGGGGGTTATGAAACGTCAACATTTATCAAAATCTCGATTTCTATTTTTTGACGATCACAATATTTTCACTCCGAGGTGTCGAGACAAAGTAAATATTAGTTTAGAAAGTTTAGTTACCCACAGCCGTTGCTTGCTCTTGGTTTGATCGTCATTGATGGGGAGGTCAAGGTTCGAATCTCATCTGCGTGAACTGAAGATGGTTTTCCCGTTAAATGTATATATATATACCTTTAACGTTTTTCCACAAGTGATTTATCACTCTGGTTTTCCCATCTTTACTCCATGCAAATGCGGGTTCACTTCCTCTTAGATACCTTCCTCATCTCTACCCAATCAGATTAAGCAGTTAATAACCTGTGTTATGAACGTAGCAATAAAAAAGAAAATACTTGGTTTAGGATGGGTTATAATCAAATTATAATAATAAATTAATGATTTTAAATGGAAACATGGTTTAGTAAGTTTTATTTAATTCATATATTATTTTTTAGATCATAGAATACAATGTTCTTGTTAGTATGGTGTTCAAAAAAAGTTAACAGTATGGCCTAATTGTAAAGTGAAGTAGACGTACAGTACGTAAATTATATTTAATTGAAATAAAATTTTTAAAATTCAATTTTTCGCCAACTTTAGCCACCTTTTTCTAACTCATTAATTTTTTTAAAGATATTTCCAAATTTTTTTATCAGGCTATCACCTAGAACAAAGTGTGGTACACTTATTTTAATTCAAACCTCCTTATACCATGTATATAAATAATTAGCATAAGTAGTGACCGTAAAAACTATGTCACTGAAAAAAACAAAAAGAAATGGCTATATTTTTTTAAATATAGCAAAGAAAATATATTTTTATATATTTCTTTAGTAATAAACAGACTAAATAAAAATGTCACAATTTACTGTAAATAATAATTTCCTAAGGTAACTCAGAAAAATTATACTTTTACTTTGTACGTATTTCTATAAAACCCGGACATTGCGGCTCAAAACCCGGCATCACTCCTTGGAGAGAATAACAGTGATAGTTTGTCTTTTGTTGAGTAGCAAGCAACAAAGTTGAAAGGATTAGGGCGTGGGGGGGAGTCTGCCTGTAGACACTCTGAAAGGGTTGTAAAATAGAGGGGGTGAGAGGGGTCGGTGTGGTGACTGCCATAACTACAGCAGCGCACCTCTGGTGAGGTGATTATACATGGAACTACTTGGAAGAGAGATTTGCAAAACCCGAATCTTAAACTTGAAACAGTCAGCTGACAAAAGGTTTTGGTATGCCAGCGAAACAACGGTGGTTTGGGGAGGGAGAAAGCAAATAAATCTTGTGTAATAAGTTGTTTATTTCTAAGCTATTGGCTATAGTATTGTTACTTGTAGATGATACCTTTTATACTAATTTATAATATGTTCTTTAAGAGATAGTTTTAATAATTAAAGAGTGGCAAACTTACATATTAGGCGATCTATCGCGTCCAATTCACCCCAAACATCGGGCATACCACTGATCATCTTTCCAGGGCCTGTGACAGGGTTCTGTGAGATGAAGCCTACCGTTGGGGGCAGAGCACCGACCGTTTCTAGGAGATTGTCTGGTACAGGGCTCGCCTTGCGGCTTTCAGGGGACGAGGCCCACACACAAGCTGAAAAATCCATGGCGGGCGGTAATTCGTGTAGCCACCCCAATCGCTGGCTACAAAGAGCGGAGGTGTTTGTAGCTCTAGGCCGTCGTCTAACCCATTTGGATCCCAGTAATCTGCAATTAAATAAATACATATTGATTATTATCGAGGGGAAAAAAACCACTGCCAATACTTTAATATCTATAGCAGAACGCTAATTACCCATGGACAAGTTGTTATCCGCTAGGCAAATTCCATCCTCACTAAATAACTCCAACGGGTCTGAATTATTGGGGAACACCGGTTGAATGATAGTGCTAGGTGCCAGGGGTTCATCTTCTTGGCATTCTATCAAAGAAAGAAATACCGCTTTACATCAAAGACATAATAAGCAAAATAGTTACCACTAAAATATAAAAAACCGTTTAAAACATACCTGAATTTATCCAATTTTACAGTGCGTCTAAACTCATTTTAATGTTTATCCGACTCAATTATGAATTATAATGACAGAATGTAATGATTTCAGGGTCTATTTATAGTTGATTCAATGGGGTGAGCCGCAGGTAAAGTTGTAAGCTTCTTATTGGCCAATAATATTGTTTCCTCACAAGTGTTTGGCCGATTCATGTAAAAAAGCACAGATTTAACGTTACGCGTCAGTCATGCTCACGCATCCACCGATTATTGATTTGTTTCGAGGCATGTAAAGGTCAATAATTTTGTCTTCTCATCGGTAAATGGGTGGATCTTGTATAACAGCACAGATTTACCGCTACGCTTTATTCGTGTTTTAGAATCCGCTAATGGATGTGTTTCTCCCTCCCCCTGCTAGATAAGGGCACAATATGCTGCGAAAGACCGCTATCCACCCTCTGTGGTCGTGTTTATTTTTTCAAACACGCAAATGCTGGTACACATCTCGCCCTGTGATGGAAGGAGGAAGGGGTTCAAATCCTTACTAGGGTTGGTAGGTCAACAAAATAAATACTTTTATTTCGAACAAACGCTTATTACTTTATAAATACAATAATACTTGTATCATTTCATATTTAAATCCCAAGCAATGCCGGTACACATCTCGCCCTGTGGTGGAGGGAGGTAGGGGGTTCAACTCATTATTAGGTTTGATAGTTAAACAAAATAAATACTTTTATTTCAAACAAACTCCTATTACTTTATAAATACAATAATGCTTGTAGAATTTCACATTTCAACCCTAAGCAAATGCTGGTCCACATCTCACCCTATGACAGAATGAGATAGGGGGTTCTAATCCCTAGTAGGATTGATAGGTCAACAAAATAAATACGATTATTTCGGACAAACGCTAATTATTAATACGTTAATACATTAATAGGACGTTGATTTCAGATAAGACCTTGATATAACTCAACCTTTTCCTTAAATCTAACTAACTTTCAATTTATATAATTTAATCAAAACTTTTCACTGAAGACGTTAATTTTATTTTAACTTGTTTAAATAAGTTTTATTTTTCATTCTTGTATTAAACCTCGCTTACATTGGAACTTTAATGTGTTATGAATTATAGTTTGACCATTTGACTCTTTTAAATGTCAAATTATTGAGTCAATGAAATATTTTAAATTTAATAAAGTTTGTTATGAGATAAATGTTATTCCAAGAGTGTAAATAAATTGTCTAGGGTCTTTCTGTTGTACAGAGATTTATCCTTAGTATTCACATTTATAAATTCTTTAATTTGAAATTATATCATCTAAATTTTTAAATAACGATATCTAAGTCTTAAATTTTATTTATTCACTCGTTACTAAAGATTGATTTAGAATGTTTTCTAAAATGTTGTTAACACATTAATGTTCGTAGAGTTTTTCCCGTTTCCCTCCCACACAAATACGGGTACATCCTGATATCTCTCTCAAATGATTAACAACACTAATTTTATTATTCTCGTGCCTGCCACTTTAGACAGATATTTTAATTTCAATTCATTCGGACAAAGATTTCAAGGTTCGAATCCATGTTAGCAGGCAGGATATCTACAAACGTAATGGTGAACGTAGAAACACAACAATATGTTTAAATAGGGATTGTTTGCGAAAAATCGGCCCCTGAATGAGCGTTATAAACCACATCTGATCCGACGCCTTCAGAAGTCGTTCATGGAGCGCTACGAGCCGATGTGTCAAAGGACTTTCCTGTGACACTTTTATGTCAAGGGGTGTGGCGGGTTAATGACTCTTTAATAGGGTCTTTACTATCCACTTTCAACATTTATGACTAAAATAAACAAGTTTAGTCATACTGGAGGCTCCAAAGCACAAGTCGGTTACAACACATTTCAGCCCCCGGGGCTATTCGACACACTGAGCTCACAAGGAGGAGTGGTGGAGGGAAGGGGAAAGTGAAAGAAGATCCAACAGAGTTTTGCGACAGCGAGCCAATGCTCACACCCTATGTTAGACGGCCGGCTATAGAGGATGCTCCTGCACGCTCCGACCCTCACTAGCGATACCGACATTTTATGTGACGTCGTGGGAGGAGTGCCCGACGCCATGGACTGCACGTTCCCCACCAATAAATCAAAAAACTCCCACACCAATTAAAAACCCCACCCAAAACCCTAACCACAGGGACACACAATCAAATGGGAAAGGAACGAACAAGTTTGGGCAGGAACCAACAAGTTTGGAACACATAAAAATCGTGGAATGGGAGTCAAACTTGTAGGGGGGGTGAAAGCGCTGGCCAGTGCTATAAAAAAACAGCCAATCAGAGAACCAGGGCTATTTATATCAGCCAATCACAGTCTGTTCTAAGGTGCCAATCCATCTACTTCAAATAAAGTCTGTAATAACAATATGTTACATGTAAGGATCAGCCCACCCAAGGAGCGACAAAAAATCAACTATAGGAGACCAAAATCAACACTAATAATAGGACTATTGTAACACGTTAATATAAAACTGTACAAGAAAAAAATATGTAGAGAAGTTGTTTTCATGGTGAAATGCTTGGTTGCGCATAAATGGTTTACAAATGATTACAGATCTTAAGGTGAGGATGTAAGGGACACGACAGTTTCTATAACAATACTTTTGGCCAAAAAGCTATAATATTGCTCCAGTAGAAACATAGTGGAATTTTCTTTCCACGGTGATATCAACAGTTTCTGAATATCTGCCAATTCCTGGAATTTAATGGCAAACTTTTCTCTTAATTTAAAAAGTTTGCTATCTAATGCCGCTACGCTCACTACCAAATATTCTATACTGTTGATGCGCGGTGTTAACAGACGAGAATTTTCACAAAAGCGTTAATTATCAAACAAAGAGAAAAACAATTAATTAACTATGAGCCTCCTTTTGGATGTGACTGAGAATACCTGGAGTGATGAGATGATAGCTGGGGCCCCCAATCTTGATTTTTGATCACTCATTAAGATTTCACACGAGAGAGTTTCATGGTTGTGTACCCCGAGAGCTAAAAGACGCTTTGCTCACAGTTTTTTCCCGCTATATTAAGAAAAAGCGTGGGATGAGTGAGCCTAGAGCCATTAGGGGAGAAGGGTCAATGCGATGCTGACACCTAGTGCTAATAAATATAATTGATTACACAAAGAATAGAGCACAGACTGGCTCAGTAGATATATTCATACTAAACAGTTGACGTCACCATTCGAAGAAAATTAAACTCTGTTTTCTACTGGAGCAATAATTTATTTATTTTGGCCAAATATAATTGCTATAAAAAACTGTCTCGTCTTCCCTACATCCCCACCTTAAAGTTAAAATGCATGAGCAGAAGCTGCAACACATATGCCTTCCTGACGCTTTTTGGTTGAGAACATACGTTCAGATAAAAAAAAATTAGTATTTACAATATAAATATTACTTTAGCCAAAGTTAATTCATGATACTCTGTCGGTAAACTTAAGTTACCCTAAAGGGTCAATTGTATATCACTCTACTGATGAAAGCTTTATAGTGAAATACTAACTAAACAATACTAATACATTTTTTCTACGCAACTAGATACTATCTCCCACTTGACGTCCAGTATAAAGTCATTATTGCCAGCTTTAAGTAGCCTTACTCTTTCATCACACTGTTGACTATTCTAAGTAATTACATGATAGAAGGAGAACACTAATGGCACGCAATTTACTTTTAAAAAATTAATATTATTAGCTTGGAAAATTACCACAACACTAGATGCTGTAAACAGAATTACATTATAATCATAGACTTTTGGCTGATACAATAAATTCGTGATATATATATATATATGTATAATGGTTGAGACTTTCTACCAACATTAGTTCGCAGCTTATGAATGAATCCACAGCAAATGTGTTCAATGTTAGAAAGAAGCCTTCAACATGCGACATATATTTTATTCACCTAAATGTACGTTACAGCGACTTCAAAGATCCTCTGACTATGGTTGATATCATGGCACCTCTTCAACGAATTGTCGTATTAAACAACGAACACTTTAAGCAAGACACAAATAAGACATTTACCAATAATTCGTTGTGCTCTATGCCTAAGCTTGGATACGAGATGAATCATAATAACATCAATATAAGAACAGGCTCAGGCCACGCTAGATTATTTAAGTTTAGAAAATTGTGTTTAAATCTACAGTTTTAATGCTGTTCAATATTACATTTCTATATTATATCAAAGCTATTCCGTAAATTAAGTGGATATTGGTATATCCAATGAGGACTAGAAAAATAAATATTTTTGTGGAATGTTCAAAATCGTTGAGTCATTGTTGGAAGGTGGAGAGGGATAGTGGGTAAAACAAGCATTGCATATGGGCATGCCCATGAGCTTTGATTTAGCAAACCAGTGTTGCACTTTTAGGGTGTTCTGTTGAAACACGTTAATGAGGAGAGGTATAACCTAAAACAAAATTATATCCTTAATAAATACATTGATAACATTGTCAGGTTTTGAAAAGTGTCAGAATAGGAGAGCTAGTTCATACGCTCTCTAAGTCCGACATAAAAATAAGTAATACGTATTTAAAGAAAGCTAAGATAGATGATTTTACCTAAAGAAAAAATTAATTCATACACCTTAATTGTTCTCTAATTCACCAGGAAGTTTATTATTATTATTATTAATTATTATTATTATTATTATTATTATTATTATATTATTTATTTATTATTAGCACCGCGTCTTACTACCCGTTCGGGTTATACGCACTACGCTAATGTGCAATGGTAGGTGATTGTGAGATAAATGGAGACCTACAGTTTAACGTGAATCCGAACCACGGTAGAGGCCTGGCATTCCTCAAATTCACAAGTTGTGATTAATACACATCTTGTCAGAGGTGAAGGAAGGGTTTAGAAGTTTATGGTTGATAAGATAGATAATTTTTGTTTGTCTTAGACTAGTTTTCATCTGATGTCATATTTGGGATTTCAGGTTGTGTGGAACCGCAGATGTTAACTTCGGAGTTTAGGGCTCTTCCTCAACGTAATTACGGGGCTTAAACCCTGGCCAGGAGAGCGTGATGCATTGGTCACAACCTACAGATCTTATAAATAGTTTTAGCCCTACCGCCCTGAGCCCGCTTCGGTCATCGTATGGTTAAAAGCGTTACACTCGCGATAAAATGGGACTTTTGATGAGTATATCGAGGTTAGAGTTCCGGTCAGGAAGACTGAGATGTTTTTTCATAAATGGTTTTCCACTCTTCCCCCTTCAGGTTCCTCCCTCCCCCCTCAAAGAAGGGTACATTTTCTCTAACTCAACCTTCCTCAACCCTAATCATTAACGGATTTAGTTCAAATGCTTATACACTGAACGAATAATGAGATAAGGTAACAATTGTTTTACTTTCTCGTGACCCCTCGAGATCGTGTGATTGTCAAAAAAATTAACTAAGATTTTGATGAATGTCTATGTTTCATTACCCCCTGAACGCGAAAAAGTTGTTTTGGCAATGCCCTCTGCTACTGGGATTATAGCCGAAACCATCTAACCGATCAGGCTAAAACTTGGTATTCTAGAGTTTTCATATTGTTTTCCAAGGTATTTTTTTGAATAATTATCTATACAACCCTAATATTAAGGGTAGTTTACTTAAGGGCAAAAAGAGATAAAATCGATTTTCTCAAAATCTTCTCTTAATATTTTGATTAAATTCGTATTTAGGCATTGCTTAACGTTAAAGTCTCATTTTTTCATCGAATGAAGTACCGTCCATAAGTGGTAGTTCCAATTTGTATTATATCTCCGCAACTCTTTGAGATACGAAATAACTTATCATTATATAGTTGTAAGACTCTTAAAACTAAGCAACTTTTATTTGAAAGAATATCTTGTAAAATCAATATTTTCTGATTTATAAGCAAATCTATAATTTTTAAATAGATCTTTGGAAAATGGGAGTTTAAAACACACAAAACAATATGTTTTCGTAAATGTGTAGTATATTTAAAGTGGACCTTGTGGTGACTTCAAACCCAGCCGGGATCGACGGATTTTTCTTGAGCGATAAAAATCTGTAGCACAGCTTCGTTAGGAAAGTAAGTAAAGCCGTCGGTCCCATTTCGATTGTGACATATAAAAGAACCATGGAAGGGGTGGGAAAATACCTTTCCCGGTAAAATAGTATGCCCCTTCACTCTCGCTCATAGAAATCCCTTTGTGCTGATAATCATTCGGTTCAGAAAGTTCACGTTAAGAACTTTAAACTAAACTATTATTTAATGTATGCTCTTTGGTGAAATGCGATTTATTTTTTCCCATTGTGTTTTTATAAAAATGTAATTATTTCGTTTAACGTATCTTACGAGTTATAACCTAAGTATAATTTAGATAACGGAGCCAGAAATTATGTACAGTGCACCGTACCATTTATTGTGTTATACATCTAACACCTTTGAGAACAGTAAGTATCTCATATTGCTTTCTGAAATAAAGTCCTTTGTTTCAATTCCCATCAATATTAAGAATTGTATTATACATTCAGCTTAATCTAAGGAATAAGAATTGGTAGGTTAACTTTAGAGGAAGTGCACCTGCATTAACGTAGAGAGTAAATGGGTAAAACCACAATAATTAATCACACGTGGAAAACAGCCCCCAATGCATCTGGATGATATTTGAAACTCGACCTCCCCGTCACAGTAAATTCAACTCATAATGATTCAGATGCCTTAAATCATGTGGCCAATGCTGCGAATCATATGATGTTAATATCATTGTAACATTGCCTTTATGCCTTAGTGTTACTAAGCTGGTTAATAACATCAAATAAGCCAGCAAAAGAGATGTGAAGATTAAATCATAAATAAAGGCACCAAGATTCACTCATAGGATGATTATAAATCACAACAGAAAAATACTACACCCAGATCTTACGCTCGGGATTGAATCTTGGGCTCCCGAGCTAAAGTCAGAAGGATGCTATTACCAGCTAAGCCTAAATAAAAAGTAAACAAAAATAACAGATTATTTGTCATTCTTTGGATCTATTTATCTTTTACTTCCTAACTACTTTTAGTACCATACATCTCACTGACATTTCGAACTTTCCGTGAATTACATGAACTAATCTGAGGCCACAGAATGAGGGATTTCTTTTCTATCCTGTATCCAGTTTTTTATAACACCGCGTCTTACTACCCATTCAGGTTATACGATTATGTACTGATTACGCTAATGGTTTTAGGAATGAGGAAGGTTGGATTTAGAGGAAGTGTACCCCAATTTGCGTGGAGAGAGAGTGGGAAACCGTTTAGGGAAAAATAACCTCATTACACCAACCGGGATCGAACCACGATCCTCTGTAATTGGCAGTCTAGTCTATTGCGAGATTAGCGCCTTAGACCATGCGGCCATCAAAGTGGGTCCAGCAATGTATAACTGCTCACTAAGGATATCACTTGTAAAAATTTGTTGTATATAAATTATTAAAAACTAATGTTCAAAAATATACTCAATGTAGAGGTTAAAAAGATTTTGAATTCACATTTAACATTATTCTTAATCATTTTAACCTTATTATATTGAACATATTTTTGACCATTAGGTTATTATAATTGTATTCAACAAATATTGTACAAGTCATAATATCACTAGTACGATTTAAACACTCCTTATTACTATCTACTTAGAATGTTTTCTAAATTAATATATTACACTATTTCATTACATTAAAATTCTCATTCATCATTTCGATAACTTAAATACAGTGGTTCCCAAATCTTTTAGAGCCACGACCCAATCTTTAGAATGAAAAACTTTTGCGACCCACCTAGCTTTAATGGGCATTAGGAAAAGAGGACGGGGGCATTTTTTATTCAATGTTATTTCTATATTTATTATAAAATATCATTTTACAAAAAAACTGGTCTATTTCTTATAATGAGGCTTGTGCCCACCAAAAATAGGCTTGCGACCCATCATTTGCGATCCATAATTTAGGAAATACTGGATTAAAATGTAATGATGATACTTCCAGGGACAGTATTCCCAATAAGCAGCAGGAAGAAGCGTGAGACATAAGAGACAAAAAATTATTTACTGGCGTTAGATATTTGACTAGTAGTTCTGTGAAGAGTAGCCTTCGCTTACTCAATTCAAAAAATGATACGCCTAAATCACGTTAATAATTATGAAATGTCTTTCTTATCTTTACTAAAGTCTTAAGATTTCTCTTTGGATTTAAAATTAAAACATCTCCCATAGTTTCTCCTTGGATTTGAAGTCAATATTTTTCTTTGGTGATCAGGTTAAACAGAAAAAAAAACTTATTCATTAGTACATTATAATCAAAGAGAATAGCCATGTTTTCTGTGATTTAAAACATCAATCTTGCAATAGCTGTAAAAACTAATATATTAATACTTTTTATTCATATGCATGCCTACGTTTAAATCATGTCCCCACCAAATTTAGAAAAATTGATTCACGCATTTGGCAGTAACCGTGAAACAAACAGACGGACGAAATGCCAAAAAGTCGTGTTAAAACTGAACTTCGTTCCACTTGGTTAAACTATCCAGGGATTGTCATGTTTGTTACCAGGAACCAAAACTATCAAGTATTAGCATCATGCTTTCATTTGAAAAGCTACTATTATAATAATATTGTCTACGCTACAAATCCAAGCTATAAAATATATACCGTGATAAAAATTATATATTCCAATAAAATGTTATTTTTGAAACTTGAAATACTATTTAAAGCTCTAATTTGTTCGAGAGATAAGTCGAATGATAACTACCGGTACACGAGGTCAAAAAGATCAATGAGCAACATCTCCAGACATGACATATTGACCCTAATCAACGATTAGCTTTTTATTTTTCTCAGTGATACGCGTTTTTATGCCCGCCAGGGCTATCCACAGCACGCACTAGCGAGCCAAAGGCCACAGATTGATAAGATAAGAGTTTTATGAAAACCAGTCCGCTATCACCTGAAGAAAGGATGGGGAAGGAAATAAAACGTGGAAAAACATACTACAAGTGAACCGTATTTGTATATGAAGTCTGAACTTCTTAAAAATAATATTCAGATAATATAAGATTGAAATACCACAATTCCATCTTAGTTTAGTATAGCAATGAATTTTCATCACACCCGCTTCGGTGGCCGTGTGGCTAAGGCGCTACTCTCGCATAAAATTAGACTGCCATTGATGGGGAGCTTGAGGTTCGAATCTCGGCCGGGTGTACTGAGAATGTTTTTTTCCAAAATTGTTTTCCACTATGCCTCCACGAAAATTCAGGTACACTACTATAAATGTCATCATCATCATTTGACGTTTCCGCCTCCGTGGTTCATTTGGCACATCCTCTTCCATTCCTGTCGATCTTTCCAAACTTCTCCCTCTGTAAAATGTAACCTTCCTAATCCCTAAAACTATTATCATAATTAGTACATAAGCGTATTAACCGAACGGGTAGTAAAACGTGGTGCTAAAAACAATAAAAGAAAAAAAACCTTTAAATGTAAATACATTAAATATAGGAACAACCAATATGTATCATATACTTACAAATGTCAGTTTACATTTGTAAAGGTGGTTTATCAAAACATCTTTTTTCTTAGACAAGTTCATTAACTAATATGCAAAGGTGAACATGATAGTAATATTAATCTTGTCATAAACACACCAGCTTTACTCCTCATTAATTAATCTCATAAACAACTCAAATAGTATTCACGCAACAGTAAGCGCTTTTTATTGAACCAGCTTACAGAGTACAGCCTACAAGAATATTTTCAATCCATAAAGTAACCTTAGCATATCTATTGTGGTTCCGGAAGGCAATTAACTAATTTTATTATGTAATGAATGTACGGTACACGCAGATTTATCTAGCTTACCCTGTCAGAGCAAAAGATACATTTTTCTGAACGTCCACTAAATTTTATATTTGAAAATCCTAATATAAAAATCCAATCCTTTAATTTTTCACGACAGACTTACCCTCAATCCGCACATTTTCTGCAGGTGACCTATGAAGAGTTCGCAACTATGCAACATGAGTAACTTTCGCTGGACGTAAAATTAGTGTCGGTGGGATCGAACTGGTAGACACGGTGGCATTGCCTCCCTGGAAATTATTTGCCTCCCATCCCTGGAATAAATTTTCTCCTCTCTAGAAGTATTTCACTCCCGTCTGATTTTCTTGAATATTAAGCTAAAATATGGTATTGCATCAAATTCTAAATAGTTTCTAGAGGCACTTAATTGTTTATAAATCCTGGGTGAAGACCACTCCAAATAGTGTCTAGAGGCCTTCATTTTTTTAATTTTTTCAGGGCATGAACACTTAAAAGAGATTCTAGAGGAATCTAATTTAAAAAAATACCCTGGTGAACTTATAGATAAATCCAATTTTCAGAAATTTACTAAAGAAAGACCGTTCCAAATAATTTATAGGAACATAAAATTTTCCAAAAATCTAGGTGGGGGAGACCATTACAAATAACTTCTAAAGGAGTCTAGCTTCAAAAATAAATCCAGGCAAGGATATCTCTAAATAGCTTTTAGGAGCATCTAAATTTCAAAACATTTAAACCACTCCAAGTAGCTTGTAGAGGAGTCTGATTTTTCAAAAAAATATCCAGTCAAGGCCAATATACATTTTTTTCAAACATTTGCCAGGGGAGACAGACCCATTATTGGCTTGGTCGGCTGAGCCCATATATATATATATATATATATGTATATGTATATATATATATGTATATGTATATATATATATTTGCAAATTGCTGCCCCCTACATAAATAAATTTCTACTGCCACTACATAAAGCACATTACACTCGAATGGCTCATATAAGAACAAATCATATTTTCCAAAGGTAACTTGTACCGAATGTAGTGTACTTCTCACAACAAGTCAATAAAAAACTAATAGCCCTCTAACTGACTGTTTGGGTGCCAACATTCCATTTTCAATATTCATTAGAACAATATAAGGCAAAATGACTTCTCTTAACTGTTTGTAAGAATGTTACCAACAAGGAAAATATTGTAAAGAGTAGGCAAAACAATTAATTTTCAAGAAAATAATGATAATCTCTTTTCATAAATAAATATTTCATCTTGCAAATTTTTTTACTTCAAAGATTTGGCTGATGTGTTTCAATGTCCCTTTATAAACATTATAATAAAATACTAATGTGCTTTGTCATTTTTTAAAAGCAGTCTCAAATTAATGTTTGATCAAACTAAATGTGGAAATGAATATCATATGTTATATCTCGTGTTTAAGAGCGTGCTTTAAAAGAGAAACCTCATTTTCACATTTGATTAGGTTACAACTTAATTTGAAACAAAATCTAGAAACAAAAAACATATATAGTACAATATTTTAACTAGAAAATTACGTTGAATTACATTTTACTAGTCTTTAAAGTAAGAATATGATACCCCATTTCAAACGCTTATAACAAGGGCATAGAAATGGCAGGTTAGGGACATCCGGACCCCTTGGTGTTTGATGGACCTCCCCTAGGTGGGGGTCCATTATCTGACCCATATCTGTAACATATCTGATATTTGTTCGATATGTCAAAGATTTGGCACTTTTCAACATAGTATGAAATAGATAGGAAAAATAAAAACTATTGGTAGCCCCATTCTTCTGAAGTTGTACCAAAAGTTTTTTTGGTGCCTTTACGATAGTATAACAAATTGTTTTAAATTATTTTAAAAAAGAGCTTATTTAATTATTTGCACCATATTTTTTAATATATTGATTTGATTGAAACCAGTGGCGGATTTATCAACAGGCTGAGTAGGCTGGAGCCTAGGGCGGCAGATTTTAGGGGCGGCAAATTTGGGGCCAAAATTATTTTTTTTTGTCTTACAGAAATTAAAAAGATTCATATTTATATACCTAAATGTTATTAGGTCCACACAAACAATTCAACATGTAATATGTTTCACCACTTGGATAAATTTTTCTACAATTTGCCTAGTCCCATTTGGTTGCGGTGCGGGAACGAGTGACATGACCGTTCGCTAAGTGTGTCTGGCCGAACCTGACTGCACGAGCGCGGCGTGGTGCGCCGGAGCCGAAGTGGGGTCTTGCTGTAGGCATACGCCACGTGGTGTTGGTGGCATTGAGTTAGAGAGAGATAGATATAGAGCGGCGATACAAACGGGGAAGTCCCGTCCCGTATTTACTTCAAAAACGAAAGAAAAGCCGCCTCGGTTGATTGGGTCCTGCAATTTCTAATACGTATTTATATTTCCATAACAAATTGACACATTTTTCTGGTTGTGTGCTGTAATTTTTCAAAGTGTTTCGTAGAGTGTATGAATAATTTCTACCGTAGATTTGATCACTGTTGCCGATCTTAACGAATCTCTTTGCAAGTTTTTCGTAGCTGAACGAGAAAATGTTAAGTATTTCGAAGAAAAGGCGATGGAATTAAGCGTGTCAAAGCAGTATACAAAAGACATGGGAAAAGGAAAAAAATGTATGATGAAGAAATGAGAATGACTGCGAGTGATACTTTCAGGGTTAACACATTTCTCGTCCTCATTAATAGACTCGTATCCGAATTAGAAAAACGGCAGGAGGCCTACAACAGGTTCAATGAAAAGTTTTCATTTCTGATCAAAATGAGTGAATTGTCATCATCAACCCTTACGGAAAAAAGTCCTTTTCTTGGAAGAAATGTATCCTAATTATTTAGAGACTGACTTAGTTCAAGAATGCATATATTTTCAATGCCACCTTTCTTCTGAAAGAATTTTGGTAAAACCAGATTCTGGATCATTGGAAAGTCTATCTTCGTTCCTGCTAAAACAGAATTTGCAAAATGTTTATCCAAACTTGGATATAGCAGTTCGCATGGCTCTATGTACACCAGCGACAAATTGTTCGGGTGAGATTTTTTCTTGCTTAAAACGGGTGAAAAATTATCTAAGATCTACCTTAAGCCAAGAAAAAGCTAAACGCCTTAGCTCTTTTGTGCATAGAGTCAGAACTAATGAACAAGATTTCATGCGACGATATAATTGATGATTTTGCGAATAGAAAATCGCGCAAAAAGGCATTGTAAAACTTTCATAACTTAATTGAATTTCATCGTCATCATCAAGCGGATTGTTACCAGATAATTGAATATATTGTTTTTAAACTGTAATTAAGCGCAGTAAAAATTATTTAATTACGTTTACCGAATGTACATTATTTTGTAAGTAGTATTAAGGCATACCTTACTCCGCTTTATTAGTAGTACATGATTGAGCTTTTATTAGCTCAGAAATATACCCAAAAACTATTTCTTGTGCAATGTTAACTAAATCGTTGGATTGTAAAAATAATCTAGGAACTGACACATTGTAGAGATCGGTAGGGGCGGCAAAATTTGAATAGCCTACTGGCGGCAAAAGTGTAAACCCGCCACTGATTGAAACTGGTTTAATATATGTGTTCAAACAAATGCATTATTTTCAATTCCAGGTTTGTTAGTTCCCATCGTGGTTCTCCTGTTGGCCTGTTTTGGAACTGCCATATTAGCGACCACAGATATGTTCAATTCATCTATAACACAAGTAAGCACAATTTATAAATAACAATTGTATATGTTACAGGAAAAGTAGATTCTCCAGTAAGAGGCGACTTTACCTAGGCCGAGTCGACTCTTACTGGTCTTTTTAGTAAAAGTTGATTAAAAGCTAAAAGTGATGAATTTCGATCAACATTTACTAGTCAGAGTTGACCGTACCTAGGGAAAGTATACTCTTACTACCTTAATTTAGTAAAAGTTGACTTTTTGCAAGGAAATGGTCTACTACCTAATAAAAAACAAATAAAAAAGCAAAACTTTGGGATACAAAGAGAGATATAAATATTTATTATTTATTACAGCAAGGTAAAGATTTGTGACACTTTGAATTGCAGAGCTAACCTAACCTAACCTAACAACCTAAACCTAACCTATAAAACAACAGTAAACAAATAGAGCTGGGATATTCAAAACAAAGATGTGCGCGCGCGCGAAGTCACATGTGGAGAGCAACATCGCGGAATCAACTTTTACTAAACCACAGTAGGCATAGTTAACTCTTCCTAGGAAAAGTTGATCTCTTTATTCTCTATCAACTTTTACTGATACTTTTAGTAAGAGTCGACTTTACCTAGGCCGAGTCAACTCTCCCTAACAATCTACTTTTCCTGTAACATATACAACAGTTTTTTTCATCTAGTCTTTAGGTATTATCTTTTATGTTATTTGACACTTGAAGTAAGCAATCATACCTTACTTCCTACACCAAACAAATATAAGTAATTTCAAACTTACTACTTGTCTTATAAACATTTTTGCATACAGATGGACTAATCAATGTTTTATCTCTCTATAGTTTACATAACAGATTCAAAAATATACTAACAATAGACTTATAAGTCAATGAAACAGAAACCTGCTTCGGTGACCGCATGGTCTAACGCGATACTCTCACAGTAGACTAGACTGCCGATGACGGGAAGATCAAGGTTCGTATCTTGGTCGGATTTACGTTTTTTTCCGAAATGGTTTTTCACGCTAGCTTCACGTAAATGCGGGTACACTTCCTCCAAAAATAACCTTCCTAATCCCTAAAACCATTAGCGTAATTAGTACATAGGCGTATAACCCGAGTGGGTAGTAATACGCAGTGCTAAAAAAAATGGGCAGAATATAAAACGCGATTTACTTTACAGCTATATCTAAAATGACTCAATTAAAATGGATAGTAATTATTTAAAATTATGGATTACATTTTTCTCTTAATTTAACGCTAATTTTTTAATAACCTTAAAGTAGTCTATGATTTTAATTTGTCCAAAAGGATTGAATGAAAGTTTAACACGCCTGGCTTAAACCAAAGAGATCGGTCAGTATACGACCTTCAACTCTTAAACTTCTTCACTCAATAAGTTTTTACAAAATAAAAATTGTCTGAATTTCACCAGCTAAATATTACTAACAGTTACTTAGAATTCAGCCTTCTTAGTGTGTTTATATCATGTATTGAAATTGAAACATAAAATTAAACTTTATTAGTGTATATATCATGTATTGAAATTGAAACGTAAAATTCAACTTTATTAGTGTATTTATATCATGTACTGAAATTTAAACTTAAAATTCAACCTTCTTAGTGTGTTTATATCATGTACTGAAATTTAAACCTACGAATATAGCTATTTTTTTTAAAAATATTGTGATTTGTGAAATCATGGAGCGTTTGCTTACTCCAAATGAAATTACACAAGCTATTATAGTTAAGTGTGATCCAAACTTGGCCCTTGATCTTAGCAAATTGTATTTTAGCATTATCAGTGGTTTGCGCTGAAGATATAAAAACTAAATTAATTCAAAATAACGTAATTATGTACTATAAAATTAGATGAAATAAATCTATCGAGGTATAAAACTAAAAGTACTTGTGTATCATTTTAAAAAGTTGCTAATTTGATCGCTACTGAGATAAATAAATTTAATACGGTTTTATTTTCCCTTAGATCAATTTTTTATTGCATACATTTATATCATATGCATATTTTTTGGACTAAATTTCAGTAATAATTTTAATAAGGCTATTATTTTCATTAATTTTCTATTTGTATTATTTTATTATATATGGATTAAATAATGATCCGTATTTTTTTGTATTAATTAAGGTTTCATTATTGCTTATTAAATGTATTTAATGAATACTTTATATGTTAATTTTTGTGCAATAGGTATTTATTTATAGATTGATTAATTTATTTTTGCAGTATTGGATTTTATATATCAAGGTCAGCTTGGATTTAGTAATTTATTTAGTATTGCTTTTTATTAACGGTAACCAATAAATATCAGATAAAAGTAAATCTAATCGTTCAAAACCCGTTAACTATAGTGGTTTGAATACAATTAATCACCAAATATATCTTATAGCTTATACACTAAAAATAGTGGTGCAGCATAGTTTTTATTGACTTATGCCCTTAGAACACCAGATGAGATTAAATACCTACATATTTTATTCAGATGGTACAAAATTAATTTTATATTTAATCTAAAATTATAATAGCTCATTTCTGTGCCCCCTCTCCCAATCCCAATAATTAAGAGCTATAGCAAAACCTATGATTAGATAACAAGGTAAGGAAGGTGACTTTTAATTAAAATTGATTAGTATTTCCACTGAGGAAAGGTGTATTTTTATAGTATTCTAATACTCAAAACAATCAAACAAGAGGTTTTCCCTACACTACGTAATCTTTCCACTGGTACCTAATCCAACCCTAGCTTAGCAAACACCTAAAAATATTTACGCTCTGAAATCTGGTCTGATCTTCCACGTTTATACGCCAGTAAAATAGTTTGTGCAAAAGTACTGAGATATCTGACACATGACACCTAAACGTGTTTTAAAAGTATTTTGTTTATGATTTTAGAGACTTGTGATCTCCAATACATCAGAAACATTCTCTTTGTGGCAGCGACCACCAGTGCACCCATTGCTCAAAATGTTTATTTTCAACTACACGAACGTTGATAATTTCAAGGACGGTATTGATGACAAATTAAATGTTCAAGAAGTAGGTCCATACACTTACAGGTAAGTCAAAGTAACATAACATTAGAAATATAGCTATTGATATAGAGCAACAATATAAAATAGGCCTAACGAATATTTCAAATACCGCTTGTGATAAGTATCAAGATGGGACACCCCCCTTCATTCTTTAATTTTTTTTTAAATACTTGAAAGTGGGTAAATCCTACTATTTTAAAATGTAACCCTTTCAAAATGGTAGAAATTAGTCAACTTTTTTTTTACTTTCTCACATCAAGAGAAAGTATTGTGATAGTGAAAAATATCGAACTAGAGATAATGACGAATCTCTCTACGTTTTATGTGAACACAAACCCAAAAAAAGTGGATTTTACCATTCTGTCTGTATGTCTGTTCTTGGCCACGGATCCGAAACGGTTTGATGGACTTAGTTCAAACTTTATGTTTAGATTTTATAGGGATTTTTTTTACCGCAGCCTTCAAATTAATGGTAGCTTACAGATGAGTTTTTTTAGTTCAAAAATCAATTTTTCAAATAGATCTAATGATTTTGATTAAAATGCATATCTGTATGACATTGATAATTAGTTTTTGAGCTTCGTTAATGGGTAGTTTACTGACGGGAAATTTTTGAAAATTCAAAATATTTCAAAAATATCTATATAGCGATTTTGTTTAACATATATATATGGGGATTGTGTGGTCTGACAATAACACTGTATACTTGTTTTAGGGATAAAAACTCATTTATGGGTAGTTTACTAAAAATTGATTTTTCAAAAACCGGAAATGTATTTTACAAATGGTTCTAACAATTTGGTTCCAAATAGATATCTTGGGATCGTTTGACAATACAAACAATCCTATATACCGTAAAATGAGGTGAGACTGTGCCAGGCGAGGTGAGATTGTGCCAACAACGTTTTCCGGAATTTAGTACATCCTACCGGCTTCAGGCGTGAACTAGCGAATAGAGGCGGGTACCAATAAATTGAGAGATAGTCAAGGGTTGCAACCATGAGTATTCACCGAGGTTTGTTGTGATAACTTTAACTTGATAATATTTTGTTTAGATCATCGTTCTTTCCAAGTTTTGTGGTAACTTGTATAGTGTTGGTTGGTGTGGAAAACACGTTTGATTTTTGCTATCAGTTAAGTTAATATTTCGATAGTCATGTTATCGAAAGTAATAAATATGAAGGGAATCTTTTTTATTTAGATTTGTACATGAGCTATGATGCAATGAGTAAAAAAAGGGAAGTTGACGGTGTGAGTTTGTGCCACTGTGTTACAGTCATGGGACGAATTTAAATGAAGAAAATAGGTGGGAGGCTATACAAAAATTGGACGGAAGAGATGTTGGGAACTGCTTTGGAGGAAATAAATGCGAAAAATATCTCAATTCAAGAATTTGATATCCAAATTCCGAGCTACTGGAATTGATCCGCAGGACTGAACGGTGGTTCTCAACAAATTGTGTGACAGTGTGATAGCAATGTCAGTTAACCTTGTTCAAAATGCCAGTGAGGATTTTCTAGATGATTGAGAAGTAGAAGAAGCAAAACTTGCTCATACAAGTAAGGAGAAGAAAAAAGTTAACGTGCCCCCAGGTAAAGGCATCACAATTGAAGGTGTCGCACCAAGATCATCCGAACAAGCTCACCCCTCCACTTCAAAGCAGAATAAATCCAAGAAACGTCCACAGAAAGAAAAAAAAAACACTGGACAGAATAAAAAGCGTTTGAACCGAACTGAACATTTTTCATCTAGCGAAGAAGAAGTCTAGGATGCGAGCCCATATGCAAAAAGTGAATACAGTTTCGGTTCATTGTTGAATTTACTCGAAGATGACAACGGGGATCCACTAGTTGAAGATGAAGAACATCAACAATCCACCGAAGCTGCCGATGAAGAAATAGTGGAATAACCTGAATGAAATAGTGACCAATTGGACCCAAGATACCAACCATCAGGTGAAGGACCAAGGGACCGGCTTAGAACTGATGTAGAATGATGGACGTTTGTATATAATTTTCGATGAAACAGGAGAGGCAATGGTTTCAGCAGTGGGTAAAAAAGGAAAATATTGAATGTGGCCTAAGAAGTCAGACGAGCTATGATACAAGAGGTAGCAGGTAAATAAAATTATTCGTCCACCGCAAAAAAATTAGAGGATGTGAAATGTTTGTTGTTGATGTGAATTAATTTGATGTGTCTGATCTACATAGTCAGAATTGTGAGAAGCCTTCTATTAATTTGCTACCTATTTTTATTTTTAATTCACTTATTGTTTGTTTCTGTTCCTAATATGTTAATCTGGTTTGTTTTTAGTCGATGGTAATTGCTTTTAAAGGTTTATAAAGAAATGTTTAAGTTTGTTTCACAATGAAGTTAAAAACAATGGGTCTTGTTTTGTTTCATAATAAAGTTAACATTACAATTAGGCCTAAGTATTATTTTTTTAAATGTTTTTTTATTTTATTTGGGAGGTGTTGATTTTCATAGAATGATGGGTGGAATTGTGCCAAGAAAAGTTTTCTATTCATTTGAAGGTTAAAATACAGCTGGCACAATCTCACCCTCCCCAACGGGTGAGAGTGTGCCACAAAAAAATACTACATACCCAACCCTTCGCACATAAAAATGATTTTTACTCAAAAACTGAAAAGTGAGATGTACATTATAATAATAATAAATATTTAGCACCGCGTCTTACTACCCGTTCGGGTTATACGCTTAAGTACTAATTACGCTAATGGATTAGGAATTGGGAAGGTCGAATTTAGATGAAGTGAACCCGCATTTGCGTGGAGGGAGAGTGGAAAACCATTTAGGAATGTACATTATACATAATACATTTAAAAAAATATTATTCAAGTGGATTTAGTATATATACATATATATGTAGGTATATATACATGCAAGTATATATACATATATACACACGCATATATGCACCAGTAATCACAAGGTCTAAACTCTAAAGCGTCAAGCTGGATTAACGGATTAACAGTTAGGTGGAGGTTGAAGTTTGCGTCTCGGCTCGACTTGGCTCAGTACTACTGGGAATTGTTTTCAACGTGTGGTTTATCGCTCTCTATTTACTTGTGGGGGAATTTTTTTTACAAACTACCCATCTTACTCATCCCTCCCAGATATATTAAGCCGTTAAATTAATCTTGTGTTGACATGGTTGAAAAACAAGTGATTGTATATTATGATTAAAAACTAGTAAATAGTTTTAACTAATGTCAATTATTAGAATTTAAATAAGCAAATATTTTTATCAATTTTATTATTTCCCCAGTTTACAATAAATAGTATTACTACTCATTAAATTATGTATTATGTATTATTAGCACCGCATCTTACTACCCTTTCGGGTTTTAAGCACTTATGCTAATGTGTAGTGGTAGAGTTATTGTGAGATGAAATGGAGGACCTATAGCTTAACGTGGGATCCGAACCACGGTGGAGGCCTGGCATTCCACACATTCACAAGTTGTGATCAATACACGTCTTGTCAGAGGTGAAGGAAGGGTTTGGCAATCAGATAGATCTGTGCTGGGACTGAAGATTGAACCCCGGACCTCCAGCACAGAAGTCTGACACCTTACCCCTAGACCACCAGGTCACCTTTTATTAAATTATGTAGATTACTGACTGTAAGTATGAGGGAAAACTTTTTCTGCTTAAAAGATGTTTCTATTGTTGTATTATGAATCAAACATTATTCCCCCTATCGTTATGTTCAGGGAAGAGCAAATGGAAATCGAAGAAGGTGGTGTGTGTAAAAGAACAATTTAATCGACTTTAAGATCCACTGATTCTGCGTCATGTACGAAAAACAAATCTCATCTTATAACGTGTGAAGTACCGGTGAACTTAACTCGACCCTGAAGACTATTGAGTCCACCATTTCCACATCGAGAAGCAATGGTTTTATTGGTTTGAGAGTCAATATACAATGTTATTCAAATTCATGACAGTGGTGGTAACGTTAGATCACCCGTTAAAAGTAAGGTTGAAATAACTCGAGTTTACTGTGGAAGGTAGGTATTCCAAGTAGATTTTGATGAAATTTCGAGTAGTTATCGAGTTTACTTAGGATTTCGGTGGGAGATTTAAAAGTAATGTGGCCATTTTTAAGTTTTGAAAAGAAAAGCCTATGGAGTTAATTCAGTAACTATCGTTTATATGGAGTGATCCGTTTGCCCTCAACAGCAGCTCGTACAAGTTATTGTAAGTGTATGTAAACTTGTGTAAGACTGGTATTGTGGTATATCTTTTTCCGCTTAGAAAATTCAACACTTTTGAAGCTTTACCAAGTTGTTGCGATGCTCATGAGTATTTTTATAAACATTCTTGAGAACTCTTCAGCAATCGAAATTTAGAACTTAGACATTTAAGTCATTTGTCGAATATGATATCATTTAATGGTATAAGCTCAGAACTAAAAAGTCATGCTATTTACAGAATAACGAGAATACATCTTTAAACATTTAAAGGTGTTAACGGGTTCATCATAGACTGGCATTAAATTAAATACGCTTGCCCTTAAGAGAACGATAAGTTTATGTGTTTTTCCTAATCATTTTCTTAGGCTATCTTAACATGAATATTAATAAAAAAATAGAAGAGTTTATAGCCTTGTGAATACTCATACTGAAATAGTATGCATGTAGCAATAGCATGCCAAGTTGGGTCTAATCTCGGACGGTGGGGTTCTTCGTTATCCTAGTGTGGGAAGTAGCTAAATCCTTCTAAGAGTGAACTAATGAACAAAATAAGTTGGTACTTAGGCTGGTCTGACGATTTAAAGTAGAGGTGCAAGTTCTTGGAGCATATCCCTTTCCATTCCTCGATAAGATGAATCATAGCTTTGGTTTTACCACAGTATAAAATTCCACACATGAAAGAGCGTATTGTATCAGGCAGCAGAGATATTTCCCCCCATTGTGATCGCTATCACGCATGACGCACGTGTAATGAATATGACTGCCATTCATGTCATAAAGCAGAGTGGTAAATAGGTAACTGGACGACACAATCACACAGACTTTCTCATAATGTGCATTATAGCGTCAAAGAAAATGTTCAAATATGGGTTTTCAGTAAAACACCCTTAAATAAGTTGTTCTCATATAAAAAACACATAATCCTATTAATCACAATAAACACACTTTACATATGAATTTTAAAGCAAGCCGTTAAAATATTTTTAACAAATTTTAAACTATCAAAAATAAGTTATTTGTAAACTAGCTTTAAATTATTTGTTATTTGTAAAAATAAAATATTCTTTATAATTTCTTGTCCCATGTCTTACTACCGATTTGGGTCATACGCTTATGTACTAATTACGAAAACATGGGTGTACTCCCTCTAAATTCAACCCATGTTTTCGTGGAGAGAGTGGAAAACCATTTAGGAGAAAATCACCCCCTGTACAGCCGACTGGGATCGAAACATAAGCTCTCCGTCATCGGCAGTCTAATCGATTGCCCCTTAGGCCATGCGGCCACCAAAGAGGGTAAAAACTTAATTCTTATCTATCATGAAAAACTATTCTCAAATACCCATTTTTAACTCTTTCTTCAAGTCCAATTCAAAAAATGTTAAAATTGTCTATAATTGTCTATAATTTGTCGTGAGTAAAACAAATATATGTTTAGTTATTTTAATGTAAAAAACTTAACATGCACCCATTTTGAGCCAAATCACTAGAGCCATTTTTTTAACTATTAAAATTAAAAATAAATGGTATGGAACTCCACACGGACTTTCTTGCTCCATTATTAAAAATGGAGATATTTACTCAAAACCCGTTATATAATTAACGAAATAATATACACTAGCAAACCCAAGCAAAAATTGCGTTATACTTACGTAAAGCTTTTTTGACTCCAGGCTTTAAATTTTATAATTTTATTTTTAAAGAATTAAAGTCCTCTTTTGTATATTTGGACCAATAAAAAATATCGATATTGGGTCCACAGGAATCAACACTTCTTATTAAAATTTCTACTTCCGTTTCCAATTTTCAACATTTTATTAGGGGTCGCACATCTTATGGTTATTGCATTGCTATTAAATTTCTCATTTATAAATTTTGACCAATAAAATAGATAAATATTGACTGTTGAGTCCAAAATGATGGAGATAGATCATTGCTGTATAAAACATTTCCCCTAAGAGGTTAAAGGAAAAAGAACATCAACTTTTTGAGACTTACTTACCCTAAGGCATTAGAGAATTATTGCGTTTGACTTAAGTAGTATCTCTGTACAACTAAAGCTCACAAAATTGTATTAATATATTTTCCACTATCTCAGAAACAATTGGTTTTATTAAGATATAGTTGAAATAAAAGTTTTTAATTTTAATAGTACTACAATTATGAGAATATACGTTACTATTCTCTCAAATAGTTGCGGAGATACGGAAAATTCAGCTTCTGTGAAGTACCCTAAAAATTAAAATAGCCATTTTATTTATAATCTTAATCAACGCCTAGATACACATTTTAATCAAAATAGTTTGAGCTGATTTTGAAAAAATCAATTTTTTATCTTTTCGATCTTAACTAACGTGCTCTTATTTGAGGGTTAAAATGACACACAAATGGACGCACTGCGAAAACAACTTTTTAGGGTTTGGGGGTCATGAAAAGTCGACATCCATCAACATCTCGGGTTAGATTTTTTTTAACGCTTGCACAATACTTACACTTTTGTGTTCGAAAAGCTAAAAAATATATATTTGCGTATAGCTTGAATATTATTGGTTTTATAAGTATATGTTTCAATTAAAAGATTTTTATTATAAATAGATATACATATTTGCAATGATAAATAATTTCATATCTCAAAGAGTTACGGAGATATGATTAAAAAATTAGAATTTACGTCTCAGACCGAAGCCCTTGAAGTCATTTAGACGAAAAATTGAGAGTAGCCATTTTGTTTGTAATATTGATCAAATCTTAGAGATTAAATTTAATCAAAATCGTTAGAGCTGATTTTGATAAAATTGATTTTTTTCTCTTTTCGCCCTTAAGGAAACTACCCTCAATTATAGGGTTATATATTCAATTCCAAAAAACCCCTCTGGGCAACCCTATGAAAACCCTAGATACCAAGTTTTAGCCTGATCGGTAAAATAGTTTAGGCTCTACTCCAATGTAAGACAGACAGACAGACAGACAGTAATGCAAAAAACACTTTTTCTGACTCGGGGGTCATGAAACGTCGAAATTCATCAAAATCTTGGGTTCTATATTTTTTTTAGATCACATTACTTTCTATACCTGTAAGGTAACGAGAAAGTAAACACAGTCACTAGTTAGTTACCATTAAACAAATTTCCCCCCCCCAAAACCCAGTACACAGTTTTTTTTGTCATGTCAAACACTTCCCAGGTATACATTTTAAAACAAAATCGCCAGAACAATTTTCGAAAGATTTGGGATTAAAAAAAAATCACTCATCAGTAAACTATCCTCAATTTGAGAGCTAGGATCAAAATTAAAAGAAAATTCCTGCCCCATAAATGCCCTGTAAAAAATCTAAATATTAAGTTTGAGCAAAATCTATCCAACGGTTTTGAATCCGTGGCCAGGGATAGACAAATTAACAGATATGGGAACAGAAAAAATGGTAAAATCTACTTTCTTGGGTTTGAGTTCACATAAAACGTAAAGATTCATCAAAATATCAAGATCAATTTTTTCACGATTACAATACTTTCTCTTGATACGAGAAAGAAAAAATTGCAATAAACTTCCATTATAAGGTAATTGATCCAGTTACAAATATTGTACTTGATATCAAGCTATATTATAATTTTGTTTTTTCACCGCGTCTTACTACCCGTTCGACCTGTACGCTATCAAGTTTTTTAAGACATTTAGAAAGAGAAGTATATACGTAAACGCACCCTGCCAAGCCTGTTAAAAGTATAATATCAGTTATCACTTACTAGAAAGTCAAGGACTTTTCCGGGTGCTATAGAGTTTGGAGCGGAATTGATAAGAGGACATTAAAAACAACATTTTTATAGGCGTACTTGTTGGAATGTGAAGAATATGACATCTAAATAAGAAAATTCTTACTCATATTTCCTTTGAAAACCGCATTAGTAACCGTAGCACGAGGTTCTACTGATATCGCGAAAAACTTCAATAACGCTTAGACTAGCTGACGCACTAGTTTCGTGTAGACTAGACTGCCGAGGACGGGAAGATTGAGGTTCGAATCTCGGTCGGGTGAACTGGCGATGGTTTTTCCTAAACTCTACATCCACGCAAATGCTGGTTCACTTCCTCTAAATTCAACCTTCACAATCCCAACCCATTGGCGTAATTAGTACTTTAGCGTGTAAAACCCGAACGGGTAGTAAGATAGTGGGTAAGATAGAAGGTGCTAAAAAAAACATAAAGCTTAGAATTATAATAGCTAATAGAGTGAGGATCAGGCACAATAGAACGCTATAAATGATTTATCTGGACGTTTGATTGGGTAAGGGGATGTATATAATTTAATTACGTAACTAGTTTTAATAGAGCATAGTTTTGTCCTCAACTGAAAACTACTTTCATCATATTATATTGGGAGAAGAGAATCAGCAGGAAGAATTAATTATTGGAATGATTAATCTTGCAAATTAAATTCCTTTAATAAACATTGTAGAATGTAATAAGAAATTCTACTTTTGGGGATAAGGGTAAAGTATCCCTACAGGCGTAGGATACTTTAAAATAATACCAAAGCCGCGAGTATTTATTTACGACCCGCCTCGGTGGCGTAGTTGGCTAACGCGCCAGTCGTGTTGAGTCAGACCACCGAGGACGGGGAGATTGAGGTTCGAATCTCGGTCGGGTGAACTGGGGGTGGTTTTTCCTAAATGGTTTTCCACTCTCCTTCCACGCAAATGCGGGTTCACTTCCTCTAAATTCAACCTTCTTAATTCCTAGCCATTAGTGTAATTAGTACTTAAGAGTATAACCCGAACGGGTAGTAAGACGCGGTGCTAAAATTATTATTAATTATTTATTTACATAGCATAGATTCCCTTAACATACCGAAAGATTTAGATTTCAGCCAGATGAATACTTTTTCCACACTGAGTATGACATAACGTATTTTTATACAATGAATACTTATCCAATAGACTAAAAATATAGTTTATAGACAATCGTTAAATGGATTACAATATGAACATATATGACACTATATTACAAGTAGAGGTTGAGGTTTGCCCAAAAGCCCCATCTTGGACCTTATATAAAATAGTACCAGAATGGTGTGGATACCGTATCTTGCACGATATATCGTTTAATGTCAAGTACGAAAAGGGCAATGTGATTGTTCTTATGAATAGATAGTTTATGCTTGATAGATTTAATCAAATTAGCTTCACATAAAACCGGTCGATTCTTTGCCTATAATAGTCAGCTGAGCTGTATTTTTATTGCACTTTTCTTCAAACCTTTAGTCTTGAATAATTCGTTTTCGCCCTCGATTGGAAAATTTAGGTTTTAGATCTTAAACCTACACACTCGATAGTAAAATGGCCATGTGCATAATCCTTATGCATATAAGGAATTTCTCTAGTTAAAACAATGTTCTGTGCGTGTTGTCAGTAATGTAAGCATGTGCCCAACTATGAAATTAAAACAAAATATACAACAAACGGTCTAGAAAAATACAATTTAAAAAACCTATTTCCCCCTTACTCATGACATCCAATGACTAAACAAGAGTTTTTTTTAATGCTAGGTATATATTCAAGATGGCTTGGTAGATTGAAATTTGTTGTGGGCTGTTGCAGTGAAACGGTGGAAAAGGTCAATATTGTGTTTAACGATGACAATACCTTGACGTTCCAAGAAAATCGTACTTATCAGTTTCTACCAGAGATATCTGCAGGGAGTGAAGATGACTTGATTATAACACCCAGCATTCCTCTCATTGTAAGTTATTTGGTTAGTTGCCTTGGATAAAAAAAAACACATCACTAATTGCGTTTAACCTGAACAGGCGCTTAAAAAAACATCAATAATAAGCAATAACAATATTCCAAACTTCAGAAATAACTATTTTTAAGGTAACGTTCTATTTAAATCAAAGTATCAAGCCTTACTAGTAACCAGGGCTACTTTACCCATTATGCCGAATAGGCACAGTGCCTAGAGCTTTCGAACCTTTTAATGCCTACAATATTTCACTTGAAAAAATACATTTAAAGAATCCCAAAATAAGAAAAAACAGCAAACTTTAATGTTAATTATTTATTTTATATTTTGAATGGTAAAAACAATAATTTAAGTCATCACATTTCTCAACACCTCACTGATACAATCACAGACACAGTATGGTAGGTCTAGTAGATACTTTCACTTTAATGTTTAAATGTTAACTTTGCAATATTTTGTATGTGCAAAATCAGAAATTATGTCTTGATTGTCAATTGTCGCATAACATCATTTTCAATTGAAAGTAGTGAAAGTGACGACAATCGTTGCTGCCCCATTGTTGATGAAGACATTTTTTATTTTATTTTTCATCTTTGAGAAGATTCTTTCTCATTCAGCACTTATTCCGAAAATGGAAAGATAGATTCTGAATTCTGTGTTTGCATTCGAAAAAAAAATGTGTGTGTGCATGACATTATCATAAAAATTAGTAAAAATATCGGACACACTGGTCTTTAGAAATAAAAGTGCCTAGGGCCTACGAAGGTCTTAAACCTGTCTTGCTAGTAACGTTTTTACCTTCCTTAAGTAAGTCCAAGTCATATGAAAGTAGTAAATTAAGAACCCTAGCTCTAGTTGTAAATTGTTCGATCGATTTTTATTTGAAAAAAATTAAAGAAAACTATAAAAAGTGTGTATTTGTTTATAAAACAATATTCCAATAAGCATTATATTTTCCTAGTAGCTAGCCGTGTCTACGAAAGTAGGTGTTTTTAATACTGTATTTTATTACTTTTTCCATATTTATAAAGTTCATTGTTTAGTATTAAACATTCAAATGCAGTAAACCTTGGTTTAAAATTATACTAAGCTGCGTACTGTATAAAGAATTCCAAACGCTATCAAACCTCTTTATAAAATTCAGTGGTAAAGTTTAGTTTGGTACATTAACTTAACAATTTAGGAATATATTCAAACCCTAACCCCTTTCCACAAATACACACACTTTAGAAACAGTTATATAAATATATTATATCAACTTTCAGATGGAACCCCCCATAGAAAAATTATGTTTCCACGCCCTTGGTAAACACATTTTCTGTGAAATAAAGGTAATATACAAGCTAGTAAATAACTATCTGCTGAGGGATGAAAGAAAATTTTGCGTTGGTGAATGCTTCTTTTTTCTTTAAGTATTTATTTTTAAGATGCGGTTTGCTTGTATTAAAAAAATAGTTAGCTGGGGGTTGTTGCGGTAGGCATATGTAAGTATTTTTTCTATACTTTTGAATATATTATTTTTAATCAGTTACGATCTATCGTGATCATTTTAAGGTAATTCACCTTACGAGTCATAGCGTATTATGAGTTGTTTCGTTTTGGTGTGCATTTGTTTTGTCGTTGAACTTGTCAATTATGTTTTGATATATTTATTTAATTGTGTATTCTCTAGAAATACTTCATTATGAGAGTAAGACTTACTAAATTATATTCGAATAGTCAGTCATAGATTTACAATCGTCTTTTTAAATGAACCCTGAAAATATATTTTGAGAAGACAATGACTATCCATTGAAAACCAATGTAATTAATGGTAAATATATAAAAGAGCAATATCTTTCAGTTAATTTACAAACTATGTTATGTATTGTACATTTTTGAATAAATCTATTATTGATTTTATTGTATCAAATTATATGAAAAAGCGAATCTCAATAGTGACTTGGGATCAATTGCTGAAACCGCAAATAATAAATCATTCTAGAATTTGAGCTATATTTTTGAGTGTTTATTTATGTTTTCAGAGTGCGGATAATGAATTGAGAAGATATAATTTTAACTACTTTGCTAGATTTATGGTATCTGCTACATTAAGAAAAATAGACCCTTTCCGAGATCTTCGGGTCCAAGATTTCCTTTGGGGTTATGATGATCCTGTCTATGAAACAGCTAAAACACTTGTTTGCTTTCCTTAATCCTTTGCCTTACGAGAAGTTTGGAATTCTAGTCGCTGTAAGTGATTTTTTTTTATTTACTAACAATCCCTAACATTATTTTTTGGAAATCAATTTATCTTACTTTAGACAGGCTATATCCTTGACTAATAAGTTAGAAAGTTTTTATGTAGCCCATTTCATGCCTAATGGTTTGGAATAATATAATTTACATTAAAATATATTTCATGTGTATTTTTCAAATCGTTTTAAATTAAAGATATTTGAAATACAAACAGATTAATTTATACATAGTAGCCTTTTGGTTTTATTTAAACATGACCGTAGTTGCATTTGTTTTGATATTATTTGAATTAATATTTTTTTCATTGACTTTTCAGAGGAATGGTTTGTCAGAGGACCGGGTCACTATGTACACCGGCGTTGACGATATGTCTAAATTGGGTATAATTAGTCGTTTCAATGGTATTCAAGAAATGAACCATTGGGGAACTGCCGAGTGTAACCGTATTGATGGTACTGATGGCACATTATACCCTGTGAACCAGGTATCGCCCAATAATACTCTACATGTGTTCAACCACGACCTTTGTCGTCGTTTTCCCCTCATTTTCGAGAAAAACGTGAAGGTATATAATGATAACTATTATTTCTCAAATTTTTTTTGTTAGTGAGATATTTTAACACTTTAAAAAAATTAAATATATATTTTGTTATTAGACAAATGAAGGGATTCCAGCTTTAAGGTTTCATGCGCCTAGGAATGTTTTCGACAACCCCAGCACAAATCCAGACAACATGTGTTACTGCAATGAACCTTCGATTCCATGTCTTCCAGCAGGAGTATTTAATGTCTCGCCTTGTGCTTTTGGTAAGCTCATTATAAATGTATGTAAAGTTTTTTATAAAATTAAAATTTTTAACATTAGTTTGGATATAAGTAACCTAAATGTGACACATACGCTCAGGTTATGTCAGTATTATTGTTATGTATTAATACTATCAGAGAAATAATTCAATAACTAATCAACATTCAAAAGAATTTTGAAAAGTCAAAATTTATTATTTTGGTTATTAATTAATTAATGTTCACTGTAAGGCTCATGGGCAGCGTTGACACGTCTTGGCAATTAAAATAATATAAAGTATTCAAGCATATTAAAATACTCTGATGTTTCCTTTTGAGGTTTATATTAAATAATTTACCATAATTTGGAGCGATTTTCCTAGGCAATAATATAGCTGAATATATATTACTTTGTAAGAAAAAGTAATTTTAATCAATTTATTTCAACCGTGAAATATATATTTAAATTTTTCTAGGGTTAATGGTCCATTAATATGCCCATTGTACTGCATAGACTCCATAAACACCTAATACGCACACATATTTCCAAATGTAAATTTATAAAGAACAACATACAGCTTTACTATTGATGAGCGAAATATATTTATATTTATATAATTGAGGCACTTATTTTGATATTCAAATACACTATGGCTAGGAGCTACCTTGATATATATATAGTAGCCCCATGGCTTCTTTGGTGCTGACTGACAGTTGACGGCTTTGAAAAGCTACCGGACCAAATTATGTATCCCTACGCCGAACCATATGATCTGCAAAAAAACATGTGTTTAGCAGCTGTCACTTCTGACAGTCAAAATTTAGGTATTTAAAACGCTTTGTATTCCAACTGTAAAATATAGTTTTGGAATCATAATGAACGCCGCTTTTTGTGATCACTTCTGAACACAGCTTAATATATAACAGTAAACGATTAAACAAGATTCAGCTGTTCAGCACTGTTTATTTATAAAGGGATTAAATGTTTACATAACGGGTAGAATTGGACAAAAAACATTAAATATTAAGGACTTTGGAATAATTTGAGTTGACTGTCCACTATTTCTTAGAAAATAATTTATCAGCTAGGTGAAAATATAGGAGGAGCTGATTTGTATCTCCTCGGAAGAGACTCTCTTCCTATACTTTTGCCATAAACAGCCAAAATGAAAATCCTGAATTATATCTCTTTTAAAAATCGGAATTATATCTCCGAAATCCTGAATTGTACCTCCTCGGAAGAGACTCTCTTCCGATACTTTAGCCACAAACAGCCAAAATGAAAATCCTGATTTATATCTCCTGTAAAAATTGGAATTATATCTCCGAAATCCTGAATTGTACCTATTCGGAAGAGACTCTCTTCCGATACTTTAGACACAAACAGCTAAAATGAAAATCCTGAATTATATCTCTTTTAAAAATCGGAATTATATCTCCGAAATCCTGAATTGTACCTCCTCGGAAGAGACTCTCTTCCGACACTTTACACACAAATAGCCCAAAATGAAAATCCTGAATTGTATCTCTAAGTATACGACTTTAAGTTTTAATTCTTATGCTCATAAAGATGAAGTAAACCGGAAACGTTTAAGATTGCTTTGTTTGTCAGATGCTAGATGGCATAACAAGCGACAAACTTTGATTTATGCTTAGTACATCTCATAAATAACAGAGGGCAGCATAAGGTAAAATCAATCAAATCATTGTAAATGAAAGAATTTAAAACTTATATATTACATTTTTTATCTTTTTAATTTGATCAAATTGATGTTTTAATTAAAGGAATTAGATTAGTACCGGTAAGTATCTCAAAACTATTAATTTTAAGTAGCGGATATTTTGCATTTGGCATAATGATTTGCTATAGATGATCTTGTAAAGATTACAATGTGAACGCCAAAATACTTTATAAAATATATATTAATTATTATTACATTTAAAAATTACATTTTCATGTATCCATTTGTAATATATTTTTTTATCTTTAAGATTTTAAATGTATTTCAAACATATAGTGAATCAGTTCAGAACCTTATTTGAATTTTGCCTCTAAGAGGAAGGTTTTTTTTCCATACCTAATTACATTCTCACACTGTCAACAGATTTGACAAGTCATTACCTCGCTTTATAAAAGCTTTACAAAAGACCGGGTAGTATACAACCTGCATTACGCCCACTAAACTAAAGGTTAATTTTTTAAAGCTTCTTTTTCAACTACCATGAATAATAGTAAAATATTTCTTATGTCAAATTGAATGTAACATTATGCTGGAAGTGCTGTAGTCATCCAAATTTAAATAAAATTCCTAGTGATATGATAAATATTATATAGAAATTAATAAACATGTTTGAGCTTCAAACGGGGAAATTAAAAGGAAATGTAAAATTTCACTGACTAGATATGCAGCGCAAATAGTTTACGCTTCCAACGGTATAGTCACATCTGGTTTTTTATTAATTAACTGAATAAACGCTTTTAAACCATTTTAAAATAAAATATTTTATTCACTAATACGCTAAGCATAAGTTTACATATTAATATCAGGGAGTAAATATGTCGGGAAATGCAAAGAGAAAATAGTTTGGTTAGAGAGAGCGAAACATAAATTGATCAAGCTCATTCATATCGGTGATCAAGAAGACCAAAAGTGCGAGTATCATGTTTTCCGATGATTAGGAGATGGGGTTTGAACCCCAGCGGCTGTATATAGGTGGCTTATCCAAAATTGTTTCCCACTCTCTCTTCAAACAAATGCTGTATACAATTTATATAGATGATACTTTTTACATCCTTGTCCCATTAGTGTAACGAGTGGTAACATGCAGATAAAAGAGAAAAAAAAACAATTTATGTCAGGAAAAACAGGGAATTTAATTAAAATGAGCAAAAAACATGGAATTTAAATACTTGATTTAAAAAACCTTTTTAAAGCTTTCAACGTTTGTTTTTAAAAGTGGTAATTAATGTAGTAAACGTTAAAATCATCATTTACCAAGAAAGAGCAGAAAAAAATAGTGGCAGAAAAAGTCTGGTTTGAAAATCCTGTAAAAGTCATGAAATTTTATAAGTAGACTAATGATCTGTAGATACACTCTGTAACTATGCGACCAATTTGAATTGGTTGTAAGATGTGAAGTTTGTAGATCCCGATCTTCCAGGTTACATTTGGGAGTGTAAGTAAACCCATTCAACAACTCTGCTGGCAATTACAAGATATAAAATACAGGCTTAGTTCTAATTTATGCGGTTTAGTTACATCCCTTTAAAGTATATATTTTTATTGTAATATATTAAAATTACACCATTTCTATTTTTTAAATAAAATATGCATTAATGAATATATTAACTTATTAAAAATATATAATATAGGTCTTATTCTGAATAGGCTGTATAAAGTTTGTGAATTTATCAAACGTGGATCGATTTGGTTCTAGCCGTTTACTAATTATGTCCCACATCTAGCAAATTGTTCAAGCTATCTGCATCCTTAAGAAAGTGAGTACACTACCTGTAAACAAGGATAGTATATTTCGATGGAGGATAATTGCATTTACATAGAATGAGAGTGAAATACAATTATTTAAGATAGCCAAACTTAGTATATATGTCAGGATTTGTGCCCTTACCTTGATATCGATGGTTCAGACAAGATGAAACTGACACCTTTGTTAGCTTTGCTACTATGATCATTGTTGTGGTATATTATTATTATTATTATTATTATTATTATTATTATTATTATTATTATTATTATTATTATTATTATTATTATTATTATTATTATTATTATTAGCACCACGTCTTACTACCCGTTCGGATTATACGCACTTGTGGTAAATTGAATGCTTATGTTCGTAAATTAATACAATTTTATGAGCTTTAGTTGTAAAAAGATACAACTTAAGTTTTAACGCAATAATTCTCTAATGCCATATAGTGAGTAAATATTAGTAAGTCTCTCAAAAAGTTAATGTACTTTTTTCCTTTCACCTATTAAGGGAAAAGTTTGTACAACAATGATCCATCACCACCACGTTTTATCATATATTATATATATAAATAATTAACCTCTTTTTATTCTAAAAATTATTAAGGAAGTTAGTGTGGTTTAATTAATGGGGGAGAATACACACAATCAGTGAATATCTAAAACTAACATATAAATTTACAATGAATGCCGACCAATCAAATCACATTAGTTTTACATCTCCCCAAATTCAATATGAAAATAAATAATGTGTTTTCTTTCGACTTAATTTCCCCCCAAATGAATCAACTTTTTTTTTAAATTTTAGTGCTAGCGGTTGAAAAATACGTAGTGTACGACCTAAAAATCAATTATACTTTTTAAATCTTTTATTGTAAAAGTAACCTAAACATTTACTTTTGGTATATTATTAATATATTTATTAAAAACAGATGTAAATATTACAGGTTCCATAGAATGCGTAAATAAATATACAAACCTAATAATTATAAATACACAAATCGTGTGTTTTTCCGTTAAAATGTTTAAATACATATTAAAGTGTGATTTTAATTTTTTCAAACCTAAACGAAAATAAAAATCCTCTACAAATTCTTTCGTTTACACTGATTTGATTGATTTTACCTTATGTTGCCCTCTGTTATTTATGAGCTGTACTAAGCATAAATCAAAGTTTGTCGCTTGTTATGCCATCTAGCATCTGACAAACAAAGCAATCTTAAACGTTTCCGGTTTACTTCATCTTTATGAGCATAAGAATTAAAACTTAAAGTCGTATACTTAGAGATACAATTCAGGATTTTCATTTTGGGCTATTTGTGTGTAAAGTGTCGGAAGAGAGTCTCTTCCGAGGAGGTACAATTCAGGATTTCGGAGATATAATTCCGATTTTTAAAAGAGATATAATTCAGGATTTTCATTTTAGCTGTTTGTGTCTAAAGTATCGGAAGAGAGTCTCTTCCGAGGAGGTACAATTCAGGATTTTGGAGATATAATTCCAATTTTTACAGGAGATATAAATCAGGATTTTCATTTTGGCTGTTTGTGGCTAAAGTATCGGAAGAGAGTCTCTTCCGAGGAGGTACAATTCAGGATTTCGGAGATATAATTCCGATTTTTAAAAGAGATATAATTCAGGATTTTCATTTTGGCTGTTTGTGTCTAAAGTATCGGAAGAGAGTCTCTTCCGAGGAGATACAATTCAGTCGCCTCAAAATATAGTACCATTTCTGCGGTAAAGACGTGTGAAGTGTCATTTTATTCCGTTTTTTGTGTAGATTACGAATATGGCAACCCGGAAATTGAAATTGGTAGTTTTCTCATCATTTTTGCTAAAAAAAAGGTTGAAAAACGCACTTTTTGTTTTATTTTTTCCCTTACTAAGCGTAAATTAAAAAAAAAATATTCGTATAAAATTTGTTTAGCTATAAATTCTCTACAATAAATGTACGGTACAGTTCATTTTTAAGGTTGAACCAACGATAAAAGTTCTAACGAGGGTCAAACCTGAATAATTTCTCGCTATTCCGGATCTTAAATGTATCACGCAAAGTTAATATGCTTAAAATCCACCGAACTGTATTGCCTAGAATAATAAATGGAATTTAATCATGATTGTATGTAATAATTTCTGATATCCACAAAATATTGTACAGTTTCTATTGGTGAGGCAATCTTCCTAAAGCTACTCCAGAGCCCAGGAAACAGAATCGATATAGTTTTTGATTTGTACAAAACTAGCTCTATTAAGACTTCAAGAGAGCTCACCGGCAAGATAATACTACACCTGCATTGTATGCAAATATCAAAGGAGGCTTCAAAGTTAAGTCTTGGCCACAGTTCCTTACAGCTAGTTCTAACAAGGCTAACCTCATTAAGTTTCTAATTGATTTATGGAGAATACCTACCCATCCATCAAAACAAACTGCAGAGTAGAGCTATGTTCATTGATAATGAAGACAAGTGCTGGAAGCTAACGTCTGTTGAAGCAACAGAGTTTACTGAACTTGCTATGACCACGAAGAGGCTGACAAACACAAGGCCAGTCTTACATGCTGCACATGTTGGAGAAAGCAACATCCCTGCAGTTGTTGTTCATGCTGATGATACTGATGACCTAATCATTCTGATAGGTTTCATTCAACAAATTAAGTGCCAAGTTTATGTGAGAATAGGTAAGCAAGGAAAAGATCAGATTGTATCTCTTCAAAATGTTGTTGGCAAGTACAACCCTAAACTATCAGATGGCTGCAACACTGATGGCTTCATGAAAGCTCTGATTGGGTTTCATAGCTTCACAGGCTTGACAGTGTTTCAGCCTTTTACGGCAAAGGAAAGGATACGCCATTCAAACTAATGAGCACTGCAGCACACTATATTGAATCGTTCAAAGCCCTTGGAGAAGAATGGACAGTGAGTAAGCCCTAAATGCCAGCCTGGAGAAGTTTGTGTGCCAAATGTACGGTGGGACAAAAACTTATGACGTAAATAAACTGAAGTATGATATGTACTGCTGTAAAGGAGTCAATATTCTGCCAAAGCTCTTACTTTCTTGTCCTTAAACATTAGGGCTTACACCTTCATGTGAGACCCCTATATGGTTGGGATCTCTAACATGATCTCAAATGGCTCCTACACCATATGAACATGGATGGTATGAGGACAATGGCTACATTGCAATCATAGGCGCCAACTGCGGGGGTGGTTTGCATACTAAGCCCTCCCAAAAATATGCAGCAGCACCCCCAATATTTCAGCCTTTTTAAACCCTTAATAATATGGCGTTAACTCTATCTTGGATATAGAGTTGCGCTGCGAACAGTGTTTTCTAGCGTAGCAAATGGCAGGTGCTGCCATCTAATATGTATGCAAGCGTTATTATGTTGGTAGCATTCACCACTCGTGAACCGACAGCCTGGCATTTGTCAACATGTTTATATTATAGTTTGGTTAGTGGCAGTACTCGTATTGTATGGTTTATTTTTGTGTTGTGTATGTTTGTTTTATTTTATTAGATTTTTATTTTTTTATTTTACTAAACATAGGATACAATGAGACTAACAAATTGCACCTTAATTTTGGCCATTTTTTAAATACGGGGCTTGAAAATTTCCAAATGCTATACCACATCCACACACTTTTTATATAGTACCCTCAATGTTTTTTACAAGTCTGTGCCTATGATTGCCATTACGTGACTTGAAAGTTAACACGCTCCTGAGGAAGTATTAGAGATGATAATTATCATGCAACAACTGCAAATCCTGTCAACCAGGATCATGCACGTGCTCGGACGTCTACTTCCCATGCATTGACATCTGCAGATGCCCGTGTTATAAACAAGAAATTGAAACAGAATATGAAGAGTACGCAGATAATGATGGTGATGGTAACAATGTTAATGACGACGATGATGATTTGAAGAAGAATGTTAGTGAAGCTATACATTGATATACAGTACAAAGAGTTGTTATAAATCTTAATATTTCCAGAATTCTTTTTTGTTCTAAAATAGCATTAGTTTTTTTTAACAACAACTATATAAATATGTGTTTGTAGCAAAAGTCACCATATAACTAATATGTACCATTATTAAGCTATGTTTAAATAAATATGCATTAAACCTTACCAAAGTATGAATTTACCGTATTTGTTTGTGTCAACGGTAAAACTAAAACGAGAAAGACTGATGATAAACTTTGTGACGTAATAGAAATCAAACAAATTGTCAACCTTAAAAATGAAATGATCCATTTTGGTATAGAATTTATAGCTAAACAAATTTTGTACGAATATATATATATATATTCTAATTTATGCTTGGTAAGGAAAAAATAATAACAAAAAAAAGGTGCGCTTTTCTAACATTTTTAGCAAAAAAGATGAGAACGCTACCAATTTAGATTTCCGGGTTTACATATTCGTAATATACACAGAAAACTGAATAAAATGACACCCCACACGTATTTACCGCAGAAATGATATTATTTACATGAAAATCGGGGGTCTAGTTGATAGACTAGAAAGTCACCAAACTATATATCAAAGCCATCAAATAAAAATTAAACAACAACCTTATGAAATGCAATCATTTCTCGGAATCCATTATTTACACCATTAAAACAAATAAATAAAGTACACCAACAAATAAGAAGGTGTATTAAAATACAAAATAAGAAAAAAATTCATTTGTTGGAGGTTTATAGGTTTCATTGTTTCTTCTTTTTCGTAATATCTTTTTTTTTTTTCCTTTGTCAGTGCTATGGGAGTAAAATGTTATCAATGTTGACTGCAAACAATATGTTTATACTTTTTAAAAGTTGTTCCTAATGTCTATTTCGTTTAACTTCTGTTCCCCTAAAGTATATTATCGAGCAGGACTGGCTGATATAGGATACGAATATCCTCTGCAGCACTTGCCTTACCCTACAATACATGTTAAGTAAAATAAAAACTAATTACAGCAATGTGTTTAATTGTAAATCAGAAATAATTTAGAACGCAACAATTTTTAATATTCTATGTTATGTTGGCAACTTATGGGAGTCTGCAAATTTCAAATAATTACTTAAAGTTATTTAAATAATTTGATTGAATTAACATACTGATTTGGCTGCACTCTAGTATACAAGTAGTAAGTTAAGAATATTCCATCCTGCTGCCCCCTACTAGAAGTGTGACAAAGCTTTTACGTTAAACCGTGCCTTCTGTTAAACCTCAAGTGGGCCATTTGTGTATATGATTCATTTTTCTCTTAAAGGTGTATATTTCAAAACTGTCTGAATGGATACCATTCCGAGTGGATACAATTCCAGTTTTTGTGGATATAATTCAGGTGGATACAATTCAGGAATTTCACAAAAGTAGTGTATTACAAAACTGTCGGAATGGATACCATTCCGAGTGGATACAATTCCAGTTTTGTGGGTATAATTCAGGTGGATACAATTCAGGATTTTCACAAAAGCAGTCTATTAAAAACTGTCGGAATGGATACCATTCCGAGTGGATACAATTCAGTCCCCTCGAATAAAGTAACTTGGACTTATATAGTGTTGAGTCATATTTATTAGTAAACATTCAGACCATCCTAAATTAATATTAATTCAAGACACAACAATCAATTGGAGGTCTGGGGAAGTTACACTATCACAGACGTTATCTTCGTGAGCCAAATAGTAGGCCCCCAACGCACCCCGTTTTAGATACTAATTAAAGCACTTGAATAATAGTTTATATGGGCATAAAAATCAATTAAGGATATTAGCGCCTGGGAATACACTTCTGATTAAATGTTATGAATCATTTCCTACTTGCTTTGTCTTCACGAGAAAGATAAGAAACTCCAATTTGGCCAGGATTTAAACCTGTCCCTCATAGATTGTAAGTCATCTTCAGAAGAGACACGATCTCGCCAGATGCTGAGGGCCTATAGTACTATTACTACTGTTGAGGATCTCCGGGAAGTTCGTGTTTTGTATCAGACTTGGAAACCCAAAAGTGTTTAAGCGACGGGAAAAAAAACTATTTCATTTACACTTAGCTATTTAAAAATCATTTCATTTAAATTTATCAAGAGAACATTTGACTAAGCCACCAGTTGTACATCCAATGATACATTTGTTTTATTCCCCAGGAGCTCCTATCATGCTGTCATTCCCCCACTTCTTCTTGGGTGACCCAGTATTGATGGACATAGTAAATGGGCTCCAACCAGATCCGAGCAAACATGACATGTATGTTGACATGCACGAGGTAATACAACATTCCTTCGCTATTCATATCTCGCTTTCGGATCTAATAAATATAATATTTAAGTAACAGACCAATCGAGTAAACTACTAATTTGCCAAATGAAGGTAGGCTACCATATAAGAAGATGCTATCTTGCATTGTTCCACTAAGGCGGGTGTAGTAATTCAAGGAAAGAATGCTATCTTTCAGAGTAAACGGAGTATACTTTTAATCAAATACGTATTTTTTAATTTTACACATAGTTTGGCTTCAGGCCTGACAGGATTGTCTCATACATGTTCCTTACCCAGGCTCATGGGACTCCAGAGAGCGAAAGCTGCTTCTGATTCCACATGGTTAAAACTTGACAGACGCTTCCACGAAGCAGGGGTGGGCAACAGAATTGACATTGCGGAAGCTTAACCGCTGCAGAAAGTTCGATGACGGATAGGTTCTGTAAGGACCCAGTGATAAGGTCCTGGACCCCTAATTTTGAAACTTGCGAAAATATTCGCTTTTGAGCTAGCTCGCAACTCATGAACTCGCAAATCGCAGGCTGTACTAAAACAGAGCCAATTTTGAAAGGTTTCTACTGTCGTGCGAGTCGGTGTAGTGTTGTTTCGCTTGCGACTGAGTTTTCAATCCGACAACACTGTAAAACCATGACGTGCCAAAGGATTGAGGCAATGAGATGCCACAACATGCCATTATACAAGCTACGTAACTGAAAGTAAACACTATTATTGTATTAAGTGCATCATATAAAACGATTTGTTTGGTTTTATTAGGAAACAATCTTCTATTTGTATGTATCTAAGCTTGTTGTCGCAAAATTTTTCAAGATATATGACTCTATGTAAAACCGTCTTTCAAGTAACGTCCACTTTAGCACACTTGGTAGCGTGCTTAATCTAAACTCAGATGTCCACGAGTTCGCTCTCATCCCGATTACATTATTTTAATTTTTTGTCTGAATTTAAATCACTTTTTAGTAATTAGAATTCAGTAATATATTATTTTATTTTCGCAACTATTATTAAAACATAAATATGCCCTAAAGGTTTTTACTATGCGAATAATAATAAGCTTGTTTAGCTTTTTTTTTAATGTGTACGTTTTTATGTCGTAAAACCCATTAATTTAATTTTAAATAATCACTATATACAAAATTTCAAAATTAATGTATATCTTAAACTCTGATGTGGGCCTACCGTTTTTAATTTACTACTTTTTTAAATTATTTTAAGGACTATTATGTTAGTCTACGTAGGCTCAAATACCTTGTATACTTCTATAAAAAAAATTTAAAACAAATTATATGCTTACTAATACGATTATTTAAAATTAAAGTTTAAAGTCTGATAAATTAAAAAAAAAAATAAGTGATGACATTATTTAAACATGCAAACTCTAGAATATGAGACGGTCCTTCTACCAACTCAGCCAAATTGAAAAATTTAAAATTTATAATTATGTTTTCACCCAAACAAATATTTTTATTGAAGGATTGCATAAAGTGTACAAAGCAATCATATTTTTTTCTTCTGTAAACCTATTTTGTACAGTGGTAGGTTTATTTCAACAAAATCACTCTCAGAAATCTGCAACCGAAGAGGGAGATGGCATCCATTTTGTTATTTTATTGCCTATTCGACAGACAAGGCCTGTCTCGCACGGTGTGAGGCTGGTAAGTAGAATTCGCTCGCTATTCGGTCGTGTGACGTCAGTTTTCGCAGTGCAAAAGTTTCAAAATTAGCGGTTTGCGAGATTGTGTGCAAGATGAGAGAAATACGCTAGCGAATCGCTACTCGCACGTTTCAAAATTAGGGGCCCTGGCCTAGAATAGGCGTGAACAAATAGCAAACAATTTTACTTGTAACCAGCGCCCCGTGCAGCTGTAGGAAGAATGATCATGGTGAAGCGCAGTGGGAATTTCAAATTCCTCATTGTTACGGTAGTGGTACACTTCCGAAAATAATTAAATTTTGTTTATTAAAGAGGTTTAATGTTAGGCCCTAATGTGTTAAGAGAATATGAGTCAAGTATTTTTTTCATTTTTTGGTGTATTTTATTTATTGGATTCTATAATTTTCTTTTTTGGCCTATGGGGGGGGGGGGGGGGTTTGGACCCCAAGTAACCCGTATGTAGCACCACTGATACTGTATACCATTTTTTTTAGAGAAAATTCGCTCAAGGGTATATTATTAACAAGGTTGTAGAAAGATGGGATGGGGGGAAACAGACCCACCCTTAAATTTGATGGAGCACCCTAGGGGGTTCATATGTATGTACGTATGTGCGTATGCATGCACACACGCACGTACATACGTATGTACGTGTATGTATGTATGTATGTTACACTTTTACCGACCAAAGTTATAGTATTTAATTAGCACCGCGTCTTACTACCCGTTCGGGTTATACGATTAAGTACTAATTACGCTAATGGGTTAGGAATTGGGAGGGTTGAATTTAGAGGAAGTGAACCCGCATTCGCGTGGAGGGAGCGTGGAAAACCATTTAGGAAACCCCCCCCAGTTCACCCGACCGAGATTCGAACCTCGATCTCCCCGTCCTCGGCGGTCGAACTCAACACGGCTGGCGCGTTAGCCAACTACGCCACCGAGGCGGGTAAGTTATAGTAAAATTTTCTTATGCCCCCCCCCCCTTCCCAGAAAAATTAGCTTTCTAAGCCAATGAGAGAGGAGGTACAATAATTTTGTGATGAACTAATAAATGGCCTCCTACTAAAATAAAGAACCAGCAATGACTTCATGAGTCATCGTTAGAAAATTGAATTATTGAGTAGTATGGCTAGTTTTATTTTTATATATTTGACAGACTGATTTTTCATTAAATCACACAATCTATTTCCTTATCTATTTACCTTAAAAATTACATTTTTGACTAAAAAAAGAACTTAGTCCTTATTCCTGAAATTGGGATTGTAAACATAATTTTTGCAATACATCCTCAAAATTTTGTAAAACATATTTAATTAAATAGAAATATTAATAATAGTCAAGAATAAAATATTACAAATTTTATTAGATCTTTACAAAACTTTTGAAATTGGACTAGGTTTATTTGTGTACTTTTTATGCATTCGTTTTTCATAAAAATTGATTTAAATTGATATTTCTAACCCCACCAAATGAAGCATTTATATTATACAGAACACTTCAATATAAACTAAGATTATTACTTTTATTCTTTCTAATTACAGAAATTAGGCGTACCAATCAGAGGGCAATCGCGGTTCCAGCTAAACGTTGCTGTTGGAAAAAATCCTAGCATATCCATATTAGAAAATTTTGGAAAAGAAGTAATACTACCAATTGCCTGGTTTGAATTGGTAAGTAATTTTAGCGTTGAGAATTTGAAACACAAAAGTGAAAACTATTGATAAAATACAAAGCTAAGTGTCATTTATTGATGTTCTACTCATAATTAAACACTGTTTTACTATATTAATGTCAACACAATGAATCGATTAAAAAGGAATAATAGCAGAAAATAAAAGTGTTGTAGTTAAAGATGTTCAAATCTATTTAAAAACACCAAGAAAGACTTAATATTTACGATTTTCCTGGTAGGCCATGGGAGGGAGGAAAAACTAATTAAGTGGGTTCAAGAGCCAACAAAAATAATTAAGTAAATCTTCAATACCGGTATATATATTTTCATGAATCCTGTATCTTTCTCAAAAATCAATAAAGCCAAGAACAAGCTGTAGAAAACAATCAATCTCAATGTTTGTTTTGATTTTTATATTAAACTAAATTATCTACGCAGGATATATCTCAGCACAATGGCAGATAGAAACGTAAACATTTTATCTCATATTTTTGACAAAATTATGACTAATTTATATTACTGTTTGGTTATTGCTAATTTATAAATCATGGCTTAGTATGGTCCAAATTTTAACATTATGAGGTATCAAACCTACACACTTAATTAATTACTGTATATTGTGGATATTGTATATAAAATTAAATTAGAGGAAAATAATATTAGTATCTTATAGTGGTAAAATTAAGATTAAACAACTACTTTTAAACTTGTTTCATCAATTCACTTAATTTTATATATAAATTTACATAGGGTAGCTTGATTTGAATAGTGACCCAACAAACCAACACTTGTGTAAATTTACCATACTTTTGTACTTATCACATCAATTATTATTATTATGTGTTCTGTCTTACGGCAAGTCCAGTCCTTTTGTCAGTGAACTTAGACCACCAATGTACCCTGTCCTCTACCTCGTCCTTCAGCTTGCAGAGTTTTCTTCTTTCAAGTCATCCAATATTGGAATCCTCGTTCTTCCTAAGCTACTCTTTCCATAAACCTTGCCTTCTATGATGTCATGCAGAAGACAGTTCCTCCTAAGAAGGTTTCTGATTCAGTTTGCTTTGTATTAAAGAATCACATCCAAAATGATTCCCTTATCACCCACTCTTAGGACTTCTTCATTTTATCATCCTGCCTGCCCACCTGATCTTCACAAGCCTTCGCAGCTCAAAGCTCTCCAAGTATTTATTTTTCATCTTCCTGAGAGTCCAAGTTTCAGCTCCATACAGCATGATACTCCAAATATAGCATTCATCAGTTTCTTCCTCAGTTCCAAACTCAACTTGCTGGTCAGCAGTAACCTCTTCTTGTTGAAAGCTTATTTGGCCATGGCGATGCTTGAATTAATTCCCTTAGTGCAGCAGGCATCCTTTGTCAGCAGACCTCCCAGGTACTTGAACTGGTCCATGCTTTCCAGCTCCTGGTTTCCAATTTGATAGTAATAGAAATAATAATAAAGATTTTTTAATGTAAAAAATGCCCAATATTACTATTAGTACAGGAAATATAAGCAAAGAATCACAGGAATCATGAAATTAATTAGCACAATCAAGGAATTTGTTGGAGATGTTGCATTTGCCTTCTTATAGAATATATTGAAATCCCCTAAAATCAAAGCTGTGCTATGGCCGCCATATTGAAAGATAGTGGCTCATTTTTTTCATATATAATTCCTTAACTGTTGCAGATATAAAAAATGTTCAAAATAAAAAATGTAGATCATAATTTTTTTTAATTTGTTGTCAAAAACAATTTTTCCTTTAAACATTTTGCTTTATAGATTAATTTTTCTGCTTTCAGAGCAAATTCTAATAATTTTGTGAGGAAGCTAAAGTCAGTGGAAAAACTCAAAAATTATGGATTCAGTATTTCTAGCAAATGGTACTTGTTCTTCAGTTTATTATTGCAGAGATAATTGGGAACAAGAACCTTCATGTCTTTACCGTTACTAATATGTTACCGTATTTTCACTCTGCAGGGTATATACTTTTTGCGAAATCAGCTCATCTGTATGCCCAGCAGATGTCTGAGCTGGAGTCTCACATATCTCTAACCAAATTTAGGCACTTCACTTCTAGTGGCTTTTTCACTGTAAGACGATCAAACAGATTCTGAAATGGAACCTGGACTGATATGTTTATAGAGCAATGTCTAATGCGAAGTATGAAATCAAATGGGGGTCCAACTCATGGTCGAGGAATAACAGGAGATACTCTAATGCGATGGGTTACTTGTGTTCCTGTTTTCATAGTAATTTCCCTGGCATTTCAGAAATTATCTGGTATCTTTTTATACACTTAAGAACAACACGTCACAGAAAGATCAAGTCGGCAAGTTAGGGAGAAACACGACAAGCAAACTTCCATAAACTGGAAGCAACAGCATAAGCCCTTTAACCAGCGTAGTGAAGAATTTGTTAGCTTATCTTCAGGGTTAGTAGCTAATTCTACAATAGACTGTGATTAAGCACTTCACAGGAGTCTAAGTTCAATGTCACCAATGGTTGGAAATTATTTGTGACATCGTAATTCCAAGAAATAACAAAGTAAAGACCATGTCATCAATGAACTATGCAATCAAAGAAAAGAAAAAATAAAGTTACTGTAAACTCACAACAGTTATTCAACCGAATTGTGTGTGTAGCTATAAGAGCGAACGAGATGAAAGCATTTTTCACACATGGATTGACACCAACTCTTCCTCTTTTCGATTAGGTTTCTATGATAAAAGGCAATAAATCATCATTCGTCGCAGCTTTTTAAATGGAGGCATTAGCAGAAATAGACCGATATATTTACGTCCTAGATGGTGGACACACTCTTCACAACATTGTCTGGCCCAGACCCTCAACCTATCAAGAGGTAATAAATAATTACACCTCACAGGCTATTATCCGATACCGTATGGTGGTAACTGCGTTATAGTATTTGACGGCTATCTTGGATACCCAACAACGGAGGAAAATGAACAAGAAAGACGAGCAGCAGGAAGGACTTCAGCAGATATAAATATTAGTGAGAATACTGTCACTAGAACAACGCAAGCGGAATTTCTTGCAAACAATGGAAATAGAAAACTTCTTATAAAATATATTGTCGCCCAGTTAAAAAGTTAAGGTGTCTATGTAGAAGAGTCCGAAGATGATGCTGATGTATATATCGTAGCAACATCTACTGAGAAAGAAAGGGATGGTTCTCTAGTAGTTGTTGTTGGCCAGGACACGGACCTATCAATTCTCCTAGCCATCTTGTCAACAGATGAGATGCATCTTTGGTTTCTTCGACCAGGTTCAAGCAATAGAAAAGCTTAATTTTCTACATACCAAAACAATGAAATTTGCACAGGAGTGCCCTAAATTGTTTGCTGTTTCTACATCCGGTTACAGGTTGTGACACAACCTTCGCACTCTTTAGAAAGAGAAAGATTAAAGGTTTACACCTTATAGAAGAAAAAAAATTCAAAGCTGGGATGGACTGCTGCATTATTTATTGATGATACTATATCCAACGATGACATTGCAGCCGCAGAGGAGAAATTAATACTTGCTTTATATGGTGCCGCAAAGTTCCAGATGCTCCATGAGTATAGATATTTTTCCTATAGTCGTTTTATCATTAAACAGCAATTACATTCTAAATTTCACTTGGCAGTTTTAGCTCCTACAAGTGCAGCAGCAGCCAATCGCTCATATCGCACATACCTCAAAGTCCAGTAGTGGATGGGTACTAATTTAGAGCCAACTGCCTGGGGTTGGCAGTTAAACCATGGGACTTTGAAACCAGTTTCTACATTTGGATCCAGCCCCTAGCAAGTTAATTAATCTCATATACTGTGGTTGCACATCCGTGTACACAAAACGTTTCGAGTGTTCAAGGGTAGGGTTAAAGTGTTTCGCCATTTGTGGATATTGCCAGGGAATATTTTTCAGCAATTCAGAAGATATGCTAAATGACGATTACATTGATAATGACGACTTATAAAATAAATGGTACGGCACACCGCACAGACTTTCTCTCTCTTTCTATAAACTCGTAAGATTTCTGAACGGAATAATGTACATTGTATCATCACCACTCCACATAAGAACACGCATAAAATAATATACAATGATATATAATCAATGAGAAAAGAGACGCATCTTTGTCCACCTAAGAGCATTTCAAACAGTTTAATGTCTTCCACAAGGGTCAACACTTCGTATTAAAATTTCGATTTCTGGTTAAAATTTTAACATTTTATAAGGTGTTGCAGATCTTCAAGTCATCGCATTGATATTTAATTATTCATTTATACATTTTGACCAATAAAAAATGTAAATATTGACTATTGAGTCTAAAATGGAGATAGATCATTGCTATGCAAACATTTCTCCTAAGAGATTTAAGGAAAAATAACATACTTTTTTAGATACTTATATTTAATTACTCTATGGCATTGGAGAATTATTGCGTTAAGACTTAAGTAGTATATGTTTACAACTAAAGCTCACAAAATTGTATTAATATATTTGCAAATATCTCAGAAACTGCTGCTTTTATAAAGATATATGTCAAATAAAAGTTTTTTATTTCTAATAGTCCTACAATTTTGCAATGACAAGTTGTTTAGTTTCTGCAATAGTTGTGGAGATACGGAAATTAACGCTTCTGTAATGTACCCTAAAAATCATTTTCATAGGAAAATGAAAATAGCCAGTCTATTTATAATCTTAATCAGCGCCTAGATACGAATTTTAATCAAAATCGTTTGAGCAGATTTTGAGAAAACCAAATTTTTCTCTTTTTGCCCTTCAGTAAACTACCCTTAATTTTAAGTTTTAATAGACACACAGACAGACGGCATTGCAAAGACTATTTTTTAGGGTTCGGGGGGTCATGAGACGTCGTCATCCATCAACATTTCATGTTAGTTTTTTTTTACGGTCGCAATACTTAAACTTTAATGTCCAAAAAGTTAAAAAAATTCATATAATTGCGTATAGATTGAAAGTTATTGATTTTATAAAAATATGTTTCGGGTAAAATATTTGTATTATAAATATATATACATATTTGTAATGCTAAGTAATTTCATATCTCAAATAGTTTCGGAGCTATTTAAAAAAATGTTAATTGACGCATCAGACCGGAGCCCTTAAAGCCATTTTGCCGAAATATTGAGAGTAGCCATTTTGTTTGGAATATTTATTAATGTTCATAAATGAAATTTAATCAAAATCGTTAGAGCCGATTTTGAGAAAATCGACTTTTTCTCTTTTTTCCCTTCAGTAAACTACCCTTAATTTTAGGGGTAGATATCCAATTCCAAAAACCCCTCGGGGCAACCCTATGAAAACCCTAGATATCAAGTTTCAGCTCAATCGGTAAAATAGTTTAGGCTCTAGTTGGAGGTACAGACAGACAGACGGACAATTCAAAAACCACTTTTTCGGATTCAGGAAGTCATGAAACGTCAAAATTATCAAAATCTCGAGTTCGATTTTTTTGACGATCACCAATACTTTCTCTACCTGTAAGATAGAGAGAAAGTAAAAACAATTACTCTTACTTTCATTCTATTTGCTATATGTTGCATGATCATAGTATATACCTGTAGCTAAAAAAGTGTTTTATTTAGAACCTGTAAAACATTGTCCTTCTACCTTCCTTCTTAACTGAATTCCATTTAGTTGTGACTAACTTTGACTGAAGACATAGCAAGCAGTATTTTAGAGTGCATTTTGTCCAAAATTGGGATTTTTGACAAATCAATAACATTATACGCTACAGCTCATAATTCAAAAAGTGTTAGGGTAGATTTAGAGTAAAAATGGTAATGACAAGAAATTTGTTCTAACAATGGTCAATATTTTTTTTTTCAACCTTTTTTTTTCTTTCTGCAATAGTTAAGAAATTATAAAGAAAAATAATAATAAGCCACCAGTTTTAAATATGGCGGCCATAGAACACTTCGATTTTAGGGTACTTTCAGTACATTGAATAAGAAGCAAATGCAACATCTCTACCAAATTCTTTGTTTGTACTAATTTTTTCAATGTCAAACCCCTATTAAACAGTACATAATATACTCTAATATCTGAACACTTAACATATATTCAATTTTTCTGTGTTTGTGTACAGGGTTTGGATGAGCTTCCTGATCAAATCCAGGACATCCTGTACCATGTCACTTTTAGTGCACACAAAATACAATTGGCCCTTCAAGTCATTCTTGGACTGGCCATTATCTTCAGTGCCACTTCTTTGATTATTCGAATAGCTCACATCATAAGAAGAAATTATCAATATAATCAAAACTCTCCCTTAGAGGTGCCCTCGATACACCTTCAAAACTTTTAAAACCCAATAAAACATAGCACAAGTTGAGTTAAATCATTACATATTGGCAATTAAATTTTGTTGAAATAAGAACGGAGTTTTCACTTTAAGAGTAGCTCTGTGATATTTTAATGTACTGATATAGAAGAAGTGAGTTGCATTGAATAACTATGTATAGTAGACTCTAAAAAAGTGAATGAAAATTACTTGAATGATAAGCTTGTCAAACTATTGCTTAATAAAATGGCACATTCAGTCTGGAAATTATTGGCAAAACAAGACAAAACCTTTTTCCGGATCAACTACATAGTCAGAATGTTGATGAGTGAACGTGTGGAATAGTTTGTTTGAAGAAAGAATTGAAGATTGAAAGAATACTATATGAAGACTTTTTCGTGAAGAAAAAAAATTTATTCTAGTTTTAAAAAATCTTTTTTAAATTGTAAATATTTTAAATAATAGCTTTGTTAATTTAATTTCTTAGTCAGTAATTAGTATTAAATAATAATAATAATAATAATAGTAAACAATAAAATTATATGAAAAATCCCTTTGAGAATTAAACTTTAGAAAATGCATTTCCTTGCTGAGTTATATGAGATTTAACTTTAAGGTGGGGTGGAAGGAAGCGCAAGTTAAGGTCCATATTTTTGCCATTCTTATGATAAAATTTTTTTTTTTCACAAACCATTTAAAAAATTGTTTTATTAGATACAGTTTGTTTAGTTTTTCTAAACATTTTAGTCTAAAAAAGGGTTTTAACATTTGTCATTGGCATCACAGATACTTTTGCAATGAAGATAAAGAGTATAGGTCAAATTATGCTAGTCCATGACAAATATTCAAAAACAGTGGATATTTGTGTAGAAAATTAAACAAAATGTATCTCCGGAAGCAACACTTATTATTACTTATACTATCGTCCAAATGAAAGGTTTTCATAAAACCTAAAAACTAAGAACTTTAACTCACTTTCCTTTTCATCCCATATTAATCATAGGACAATGAAATAAGACCTTTTTTACTAAAGCATGTAAGATGTTAGCAATAATATTTTTTATCCTTATAATTACAGGCTTATGGCTTGATATTCAAAATGTTATCGTTATACACATTAAAAGGGCCCCTAAAATTCCCAATCGGTAAATAATTACTGAAATAATATCTTCGGTACATTATCTGCAACCCTAAAGACAGCAGATAGTTTTAATTGGTGGTAAATGCATTGTATATTATTATTTTTAAGGTTCCTAACACAATATAAAGGTTATTAACACCTAGGAATGCACTTGGAGGATCAAGAATCCCTCATACCACAACCGAAATTCCTTCATGTTAAGACTAAATAGCTTTGGCCTGTCTGGGATTCAAACTACCAAATCTACCAAAGCTGATTAGTCAATGCAGTGAGACATTACACCATAGCGGTATTAAGTTATGTCATGGAGCTGACAATGAATTAAAAGACTCAAAACAATCATTCTAATTCTTATAGGTAAAAATAAAATGACTATCCCCGAACCAGTGCTAAACCTTAAAGTTTCTCCACAATTTAAGAATTTATGAAAATTTCACTTTTCTCACAAATTTCATTGCTAACTATCTTTTTTCTTGTCCACAATATCTCCTTTATAGTTTATATAAAAAAGAAAGAGCATTATTTTATCTTTCCATTGATACCAAGAAAATATGTTTAGATAAATTACTTCTTGAGAAATTACTGGTCAACTGAAACTAGACTTTGGTTTTTAATAATTCGTTTACTTTACTATTACAATAAGATAGTAGCCTAAATGTTTAAGAAAATGAATGTTTAAATAATAGGAATGCTCCTGCAAATTAACTTCTTCTTAACAGGTTAAATGTCTCTAAATCAAGTTATCCTCTTCCTCATATTCCGAATCATACCTGGAATAAAGTAATTATTTTCATATAAACTCTTAAAAAGTTAACAAGTAAAGATAATATTAGTTTATCTAAAAGTATTTTTGACGCTTGGTATTTGAAAAAGAGTCTACATACAGAAGACATTGGAGGCAAAAATAAATATAATGAACCTGAAAGTGATGGAATTATGGAAATTTAGAAACTCTCAACTAAGCACATGCCTTTTATTGTATTTATTGCCGCAGTTTCGACCTCCAGTGCAGTTCGTGCAAAGTAGCGTGCATGGAACCTTAGCCTTTGAACAGGAGCATTGTGTACAGCATTCAGAGCAACTGCACTTAACCAATTTTCTACAAGCTGCCCTAATAGAGGACAGAGAAGAGCAGACCAGCACCCACTCCCATGCAGCTCTGGTCCATCCCCATCCTTCTGGTCCTGGAATGTTGTTCATCACCGAGCAGGCACGACCCCAGACTTGTCCTGCCTGATATGCTGAACGGAGACTGCCTTGATGCCTCTCTAGTTGGGGGCAAACTTTATAGACTGCGACTTTTTGAAGTAAAGAGAAGCTTTCTAACATGAGATTGACTGAGAGATCTTCTCCATCTTTGTAGTAAAGCAAAACAGTAAACTTCTCCAGAACTTGAAAAGTCTCGTCAGAAATAGACTCTTTTGGTAGTGATATAGCTTGGAAGGCTTCCGTAGCTTCAGAAAATAATTTCCAGACTTTCTAGGCAGTCTGTTTCCCTTTCATGGCAAATGATGAAGTTACATCTGATCCTGTAAATGCATGGAATCCTCTCAAGGCAGCAGCTTTATCTTCACCTATACTTTCAAACATGGCATTAATGCTAATGTACATCTGAGACTTCCCAGCTCCAAAGAGAATCCACATTTTTTGAAGACCAGCAACTTTGAGAATGGGGAAAAAGAAGATTGTCAGAACAACTACATCAGTATATACTGTGCAAATAGACCTAATGATTATTTTTGCTCCATGCTCAACACTATCTTTAGCATGTAGGAAAATCCTACCATCTGCTTCTTCCTGTTGTCTGTATTTGACTCTATCAATCAAAGTTTTTCCCAATTGAGATGAACGAATGATGCCATCAATCTCAGTAATGATGTGAACCCAATCAAACTTCAAAAGTGCATGCCTTCCAAGTAACTCGAAAAGTTCGGTTTTATTCTTATCGCAGCAGAGGAAGTTATTCCAATTTTGTGGTAACATATTTCCTTGTGCTACTTGGCGACGAAGACCAAAGCCTCTCTTCTCTCTCAAAAATTTCTTCAGGCAAGTTTTTGAGTAAGTATCCCAAGAAATGTGTATTCTTTATGCATGAAACCTCTCAGCATCATACAAAATCCTGTTTTTGAATTCTGTATCACAGTATTCTCCAAATGTCCGTGACGTTTTGGGTGGAAGAGCATGTACTAGTGCAGCTCCATCGTAAATTATTGTGTCGCAGAATCCTTCAAACTGTACCGGATCAATGGATTCTTCCAGGATTTTAAGTAGCTGAGATTTCTGACATGATCGCAGAACACCATTTGAGGAAAGAGAAAGTGGAGCGCTGATGTTTTCATGTTCAAAAAACTTGTTCAGATCTAAACCTCTGTTTTGACTTACAATGAAAGCCCTAGATAAAAGTTCAAAATCATTTTTAAAGTCAGAAATCATAAGGGAAGATTTTTTTTTTTTTTCAAATCCAAAGAACTTGGTCCCATTTTTCTGCTGTTACCACCCACTCTACTACCTCTTAGCTACGGCCACACTAGACTAAAAGGAAGGTGGGAGGTAATCTTACATGACAAAGAAAGCAAGACATTAGCAACAATTAAATAACAATATGAATGTTTTATTCATAATAACAACAGAAACAATAAATTACATGGCCTCAAAAATCCATCGGAAGCATGTTGGAAATCATATAAAAGTCTTAATGTGAAAGTTTTCCACATCAAATGTAATATTTAAGTCAAATCGGTCGGTCATGGAGAGACAACTCGACCAAACTACACTGTCAGCTTCACAACAGTAAATTTTGAAAACACCACCTAAAATGGTTGACTATTTAAACAAACCATAAGTTTATAAATATATAGACTGATATTTATTTGAATACAAAAATAAAGAGCCTAATGGGCATCTTTTAAACTGATATCAAAGTGTCCACTTCATCACATTGAATACAAACGGTTTTACTGTTATGTCTAACATCACACAGATGTTTATATAAACACGACAGTTTGACTTTCCGGCATTAAGTTAAACTCCCGTGGGACTATTAAATTTCGACACAAAAGTTTACGTTAAAAAGAACTCTTCTTGTTAATAAAAAAATATGACATACAAAATGACTAGTTAAACCACAAGTTATTTCAATTAAATAAGTTGGAAAATTATTTAGTCTAAATCAAACAATCCGATAACTTTACGTTAATTCAAACAACAATTAAATATGAAAACATTATATATAAAAAAAGGAGGAATTTACATTTACTTGGTGATCAAAACTTTGTCAAATTAAATTAAATACTTCTAACAGAACAAATTAATAAATGTGGCAATCTATGTGTCTTCACTGATACTAGCGCCCAAGTGGCGGTAAAATAAATTAACTGTCTCATAAAAAAATTAGTAAATAATTTACGCTTAGTTTGGCTTATTCCAAAATATTACATTACATTAATTCAAAATTGAATTAGCCATAATTCAAGTCTATTAAATGAACTTCGATAAAAAAATATAACACAATACGTTCTCATCCTGTGCATTGTCCAAGTCCAGGACAGGGATTCTTCATACGGCGATGCATAAATAAAGTCTAAGACATGACTTCTCTTGAAGGTGTAGAAATAAAATAGTCTAAGACATGGCTTCTCTTGAAGGTGTAGAATTATAATATTCACTGAGTTTAGGAACCGCAAGGTTTGAATAGTGTTTCTAGTCGCTTAGGAATAAAAGGGGGGAATCTTCACATTGGTCTATGGTTTTCAAAGATCATTTTGCAAACATCCAGACGGTCACGTCTTCCTTGACTAGTCTAGGATTGGACAGCTGCCTCCAACACGAGCCGCAAGGTGTTAGAGCTCCGTTGGTTGGTAGAGGGGACGAACAGACATCACGCGATAAGTTGGTGGTTGGATTCGTCTTGCACGCCGGACACCAGGATAGTTCCATTTAGTTGATGGTCTCATTCAGTTCCGATTTGACTTGTCCATTCGGAACCTCGGCTGTTAGCGCACGGCGGCTGGTATCTAACCTCCTCATCGACCTAGGACGTGAGGTGGCTTTCCAGTCTTGAAGGTTGTTCTAGCAAGAAGAAATACAAGCGGTAAGTACATGAACATTTTGTGATTGTGGGGGAGTTTCGTTCTTGATTGAATTCGTACAGATTAAAGACAGTCTGTAACGTAATTGATTTTTGGACTGCTCTCATATATTTAAAAACTCATGGATGAAGGTATTTTTCTTTAAAGTATCGTATGTAAATTATCCTTTTAACACTTCATCCATGGAGAGTCACGCGTTTTCGCAGAATAGTCTAAAAGGATTTCACCATTAAAACTTGTTTATTATTTTCAAAATTTAACTCCGCAGTATTTAACAAACAAGCAAGAGAAACCAGCTCCCTATATCCAATAGGAAGCTAGCCTTCAATGCACCTGTCGCAGAGACGTACCTGATTGGTTAGTCTTGACACTGTCACGAGAGGTCCAAGTAGCAAGGGGCACGTCCGCATATAAGCTATATGTGCGTATGAAGATACACAAAAAGTGCCACTGAAATAGCGAGAGTAGACGTAGAGAGAGGGCCGGAGTAAACATACAGAAAGTGCCGATGAAATAGCTAAACTAGACGTAAATATAGAAAATGTGTGTCAACGATAAAGTGAAAAGTAATAACAGACAATACATAGTTTAATTTCAAACAAAGTGTAAAGGAAGATATAATTATTTAAATAAAGCTTGTACAACATCAACAGTTGTATTTATATTACAAATAAATTCCATATCACAATAATTGGCGCTCGAACACGGAGCTATAAATACCAATTATATCAAATATTATTCCATATCATCATAATTGTCACCCAATCGCGGGGCAATTATATGTGAATAATACCGAAATATAATAATTGTCGCTTGATCACGGAGCTATAAAAACCAATTATACAGCAAACATTACAATAGCATTATAATAGGCGCCCAACGCGCGACCGAAATATAATAATTGGCGCTCAAACACGGAGCTATAAATACCAATTACACCATCAAATCTTCAATATCGTTATAATTGTCGCCCAATCGCGGGACAATTACATCTTCAAACATTCAATATCGTTATAATTGGCGCCCAATCGTGGGGCAGTTACATCATCAAACAGTCAATATTATTATAATTGTCACCCAATCACGGGGCAATTATATCATCAAAATTTCAATATCATTATAATTGGCGCCCAGCCGCGACGCATGATCTTCCAATCCCCGAGGCTAGAAAGGGACTCTACCAACTGAGACACACCGCACACTAGACGGCACACCACCAAGAACATCAAACTGAAAACCGAGGTGAAACAAGCAGACGTTTCACGCACGGCACACCAGAAGGCACACCGACGAAGAACATCATTCCGAGGTGAAACAAGCAGACGTTTCACGCACGCCACACCAGATGGCACACCGATGAACAACGTCCTACCGAGTTGAAACAAGCAGACGTTTCACGCACGGCACACCAGAAGGCACACCGACGAAGAACATCATTCCTAGGGAAAACAAGCAGACGTTTCACACACGGCACACCAAACAGCACACCGACGAAGAATCAATGAAGTCAGATATGTTTTAGACTTTTTTTTTTATATTATTGGTTTAATTCACAACATGAACACTCTGTTGTAATACTATATAAACCTTGTTAATATTAGTAAATTTTGGAAGGGAGGATGGCGGATTCAAACCCAAATGATAATAGTGACACAAATAGCAGCGTTGATAAAACAGAGTATGAAAACAGACCAAATAATCAGTTAGTTTTAGAACAATCAGATGAAGAAATAAAAGAAAGGGAGCAGGAAAATGTAGAGTCAATTGCAGAGGGAGAGAGAGAAGAAGAGGCAGAAAAAGATACACGAGGAAATTTAATTAACATAGAAAGTGTTATAGTAGATGAGGAAGGGAGAGAAATAGTAAAGGAACCAACAATGGTGGAACCCGTAGGAGATTGGAATCAGTTTATGAAAGTGATATTACAGCAAATAAATGCAGGTAATCAAAAATTAGAAGCGAAACTAGATGCAAATAATCAGAAATTAGATGCAATTAATCAGGAATTAAATGTAAGTAATCATAAAATAAATGCAAAACTCGAAAAATTCAATGATAAGCCAGGTGCTAAAATTATAGCAAATAATAGTAATTTCATTGAAAAGATTCAATCTGAGATCGAACCAAAAATAACGATCCAATTAGATATAGAACCGAATACTGTTATTCAATCCGAGATCAAACCAGATAGTACGATCCACTCAGAGATCAAACTAGATAGTACAATCCAATCAGATATAGAAACAAATAGTGTGATCCATTCCGGGATCAAACCAAATAATACGATCCACTCAGAAATCAAACCAGATAATACGATACAATCAGAGATCGAACCAAATATAGCGATACATTCTGAGCTCAAGCCAGATAGTATGGTCCAATCTGGAATAAAACCAGATATTACGATACAATCAGAGATCGAACCAAAAGTAACGATCCATTCTGATATCAAAACAGATAGTACGATCTAATCAGAAATAGAACCAGAGACTGCGATCCAGTCTGAGCTCGAACCTAAAATTTCAACTCAATCCGTGAGATCCAATCAGAGATTGAACCAGAGACAATGCTCAAAAAAGAGATATTACAGCTAAAACGATCCATTCCGAGATTGAACCAGAGACCAGGTAAGAAGATAAAAAGAAAAAATAAATGGTACGGCACACCGCACAGACTTTCTCTTTCTTTCTATAAACTCGTAAGATTTCTGAACGGAATAATGTACATTGTATCATCATCACCACTCCACATAAGAACACGCATAAAATAATATACAATGATATAGAATCAATGAGAAAAGAGGTGCATCTTTGTCCACCTAAGAACATTTCAAACAGTTTAATGTCTTCCACAAGGGTCAACCCTTCCTTTTAAAATTTCGATTTCTGGTTAAAATTTTAACATTTTAAAAGGTGTTGCAGATCTTCAAGTCATCGCATTGATATTTAATTATTCATTTATACATTTTGACCAATAAAAAATGTAAATATTGACTATTGAGTCTAAAATGGAGATAGATCATTGCTATGCAAACATTTCTCCTAAGAGATTTAAGGAAAAATAACATACTTTTTTTAGATACTTACTTATATTTAATTACTCTATGGCATTGGAGTATTATTGCGTTAAGACTTAAGTAGTATATGTTTACAACTAAAGCTCACAAAATTGTATTAATATATTTGCAAATATCTCAGAAACTGCTGTTTTTATAAAAATATATGTCAAATAAAAGTTTTTTATTTCTAATAGTCCTACAATTTTGCAATGATAAGTTGTTTAGTTTCTCCAATAGTTGTGGAGATACGGAAATTAACGCTTCTGTAATGTACCCTAAAAATCATTTTCATAGGAAAATGAAAATAGCCAGTTTATTTATAATCTTAATCAACGCCTAGATACGAATTTTAATCAAAATCGTTTAAGCAGATTTTGAGAAAACCAAATTTTTCTCTTTTCGTCCCTCAGTAAACTACCCTTAATTTTAAGTTTTTATAGACACACAGACAGACGGCATTGCAAAGACTATTTTTTAGGGTTCGGGGGTCATGAGACGTCGACATCCATCAACATTTCAGGTTAGTTTTTTTTTTTACGGTCGCAATACTTAAACTTTAATGTCCAAAAAGTTAAAAAAAATTCATATAATTGCGTATATATTGAAAGTTATTGATTTTATAAAAATATGTTTCGGATAAAATATCTGTATTATAAATATATATACATATTTGTAATGCTAAGTAATTTCATATCTCAAATAGTTTCGGAGCTATTTAAAAAAATGTTAATTTACGCATCAGACCGGAGCCCTTAAAACGATTTTGCCGAAATATTGAGAGTAGCCATTTTGTTTGGAATATTTATTTATGTTCACAAATGAAATTTAATCAAAATCGTTAGAGCCGATTTTGAGAAAATCGACTTTTTCTCTTTTTGCCCTTCAGTAAACTACCCTTAATTTTAAGTTTTAATAGACACACAGACAGACGGCATTGCAAAGACTATTTTTAAGGGTTCGGGGGGTCATGAGACGTCGACATCCATCAACATTTCAGGTTAGTTTTTCTTACGGTCGCAATACTTAAGCTTTAATGCCCAAATAGTTAAAAATATATATATAATTGCGTATATATTGAAAGTTATTGATTTTATAAAAATATGTTTCGAATAAAATATTTGTATTATAAATATATATACATATTTGTAATGCTAAGTAATTTCACATCTCAAATAGTTTCGGAGCTATTATAAAAAATGTTAATTTACGCATCAGACCGGAGCCCTTAAAACGATTTTGCCGAAATATTGAGAGTAGCCATTTTGTTTGGAATATTTATTTATGTTCATAAATGAAATTTAATCAAAATCGTTAGAGCCGATTTTGAGAAAATCGACTTTTTCTCTTTTTGCCCTTCAGTAAACTACCCTTAATTTTAGGGGTAGATATCCAATTCCAAAAACCCCTCGGGGCAACCCTATGAAAACCCTAGATATCAAGTTTCAGCTCAATCGGTAAAATAGTTTAGGCTCTAGTTGGAGGTACAGACAGACAGACAGACAGACAGACGGAAATTCAAAAACCACTTTTTCGGATTCAGGAAGTCATGAAACGTCAAAATTCATCAAAATCTCGAGTTCGATTTTTTTGACGATCACAATACTTTCTCTACCTGTAAGATAGAGAGAAAGTAATAAGGGTTGTTTTCAATACGTCTCACCAAAATTATTCGATCCAGGAGGCAGTCAATAAGCATTTAAATTTCGGACCATTTAAATGTAAGAATCAACATTTAGTTTAACTAAAGATTCTAATTTTAAAACAGGAAAAATAAGGTTACTTATAACTACAACCAAAGTAAACATTATGTAACTTCAATTAGCAGGTAACTATTATTACAATTAGGTAACTGCAATTAGTATGTAACTAATTATAATATAACTGTAATTAATATCAAATATTGGTGAATATGTATAATATTCAATCTAACTTTAGTCATAGTAAGTGAAGTTTTAAAATATAACTTTGAGTAAACATTTAAAAGTATAAGCTCTGCGAACTAGAATACTGTTTCCTCTGAAAAGAAATACGCATTTGCTAAGACGCACCTAAACTAGAGATTGTAAAGAACATTTCCGAGTAGTTCAGGTAGTGTCACTCTTTTCTTTTGTAAAGTAAAAAGGGTATAGTTGTTAACACGCAGATCTTTAAAACCCCACTTAAAGTTTACTGGCAGGTGACAGACATTGTTGTGCGCTACTGGTAAACATCTTTTGTTCGAAAAGAAACTCTCTCAAGTACAGTTACTTTAAACAGCAACGTAGAATTTAAAATAATATCTCTTTTCTATGAGTAGGATTCGAACCCCGTATCATATATATAAAATCTTTATGTTTAAAATTATAAATTCTTAAAGAATCATTATTAATCAATTGTATTTAAAACAATTATAGGAAATTTAATCGATAAATATAAATGATAATTAGACAAAAGTATGCTTATCGCAGGGGGCATGAACCCTTAGAAGCATGTGGAGGGAAAGCTAGGTGAGAGGTTGGTTACAATTTGTCAACTAAGGGAGCGTGAAAGCACGCGAGGAGAAATTATAGTGTGAGGAAATTCTACGGACATATTTTGTTAATTATATGTTATTATTTGGTAAAAAAATTTATCAGTTCAAGTTAACATAAGATTATGCCAAAAGGGCAATTTTCAGTTTAAGACATTTTGTAGGTTTGACTAATTAGTTAGGTAATTAGGATCAAACTTAATTAGTAGACGATCTTGGAAATAAAAATAAATGTATCATTTCACAAATGGGGAATTTTAAGTCTGACAGTTGAGACACTGATCTTAATATTTGTGTGGGGGGGTGAATTCATTTTAATTAATTATACTTTATATAATTTTAACAAGTATTAGTTAAAACATTGAAGAATCACAGAATAGGCTGATGAAGTGAAAGATAAAATTTAAGATATCTAAATAAGTTAATTTAGATATTCACGAGTACATTGTTACAGTAAATTAAGGTGAGTGGAAACATGAGAGGCCAGTTATGTCTTGTTTTAAAACTTTTTTTTATATGTAAGAATTAAGGTATATTAATTAAGAAGTGAAGGTATAACTAACTAGGCATGGGCTTAGCGAAAAGCAAGCCATGACCTATGTTCAAGCGTCGTCGTTTTGTGTGTAAAGATGGCCCGAGGGCATCTTACAGAGTTAAGTAGAGGAGTTAAGAGGATGAGTTAAGAGGAGGAGTTAAGGTACATTCAGCCATGGAAGTAAGCCATGATTCATTTATATTGATGGTGATTCTGGGAACCACCAAAGAACAGGTATTGTCCAACATAGAGCTACCACAGCCTATGAATTAGTCAGTAATAGAATGAGGCCAGGCCTATGTTTTCCACGAATATGTAATAAATATCCAGCAGTAAATCTGGATTGAAATTAACAGATATTAAGAAAATTATAAAGAAGTTTAAAAGGGTTATCTGTGATTGCGTGATGAAAAGGCCAATACTAATAAAGTAACAAAGTGTGTAAGAGAGCTAATTATGGTGTTGTACCTAATTAGGCTACTATATTAGATTTTTAATTACAATTTCATTTTATGTAAATGCCTAAAGCAACCAGGCAACATTTGAAAGGTTTTACTCAGTAGAAAAAAGGTTTTTATCGCTAATGAGAAAATAATTACACAATTAGAAAGGGAAAAATAATTTTGAATATTTCACAGTGGTGTGACATATGATTTCAGATTGATTTCAATCGTACTATAAGATTCCAAGAATGTTTTCTATAAATTTCAACTATTTTAAAAACCATAAGGTTGGAATAATACAGTTTATTTTACTTTGCTCACACGTCGACAAGTTGACATCGCAAAAGAAAGTTAGAAAGAGAGAGAAAGTGAAAGTTAGAGGAGAGGTAGCTTGACCCTGAATAGGACAGCTGGTCACTCGTAAAAGCAAGAGAGAGTGAAAGGGTAGTTTGACCTTGGGTGAAGAGCCCTCTAACAACAAAATATTATAATAATATACTTTACTCTGAAGTTAAAATAAATGGATTCAATATGTAATCATGTAATATACCTTGCTCAGATGTTAATATAAGTAAAAATCTGGATTGAATATGTAATGATGGTAATATGCCTTGCTAGATGGCAAGTCAATAACAGTTGTTCTATGATATTAAATAAATAATTGAGGTCACATTAATAAATAAAATCAATTAAATTAATAAAAATTAAATAAAAAGGTTTAAGAAAACGTGACCCAATTTTTCAAATTAATTTAAGTTAGCTATTAAGAGTAAGTAAGATTTTTATATGTTAACAATTTAAATAAATAATTTTATGTTTAAAGTAAGTAAAGTTATGTTGTACGGAAGGTTTGCCGTAGTGCATTCGGTAAACAATGATTGGATAATTAACACGACCCACACAAAGATTTGAGTTTTAAAAATAATTTTAACATTTTTATTTTAGCATTTCAAATTTTAATTTGAACTTAAGGTACTTTGAGATACTTTAGTCAAATTTTTTTTTTTTTTTTAAATTTGCATATCACTCAATTAAATTATATTTGAATTTATTAAATTTAAACTTAACCTAATATTACCTAAGATCAAATACAAAGTTAATTATTCAACCAAAGCAATTTATAATTTTGTTAAAATTTTTATATTATCACCATTTCAAGAACAGTGCAATGAACAGTGCGACAATTTTTCAGTGTAATAAAAATATATGGAAATTATCAAAACCACTAAACAAATAATAAGACAGAAAATACTTTCTTTTCGTTTATTCATCAAGAATATTGGACATAAAAAATAAAATCAATCAATTGTGAAAATATGTAAACAGTATATCATAGCTGTTGTATTGTCGTGATAAAGGTAATTTTAAATCAATGTTTACACACACATACAATTTATGTAACTTACACTTTACAAATTTATTCATGTTTAACTTAAAGAATAATGAGTGTCAAATATGACGTAGCCCTTGCACAGTATAGAATTTGCTTATATCAAAATTCATTAAATTCTTTAAATTCTTTCAGATATAAGCAAATGGGGGGTATTGTAACGTAATTGATTTTTGGACTGCTCTCATATATTTAAAAAGTCATGGATGAAGGTATTTTTCTTTAAAGTATCGTATGTAAATTATCCTTTTAACACTTCATCCATGGAGAATCAGGCGTTTTCGCAGAATAGTCTAAAAGGATTTCACCATTAAAACTTGTTTATTATTTTCAAAATTTAACTCCGCAGTATTTAACAAACAAGCAAGAGAAACCAGCTCCCTATATCCAATAGGAAGCTAGCCTTCAATGCACCTGTCGCAGAGACGTACCTGATTAGTTAGTCTTGACACTGTCACGAGAGGTCCAAGTAGCAAGGGGCACTCCGCATATAAGCTATATGTGCGTATGAAGATACACAAAAAGTGCCACTGAAATAGCGAGAGTAGACGTAGAGAGAGGGCGGAGTAAACATACAGAAAGTGCCGATGAAATAGCTAAACTAGACGTAAATATAGAAAATGTGTGTCAACGATAAAGTGAAAAGTAATAACAGACAATACATAGTTTAATTTCAAACAAAGTGTAAAGGAAGATATAATTATTTAAATAAAGCTTGTACAACATCAACAGTTGTATTTATATTACAAATAAATTCCATATCACAATAATTGGCGCTCGAATACGGAGCTATAAATACCAATTATATCAAATATTATTCCAAATCATCATAATTGTCACACAATCGCGGGGCAATTATATGTGAATAATACCGAAATATAATAATTGTCGCTCGATCACGGAGCTGTAAAAACCAATTATACAGCAAATATTACAAGAGCATTATAATAGGCGCCCAACGCGCGACCGAAATATAATAATTGGCGCTCGAACACGGAGCTATAAATACCAATTATATCATCAAATCTTCAATATCGTTATAATTGTCGCCCAATCGCGGGACAATTACATCTTCAAACATTCAATATCGTTATAAATCTACATAGGACTACAATAGAGAAGCTTACTATTGCAGGAAGTTTATTACTATTGAGGTTTCATATGGAGTGGGTAGTATGACTCTTGAGGGAAACCTTCGCGTTACGATTAAGATGGGGGGTAGTATGATGTAACATGTCGCAATGTTACACTGCAATGGAGCAAATACACTCACTTTTGCTTCCTTACTCAAACGTTCTTTCACATAGTTGTTGTACAGTTGTAAGGCTTTTTCTTCAGCACCTAATAGAGCTTTAACTCGCTCTTTATCCATTATAACCTTAGTGTCCCAAACCACAAGATCACAGGAGTTTAGCTCAAAAGGATTTCTGAATTAGAGAAAGCTTCCTTTAATGCATGTTTTTGGTCTTGAATTTTGTTCTGGTAAGCAGTATACTTTTCATAGTGAACAATCCTTTCAGTGCTGTTTGTTTTGCTCCTTGACTCAAACTCATCTAGAATGCTAACTAATTGTGGCCCAGCCAGCATCCACCTTCTTAACATGGCTGATCTTGAAACAGACCAACAGCACCACCATTTCCCTTTATGACAGCATTGTTTTGTTCATGAGCCTGATCCACAGCGAATGCAGAAGAGGGATTTTTTTGTTTTGTGGATAACAAACTGGCCATTGCTAAGTACTTATGTACACTGGGTGTTGTGTCTTTTAGTTCTTGTAAATCTTTTATGTGTATTGGCAACCAATGAGCATAGTGGAGATGATCCATCAGGGAAAACCAAGGTGTTAGTTTCTTCATTATTTGGGTGAACAGTTCATAGTTACTATCCCTGATCGACCAAATAAAAGATAAGGTAAGTATCTCCAAATTTAACACTAAAAACCAGAATAGAAATGTTGGACAGTTTGAACGTTTTTCTTTAATCCATTCTTCAAATGATACTTTTGGGTCTTCTAGTGTAAATGCATCTTTGAGCAGACTGTATAAAACATCTGCAGTAGTCTGATGAATTGCCCTTACTTTTGTTACATGAGTAACTTTAAGACACGCCTTCTATTCCCGCCTTTATCTTGATCCCAGAATTTGCCACCAAACTAGTTCAACCACTACCCTCAATAATCTGGCCAGGTACCTTCAGAAAGGCCTGCTCAATATGAAAAGCTGCAAACATGGCTACAAATTTGGATTCGCCATAAAAATCCAGGCCAGTTCCACTGGATGGATTTAGTCAAAGCAAATAGAGGTTGATCCACACATATGACAGGAATTTGTCTAGGATTTAAAAACGTTATAATTTTTCTTATTTGGTCCATTCCGTGCTTCAGCATTGACGGTGAAGAAGGACTTTCATTGAATAGAGGTAAAAGAGAGTTACGTGTTATTTCAAATGATGAAGAGCCTGCCTTTGAAACATAGAACGCTGCCCAGGAAAGATCTAAGGGTCCATCTTTTCTGTCGCTAAGAATATGGTCTAGACATTCCTGTTATGTTTTCCACTTGGATTCAAATTTAGAAGTTGACATCTGAGAACAGGTGATCTCGCTTGCTATTGGCACAGGAGGTTGCGTGGAAGGCAATGTTACAGTCTTGACAACATTGTAGCTGTCTGGAAACTCTGGCGCATTCCTGTTACTTTGATCGACACACGAAATGCTTGTGGCGAAATTACGAGGTTCACCAACTTCTTCTTTGGCGGGAATTTGAAAGATAGAAATTGCTGTTCCGTGGAAAGATGATTCTGAAATTGTACTGCTGTTGTTATGATCAATGTTGTCGTAGGCACCAATCACAAAGAGACCATGAAGCAAATTTGATGGGCAAAGGACACCTTCTTCTTGAGCTCTCTTAATCTCCAAGTGAGCCAGACTTGCTATTACCTCCATAATTCTGTTTGGTGATATTGAGAGGATTCTTTTATGCATGCTTTCAATTATTGTATTATTTCGATGTTATTCCAAAAAAGGAACTGGTGGTTCATGACTTTTCTTATGACGAATAATGTTGCCTTTTGGAATGTTTTCACTGTGGTTGAAAACTATTAATTGGCTGATAGTCAAAGCAGGCTGAGTTGCTTTAGTCACGTTCTCCGCTGAAGCATAGCCATGAAGTAAAGACCACACTAAAGAAAGAAGTGCTGGAGGAACGCTTGCAGCTTGTTAATCATCGTTCAGATGACCATCAAACGTAACTTTTTGCTGGGTTATGATCTTTCTAATTTGTTTAATAAAATTTCACATGCAACAGCATCATCATAAAGGTTTTCAGAATGAACATATTTAAAAATATTAGCACCATCACGATAAAGGAAGTAATCTCTGCCTGAAAGTTGAGCTTTGAAATGTGGGAGGTGATCGAGAATTCTCTCATGTAAACAGGTGGTATGTATGTTTGGAAGGTCTTTACTTTTTATTCCCAGAATATTTGCAAGGCTGTTTGCATATATAGTCTTTAAGTGAGCCATTTTGATTACAATCTCAGTACTATCAGATTCAGAGGCCTTGTTTTTCTCTCTTATGAAGCGTGCAATGGAAGCAAATGCCATACTCTCGCAGATAGAGTTGACCTCGTCTTCTTTTACCCCGATTGATGTTCTCAGACAATTGGTCAGGTTTGTATAGCACTTAGAGTGGTAATTTGCTTCCTTAGCAACCAAATCGCCACCCTCTAGGAATGCTTTAAGGTATGCGTTATTGGTAATATCGGCACATCGCCTAATTTATCGTCTTGTAGAGAAGCAATCTTATAAAAAGGTTTTCGAGTAGTGCCCTTTTGATTTCATATAAAACATATTTCATCTTTCATTTTAATAAATGATGTGGAACAACGCATATTCCTTGGGTTTTGCACCTGGCTCTAATAAAGTCTGTGGACTGTTCTCATATAATCATTTGGCAAAGAGGATGAACGTTTGCGTTTCTTTACCCTGGCTAGTTTTGTTCTGTTGAAGTTAAGTGCACACTTTTTATGCCACTTTGCTTTTTCTTTTCTTTTTAATGTTCCTTCTATACCTTCACCCTCATTTAACTTTTGTACATCCAAACCATGAGGCAATGTACCAAGATTCTGAAATCCTGTTAAATTTTCCGAAAGCATCCTGTAGCCAGCACCAACAAGTGCTTTTGCAGTGTGTAAGACTGGGAAAATCAAGTCTTCATCACTAGATTCTAAATGCAACATTTGGTCCAATCTATAACACGAAGCTCAAGTAGAGATTCAAAGTCAACATTTGCCAGCCGCAGGCGCCTTGAAGTAATTTCGAAAATAATTCAATTCAGACTAATCTGCAAAAAAAGAAGGTTAAATGATTTATATAAGTATAATTTTATATTAGAAGGAAAACAAATTTAAGAGAAAACACACACAAAAAACAAAAACAAATAAAATGACAAGAAGAACACTAAAATCAAGTTTTTTTTTTTAACTATGAGGAAACTTTAAGGCTTAGAGAAAAGTAAATATGATGAAAAAAAATGTACTTAATAAGAGTTTTTGAACAAAAAAGAAAAATTAAAATCGAACCATTATGAGCTGAGATACAACCAATTCTAGGACTCCAAAATGGTGGCCATAAATGGTCGCCATTTTAGTATCCTGCACGGATTTTAATGTAGCTCCCTATCTGAAAAGGTCTCTTTTGACCTCATTTATGATCGCAGAAAGTGGCATATTCCAATCAAAAAGTGCAGCTTTTTTTTATGTACCAGACATACTATAAAAATTAGTAGCCCCTGTGCTCAAACATATGCACCTCAAAGCCGAAATTTTAAAATTTTGATTTTTTAAATTAATCAAAAATAGAAAAACATTATATATTGACCCTGTGAGATAAATTTTGTAGTACATTTAATTCAGATGTGTAATGTGGATTGTTGTGGTGCAAAGCTGGAATTTTAAAATTGTGACTAGATTTACTTTTTACCCTTTTTGGCCAATTTTTTCCTTATTGCCCTTTATTGCTCTTTTTTCCCTTTTAATCCTTTTTTACGCTTCTCAACATTTTTTAACTTAACATTTTTACTCTTTAAAAAAATCCCTATCTATTTTGAAGGTCTATAGATAGCAATGATCTCCATACTACACTGTATGGGCATAGACACACCCCTTACAAAGGATCAAAACGTGACATTCAAGTTTGTCGTCTGCTTGATTGTGAGGAGACAGATTTAACAATTTCTTTCAATGTTATTGTGCGAAAACATGTCGATTGTGAATAAAAGTTTGGCTGTAAAAACATTTACATTAAAGGATATTCATTTCAATTTTACAGTTAATATTGTACAAATACAAATAAAATCTTCAATATATTTAGATATGTAGCTATCATCCATTTAGTTTACATTCTGCCAAGACTACAGTATAATATTTCAAGTTGGTAATGTTCAAACGTTCAATTAGGTTATGGGTGGTATTATTATATTACAATGTGTTTAATGTTGGCTCTTAACTTGTATATTGCAGAAACTATATTATATTTAAATGTTTGATAACTACAATGAAACAAGGTAGCTAAAAATTTTATTAAACCTGTTTGAACGACATACTTTGTGTAGACGTCTTGATCAAACAATCATTTAGGTTATAGGATTGTAGAAAGTATTAAAATATTTCAATGTGTTTAAAGTTGTCTATTATCTTGTAAATGGTTTCAGAGCTCATTGTATATTGCAAGTTCGATAGCTATAATGAAACAAGTTAGCTTAAAACTTAATCACATTTGTTCAAATTACAAACTTTGTTTAGAAGTCTTACTTTAAAACGATCATCTAGGTCAGTGGTTCCCAAACTGGGGTTCGCAAAATCTTCCAAGGGGTTCACCAAAATATTTATGTAATGGTGGATTTTTGCAGCACTTTGTGAGGAAATGGGAAGCATTTACTGAAGTCAGATGGTTATCTCAAGGTAGAACTCTTACAAGATTGTTTAAACTTAAACACAAAGTTTTCATTTTTCTTACCAACCATCCCTTTCACAAATCAATGTGCATGGAAAATCAAATGTGGGTCCAGGCTTTGGCCTATTTGGCAGATATTTTCTCAAAAATGAACAGTTTAAACCTCTTTCCAGGGGTCAAATATTAACGTTTTTACTGTGCAAGACCGTATCGAGTCGTTCATAAAATATTAACTTTTGGGAAACATGTTTAATTAGTAATCTGTTATGTATGCGAGTGCTAACTGAGGTCACATTACAGACGCGAATATATTAGGGGCATATCACGGCTGGTTCACGCGTAACACTGACGCTACTCTCTTTTGTCTGTCATGGCGGCTGCTCACTTCACTTGTTTCTCAGTTGTTTACACTAGTTTCTGGCGCACAACAAGACTTGTATTATACATATACTACAGTCCTCCCCTCACAGTTAAATTATACCCTTTTAAAAAAAAACTATGCAGTTCTTCCCCCATTCACTCATTTCGCTATTTAGTCAACATAACGGGGGTTTGGCCGCCTTGTCCTTTGTGGCCTCAACAAAGGTGGCTCCTGCATCCGTCCTCTAAGTTGCAAGGAGAGTGGCTGATGTGGGTGCTTGGTGTTAACTGGCTGTAAACAGGGTGCTTGCTGTTGCTGCTCCTTACTCGGCCTTCCCCGTTTTTGTGTTGCCTGTTGATTTTGCCCGCTGGTTTGTCCAGGTTCCCAGGACTTCTCTCGCTGTGGTATCATCTCATGGTGTTGTTCCAACAATTGGGGCTGGTCCTGGTCTGGTTCTTGTTGCACTGGTGTGTCCTCCCACTGAAATAGCTGTACCGGCATGTGCTGTTCTCTCGGAGAATATTGCTGCTTGCCTGTCTGGAGTGACTCTGAAGCCTGTCTGAGCTGGTCAACGTGCCTTCTCTGTCTACGACCATCCTTGTTGGTTACTTCATACATCCATTCCCCTAAAGATTTTTCCACTGTGCCCTGGGTCCACTTGGGATAGTTGGCTGAATATTCCCGAATCCACACTGTATCTCCTAGGTGGAACTGTCGCTTAGGGTGTTTATTTGTCTCTTGCTTTCCTTCCCTGTGTGATGTGTGGTCCGGATGGAGCATTTCTAGAGCCGTTTGCAGTTTACGACCCATAAGCAATTCTGCCGGAGTCACTCCGGTGGTTGCGTGTGGGGTGATTCTGTGGCTAAAAAGAACACACGCAAGACGTGTATGCCAATCTCCCTTGACATGTTTTTAGGCCGTTTTTTATAGTTTCTACGGCCCGTTCAGCCTGCCCATTACTTGAAGGGTGATATGGCGGTGTTTTCACATGTACGACTCCATTTTTCCTCAAGAATGCAGCAAACTCGGCAGACACTAACTGTGTACCATTATCGCTAACTAGTGTGTCTGGGATGCCATGTCTTGCGAAAATCTCTCGCATGTTCTTGATAAGTGACTCGGCTGTCATTGAGCTTATTGTGATGGCTTCTATCCATTTGGAATATGCATCCACTACTAGTAGTAGTATGTGCCCTTCTACTGGTCCGGCAAAGTCAATGTGAATTCTGGACCACGGTTTGCTGGGGTTTGGCCAAGGATGAGTTGTAGCCTTGATTGGGTTATGTTTAACTTCTTGGCAGGTATTGCAGCCTCGTACCGTTGCTTCTACTTCCTTGTCTATGTTTGGCCACCACATTGAACTGCGTGCTGCATACTTTGTGTTTATGATTCCCAGGTGGGTGTTATGGAGCAGCTGTAGAGCTGCTGGTCTTAAGGAGGTTGGCATGACAACTCGAGATCCTCTAATCACACACCCCCTTGAAGTGTTCAGTTCCTGGCGTAATGTCCAAAACGGTGTTAGGTCTGGCCCAGGATTACAATCTGGCCACCCAGTTTCGATTAATCTTTTAACCTTGCTCAATACAGTATCGCTTTCCGTTTCATATGCCACTTGGGATGAAGATATAGGTCCTTCACCTGATATATCTAGTAAGTAAACTCCCAATGGCTCTGGGTAAGCTTGCTTTTCAGTGGGTTCTGGTAGTCTGCTAAGAGCATCTGCATGCCCCACTTTCTTGCCTGGTCGATACTGCAGGTCATAATCGTAGGCTGACAGGATTAATGACCATCTGAGCATACGAGGCGAAACTACTGCTGGAATGGGTTTGTCAGCAGCTAAAAGTCCTAAAAGTGGTTTGTGATCTGTCACTGCTGTAAATTTACGACAAAGGAGGTTTTGTCGAAACTTTGTCACCCCATAGACAAGAGCTAAGCCTTCTTTGTCTATTTGTGAATAGTTGCGCTCTGCTTTGGTGAGCGTCCTAGACCCAAATGCTATTGGCGCCTCAGTCCCATTTTCCATTATATGGGCTAGTACCGCTCCAATTCCATAAGGACTGGCATCACAAGTAAGTACAACAGGTTTGTTTGGGTCGTAGTGAACCAAGACCGGTGCTGATGTTAGGAGCCTTTTATCTGCATCCATGGCTTTCCTATGTTCCTGTGTCCAGTTCCACTCACTGTGTTGGTCCAATAGACGGTGGAGTGGTTCCAGGATAGTAGCTTTGTTGCGTAGAAAACGTTCATAAAAATTCAGCAACCCTAAAAATGACTGTAACTGTGTTTAATTCACAGGTTCTGGGGCATTCTGAATAGCACTCACTTTATCAGACATTGGGTGTAAGCCTGAAGCATCAATTCGATATCCCAAAAAGGTTGTTGCTGGTACTCCAAACTGACATTTTGTTATTTTGACTCGAAGGCCTGCATCACTGAGTCGCTGAAGCACCTGACTCAGTTTGTCCTTGTGTTCTTGGAACGTTCTACTTGCCACTACTATGTCGTCCAATAGGATTGCCACCCCCTCCATATTTGCGAATAAGTTGGCCATCATTCTTTGGAAAATGCCTGGTGCCGCATTAATCCCGAATGGCAAGCGGTGCACCCGGTGGAGTCCTCTGATTGTGTTTACTGTTAACACGTCTGCCGATTCGACATCTACTTTGAGCTGCGTATATGCTTGCTCTAGATAAATTTTTGAAAAGATTGTTCCTCCTGCCAGTTGTGCGAAAGCCTCTGAAGCTGTAGGTAAAGGGTATGTATCAGGCTTTAAGGCTTTGTTCAGTGTTGCCCTGTAATCCCCACAAAGACGAAGCTCCCCATTTCCTTTTTCAATTATAACTAATGGTGTGGCCCATCTCGAATATGTCACTGGCTCATATACCCCCAGATCAACTAGCCTTTGAATTTCCTTATCCACTCTGTCTCTTAATGCAAATGGTACTTGCCTGGCCTTACAAAATTTTGGTGGTATGGATGGATCCAGCTCCAGTCTCACCATAGGTCCATTAAACTCTCCAAATGTGGGGTCGGCCACTGCAGGGTAACCTTGTACCACGGTGTTTAAATCCTTAACCTCACTCGGAGTAAGTAAGGTATTTTGCACTGTACCCTTACTGTTTGTCCTGTATCCAAGTACAGGTAATTCTTGTTGACTATTAATGCTGGTAGGGTTTTGCTCTGTGTTCGCTAAAGTGTTGCCCACAACATTTAGCCCGTGAACTGTGAGCCCAAGGGGCTCCAACCATGGTCTTCCAAGTAGACTGGGTCCATGACCTGTGGCTACTGCCAGGGTTAGGGTAGCTCGTCTTTCTTTAAATTGAACCTCGACTAATTTTGAACCGAGTAGTCGAAGTGGTGTGTCAGCTGCCCAGGTACGCAAATCCAAGTCCAAGGACTCTAAATTGGGTTGGTGAGGCCACGGTACTTTATAAGTTTCCTCCGAGATGAGCGTCAGAGCTGCCCCTGTGTCTACCTCCATGGTGTGAAACATACCGTCTATGCGCAGGGACAGTTTTATCGCTGGCATTGTGGGTTGCCTCTTGGTGTCAGGCACATTGTGTTTCGATACGTCTTTAATATTATATAGCTCCAGCCCCTCTATTGATAGCTCCTCAGAATCCTGTTTATGAGGCTCTGTTATATCTGTTACCTGATGTGCCCTTGCTGTATTCCTGCCGTGCCTCGTCTCCGAAAGACAAACTGACTCCACATGCCCTCTACGATCACAAACTGTACAGTAAAGTTTGTTTTGATCCACCGTACAGCGGCGTGTTTGATGTTGACCTGCACATCTCAAACATTGTCCTGGAAAGAAGTGCCGTGCTCTTCTCCCTCGGTTTTCCTGGCCATACCCTACTTTGCTTGAGGGTGGATTTCCTACTTGCGGTTGTGACCCGCGGTTTGTGTCCTGTCGGCGTATTCGCTGGAAAGTAGATTTATATTGGGGCTGGCTACCAATCCCATATACAGCTCCGTGTGTTGTTGCTTCATCCCGTACATCTTCTACATATTTCCTGGCAACTTCAGCCGCTTTGGCGGCTTCTATTGCTATTTTAAATGTCAGGTCAGGCTTGATAAAAAATTGTTGCTGTAGCTGAGTGTCAGCCAATCCGCATACAAATTGATTACGGAGCATCTTTTCCATTACCACCTCACCACCAAAACCACAACCATCGGCAATTCGGCGAAGATCCGTGGCAAACGCATCTATGCTCTCCCCTATCTGCTGACGTCGGCGGGTGAACAGGTGGTACTGCACTGTCTCGTTTGGTCGAGGCGCGAACCGCGTAGTCAACCGATCAATCAGTTCTACAAATGGAATCTCACTCAAATCGCGTGCCCCAAATTCGTCACTGAGAATTTTCAACGTACCTAACCCACAACTACACAAAAAATGGGCTCTCTTCTGCGTATCATCGACGATGTTCTTCGATAAAAAAAAAATATTTAGTTGCGTCAAGTATAGCGGCCATGTTGAGGTCTCACCCACGTTGAATTCCTGTCGTTCATACATAATGGCCAATAATTAATAATGTTCCAACCAATTAATTACTAAATTATAAACGCACACGGCTTAACTGAATATTATAAGCGTCCGTTTCCACTATCTCGTCGCCATCTGTTGTGTATGCGAGTGCTAACTGAGGTCACATTACAGACGCGAATATATTAGGGGCAGATCACGGCCGGTTCACGCGTAACACTGACGCTACTCTCTTTTGTCTGTCATGGCGGCTGCTCACTTAACTTGTTTCTCAGTTGTTTACACTAGTTTCTGGCGCACAACAAGACTTGTATTATACATATACTACATAATCAAATGGAGTGCTTTGATACCCTTCACGACTTCATGATAGAAAATCAACTTTCTCTGGACGAAAATGTAAATAACGTGGTTATATGACACTTGAAGGGACTTGGAAAAACCTTCAGAGAATATTTACCAGCCATAATAACAATTGGATTCGCAATCCTCTGGAAGAGACAGCAGTTTTGAAATCCTCCACATTAAGCGGGAGTGAAAAAGATCAGATCCTTGAAATTTCCATTGATTTTGAATTAAAGAAAAACTATAAATCTTTGTCATTAATTGGTTACTGGTTAAGTTTAAAGGAAGAGTTCTCATTGTTAGAGAATAAAGCTATTACAGCTTTGTAACCATTTTATTCTACGTATTTGAGCGAGAAATCTTTTTCTTCATATGCCTATAAAAAAAAAATACAGGAACAGCCTCAATGCAGAAAGTGACCTGAGACTTTAAGAGTTCTCATTGTTAGAGAATAAAGCTATTACAGCTTTGTAACCATTTTATTCTACGTATTTGAGCGAGAAATCTTTTTCTTCATATGCCTATAAAAAAAAAATACAGGAACAGCCTCAATGCAGAAAGTGACCTGAGACTTTATTTATCGTCTGTGGTTCCTGACTTTAAAGCTCTGTGCCATCCAAAGCAAGCGCACCCTTCTCACTAAGTCACGTGAAGAGGCTGTTAAGAACTGTTAAAAACTTGTTAAAAATGAAAAATGTTTAAACTTGAATCGGCATGGAATTCTGTGATTAAAGGAGGGTATTTCAGTTATGTCAAAGTAACATTTTCAGTACCACTTTAAAAAACATGTGAAATGTGATAATATTGTGACAGTAAAGATAAGAAAATTTTACTACAGTACTTTGCTTATTTAGTTTCAGTTTTAATTTTTAAAACAAATGTATTATTATTATTAATATTTGAACTTTTATTTAGGAAGTTTCAATATTATTTCATTATATTTGGTAAGGTACCCCAAAGTACCTCTCGAGCTATAGTAGGTTAATTTAAAGGTATTTTGATTACAATTAGTAACTAAATTTCATAAAAATTTGGTATAAAACTAAGTGCGTGGCTATGGATGTTTACCAGGGGGTTCGTGCAGCTAAGATGTTTGTTAAAGGGGTTCGGGAGTCGAGAAAGTTTGGGAACCGCTGATCTAGGTTATAGGCTGGTAAGAAGCAATACCATATTAGCCTAAATCAACTTATTTAAAGAAGCAAGTCTCGAGTTTCAAACTTTGATATTCTCTTCAAACCTTTTCTTCTTAATACTCAAAAATTTTTTCATTTAACTAATCGCATATTAATGTAGCTCATATATTCAATCAAATTAGCAAACGATGAAAAATTGGCACATTGCCTTCTATGTGTGTAGGAGGAAAAGATATACCTGAAAGTTTCCTTATCTCTTACACAATGGTGTGCAGGCGACAGTTCAAAAATTTCAGCAACAGATGTCCATCCAGTTATATTACAGAGATCAATGATAGAGATTCTGAGACTGCTACATAATAGGTGTGCTGCTCTGTAACACTGGAAGCTACTAGGGAAAGTATTTTGTATACATAATGGATAAAGGCTAGACAAATAAACTCCTTAAAGGAATTATATAAAATATTCAAACTGATAAACAAGAATGTGACCCTCTATATAATTGCTATCTAAATATAATTTTAGCTACCAAATGTTTATGGCTAAGTAGATCAATTCCTACCATCACTTGGAAAAGGAAACTGATTATAACACATAATATCCAGCATTTTGATTCTTCTTCACTACAGTCTCATTTCTCCCCTACCCTCCAGTGCAGCATCTCACAGAGCCTTGTGAAAGACTCATTTATAATTTGCTATCACAGCATCTTTTGAAAGAGTCAGAAACTTTGCTTAATCTTCACAGTTAAGTTTTATCCTCTCCTTCATCTGTTTAATTTTCACAGTTAAGTTTTATCCCTTCCTCCACCAGTTCAAGAAGCTGATAAGCACGCTTTCTCTAGATCAAGAGCGGTATGCAAATGTTTTTTTCTAAATTGTTTACCACTCTCCCTATATGCAAATTCTGGTAGGCCTATACTATACCTAAGTTCTACCTTGCTCATCCATACTCAATTTGTATGCTTAAGTGCAAATAGCCCAGGTGGGTTGTAAAATACGGAACAAAATAATATCAATAGCTCTGTGTTTAAAAGTATAAAGTACTCTTAAACTTAGTTTACCATCACACTATAATCCTACTAATTTTGTAAATTTATGGTGTGATATTTTATAACTTTGCTTAAGATGTGAGTTTTAAATCCATCATTTGAATATCTAATACAAAGTAACCCAGGCTAGTATATTTATTTTGGAAAATTTAATCAGGGCTCTTTAAATTTTGCCTACAAGGCTAGCTTATTTGATTTCAAAATTGAGTATATCTGATTACTTTTTCCTACCATAACCATAAATAACAAATTAGGAATTATTTTTAGATGTTTGAAAAAGCAAAATTTTACTCTTCAGAGTAATCTTAGATACATTTAATATTTGTATTTTAATCATACCAGTATTGAATATTACTTGATACAATTTTACTATGTTAATAAAATTATGAGCCTGGTCGTCAACTCAAATGAGATTAAATTGACTCGCTTATTAAATTTATACGTAAATAGGACCAGTGAAGATAGATAAGTGAAATTAAAGCATGTCAATAGGTGGTCAGAAGTGACTTGGATCGGTGTGTTATTTAAAAATAATAGCCAATCTTGTCAATTAAAGTTACAGTACTATATTATGTTTTAAGAAAATACATTCATTAAACTAAAGGAACATTTTAAAAATATTTATAATAATGTATGTAATGACCGAGTGTGAAAGTAAATGTTGCTCACTTCATAATTGATACTCACACATACAATAAGTATTTATATATATATATTTGCTTCAACCATATATGTTTAAAAAAAAACTAAATTCACACAAGTTGACCAACACAATCTCTCATTTTCTCCTCTCTTACTTTATCATATATATCAGTAGTGGCAAGTCCTAAAAAGCAGATTAACCTATGTTATAACTTCCATAGTTATGATCGCTACTTTAGTTGTCATTTTATTCAAGGCCGTAGTCAGCCAATAATTTCAGGAGGGGGTTGGTGGGCACATCCCCCAGTTGCCGGAGGCTTGAAAAAATGATAAATGATAAACAGTTCTAGAAGCTATCTGAAGGGTTTTATGGCAACACAGCCCCTTAACTGCCGAAGGCTAGGAAAAATTCTGAATATTTTAAACACCTCTAGAAGCTATCTGAAGGTGTTTTTTTTATGGCAACACAACCTCTTAACTGCCAAAGGATAGGAAAAATTCTGAATAATAAACACCTCCAGAAGCTATCTAAAGTGTTTATTTATGGCAGCATAACCCGTAACTGCCAAAGGCTAGAAAAAATTATGAATATTAAACACCTCTAGAAGCTATCTGAAGTATTTATTTATGGAAACATAGCCGCCTAACTGCCGAAGGCTATAAAAAATTATAATTATTAAACACCTCTAGAAGCTATCTGAAGTGTTTTTTTTGGCAACATAACCTCCTAACTGCCGAAAGCTAGGAAAAATTATAAATACTATACACCTCCGCCGCCGCATTACCCACTATGCAGACTAGGCACGTGCCTAGGCCACAAGATTTTTGGGGGTGCAACGTTTATAAAAATCAAGTTGTCTACAGCAGCGCCCTTTCCAAGACATGATGTCACGGGATGTGAAACCAAAACATTTGTCTTCAACATGAAATGAACATAATTCTCACTAAAACAACTTACGCAGACTCAGTTGTAGCTGAAGCTTGCTTGTTATAAAGCGCTAGTGTATTGTTAGAGTTCTATTGTGTCTACTATTGCCATCTGTTGGTTTATAATTGAATCATTCATATGCGAAGCTGTGCCAGATATAGACGAGCACAACCATTTTGTACAGTGGTCACATAATTATAGGAGATATACTGTAAATAGTAGCAATAAAGAGGCCTACAACATTATTATTGGTATTTTTTTAACAAATAAAAGTATGATGTTTTGGTGGGCGCAGATTGTGAAAAGGGGGGGGGGGGAGGCCTCCTGCAGCCCATGTGCCTAGGGGCGCCATATTTCTAAATGCGGCCCTGTCTCGAAGTTATCTGAAGTGTTTTTTTAGGGCAACATAACACCGTAACTGCCAAAGGCTAGGAAAAATTCTAAATATTAAACACCTCTAGAAGCTCTCTGAAGTGTTTTTTTTATGGTAACACCGCCCACTAATTTGTACTTGTACCTTAATTTTGGATTGTTTGAACCATAAATAAAGCCATATATAGTTTGTTCATAAAATTTGGGGAGGGGGGGGGGGTTTGAACCTCAAACCTTTATTTATAACTAGCTTTTGCCCGCAGCTTCGCTTGCGTTAGTGTAAGTTTTAAAAACATTACTCTGATAAAAACTTTGACATTGATAAAAGATGTATCTTCAGAGTCAAAAAATGTAATGCATTGTAATTATTTCTGTTTTAAGATTAGACACACAGAAAATATGTATTAATTGAAGAAAAACAAAGCAACTAAATTTAAAGCAAGGCCTCTTTGTAAACAATGCTAGCAGTAGTGGTTTTATCATCAGGTGCAAACAGTTACAGGTTGCTGCCAGAACTATCACGGGAATACATAAAATGTAGTAGTCCCTTTGAGAAACATTTGGCATGGAGATCAATGCCTGCCACTTACAGGGTTTGTCCTTGCGATGGTCATCACAGGTATTCTTGGTATCACAACCCATTTCCTGTAGTGCAAATTGTCATGAGAGTCATTTCCATGATAAAGTTTTTAAGACTGTTTACCTGTAAGCGGATCTCATCATACAGTTTAGGTGGGTTTAAATTTTGCAGCAAAATGATTGGTGCTCAAATTTTAATTGAATAGCATGGATGTGTAAACCAAATGGACAAAGGGAATTAAAAAATTAAACATGGGGAGTGCCTATGAACATGTAAGTGCAATAGGCCTATGGTGCTTCAAATTGGTCTATAATACATTTGTTAATTTTATCAGCCAATTCATTTTTGGAGCTATAATAGCTTGCTCCTGAAAACTCGAAAGAGGTTTGATTTCCAGAACAAGCATATCAATATAAATTAAAGTGACTAGTTATGGATATCCTTGACCACGATGCAAATTTGGATTTATTCAAGGACACCTTGCCTTTATGCTCTGCAAAGACTCCATTGCCAAGTTTTAGCAATATACTGACAAATAAGTCTAGTGTTTGTCCTCGCACAAACGGATGAGCATGTCGGTTGACAGGGAAAGTTTCCCAATGCCTGGGCATATGTAGGATATTTGAATGCAGATATTGACCTTGTCAACTCTAGTGACTCCGAATGACTGATAGAGTTTGTCAGAAGTCTTCTGAGAACAATACAGTGACGTCTCCTATGAGCACATTATTTTGCCTGAGATTTATCAATGATCTATTTAGATCTTTAATTGAGGTCTTATGTGACAATGTACTCTCATTCCATAATATAAGAGATGATTTTTTCAGTAATTTTGATGCAAAACTTTGCTTTGATATATTTCACACTGCAATTTGGTCGTGAGAAAAATGCAAATGTAATTTAAATGTAACATACATGTTTTTTCCTAATTTTGACAAATTAGCAACACTACATGAATGTTGCATGCACTGTTCTGCCTCCTTTTAACAAAGTAGCGGATATACCCGATAAAGTCACTGCAAAGGCAACTCATCCCTCAAACCTGAGCTTTGCCAAGAATAAATTCATTAAAAAAGTATTTACTTTACCTCTGGGAGCATCTTAAAAGAATACTTTTCCTACAGGATCTTAAATACTTTATAATATCTATATGTCTACAGAAACTTGTTGTGTGTTCAATAGATACTTGTTTATATTCAACGTTTATAATAACTTGGTCGGTTGCTTGTTGTCTCTTTCAAGTAGTTTATATAGAATATAAATCCATGCAAATTGTCGGGTAGAAGAAGACTCAAGTCCTTCACGGTCTTGTCCGAGAGAGACCTTACCATTTGGTTGGTTTGGTCTAACCTGCATAAAAAATATCCTAAATGAAGTCCAAAGTTTCTACCAATTGATATGTTCTGATTCTATGTTCCATATCATCTGACATACTATTTTGTGGGCGAGCCAAGTGAGAGAGGTTCTGTCCCGTGAAAAATATTAATATGATGGAGAGCAAATATATGAGTGAGGTAGAAGAGCAACACAAAGCGGCTTTTTATAAAGTACTTCTCTGGTGTGAGTCATCCTCTAATAAGAGTCCCAGTGCTTTGCAAACTAATTAGTAGGTTGCGTGGGTTACATCGTTTACGGTAAGTAAATTTTCAAATGAAGTTGGACCTTTGACAACATAGAGATGCAGTTTCAAATAATAGCACACTGTGTTATTCATGTGAACGGTATACAGCCGACGGAGGAAATCACCCGTCATTACTCCAGGGGGTTCCTCAACATGAACATCTTTCTTAATTTACCAAGTATCACATGAAGCACTCTCATTGTAAGTAAGTGAATTTGCAAACATTCTTTAGTGCACAGTTTGAAGAATATTGCTAATGGTGTGTCGTATAGGTTATTAGTGACACCAGTGAGATTATTTGTACTAAAATATAAACATTGTTCTTTTTCAAGGTGGACAGCTATATGCATCACACCCTGAATAATCCCAACTAAAATTGTTCCCCTTCATTGATCTACTTGATGTAAAATATAAGCATTGTCCATCCTCGAGATCTACAGCTAAAACTCTCCAAATAATCCTAACTGAAATTGTTCCCCTTCGTTGCTTAGGTTAATACTAAATATTCCTTGATCATTGCCCCTATTGTTTTACTTAGATACATACTTAATGAATTTGATGAAACTGCACGGCTAAACAGATCCACATCAAAGTAAGAATCGAATGAATGTGTATCTACAATGCTCAAGAACGGATTGTTGCCAAGCACACTCCATTATCAGGATGCCATCTCCTGTATTTGGTACATCCATCATGCCCATAAATGTAACTACTTGAAAGCTATGTGGATAGTTTTTGCTGCATGTACGAAGACAGTCGAATCAAAAGTCCATATGTGTCGTGCAGCATATGTTTAATTACACTTACATGCAGTTGTGGATCAATGTTTGAATCCAAAACCTCCGAACTTATCACCGAATATATATCACCATCGATTTTGTTCCCGAAAACATAACAGTAGCTGCACTTGTAGCAGTCCTCGCTTTTGCCACTCTTCAGTTTGTATAAAACAAATGTATTGCCTTTGACGTCACTTCTCAGTCACTTGACGACACAGAAGATTTTAAATAGCTTATAAACTTTCTAGATAAATTAAACATAATATAAAAAAATACAGCATTCAAATACAATCAGTAGTTCTCTAATTATAAGCGAACATATAAGTACAGAAACTTCCTTATTAGGATCCATGGATTTAAAATAATCAACCAAACTAAAATATGCTTTTTCTTTGGATTTATTATTGAAATGCATTATGTAATTATTACTCTCTGTATTGGCGATCAAGTTTTACAGATAAAAAATTAATTCTACATTCAATAGGATAATCCACCGTTGATCATGCGTTAAATACAAAATCTTTAAAAAAACATACATTTCCTTTAGTTAATTCATTTGATCAATAGCCTAAAACCTTCCAGGTGTAAATCTAATAATATTAAAAAAAACTGTATCGCAATCAGTTAAGTGGTTCCAGAGATTTTAGGAAACAGAATAACTTACAGACCAACACTTTGTTTTTTAAATAATAGAGAAACTGATAGCAATATGTTTATATACAAAGCTATTATTGGTCCCAATTAAGTCCAGTGCTTCACATAATATGATACAAATGCTTACTGTTAATGTAATTCTTATTAATCATTGATGTTTAAACACATATGACTATGGTTCAGGAGCAATGATGAATCCTCAGTGAAATGTTATATTACATTCTAGCACCAAAGAAACATAAGATGGCACCTTCAAATAGTAGCTCATTCTTGATTAATTGAGACACTGAAGAATCAGTCTTACATGACAATTTTAAATTTTGGAAGCTTGTTGGTTTACAGTGATTGATTAACACATTTTAAAACACTTACTGTAATTTGTTACCAATATACTTGAGCTATTGTCTGCATTAAATTGAATTTATATTGTTATAATGTACGTATTTAATTAAACTAATACTGGCTATGTATTATATTAGTAAATTATGAACACTGTTTAATATTTGTTATTGCATTCTTTCCTTTTTCATTTATTGAAAGAGATAGTTAAATTCAGAGATCAGGTACTTCGTGATACAATAGATAGTCACTATATAATGTCTATGTAAAGTGAAGAGAAGACATTTAAATATCTGTATTGTCTAATATAGCCGATATTGAAACATATTAATCATAAACTCATTTAGATTTTTTAAACAACCGATATTTTTTGTATTATTAATTATTTATTTCCCTTGGTTGTGCCTCTCTCATTGCTAAGCCATTATATATATATGTAAATGCATGTTTACACATTAATTACTTTTAAGCTATAACAAAACGTAAAACAACACCTAAAACAACACCAACAAATATAATACCAAGAATAACCCATAGAACTAATATATGTCCTCTACAGCAACTGAAATGTTTATCTGACTTAAAAGAAGGAGCCTTGGTAGGTAAGGAGGCCAGAGAAGTATTGGGGTCTCTAACAGGAAGTGGCTCTGGCAGAGCTGGACTGTCAGCAGGCATGACAAGAGGTCTTGGTCTCAACATAGGAGGAAGGAGCACTGCCGGGGGGAGTGGCAGTCTTTGGCAAAGAGCCATAGGAGGGGGTGGCATGGGCATAGGCATGGGCATTTGCATGGGCAAGGGCATAGGCATTGACATTGGCATTTGCATTGGCAGAGCAACATGATGTACTGGGCATGGTTCTCCATCCCATGTGCTCTGGGCTGACCGAACAGACAAAGTTTGCAATGTTCCGAAATCTGCTACTGCTGCCTCTGGTCCAAATTCTTGGCTGAAACAAAAATATTGACTTTGTTGAGGTGGCTTGTGTTGTTTTGCCAATGGAAGCAAGGCTGTATCAAACTCTTTTTACAGACTTTGCATAGTTTTCTAAATGTATGTGACAAGCCCTTAGGGGTGTGCAAATGGTGCAGCCACACATAGCCACATGATTTTGGGGCCTTGCGCTTGCTTAGCTGATAGAGGGAAAATACAAGTTAGGGTTGGAAATTTTTACTTGCATGCTTGTATAGTAGACTCCCTGTGTAGGCGATCTATAAAATATTGACAAAGTGTAAAAACAAATAAAAATATAATCATGTGGTTTGGTTACTAAACAATTGAAGTGAGTTTTCTGTCTTAACTCCACTGAACCGCGTTTGTCTGTCTGTGTTGGATATGTCTCACGATAATTATTGAACGCGTTAACTAATTTAAGCATAGTTGTTCTTTGTACCTCTATACAGATCAACTTTGTCGAGGAAGAAACTCAAATTAAGGGTTGGGGAGAAATCAACCCTTATATGTACTAGCATTAATTATTACAATGAATGTACCTTCTAGGTCATTTCCGTGATACCCCATATGGCTGAAAATTTATATATAGGTGCAAACTACTTTAATAACATTTAATGAAAATTAAGTTTTTTAATATATACTGTATTTTGTCCAGGGCCCCACGTCTGCTAATGGTGACCCTGGTGACAAGAGCATTTGTCTTTACTCAAAATCATGGGCGTAGAAAGTGGGAGGGTATGTGGGGTTCAACCCCCTCCTCCTTTTCCCAAAATATCCTGAAGTTTTAATGTTTATAGTAATAGAGAGCTTAAAGACATAATGTGCAACTATTTATCTTTAATTGATTTTGTGATCCGATGTGTAAAGAGAGAAGTTGCTTGGATCCCGTTGGAGTCCTTTTAAAAATTATGCTTTTCCTGAAGACCCCAAGGATCAAAGATACTTGAATTTTCAACTAAAATTAACTTATTGATATCGTGGTATCTTTTTTCAAAAAATTAAAATAGTGCCTTCTGCAAGTATTGTGCTATATTTTCCAAACAGTCCATTGGAAAAGGAAGTCACCAAAATCTTGGAAGTTTGCTCATAAAGGCTTTAAATATACAACAATATTAAATCATTTTTTTCTAACCATGAAAGCTAATGCTGCCATATTAAAATAAAAATTGGCAGGAAAATGCTGACTGCCATGGAAGCTCTTGGCCAGTGTAGCTTGTATTTATTAAAAACTTAAGCGTCTTGCAATTTTAGCCACTATTACTGATACTATCAGTGACTCCTGAACATACTGTCTCCATAATGAGTAATGTAATGTAATGTAATGTAAGAAATATCACAGAAAATAATCATTTGATAGAAATTGTATCTCTTGGTGTCCATCTTACAGTCCTGTGAAATCTTTGGACGTTGCAAGGAGCTTTGAAATTATATAAAGACAAGAGAGTTTTCTTCTTTAAGGGCTGCACACATAAAATGTTTTTACACAAGACTTTCAAAGCGTATATTGTTATGCCACTTAATTTTGAGCCATTTAATTATTAGATATACAAATAGTGGTTGTAATATAGATAATTATTAAATATTCCTGTGTCAAACAAATAAACATTCATAAAGTAATAATTATCTTATTTCTCAAGGCTTAGACTTAAAACCTTCTTGTCATAAACTCCCTAAGCCCATGCTGAAAATGTGTTATAACCTTATTTTCCCTTAGACTAAATAGGTAGTATACCGCGACACAGGACTTATTTGTTTATTTGGAGGCAAACAAGATGTGTGAAAATCTTGATGAAATTATATAAATATTCGGCAAAGCAATTAGAACACAGGTGTATCTATAAGCTAATTAGATTTTTTCTTTTAGATTAGAGAAATATTCTCATAGCTAAAATATGTTTCTTTATACAGTTTAAAATGTTAGTCTTCTAAACAAAACCTAAACAATACACAACTTGTGTACAATATTAATTTAAACATAGTAGAAAAATTACTTCATCTTTAAGATAATTGCTAATTTGATCCTGAATTTGGATCGGTACAAATTACATTTTATAGGTATCCATTTATCAAAGTTTGGGTGGGTCCTATGTACGTTCCTGCGCTACTGGTAGTATGTTGCTGCCGATATTTATATTGTCAGGTAATTGATAATCCTTTTATGAGTTTGCTTAAATTTTGAGGGTAATGTAATTATAATAGTTTGGTTATTAAGTTCTAGGCAAAAAAGAGAGTGTAAACCTTCATGGGATGCCTGTATTAATGTTAGTAATTTTGAGTATGGTGGCAATTGCTAACAAGTAAGAAATATTCAACTTATAACGTTTTTATTTTGTCACGGCGTTTCAATACCCATTTAGGCTGTATACATTATAGGCCAAAAGTGTTGATGATACATTGGTGATAAAATGTTGTTAGGTTATATTTTCATGCCGAAATTTAGAATGAGATAATGGCCCTCTTCTAATAATTATCTATAATTATTATCGACTACTAACTTGCTTATTCAAGGGCATTACAAACTCAAAAGTTCATTGCCGCACTTACAAAATTATGCCACCCATCCCTATCCTAAACTAATTCTATCCAGTCCACATCATTACACTCTACCTTTTTCAGGTCCATTCTAATGTTATCCTTCCGTCTGTATTTAAGTCTTCCCACTGGTTTCTTACCATTAGGTTGACCAATCACGGTGAATTTGAACAAAAATTGTGGTGAAAAGGGAGGTGGTGGGCGAATGAGATAAGATTTCCAAAATTTAGCTTTAGTTTTGTTCTAGTAGGTAAGTTATCTAATTTTATGGCTGGGGTGTTGAGTATCTTTATTGTCTCTTGGGTGATATAGTGGTATACATGTAGTAGAAGATGGATTTGGTATGGAGGTTTTTAGGAGGATCTATTATTTCTATACAGTTAAGATAGAGGATAGGATCATTGGATCATTAAGGATTAAGGTTTTGTTTCCTATTTAAAACCCTTTGACCAGACGTTAGAGATTTGTTTTTGAAGACTGGTAGCTTTGGTGATTTCATATATCTCTAAGTTGCATGCAAAAGGACGGTCAAATATACTTTTCACTGATTGGTGCCGAAATAATGGGTGAATCGATGTGTAAATGGGTTAACTGCTACAGTAACTATGAAGGCATAATTAAGGATTGGTCTTACATAGGTGGAGAGTGTGACTAAATTTGGATTTTTGTATATTTATTATTTTGTATGTTTATTAATTAATGAACATTTTGTGCTATCATATGGTGGCACTGTCTACCAACTTTGTCTATATAGAAGTGTTTGTTTATACAAATATTTGAATAGAATCTAATCGCATAATTCGCTTACTATTTTATCAAAATTATTGAAGAAATGAAAGACAAAAATTTTGATACTGGCAATAAGAAACATAGGCTTAAGTCTCATAAATAAATATATATACACTATACAGGTATATTTAGGAGAAATATATATTTACAATTGAGACAAATATGGAAATCACTATGCATGCCGAAAGTTGCAAATCTCTAGTCTCAACCAGATGATCATTAGACTTAAGCTGGTCAAGTCTTGATCAATTTTGGTGAAAAGAACAACATTTAAGAAAATGTGTATCAACTTCATAAACTCAACTTTAATAAGCGTTTTAATTAATGCAATTAGTGTGTGAAAGAAGATCATGTTTCAATACTTTTTACTAGATTTAACACATTTTGAGATAATGATGCTATCAGGATGTGTTTATTCCAAGTTATATTAAAATTGGAATAGATTGATTTATTCAAAATATTGGCCAAATCTGGTCCCTATTGGTTCTTTTTTATTCATCAGAAGATTGATTAATCCTCAAAATTTAGTAATATCTCAGGGAAATATTATGTATAGACTACACCATGTTTGGCTAAAATTTAAAAGGTTGACAAGATTGGTCAAATTGGCTGCACCTACAAGAACAAAATGATCAGATTTTAATTACTTCTTAAGGGACTTAAATGTGTTTTGAGTTTCAATGATAGATGAAATTTATCCTATTAAATGGTCATATTTATAACAGTTGTTTCCATTTTTCCCCTAAATATTTGCTAAGACATTTTCAACCATTAATTTTCAGAGTCTGTCAGCCCAGATAAGAACATTCTAACAGTGCTAAGGAATACTCACAAATTAAATGCTTTAGGTATTTTGTATCATCAAAAATTCCTTACATCGGCAATTATTTTTTTGAATTGGAAACTTCTGGTTTAAAGATGATATGCCAAAGGGAGTTCAAAACTAGGCCAGGAGGCAGGATTTATCCCAGTTAGTGACTGTGTATCCCAATCCTCGACAAAATTCATTAGTTCAAATATTTTTATAGGGAGGAAGGGGAGCAGAAGAGGGAAGGGATTCACAAAAACACATAGTCAGCACATTATTTTGGGCCACAAAACTCTAGTTGACTGAGCTGATGTACTCACGCTACTGTAGCATTGCGAGAAGCATGACGGTTACTGTGCAACTGAGACTCTGTGTCGTGGTCAGCTGTTGTGGAGCTGGTGGTGCTACTTTCTGTACTAGAAGATGATGGCCTGCCACCTTGTGCCCCATACTGGATTGATTTAGTCAAACCTCTTCTGCCCATGGAGTGCTCCACTCTTGTAGAATGGTAGGATAAATGATCGTCCGGAGACACAGCTGTAAAAATACACTACCTATTAATAATACTAATCTCCCCAGAAAGGAATATATGTATATATATACATATACATAAGTAATGTCTTGTTAGGGCAATCAAGTCTAGTAGATTACGTTGGGCAGGATATTCAGCGCGAATGGAAGATACTAGAATCTTGTACTGACTGACAAACCCAATGGGAAGAGACCATTGGGAAGACCAAGATGCAGATGGGAGGATCACATTAGAATGGCCCTGAAAGTGATAGGGTGTAGTGAGGTGGACTGGATAGAACTATCTTAAGATAGGGATAGGGTATAATGAAAGGGACTGGATAGATCTAGCTTAAGATAGGGGTAGGTGGGATAATTTTCTAAGTGCTTCACTGAGCTTACGAGTACCTAACGCCATAGAGTAAGTGTGTGTGTATAACATCTCTTCTTACTACCTGTTCAGGCTATACACATTAAAATACTAGTGATAAGAGTACTTTTTACAAAATAATGTAACAGCTCAATAAAGATATGGCCATATTCATTTAAAAGCCTTAATCGGCTTATTTTGTTAAGAAATGTAACTTTAATTTAATAATAACCTTTTGATTAGACTTTAATATTGTTAGTTCATTTATTGTTTAAAAAGTTATTGGGGAAGGTGGTGAGAATGACACCACTTGAGGTAATGCCACCACACTATTATAGGCTACTTTAAACTGTTTTAATTTGAAATTCTCCACTTGTGGCGTCCTCTTCTGTGATTATATTGAGAATGCTTTTCTCTAATATATTATTATTATTATTATTATTATATTTTTATTTCTATTGTCACCTTATCTCACTATCAGTTCCAGTTATATGCATATATATGAACTAATTATGGTGATGTGCTAGGGTGCGAGAAAGACTGAATTTATAGGAAGTGTGATGGAAAGAGAACTAGTGATAAATCATTTAGGAAAAATTGTCCTCAGTACACTCGACTGAATCTCCCCATCATCTGCAGGACAGTCTATTTTGAAAGCGACGCCTTAGAGTTTAGAGCATTTAACCACCGATGATGGTTTTTCAAACATTGATGCAGTGTAAGCTTTTCCTTAAGTGCCTCTGTCATTGAATAAGAAATTATAATTGGAAACAAAAATAGCGAATAAAACTTATACTGAAGTTCTGTTTTTAGGAACCACTCTTTGCTGGACAGTGTAGGCCTAGAGATAATTATTTGCCTTATATATTTCCCTACAACAATTAAGAAAGCTGTCATTCATTATTATGATCCACTCTTTCTTTAGCACCGGGTCTTACTAGCTGTTCAGCTATATGCATATGTAATAATTACACTAATGAGTTAGGGATGAGGAAAGTTTAATTTAAAGGAAATGTATCCGCATTTTTGTGGAGGGAGAGTGGAAAACAATTTTGAAAAAATCTCTGCATCCAACTGGGATTTGAACCCCAATCTCCTTGTCATCGGCAGTCTAGTCTAACATAAGAGTGACGTCTTAGACCATGCGGCCACCGAAGCAGGTACATTCCACTCTTCTTCAGTTATTGGGACCTGAAACAAATTAGAGCTATTCAGGTATTGCATATTAAATCTAGGTATATAGATTGTTTTCATAATTTAAACGTAGACATATGTCATTTTTTGTAGCCAGTCCTACAGCATACTAGGCCTGGGCTGGTTAACCCATGCTCGCCAAGACTTTTTGAATGGCCCGCCAGCTGTCTCTAATGTCTTTCCTGTGTAAACTTTGATGTGTTTCAAGAATTTTTAAGACTCTGTCAGTTATCGATCACAACAACTGGATGAAATATTTTTAAACCAGTTAAAAATTGTATAGAAAAATGTGATGTAGATAAGAGTAAACTTGAGTGGGCCAAGCTTGAAAGTACATGCACGGATAGTGCTCCAGTGATGCTAGGGAAGAGAAATGGCTGTGTTTCTTTGCTTGAACAGTATTTAGAGTGGAAGCTATTTTCATACCACTGTATCATTCACAAAGAGGCTTTGTGTGTTAGAGACATGAATGTTCATCATGTTATTAATCTTGTTTTGTGTTGTATCAGTATGATTCAATCAGGTTCACTCATCCAGAGAGAGTTTAAAGAACTTTTTGAAGAGGAAATAAATGAGTAGGGTGAAAGATTGCCTTCTTGGGAGAAGTACTTTCATGTTTCTTCAAACTCAAAGACCAAATTACTTTCATTTTTGAAGCTGAAAAGTGTTATGTCTGTGGAATGTGGTTTACATAAAGATCCAGATTGAATTTGTGATTTAGCGTTTTTATTGGATGTGTGTTAAATGAAAAGCAGGCTACAAAATCACATTAGTATTATATTGATATGTAAAGTTCACTTTAATTTTTTTCTACTGTAAAAATATAGTTTTGGTTAAAACAATTAACTTTATTTTCTTCCATTATGATATGGTTGCTTATATAATCTTAGTAAAACAACTGGTTTACATGTACATCGGTTTTATTATTTTAGAAAATCCTATAAAATAACCTTATGCTTTAGTTTATAATACTATTCATAAAAAAAAGAGCATTAAATATTATTTTCTTAAATCGATATAAAATGTGTTATGTGTAAATGTATTTGGGGAGAGAGAGGAGAGAATTGGTTACAGTGATCTGTCAAATGATTTCCAACAATTATTTATTGGCCCTATATTAAAAAAGGTGGGCCATCCCTGTATTAGGCTGTTAGAAACTAATATATTTTGATACATTTAAAGGTGCTTACATTTCTTAGATGGGATTCAAACCATTAACCAGGTAAAATCTAAGGGGAAATGAACATGCCTTAATAACCTTGGCTATAAATAAGTCCTTTCAAGTGTATGCATTCTAGGCAGGAACTTAATTCTGCTATAGTTAGAAGCCAAAGAGAAGTGTTGAGGACAAAATACATTGTATACAAATAAGACAGATCATGTGCCTATCAACCATCTAAAACACATTAACTAAGACGATGATTGAGTAGGAAATGGCCTATTTTTTAAAAAATTAATACAATTATAGTTTCCACTATCTCCATTATGTCTGATTAAGCGAGAGGAGGAATGGAACAAAAATATTTCTCTACCTGTACCTCAGTCTAAACTAGTTTTTATTTTAGTTCTGGACTGTAGAAGTCAACTGATCAGTAGTGAAGGTAGGTAGGTAAGGTAGGTCTAAGCTTACCCATGCCAGGCCTGTCTGAGTAGCCTCCGATTCGGTGGTGGTAGTTTATGTTCCTGTGCTGCCACGCCATGGGAGTCCTAGGATCCCCATGTTCCAAAGGCCGAGCTCTGCCGGTTTGACGGTCCATCGCACTGTCTGGAAAACAAATAATACTACATACACATATTTGTGGTTTTCAAGTTCAATTTTAGACAAGGTAGTTGACTACAGATAACAGAAAATTTGCAAGTGAGAAGGGAAGAAGAATGGAAGCAATTAAAGGAGGACTACTAAATTGACCCGGCCACAGGCTGGAAACAATTGCTGATGAGTATAAGTATGAATTGGATACAACGGCCTTAAAACGGGCCTTTAAATATTGCACGTTAAAAAACGTCACAAGACCAGTTTCATTTTCAGACTAAGTATGCTTCAGGTGCAGCGCTTCATTGAATACAAGATGACATGTCCCTAAACTCGAATGGAATAGGCCTGTTTAGCATATTACACTGGTCCATTCCATTTTGATTTAGGTAAGTGTCGTCCTTTATTTAGTATAGCGCCGCACTTGAAGCATATTAAGTCAGACTATGAAACTAGCCTTAGTGTTGAAGGCCTGAATATCAGTGCTCCATAAGTAAACTATGTCAACCAAATGAATAGAATTTAACACAAGATGCTCTGAAACCATCAATCTTGCTCGTCAAACGAAAACAATGTTTAGTGCCGAAGGGTTCGTTTTAGTTGGTTTTGTCTAGTTTATAAGTGAGAGATCTCTATTTGCAAATAGCAAGGATAAATCGTGGCAGTCCATTAGCAAACACACGCGATGTAAAATGAAGCTTCGAGAATCAGAACTATTGTGTGAGGCACCAGCTGGCCTTTGTGTCAGGAGAATGTATGTAAAGTGTACTTTAGTGTAAGTATGGTCTCATCTTAATAGTGGCATAGTAGAGTAATGTGTGTGCATTGCAGAACTAAAAATCAATCGTGTATGAAAGATTTAGGAATTCATACAGAAACTGACTTGCTAGTGAATTAATCAAACAATCATAAACCATACAAAAAAGATAAAGTTACCCGCTTTGGTGGAAGAGCGGTCTAACACAATGGTTCCTGACCTGTCTCGGGTCAACTCCTCCTTGGTTCCATAAACTCATTTCCAAGGCCCCCTACCCTAAAATAAAGCATTTTTCAGAATAGTTTTTTGCATGACCCAATAAAGAGGGAAATAACAAAATAAAATTCAAAACAGTAACATTTAGTGTCCCATTTATTCCAAATCAAATTTTAAAAATACGTTTAGTAAATTAAACAAAATTGATTAACTTATTCACTGATAACAGCTTCTCAAAGTTAGATTGCCATTTAGCCAGTTTCTTGGATACCACATTTGCACATTTAATAAATTTTTAATGTAATGGATGAGCTTGATGAAATGATACAAGTTTACTAATGTCTTGTTGAAATTAACTTAGCAGTAGAATATCACCTTCTCAATCACCCCCTGCCACTCCCTTGTCTCTTTGCACCCCCACCATACAGCCCATTTTGGAAACCACTGTTCTTCATTGGATATCATCTCTGAGGTAACTGCACTGCTACTACACCAAATATTACCTCTGCGTGAACTGCATATCTTATGGAGAAAAGATTTATCTTCGCTCACTCTCGGTTAACTATGTCCAAATCTCCTTAATTTCAGTTATGTTTTAAGGTGGTGTGCTGAAATATGGAGGAGTTACTGGCAACATCAATGAACCAGTATTGCAAGTTGTCTTATATTTAAGGGGAAGATTGACCAAAGAAAAACAAGATTATGACAACGCAGTTTCCCAATAGTAGCCATGCAGATCCCTCAGAAAAGATATCCAGTGTTTTGGGAAACAGCCCTGTTATTCTCTTATTTGTGCTTGGTCAATCTTACACCAAATAGACGATACATTTTTCAATGCTGGTATTTTAATGTTGACAGTATTTCCTTCTTTTTCCAGCACACTACCTTCATACATAACTGAAAAAGAGGAGATTGGGCAGCAGTTAACCAAGAGAGGGAAAAGATAAGGCTTTTCTCCAAGAGACCTGCAGTTTATTCAGAGGTGATATTGGGTGTAGTACGTCACTCCCGAAATAGACCAGACAACAGCTAATGATGGGGAGATCGGGGTTTGAATCCTGGTTAGGTGTATTGAGGGACGAGGGTAGTTTTTTCCTAAATTGTTTTCCACTCTTCCTCCACGCAAATTCATGTATATTTCTTTTAGTTTCAACCTATATATTCCCTATAAGACATTAGCATAATTAATGCATGTGCGTATAGCCCAAACAGGTAGTAAGACAGGGTGACAAAAAAAATAGTGGTTTGCTTAAGATAGCCTGGTTTTTTATTATTTAATCTATTATTGTTAATATTATTATTATTATGTTATTCTGTAAGATAATTACCACTCATAGCTACCTAAATAGTAGCACGACTTAATCAGTAAGTAAATAACTATTTTTAGTGACGCTGGTGTTTATATTACCAAGTACAATCATTAAATGCTCAATTAACTAGTCTGCGCATCAAACAAGCTAGCTAGATACTAGATTCACGTTCTAGTAGTAACACAAACACAAGACTAACACTGAATAAAATAACGGTAACTTTTTGTTTGCATAGTTCTTTTTTATTTATTTTCTATCCCCGCGTTTCACTACCCTTCCTGGTTATACGCTTATGTACTAATTACACTAATATGTTAGTAATGATGAAGGTTGAAATTAGAGGAAGTGTATCCACACCACCATCAGTACACCCGTCCGGGATTCGAACTCATATCTCTCATCAGCAGACTTGTCTATTGCGAGAGTGATGCCATGCGGCCACCGAAGCTAGCTCATCGCTTATTACTACCCGTTTAAATACACTAATAATGTTGGGATGAGGATGATAGAGTATATTGCAATTGAACCCACATTTACGTGGAGGCAAAGTTTGAAACAATGTTTAAAAAAACAGTGGGCTACATACACTCAGCCGAGGTAAGAGCTGCGAACTCTCCGTCAACTGCAAATCAAACTTGAGGAGCTTGTCGTTTAGTCCACGTGCCCAACGATGTGGGTTGTCGTTTGTTTATTCACCACCTCAATGGAAACAGTAATAGTCATAATCGTATCACATTTATTTATTTTATTTATTGTATTTGGTCCGTGAGAAAAAAATACAAATCAAACTTTGCCTACATACCGAAATTTTGTAAGAGCTTAATTTTAGAGAACATTATCATCATCGTCATCAGAAAAACCCATTGCCAAATAGAAGAGGAAGGGGAGAGAGTTACCAGGGTTAGTGACCTCATATACTAGCTCACGGTTTCAAGGTCACGATCTATTCCTGTCTCGACTTGTCTTGTCAAGCCACCAAACTGGCCCAAGTATGAGTCATCAGAGAAAACCCACTACCACATAGAAGGGGAGTGTTGCGATATCACATGCAATGATGACGTCACACAATTGGGGCCGAATTGTCTTGTTGAGCCGCCAAACTGGCGACAGGTATGAGTCATCAGGGAAAACTCATTGCCACATATAAGGGGAGTGTTGCGACATCACACGCAATGATGACGTCACACAGATCGGGGCCGACTTGTCTTGTCGAGCCGCCAAACTGGCGGCAGGTATGAGGCATCAGGAAAAACCCATTGCTACATAGAAGACCTACGGAAAAAATACTCCAGAAATAAACCTTTGTGACATTAGGAGGACAACAGGTCGTAAACCCCATGTCGTCATGGAAATAACCAGAGGAGAAATGGAGGGGAAATTTTCTCATGGATTTGGAAAGGGGGTCAAACTTGGTGTGGGGGAGGGGAAAGCACTGTACTTAGCCAGTGCTATAAATAGCAGCCAATCACGGCGCTGTACTGAGCCAGTGCTATAAATAGCAGTCAATCACAGCACTGTTCCCATACGCCAGTCCATCTACTATTGGTATCACAGTTGCTCGTCAAAATTTTAAATCTTACATTCATTCATTTCACATGCATTGTATTAAAATCAAGTAGTTAGGTTAGGTTAGGTTAGTTAGAGTCGTAATTACTTAGTACTATTTTGCACTGAACAATCCAAGGTGGGGTGGACGAGTTGATGTGTCGGAAGGTAGACGAGTTTATGTGTCGGAAGGTAGACCAGTTGATGTGTGTACTTTCTTCTGCAGAACAATAACAGTGGACGAGTTGAGTTACACACGTAAAACATCCTTATGCTTGCTAATGCGAACGATATCGCCAACTTTAAACTGAGTTGACCATTTTAGAACGGTATAAACAGTTTGGAGGAGACTATTATCCCTGATTTCGATAGGTCTAATCTTGATAGTTGAGTGAACCGTAAGATTATATTCATCGAGTAATGAACTGATAATATCGATCCATCGATAAAATCCTTTAGAGGCGAATCTTGTCCGCATTTTATTTTTCAGAGTTCGATTAAATAATTCTACAACGCTAGCTTTAACAATGCTGTAAGTAGAATAATGCTCATCCTTTTCCTTTTCATATGAGCCTTAAAGTTGACACTATAAAACCCTGATCCATTATCTGTTCGGAGATAACGAATCGCAGGGAAACTATTTGCAGTCACCTTATGAAAGAGGTGCACCATAGCAGTGGTAACGTTCTTTCCAGTTTTACTCTTAGCAGGTACAACCCAAACAAGTTTAGAATAAACATTAATGAAAATAAGAAGATATTTGTATCCTTTGTTCGAACTTGAGTAAGGTATCATCTCGACCAGATCAGCCTGAAAGCGTTCATTTAGTTCTCGGACACTGACATTTCTTCTTGCAAAACATCTTCAAGCAGGTCTATGAAGTTCACGTGCGATAACTTCCTTAACAGGCATGATTATGAGTTTAATAGTTATGAAATAAAAAATTTATTTAATGATGCCAGCCTCTCGAAATTCTTCAATAATCGAAACGATCTCATTTTCGTGTGAGGAATATCCAGCTCCGGATGAAACGTGCAAGAGACTTAACCGATCAACCAACTCGTTCAGATCATCCCTGTAGATATAATCAACTCCTCTTACTCTCTCAATATTGAACATACCTTCTCCCTCAAGCTCATCCTCCTCTTCAAACAGGAGTTTCATGATTCTTAGATAATTTGGTGTGGAAGGTGACTTAATACGCATGTGAGGTGCATTCCTTAACAGATGGACATTTGTCTCTTCAAGCACCGTGTTGGAGACTTCAAGAAATACTCCTTGTGCTAATTTACCCTCTGATTGACTATTATCTTTATCGGAAGATCCCGTCATCTATAAATCACTCTCCTCTTTTTCGGAACTTCCTGCACCCGGCGAGTTCCCTGTGAAATCTTCATCAATGTTGTTGGCATCCACGTCACTATCATCGTTGTCTGACTGATCTTCCGGTAGATCATTTATCATAGTAATTAATTGAGCAGGATTAAAGCTGTTTCTAGACATAATTATGACCATACAATACCATACGCAATGTAATGCACGTAAACTCTCGTAGTTACAACACATACTGAATAAGAAGGTTGCAGAGAAGCTCGACGCTTGACCGAGAGATGGGGAAAAACAGGAGTGGGGGCAGTAGCGTCTCGTGACCAAAATTCTTAGGCAAGCTTGGAAGGGGTATTGTACAATGTACAATATACAAGGGAAATTGTACAATATCTTGGTCACATGGATTGCATACCAATTTTAGCCAATGACTGTTCACACGGCATTTGTGATTGCATACAATATTAGGAAAAACATGGCATTTTTGCCCTTTTTATGGAAAAATAATTATTGAATGATTTGGAAAATATTGCTATTCAATGTAAATAATTTCTTAATCATTCCTAAATATTATGAAAATAAAAACGACTTTTTTACTATATTTTTTAATATTCTCTTAAAACAGTTGAAAACCTTTATATTTGGGGTCTAACCCCCTTCAATTATAATTATTTGTTTGTTTTCAAGTATTTAGCTGTGTTTCTTACAATCACTTTTTTTTTTAAGTAACTGTCTATCAGACGAAGTTTTCATTCTTACAAATCAAAAGTTGTACAAGAAAAGTTGCTGATATAGGACGCGTTCTATTTCCTGAAATTGTATACAATAATTTGTGTAAAGCAGATCTTGTACAAGTTTTGGTGTTCACACGATGCTATTTTCAGGCTGCAACGTCTTGTACATCTTTATGTACAAGAAGTTATGTCATGTGTACCGGACTTAAAGATGTGTAGGCATGGGGTCAGTACCTTGACAATAATATATTAATTTCCTCTTTCATGCTATACCATCCCACTCTGTTCTGGAAGGGGAATAGAGGGGTAGTGACTTCGGTTCTAGTCGTCACCTTTCGGGCAAGAGAAGTCGTAGCTCGGCTGCTTGCATTTTTACCTAGCATTCACAGCTCTTCCCCTTCTCTCCCCTCCAAAATCTATGACATCACAATAAGAACTACAGTAGCTAGAGAAATGGGATGAAAGTCGGACAAATACCGACCTTAAACCACCATTAGATGGACTAGTGCACGTCTTGCATGCATGTTATACGACCACTGCCATGTATGGGATTTTTTTTTTTTCTAACCCACTGATGCTTGAATTACATTTAAATGATTTACAGGCAAAAATAAAAAAGTTTGCAAATATAAAATAAAATAATTACATATCTTCAATCAAAGGCAAGCAGTGCTTGCGTTGCTTGCCCCGACGCGACGCCACTGAGTGGGGGTAGGAAAATCCCAGCTGACAGGAAATAATCTGCTTATCGGTTTGCTTTTAATAATTCCGTCATTATTTTCATCACGCTACTTCACAAGAAAGAGTCATTGCAAAATAAATCAAAGATACATAACATTTTATTATATCGCTGAATTATCACATTCCTAATAGTATTGCTATCCACAGTTTAGCGCTATGCTGAATTAAAAATAAGTTATCTTTCAAGAACTTAACAGTGGTCCAATTGACCGCTTTTGGATCTTCTAGGTATTATGTTTCGTACAGCCAGTTCTATTTATTTATGAGTGGTGTGATTTTGTTATCACATGTAAAACCCTATTGTATGGAAAGTCACACAGTAACAATAATTTCCTTCGACAATTACGGATATTATGAAACACTTAATTCTTAAAGCTGTCAAAATGTCCACTCCGGGCTCTCTAGTGTTAATCACAACCAGTGACGTATTCTGAGAAAATTAATAGGTATGCTGTACTCTAAGAGTTGCAGGGGAGATTTGTGGGCCAAGGACCCTCAGCCACCGTTGTCCAAGAACGCCAAGGAATTATTCCCCGGAAAATATTTGAAGATGTTTGCCTCTAGAACAGTGGTTCTCGAACATTTATTATTTCCCCTTAACCTTATGCTATCTTAGGAATTTTTGAGCCCCCCCCCCCCCCCATATTCTCTCTCTTTTTTATTTATCCATAACGATGATTACCATCCACTCAAAATGTAATAAAAGTAACTTCATGGTGTCAGCCCGCATTCAGACTATACTTACCGAGTGGTTACCAAACTGTTTGGTGAATTAGTGCCAATTCTTGCGGTTAGAGGGTTTAAATGGTCAGCACAACTCAGCCTTATATACCGGAGCCACTACTACTTTATTTGAGTAGCTCCTTATTTATCCACATCAGGCTGAGTCTAACCCGTCCCAAACCCACTGATTCCCAGATAATCTGGAAAGACTTCTCAGAAAATCTGGAAGCGCCGGGAATCAAACCCGAGACCTCTGGGTCCGTAGCCAAAATGAAGTGGTCCATCAGCTCTTGGTGAGAGGGAATCAGGTGGATTGTCTAACTCACGTTGCAATTAAAACTATTTCTTAAAGCCAAACTTATCTCACATGCGGCTTGGAAACAAATGAGTCTCCCTACTTGAGAATTTATGCTCCAGAAGCTATTTAGATGCGTAAATTCTAACATAGGGGAGATTATCTCGGACTAAGGTACGTCATTAGTTTATTGCTAAGATATTTACACATTTTTTTACTGTAAGCAGTGGTGCACCCAAGGGGATGAGGGGAAAATAGGGTATTTGACCCCCCTCCCCCAAATCCACAAATAACATTGGCGAAGCGTGATGATAATTTATGGGTAAGCTGAATCATAAACACGATGCACACAAAAAAATCCTTTACAAATTCTTATTTCCTCTGGTTTTTCAATAATATGTGTTATGTATTTTATATATTATATATTTTATTTATGATATTTTTTAAATGACTTTTTTTCCATACTAAACACAGCGGTAGGTATGCGGACAAAGGGGTCAGTCTCGTCTAGTCGGGTTCGCCAGTAACGTGAGGTGTGGGCTCGAATCCCGAAATGATGTGCTACTTTAAATTCAAGTATATGCTTTTAGAGGCAAACAATCAGTTACCTTCAAATTAGTTAGACTATATATTACAGGAGGCAGACAATTGTCTATCTTAAAATCAGCCATCTGCTGAGTGGACTGTCCGCATATTTACTATAAAGTGTAAGAATGAGTAGGTTAGAAAGTGGAGTAAATGTACCCGTATTTGCACGGTAGGAGAGTGGGAAACCATTTAGGAAAAACACCACAGTACACCCAACTAAAATTCAAACCCCTACCTCATTGTAATCGGTAGTTCAGTATTACAAAAGCGACGCTTTATTCCTATGCTAATATAATGTTGGCAACTCTCACAAAATAACCATCAAATTAGCTACTACAAAATATACCAAATTCATTCACATGGTTATCATTCATTATATCATTATGTTTCATTCAGGTTTGGGCATAGATGATGCTACCAACAATAAATTCCTTTCATAAAATGTTTCGAAAGGTTAATTAAAAGTTATACCCGCAACGGTGGTTCAATGGTTTAAGACAGCGGTTCCCAAAGGGTGCTCCGCAAAGCATCTCCAAGTGCTCCGCGAATAGATTAGAAATCAAAATAAATAAAATGTGACAAGATATCAAAACTGTGAATCTGTTTGTCCACGAACTGTGTATAGGTAAGTATTGAGTAGAAATTATTTACAGACTGCACGCGGCGAAACCAGAGAGACTAGAGGGTGCCAGTTAACCCCGGCTCTGTGAGAACTTCGCCGCGCTTTCAGATACAATTGTTAGCTTCGACACCTTTCCAGAATTTTCTGGGAAGTTTCTATTGAATATTAAAAACTCGTATTTCTTCGCACCTTCAGTCAGTTGAAGTTCAGTCAGTATACAGTCGAGAGTTGAACAAATCAAGTAGCAGTGTAATGTTATTTATTTGAATGTCGGAAAAGCCAACCTGGCATCGGAGCAGTACGAGTGCTTGAATGATTTGACATCAGATTCTGCGATAAAAGAGAATTTTGCAACTAAGAAGTCACTATCAGAATTTTGATGTCAGCCACGAGACGAATTTGAAGTTTTGTCAGATAGAGCGAAAATAATCCTTCTTCCCTTTGCAATAACTTACTTATGTGGATTAGAATTCTCTGCCTATGTGGCTACTAAAACAAAAGATCCCGGCTCAATGCAGAGCCAGATATTCGGTTGGAGCTGTCCCAAATTTCACCAGATAAAGCCACATTGTGCAAATCAAAACACAGCAGTTCCCATCCTCTCATTGGAAATTAAGTTCGCGGTTTTTTAATGCCAAGTGACTTTTTTTTTTTGCAGCCATGAAAATGGTTTTAACACTATTTGTGTGGTAACATATTGTGGATTTACAATACCTACTTTGAATTCGTTATCAAATGTGTTGCTTTATGTTAATTTATGTTTTTTTTGTTATTTTGCGTTTATGTAGTTAAGTTCCTTATCTCTCTGAAATTAAGGGAGAAAATAACATTTATAATGAAATAAAACTTGAGGTTCAAAATGCCCAAATGCTTAAACATTCGTTTCCATCGTGAATACTGCTGTAATTCGGTTTAGTATCTATCTATGTAGAGTCTATGTGAAAATATTGCCCCCTTATACAAAGACACTTATGTGCAAAATTATTGTTTTGAGAAAACGGTATTTAAAGTTACAATTTTCAATGGGAAAAATTAAGTTTGGATCAAAATTTAAGCTATTTAGAAATCTAAAGAAATTTGTATTTTATTATACGATAAAATATTGACTAACAGCTCTAAAAATGCAGTTAGATAAATATTTTAAAAAATGCATGTTCATATCAGCATCAAGGTAACTTTAGTGCTCCGTGAAATTTCTCTCCTGAAAAGTGCTCCGCGATTCAAAAAGTTTGGGAACTGCTGGTCTAAGGGAAGGATGGATAACCCGCGGCCTTTTCGCACTTTTTTTTGGTCAAATATGTATCTTTATTGTTTAAAAACTATACATTCTCCAAAGCAGTGTATTTTAATTAATTAAAATCTTTAAAAAAAAGCATAATGTTAAAAAAACCGCTACGATTATCGATCGAGCCATCTATGATTGACGTACTATCATATTTTGGAAAAATGTACTTACATTAGATGTGAGGCCTTATGAGGAATCCTTGAAGGACATGCGGTCTACCAATCCAAAAGGTTCCCCTCCCCACCTATGGTCTAGGGCATCACTTTCACGAAATACTAGATTTGTGGGACGAGTAGGTCCGGGTTTGAGTTCTCGTGTGTACTGAAAGGGTTTTCTCCCTATATGGCTTTCCACTTTTATCTAACGCGAATGTGGTTACATTTCCTATCAAATTCTACCCTCGTGTCCCCATCCCATAAGTGTGTGTGTTCGGATAGCCCGGACATGTAATAAGAAGTGAAGCCCACATACACAAAACTGTCACATTTGCTTACGGTTTGGTGGAAGCTAATCCAAGGAAATATAATGAGTGTGAAATTTAAGGAAATAAGCCTGGAGGTATGATAGTAACACGCGTTTTAGAAAAAAATACATCCAGTGACCCAGCTGGATTCGAACAATCGTCTGCTAATCGGAGACAATCACAGAGTGAGCCTCTTGGTTCGAAAACTTGTAGTTTATATTCAAAGATATCAGGCTCACTGTAGCATTAACTCAGTGACAGCGTAATTATTACGAAGTATGAATAGTTCAAATCTCATCAAGCGTAGTGTTGTTTTAGCCCGAACGGGTAGTAAAACGCGGTGTTAAAAAAACTAAATGTAAAAGCAATACTTTTAATTATCTTGCAAAAAAAAAAAAATATATATATAGCCTATGTAAAACCCTCTCTTTTCCCACGGCAGCCCAATGGTGTCCACTCTAACTACTGGCTACCGTGGAATTGAGGGGTTTTAGTGACTTATGTGACTCTAGATGGCTACCCCCAAGCTTACTCTGATGGAATGAGTAGGGTGTGGGAGGAGAAGGCTTGTGAATTACAAGGAAGTGTACAAAGAGTTTATTTAATTAAGTGAAACACTATTCTACGATACATTGGGTACATCAGACAGACCGAAATGAAAGAGGGATCGTGTGCAAACCTCAAGGACCCCGCGCGGTGGGCTGAGGGGCCCCGGTACGACCCTAAGTGGCCAGAGAGTGATTTTGCTAGCTTTCCTTACACTCGTTGGCTATCGAATACTGATCACCACATTCAATCTGTGACTTACAGATTTTAGTCTATACAATAATAGAACAAGGTCCAAGGTCGCACCCTCTGGCTCAAGACAGGATGTAACATAATGCCAGGAAATGGATGAACATCTTACTGGAAGCAACTTATAAAACAGGGCATTACACCTATATAAAAAAGTGTAAAGATACTGAACTTTACTCGCGTTTCCTTATATAACGTTGATCAAAAAAGTGTTTGCAGACATTTTGAAAATAGACACCCCCTACCACTCCACCCCACACCCCCTTCCAACCCCACTCGCGAGCTCGCTTATGTGAGTGTCTGAGTCAGATTGATATGTCCCGTGCATACGGGAGATGTTTCCGTACTGAATTCAGTACAATTAATCTATTACCATGTAAGGCGACAATTATCAAAACAAGTATCTATCATGTAACTAGTACCTAATTTAGTAGGAGCGTAAGTCATATTTTCAGCGGTGATTTAATTATAAAAGTATGCGCAGAAGAGGTACAGGTATCCATTTTTCAAAAATTTGAGGTATATAACGTGCACTTTCTGAACCTACTGATTATATCAGCATACGAGAATTTCGATGAACGTACAAGAAAGGGCCTACCAATTTTTACAGAAAGGTATTTCCACATACGTTTCAGGGTTATTTTAAATGCCAAAATCAATATGGGACCGACGGATTTACTTCCCCTCCGAAGGAAGTTGTGCCACGGATTTTTATCATTCAAGAAAAATTCGTCGATTCCGGCCGGGTTTGAACCCAAGAGCATCAGGTCCTGAAGCGAGCTCTTTATCCCAAGACCACCGAGTTCGACGATACGATACAAGTAGGCCTATCGTTAAATACATTAGCAAAGTGTATCATTCAATTTAATTGGTTTTAATTTAATTTATACATTTGTTTAAGGTTAAATAATATGCGGGATCATTTTAAAATATAAATGTTTATAAATCTATATATCCTTATATATAATTTGATAAGCCTGTTTCCGCTAATAGAAATTACGAGGAAATTACTGAACAGATTTTGACAAACGAACACTCATTTTAACAGTTAGGAGTCCAGGGTGTCGGTAAAAAATAGTAGTTTTCCACGAAACCCCAATTTTCACAGAGAATTTTCAGTTTTTCATTCTTTGTTTCGTCACCATGGAAACCGTTATTTGCTGCATGGCTGTAGATCTCTAAATAAAATTCTCTTTGGCTAAAAAATAATAACTCAATCTTTATTTGTTGGTCCGAGCACATCACAATTCTCTCTTTGGACGTCTGTCATAACACATCTAAATTGAGATTCCTAAACTGAGGAAACATTTGTTTTTTATTTGAATGTTGTTATCGTTAATTTGCATTTATATCAATAATAATGAGCATAATTCGAAAGTTAAGTTGTTAAGTTCGTGAAAATATTGTCTACGTTTTGTTTCGCGAATGATAAAATGATGTTTGAAAATGTTTAGGTATGTGTTATAAGCTCAAAAACGATAAAATGATCTAGAATAATGTTTAAAAAAATAGCCACTTTAACTATTTAAGTAAGAGTTTTGGTGTTCATTTTATTCAAATAATGGGTTTTGATGTTCATTTTATTCAAATAATGGGTCTGGATGTTAATTTTAGCAAATAGTAACACAATAAAAATACATATGTTAAGCTATGTTTTCATTTTACCGTTTAGTTTTGAGGATATGATATTTAAAAGTAATGTTTTGTGTACCTCATCTATTTTTCACATTCTTACAAATACAGTAAGTTCAGTTATGTTTCCATGTTGATACTTAATTTTGAGGGAATTATATTTCAAAGTACCGTAATGATTTGAGTACCACACCACAGCACCATATTTTCGCATTCTCTCTATCAAACTCTCTTACGCTCTCACACACTCTCTAAAACTCCCTCCCCTCACACACCCTCACACACACTCACACACAATCACTCAATACAACTCTCTCTCTAAAATAAATTTTCTCATTCTCTCTCTCTCACACTTTATCCCTCTCTCTCACACACTCTCTACCCTCACAATCATACACTCTTTATCACACAATTTCTCTCACTTTATCTTTATTATACTCTCTCACTCTTAAGCTTTCTCTTAAACGTTCTCTCTCTCTCTCGAACGTTATATCTCTTGAACGCTCTCTCACAAACGGTCTCACTCTCAAACTCCCTCTATCTCAATCTCACACTCTTTATCTCCCTCTCCATCTCAAACTCTCTCATCTCTATTTCATCTCTATCTCAAACCCACTCTCTCTCTCAAACACTCTCTTTTAATTTGTCTCTAACCGTCTCTCTCAATCTAATTTTCTCCCTCTAAGCTAATCCCTCCCTCTCTAACTTTCTCTCTCAAACTCTCTTTCACACGCCCTCACATTTTCTCTCTCTTTCACACAATATCTGTCCAAAATTTTACACTCGCTCTTTCACACACACACACACACACACACACACACACACACACACACATATCTCTCGCTCTTTCTCTCTTTCAGACACACTTTATCACGCATTCTCCCTTACATATTCTCTTTCTCTCTCTCACTTTATCTCACACACTCTTTCTCACACATACACTATTTCTCTCACACACACGCTTTCTCCTCCTACACACACTATTTTTCTCTTCGCCCAGTATTTCTCTCACTAACACATACACATAGTCTCACTATTACTCGCTCATACTAACTCGATCCCTCTCAATTGTTCATTCTCAGTCTCTTGCACTCACTTTCTCACACTCACACTCTCATTTACACACTCACACAATCACACACTCAAACACTTACACTCTCATTTTCACTATCACATTTTATCACTCTATCATATATCTTAAATATATATTATTTGATAAGCCCGTTTCCAGTGATAGAAATTACGAGGAAATGACCAAACAGATTTTGACGAACGAACACTCATTTTAAAGATTAGGGAATCAGGATGCCGGTAAAGATAGTGGCCTAAAATTAAACCCCATTTTCTTAGCGAATTTTCCATATTTTCCTTCTGTGTGGGCAGTGGTTCATCTGTACAATCATTCTTGTTTACATTACCATAGAAACCATGATTTGTGTATAGCTTTATATTGGTAAATAAAATACTTGTCTTTGTTTAAAAATGATATCAGCTCGATCTTTACTTGAGTGGTTTGGTGCCACGAATAGATAGAGATCTGGAAGAGGGGTCATTTTAAATTTCTCATTGGGGCGTGAAGGGGGAAAATACACGTTTTTATTCAAATTACACACAGACTAAATATCTAGGTAAAGTTGATAGCTTTGACGAGTAAACTTTTAACTAAAAAGTTAGTGAGGGCTTTTTATATAGATCCTTTCCCAATAAAAATTTAAAATACATTTTAGTGCAATAATCTGCAGTCATCGTGCAACGACCCACTAGTATATATATATTCGTAAGCGTGTCTAAGGCCTTCCGACCATTCGGGTTACGCGCATTTGTTCTAGTTTAGTGAATGTGTTGAGGATGGGGAATGTTGAATTTAGAGGAAATGTACCCAAAGTTGCGTGGAAAGTAGAAAACCTCAGTACACTCGATCGGGATTCAAACCCCGATCTCCCCGTCATCAGCAGGAAAGTCTATTATGAGAAGCCATTTCGACCACCGAAGCGGATATAACTTTTTATTAATCTTTCAAATCGTTTTTTTTAAGAATTTTATTATTGTTGGTAGCATCAACTTTACCCCAAAACTAGAATGAAAATTATATAAGGATAACCGTGTGAATGCAATTTGTATATTTCTTAGTAGCTTCTTTGATGGTTATTTCGTGAGAGTTGCCATCATTATTTCGCCAAAGATTTATCTACTCACTTAAGTAAGAAAACATCACCCATGTATATTAATCATAAGTCAGACAGTTGAGTGGCTACCATGGGACTCTGGTTCACTTCTATTACCTGTGTGTTTAATTTCTAAGAATATTGTAAAGATTGTTGCAGTCCTAGGCTACGTTAATACCGGTATGTAAATAGCTTGCTGATACAGCCCTGTGTTTATAAAATGCCTTTTAAATACTTGTATTTTTTAAAAATGAATAGACTTGATGCATTTTTTAAAATAAATCAGTTTACATTTTAAATTTGTAGTAAAAATAAACATAATGTGGACACAAATACATATTCTCCATATAAACAAGACGATTTGTTTAGTGGTAAGACAATGAAAAATACTCAAACCATGAACTATGGCATTCACACTTTTAAGTGCGATTGCTTAGTCTAACTTGGTTTTGTGTAAATGAATTGTTTGGATCTATTTTGAAAATTTTACCTTTTCACTGTACCTCGCCCCTTAGGAAGTCCGGATTATTTTACTTTACCTTAAATATTTAAAGGCAACTTTAAGTACTTATCACATTAAAATTCAACCATAAAATTTAAATTTTGGAGGGCATGTAGGTAACGCGAATTAAAGCTATTATTTTTGCCGCGTTTAGGTCAAAATATGTTTTTGGTCAAAATAATAAATAAATCAAATATTTATCCGGTAAAAACATAGAGATTAATTTTCTTTATATGGTAACCTCAACAGTAATTGTTGAATATCAGTCAAGGGTGTCCTGGAATTTAATGACAACTTTTTCTCATCACTTAAAAAGGTTGTCTTCATCTAATGCGTCTATGCTCATGACAGATATTCAACAACTTTCTTATCACCATGTGAAGAACATTAAACCATATGTTTCTACTTGAGTAAAATTTGATTTATCTTGACCAAAAAAGTTTTGCTATAAAAACTGCAAAAACACTGGCCTTAACTTGCCTCCCCTACACTCACACCTTGATCAGTTACTATTCGAAAATTACAAGGTCAATGCTGAAGAACAACAACCAAAATTTACTCTAAGTGAGATTTTAGTAACTGTCATTTAAGATAAATACCTATTTGTTTAAGATCCTACATTAATTAAATAATACAAATGTAAATTATATATTAAAGGTTTATAAAAAAAATATATTTTTTCTGTCAACATTGAGAAACGCTTAGCCTACTCTATTTTTAGTTTTATTTTATAGGTATTGATAGTATCTGTCAAAATTGTTAGCTACTAATCACATGACTTGACGCATGAATGTATGAAAATACCTTTAGTAACTTTCGTAACTTCCTGCCAGAATCCTAATAAAATAACTATTTTTATTGCAACTTTTACTCACAGTTACACTAAGTGTTTGCGCAACTTCTCAAAGAACGTGTCGATGAAATGGATGTATTTGTAAATGTCTGTTATCCATTGAATCCTCCGAATGCCATGTCCATCCAGCAATAAAATAGTTTATACAGACACCTTTGTTAGGCACTGATTAGCACCCAAATACAATGTTCACTGTTCTGGTGAAGAGTTCTTTAGGCTGGAGTAGCTCGACTCAACTCGTGAAAAGAATGCCGCTACTCTCAACTTTACCTGCTCGCTGACAGATCCAGGCAAAGGTGGGGAGTGGGGGGTGCTCAGGGTTCATCTACCTGCGATGGTACGGTAAATTGTGACTCGTGGAACGCAGACGTGGTATTTCATAACACTCATCTAATTTATTGTGATGATAACTTTAGTCTTGGTACCAGAATATTGAATTTATTTTACTTTAGTATTTATTTAGCACCGCGTCTTGCTACCCGTTCGGGCTATACGCTTAAGTACTAATTACGTTAATGGGTTATGGATTGGGAAGGTTGAATTTAGAGGAAGTGAACCCACATTTACGTGGAGGCGAGAGTGGAAAACCATTTCGAAAAACCACCCCCAGTTCACCCGACCGAGATTCAAATCTTGATCTCCCCGTCCTCGGCAGTTTAGCTTAACATAAAGCAAGCGCGTTAGCTAACTACGCCACTGAGGCGGGTTCATATCGAAGTTAATCTCAAGGTTAGAAACTAGTCCTTTTAAATGTACTCCCATTTTTTTCTTGTCTGGGTCGCTGGCGTATTTATCACTCTAATAACTAATTATAGTGTAATCCGAATCGGTGTGTACGTGGACTAAATATAAGACTCCTCTGGTCTAATTTTCTAGGGATGGGGAGCTTGGGGCAAAATTTGGGCCAGGTGTACTGAGGTTTTTTTAACTACTGGTTTTCCTAATCTCCCTCCACGTAAACTCAGGTACGTTTCCTCTAAATTCTACCTTCCTCAACTCTACTCAACTAGCGTGATTAAAATGCGTAGAACCTGGAGGAGTGGCGAGTAATGTAATATTATTTCTAGTAAAATAATATATTCAGGAGCATTCTTCGTTCTTGTCGGTGAAAAATTGGGAGAACGACACCAACCATTTTATAAAAGTAAGGGGATCGTGTCCCCATCCCCCTAGCTCGCACCCCTAACCTCCCTCTCACACACTCCTACTAAACTAATGTTTACTTATAGGGCACCCTAACACCAAAATTTGGCATGAAGAGTCAATGCTCCACCACTGAGCTATTCAGGATCGTCTTGAATACGGGGACTAACATTACTCATTATTTAAGGATAAGTATAAATTAACGTGTAAGTTTACCAATTACTCAAAGTTATCATAATTGGGGAATGGAAAACAAGTTGCCTTATCTAGTTTTAACTCTCAAAGCTTCGCGAGATGGACAATTGGCTACCTTCAAATCAGGCACATGCTTCAAGAAGCAAGCAATCAACTACCTTCAAATTAAGTATATGCTTCTAGAGGCAAACAATCAGTTCAGTTACCTTCAAATTAGGTAGACTTTAAATATTACAGGAGGCAGACAAATTATATATCTTAAAATCAGCTATATGCTGAAAGATACGGCTAATTAGCTATCTTAAAAGCAGGTCTATAGCCTATTATAGGGGACAGCCAGTTGGCCACCTTAAAATTAGTTACATGATGCAAGAGGCAGACAATTGGCTAACTTCAATTTAGGTACCTAGTGTTGGGGATCATACAATTAGCTACCTTAAAATCAGGCATATGCTACCAGATAGGGACAATTGGCTGCCTTAAATCAGGTATGTGTTGCGAGCGGTAACAAGCTAGCGAGCGGTTACAAGCTAGCTAGCTAGCTAGCTATATTTTCTATAGATCGTTAACTGAGTATATTCATCCGAAAATTAATTGTTAGTTTAGATTGCTATAAAGTCATTAATAAAAAATAATGTCACTAATACTATTGTTGTAATTTATTTTAAATATGTAACTCATTCTAGTGGTTGGGTATTTGCAGTGTAGAGATAGTTAAACACCGCATTGCGGTAAATTTATCTGATGTATGATAATGTACAGTACATTGTGTTTAAATTATTATTTAATTCGGATAATGGATAACACTAAAATCTAAGTTAATTAATGTATGTTGGAAAAAGGACAGTGAAAACGAAAATAGAACCTAAGGATTTTGGCTTAGCACGCTAATGCTCTTGAGACTAAGCTAATCAGGATCGTATTTTTACAGACAAGCTTATGATGAAATAGTTTACAAGTGGCCTTAGTGACTTTGCAAATACCACACAATGTGTCCTAATGTTAAGGAAGTGGGTAGAGAGTTGATTATTGAGTATGTATCATTTTTTATTGTTTTTTTTTTCGCCTTTTAATCAATTCCACAGGAACAAATTTTATGTATTTTGTTTTTCCATCCGTTCACCTATCAATCTGTTATGTGTCTATTTTATCTTTTGAACTAATATACCCATTTTAATTGACGCAGTACACAATTTAAAAGAAATCTATACCTGGCCTGTAAGTTTGCTTAAATAAAAAGCTAAATTAATCAAAGTTGGCATGCCTTTATTCATGATGCTAAACTATCAAACTAATGGGTTGAAGAGGGTTTAAATATTAGGAAATATATATTTAGCACCGCGTCTTACTACCCGTTCGGGTTATACGCTTAAGTACTAATTACGCTAATAGATTAGGAATTGGGAGGGTTGAACTTAGAGGAGGTGAACCCGCATTTGCGTGGAGGGAGAGTGGAAAACCATTTAGGAAAAACCACCCCCAGTTCACCCGACCGAGATTCGAACCTCGATCTCCCCGTCCTCGGCGGTCGAGCTCAACACGACTAGCGCGTTAGCCAACTACGCCACCGAGGCGGGTATTAGGAAATAATGAACGAAAAAAGTCAAAAAGGTGATCAAAGTGACTTGAAATGATAAAACAAAGATGAATCTAGCTTGGACCATAAATTGTATACAAGTTGTCTGTCATGGCAATACTTCAATAAATCAGATTCATACGACCTTCTTTCTATCATATGGGGAAGGAATTTATATTTTCACAGACACTTTAGTTGGAAGCACAGACATTTCGTCTTGAATTTTAAAAAAATAGTGCTAAGCCTTATGCCATTGGTTTATAGATTAGGATGATTTGACCTTGATGAGAAATATATTATGTATTCGCTATGTAGCCCTATTTTCCCGTGAATAGGGTGGAGTTGCATGCTTCACTGCGTAGCGTAAGGATACATTATTTTACTTTTTTGAAAGCCTGCTGGCAGCTGAGAGAACAATTTAAATTTGACATCATTATTACAGATAAACAGAGATTCCAAAACCAAAGTGGCTAAGGATGTTTGAGTCTCTTCCCCCCCCCCCCTCTCCCCCTCAGTACCACATTGCGGTTTTAATTTGGAACTGGTGGAACTATCTTAAGGGGCGTTTACACGATATGATTTTTCGTGCTAGATGTCTGGCAAGCATGCTAAGTCGCAAAGGAGTAGCACGTGCAGCGGTAGTTAGCATGCTAGACAGGTCCTAGCATGCTCGAAAGCGGCGATCAGACAGTGTTTGATTTTCGTGCGAGTCAGTCGTGCTAGTTGGTGTACTACGACGGTTTTTAACATGGCGCGCCGTTGGAATGATGAAACTGTCATGAAGTTTGTCAATTTGTATGGTAGTGAGTTTGTTTTGTGGGATAGTGCTATCGTTGACTACAGAAATAAAACGCTGCGAAATGAAGCAGTCGATAGAATAGTTGCTGAAATGGGATTACATGATTTTGGAGTTAAAGAGTGCAAATTGAAAATAAAAAATATTCGCTCACAGTACTGGCATGAAGTGGGGAAAATCCGTTCAAGTACAGCGTCAGGGTGCAGTGGAGATTCCGTCTACAAACCAAGTGTGGTGTGGTTTACTACAGTCTACGGGTTCTTGCGCCGGCTTGCCGTTCAAAACACGGAAAGCAACCTAGTAAGTATGAGTTTTATTAAATTAATTATGAGAACATAATATGCACTGTTATTTAAACAAAAATTCTGACATGCACATGCTCTGTGCATGGGTGCATGGGTGCACACACAAACAATATCTTTACAGATAGTATATATTATATTTAAATTAATCTTCACTGTTTGTATAAACACACAACACACATAGGCCTGTAAACATAAAATATACACTCAATTGCAAAATGTATAAAGTTGCTTCAATAATGATTACGAATGTTTGAATACAGTACTCAAATTGCTGCAGTACAAGGGTTCAGCATGTCCTTTTGCCAGGGGACTGAGCCATTTGTGTTGAAATAATGGCAATATTCTTCGCGCCTTTGTGCAGCTACGGTTGTGGGATGACGGTGCCGTGTTGCTGGAATAGCACGCATAGCTCCTTCTGGTAACTTCCTCCATGATCCAGGGACAAATCTGCAGACATCCACATGCTCAGAATCAACCAACCCCTGGCTAATGTAGGAGGGATTTAATTTGCGAAGCCAGTTATGTAGAGCACATGAAGCTTTTACAATTAAAGCTACTGATTCTGTCTTGACCTCTAGAGGGGTTTGATAAATACGGAAACGACTCAACAATATCCCAAATGCGTTTTCCACAATTCTACGTGCTCTTGAGAGTCGGTAGTTGTATATCCTCTTTGGTAGATTCAAACCTCTTTGAGCATATGTCTTCATCATGTAACTTGTTAGAGGAAAAGCTTCATCAGCCACAAAAACCCCTCCTTCAGGTAAATTCAACTCTCCTCTTTCTATACTTTCATATAGCGTCGTATTCCGAAATACACCTCCATCTGATGCGCGTCCTTTAGCGCCAACATCTATGTACGAAAAACAATAGTCGTGATCAACTAGTGCAAGCAGTACTATACTGTTACGTTGTTTGTAGTTGAAGTAGTCAGATCCACAATGAGCTGGTGCTTTGATTATCACATGTTTACCATCCAGACTACCATAACAAGAGGGGAAATTCCATCTGACACGAAATCCTTCCTCAATTGCTCTCCACTCTTCTTTAGTACTTGGCCACTGAAAAGAAATATACAGAAATAACAATTAAATATGTTATGCTACTACATATAATGATAAACAGCTATAAAATCGCACCTATAAATAATAATAACCATCTACCCACACCTCCAGCTCTAACCACCTAGGTCTGCATTGATGAAAGAGGTCGTTATTGAGAGAATACAGTAGGGGCATGTGATGCATTAAAGCCCAACTAGCTGATTTGAGATGGATGATGTAAAAGATGAGATAAGGAATCACGAGATAACAGAGAAAAGTTACCATTAATATGTGTGAGGAAACAGGAGCACACCTAGAGAAGTTTGAACCCAAGCTAACGAGCCGATGTTTTTGTTAGCGTCTTAAGTTAACAGGCTGCCCTGTACATATAATGCATAATTCTATAATTTTACACACATATTAAAATCTTTAACTTTACCATTAAGGACACTCTTCATGCAGGATTTTAATCTCATAAAAAATTAATTCAATTGGGAAATAGCTTGACTGTCAGCATTCATGAAGCCTGCCCTTAACAGGAACACACCTGCTGTTAATTGTCAAATATATAATATGTTACTACTCCGAACAATCACATTACAACAGATTATCTCCCTTTTTTTTTTTTTTTCAGAAAGAAAAGCAGAGCACAGCGTGTCTTCGCAGCAGAATGACACCAATATTGGAGAGTATGACGATCCACCATCATTGGAAGAAAATGTGGAAAGTGCCAGTGTTCCAATACCACCACAGGCAGGCCCAGTCCCATTACATAAGAAGCGTAAAAGTGCTTCTTCCCAGAAGGACCCACCCCATCATGTTCAACAAGCCCTTTCAAAATTGCAAGCTATATCTGCTACTGCCGCTACTTTCAAAGAAACGGAATTTGACTTGTGGGCAAAAAGTTTGGCCGTACAGTTGAATAACATGGATGTGGGCAGAGCTCTTGAGTTGCAACTAAAGTTGCAGACCATGGTTTCGGAAGAGAGAATTGCACATGAATACAGTACACGTAATTATAGTCATCCAACACAACCTCCTGCTTCTCATCTGGCACAAATTGAACTTCAGCAAACTTCACGTGCATCAACGTTTCCTCATCACTACAGTACACACATTTGGCCTTCTACATGTGATAATTCTCCATGCGCAAGTGGCTCATCGCACTACTCAATGGGAAATGCATCTTATAATGTTCAGCAGATGTCAGAACAGACGCCAAGCCAACCACGCGAGCCATCACCCACCAACAGTGACAGTACTATAGACACTATAATTTCCTCTTTATGTTCTCCTTAAGCTTATAATTAACAACCTAACCTCAACTGGTACAGTAGAAATTTTGCAATAGTGTAGTACTGTATAGCAGTTGGAATACCGAGTAATGCAATTTCCTACGTGTTCCCTTGCAATTTAAGATATTCTAATAAACAAAAAATATAACCATATCTGGTACATTTGATGTTTTTATAAGGTTTACTGTATCTGACATTCATACGTAAAATATATTTTTAATTGGTATTTAAAGAATCTTAATATATGTATATATAGTTGATGTATGTGTATATAGTAGTTTTGCACTGGCTAGAGCAAACTACATTATATATAATTTATTGAAGTACTAGTAATCATACACTTAATTTATTTAATTAAGTTATTATCCTGTAAGTATGCGTAAATACCTTAATGAAGTCCTGGAGGCCTTCATAGATTGCCTTGCATACTTCTGGAACGAAACATGAGATAGTGCATTTTGGAACACGAAACAGGTAGGATAAACTACCGAAGGAATCTCCAGTGCACAGATACCTTAAAGTAACTTCCAGTTTTATGGAAGCAGGTAAGGCTTCTCGCATTGTTGTGTTCTTTCTTTGTATTTGTGATTCAATTTTTAGCAACAGATATTGAAACTCATCACCTGTGAGCCTGAAAAAATTGTGATAAGACGCTGGATCTTCTTCCTTAAGTTCCTTACATAAAGTGTATGATGCTCCCAATGTAGACCTTCTTTGGATCCACTTTCTCACCCAAGCTCTTTTCTTCCTTTTACGTTTCTTGAGGTCTTCGCATATGTCTTTAGCAACCATTTCAGCCACAACACAGATGGCTTCCCTAACCATATCCATTTTGTCCTGTTTAATCAGAAGCACTAATCACTAATGACCAACCACGCTAAATAAACAAAGTCCCTTGCTATTTTACCATCCCGTGTAAACACTTCTGGTATGCGAGTCAGCCTGCGTGATAACTAGCATGCGCGCAGGCTAGAAGCATGCTAGACATCTAGCACGAAAAATCATACTGTGTAAACGCCCCTTTAATCTCCCCTTGCTCCATCCCTCCCCCCATATTTTCCTGTATAGTCCATAGGATTGGTGGTAACTGACAGCTAGCAGAAGATGTAAAAATGCTTAAAAAAATATTTTAAAACAAATTGTTTGTTGTAAAAGTTTTGACTGCCAAACGTGACAACTCAACATTATGGTCTTGCAGATAATATGGTTTGGCGAATGGATATAATATGAAAGTATCAATGGTAACTTTTACTAGCTGTCACCTATACTCCTGCCGTAGATGGGGTATATATTCAAAACATAGGGCATTATTTACTACAAATAGATTACCTAAGTTTCGTTTTTAAGAAAGGAATTTAATCTCTACGTTTTTTCTAATGTATCTACCAAAATTTGCCATCATTGTCCCAATACTAGACAAGAGGAGTTTGGTTAAAGGCACGTATATATCTTAAAATCATTACCGTATCAGGGTTCTGATATAGTAAAAATATTCCTGTAGGACTGTAGGGTATTAACAAATGTAGCCTCGTAAATACATCGTAGGAACCAGTAATTTATTTTAATCTATTAAGGAAGGACATAAAATTGAGTCCTGTTTAACAATGTATTAATTTTTAATCGGTTTTGTATAAATAAAATATTATGGTTTTAGGACCAAATTGACTAATGAAAGTTATCATTCGCAATGCAATGGTTAGTAAAATCAAATTGTATCGTTTTGAGGCCACTATTTGGGATAGATCTTTTCTAGGTCTTGAGAACAGGGATTCTTTGGTGTTTGATGTGATTAAGAACACACTTAATCTACCAAATGGGGCAGTTGATGGTATCAATTGCACTCACCGAGTTGGCAAAAAGTTGGGAAGCCCAGACCCATTATCTCGATATATTTTTGTTTGTTGTTTTTTTTTTTTTGCACAGGAAGCAAGGTGAGGTCTTCCTTGTAAAATTACAACGTTCAGAGTCAGAAATAGCTAAAAGACTAAGAAGGCCACACGAACGATTTTTCCTGCTGCGTTGAAGCTGTTTTTATCGCGCGAAAAATGGAAACCATGAGTGTCAATGGTGGGATGCTATACAAGCGGCAAATATCGCACGACAAAGACACGTCACATTCGGCTTCAAGGTTATGTCGCGTTGGAATGCGTTGGGGTCATTTTCCAGGCGACATATCTCGCCTCTCTACCTGCCACTCGTGCGACAAAAACCGAGGGATGTTCTTCCATCAGGGTTGTGCCTCCACGTTACAGACATCAGGTAATATTAAAAACACTTGTTTGGTATTCTCGTAGCTTACTGTGTAATAACACATGCTTCCCTGCAGTTAGTCTATTACTGATTATAGGATGAGTCCACCACTCTCAGTGGCGATACCGTTGACTACATCGACGGACTACATCAATGCTGGTGCAGCTACACATACATCACACAGCTTGGATTGGCAATTCATTTTACCTGGTGGGCCTATAATTGATAGGAACGATGTTTTCCAGACTGAGATGTGTGTGGAAAATACTGAAGAGATGTCATGTGTGACAAGCGGTCTTTGTCGCTCTGTGCAGCCTCTCTCTCTCTTTTATTAAATAAAATTTTGCAGCTGCGACTACGTTGCTTTTATTGCTCAGTCTAGCATCCCCTGTTCTACTTTTGTATCCGTGACTTTTGTAGCATAGGTCTGGGCAGGAAAAATCGTTCGTGTGGCCTTAGCCTAAACTAGACTGCTGATGACAGGGGGATTGTGGTTTGAATCCCAATTAGGTGTACTGAGGGTGGTTTTTCCTATATGGTTCCCCATTCTCTCTCTCTACGCAGATGCGAATACACTTCATCTAAATTCAACCTTCCTCGCCCATTAGCGTAATTAGTACATAAGCGTATAGCTCAAATGGGTATTAACACGCGGTTCTAACAAAAAAAACTGCATTAAAGAACTACCCCCAGCACAATGAATCATTATTTTCGTCAGATGTGTTCCATATCTATTCCGGATTCAGGGTCCTGACTGGCAAACCCATTGGGAAGACCTAGACGCAGATGGGAGGATAACATTAGTAGTTCACGTAAATGCTCAGTCGTTGAGTCATTTCCACGAATTCAACAATATATAACATAACATTTTAGAAACATTTTAAAATTTTAAATCTTTAGTAAGGAGTGGATAAATATAAGTTAGGACTTAGATGTTGCTATTTAAAGAATTCAGAAAATTATGTTAGAGAGCTCCCTCGATAGTTGTTACATCCCATCTTGCTCTTCTTTTTGTGAATTGGGATTATTATCGTTGTCTTCCATTCTTCAGGTATCTTCTATTCTCTCCTGATAGTTCTGATTATCTCAAATACCTCTCTATGCCGTCTTTCTCTCCCGTTCTTGATCATCCCCATCGTTATCTGACCTTTTCCAAGACACTTTCAACTGTCTTAATGCCTTACTCACCTATACCTCTGATACTTCTACTTCATCTTCTCTTCCTTCCTCTACATAGTCGTCCTTCCACTCTAATTTCTCCTTGGGGTCATCACAGCTCAGAATCTCTCTGAAATATTCTTTCCAGCGTTCTAAAACCCTCTCTTCGTTTGTTCGTCTGGTGGGTTATTTTTTCCGTTCTTAACACCCTTGCTGTATCTCTTCTTTCTATCCAGTGTATTCCATTGTTTTCTGCATTCTCCGTAGCCTGTAGCCACGTCTCCCTGGCCTTCTTTCACCTCCTCACAGCTTCTTCAAATTTCCCACTAAACCATTTTCATTTAGGTTTTCTTTATTCCAATTTTTTTCGCTTCTGTGCTTATTTTATTCATTTTTTCCTCCCCCCCCCCCCAACTCTCTACTCTTTATCTTCCCCACTGTCAAGTTTACAGCGATTTTCAATCCCCGGATCATACCTGCCCCTATCTTCTTGGTTTTTCAACTTGCTGGTGTCATGTATCATTGCCTTTCTTTCTATCAGGCGATACATATCCCCACTTTCATTTTGGCTATTACCAGAAAGTGAACGCTCGCATCATCCGCTCCTCTGTAGGTTATGACATCTTTTATCCTGTGTACTCATCTTGCCTCAGTCATAAAATGGTTGTTACACCGTCTCCATTGCCTTCTACTTAACGACCACAATTAAATAAAAGGGAGAAGGTGAATCTACATAAGGGAAAATATAAGCAGAATTAAAAATATAACAAAAATATGGTTTATTCAGTATAAACGTAGATAAAGCAAAGTACAGTGGTCTCATTATATCATTCTGAATAATGCTAAAAATAATAACGTGAAGCGCAGAATGTAAACATCCCATGTTTACATTTATTAAAGGTCGTCTATAAGAGACACAAAATTACGTAGATTTTTAACATCAACAGAGAAGTTAAACTACCAAAAGTGAAGTGAAGTAAGATATCCACAAAATGAAACAAACATTAAATATTCTTGCCTGATGGGCTCCTCAAACAATTACAAGTTACAATACGAAATTTACAAAACATAACGCGAGAGTTTGACTTCCAGACTCAAGTCAAAATCTCCCGGGACTAACTATCTCTTAGAAAAAACTAAAGATTGAAATTTAGAACAAAATTAAATTATATAAAAAAAATAACAAGCATGATTTTATTTCTACAGTCGCGTGAAATAGCAAAATACAAAAGTCCACACATTTTAACATTTTACATTTAAATTTACTCAATACAAATTTACCAATGGTGGAAATCAAACTAAACTAATCAACTTGATACCGCGCCTAAGTGGCGACATAACAGTTAAATTTAAGCGACTGAGATAAAGAGAAAAGTTACACATTACACGAAAACAAAATAATGATTATAATACTACAAATTTATAAGCCGAAAATAAATAGAGTCTATGAAAAGTAGACGCCATAGTTACTTTCCAATTAGTATATATGAAGGTGTATCCGATCATTGTCCAGGTCCATGACCATGATCCGTCCTCGTTTGCGGAATGATAGATAGTCATCCGCCCTCGTTCGCGGATTGATAGATAGTCATCCTTGCAGACACATACAGCCTGTTATATAGTGAGTTTCGTTACACGGAAAGGAGGGGTGGTAATTCTAGCACGTAGCTGCTAGCTGTTTTCGGTCACGTAGGCACATTGTAGGGTTGTTCCATCAGAATATTAGAACAAGTCGACGATCATTCGATGTTTGGGGTAGTTCTTCAAACAGCCATCAGGGGGCGGGTGGATTGTTGTCTTCTATCGGACTCCCTGTCGTTACGCCTCAGTTTCTATCTGACCAGACTGAGAGCAATCACGTGTTGACAGTAGACTTGCGTTAGCTCGGCCCATTCTCCACATGGCTGCACGGAGTAGGTCAGCTTTGGTGGCGGCTAGTGATAGAAGATTTCAAAGGTAAGTTCCTGAACAATTATGAGTGTAATATTACAGAAGATTGTACTGTATGAAATATACTGTGTCGTATTATCTTTCCGTATTAGCCTACAGGGACTACAACAGAGAATAGTACCATTGTAGGGATTCTATTTGGGTCGGAATTATTGAGCGGGTGGTATGAATTCTTGATAGTTACGTATCAACATTATAATGGGATGGATCCAATTGTAACTAACTGTAAGTTAACGTTACATGGTCAATCTGCTTCACTACTCATCCATCTGGTTAAGTCCACGTCCCTTTGTGTTTTCGTCTTGTGTATGAGCGTTGTCGAGCTCACTACCAGATTTTGGGCTCCCGAAAATTTTACCATTCTCAACCCGTTATTATTTATAACTATTTGCAGACTCTCCATGCATTTCTAACAATTATATTCTCATACCTCTTCCAAAGCTAGTAGAAGTCATTCTTGTCTTCCTCACTAATTTATATCGGTGCATGTGTGGTGATAAATGTGATTGTTCTCCTTGAGTACTTCGACGTGATAAAAGATATCCTTTTGTCTATCGCTTTTAATTCTTCAACCATCGGGATTAATCGGTGATTTATCACAAAATCTGTAGCGAGCTCGTGTCTCTTCGTGCAACCTCCTTAGAATATGACGGATCTCTCTTTGCATAGCGTCCCCTCACCAATCCCCCTGAGTTCCTGCAAGGCTACTATATCAAGCATATATTTTTGATCTTCCAATATGGTACAAGCTTTGAATGTTCCATGTACCAACCCTAAATCCTTGATGGTCCTTTTTACTTATATATTAATCAATCTAATAATAAAATCAGACCAAATGTTATCACATTCCAGGAAAAAAATTATATTAATACAGAATCTCTAAATCTTGAGGATTAAGACATACCTAGTATATAGTTATAACACCAAATCAAATATGAACGAAAAAATTGTATGATGGGATTATTGAAATTGTAGGATGTACATGTTCCAGTAAAAAAAAATCGACTTGCTAGAAGACCCCCTAGTATAGCTTGGATGATAGAAGACATTCTGTTATTGAAGACCAGAGATGACCAAGCATATGAAAAACTTAGACAAAAGGCAAAAATTAATCACACAAAGAAGACAGATCGGGGACGATAATTTAGATATTATTGCAAACCAAGTTTGGAAATGAGGAAAATAATACAGTCGGGAAATGCATACTGTTACTCGGTCAGTAGGTTGTTATCTCGCCTGCTATCATGGAATGTAAAGCTCAGAATATACAAAACAAGAACTTTACTGGTTGTTCTTTATGGGTGTGAAACGTGGTTCTTACCTTACATAACGAAAACAAATTTAGGATGTTCGAAAACAAGGTAATTAAGAAGATATTTGGTACGAAAGGGATGATGATACTGGTGAGTGGAAGAGGTTACATAATGATGAGTTGCATATCATGTACTCATCACAAGATATTGTTAGGATAATCTAATCTCGTAGATTACGGTGGTCAAGAAATGCAACATGAATGGGGGAGTCTAGACTCTAGAACCTTGTTCAGGGTATTGACTGGGAAACCCAATGGAAAGAGACCATTGGGAAGACTTAGATGCAGATAGGAGGATAACATTAGAATGTAGCTGAAAGCGGTAAGGTTTAATGAGGTGGACTGGATAGAACTATCTCAAGACAGAGATGGGTAGCGTACTTTTGTAAGTGCGGCAATGATATTTCGAGTTCCTAAAGCCATAGAGTAAATTAGTAGTAAATAATTATGTGTTGAATGTACTAAGGCCGTTAAGAAAGCTAAAATAGACTTTTCCGTTAAACTTTCAAATAATAGCTCAAAATTCTAAAAACTATATAAGGAACTATGTAAAGTGAGCGGAATAGGGTGGGGGGGTTAATACACAACAGCAAAACATCCATGTGCACGTCAGCCTTAATAATCTCAATTAAGAGTTTCTTCGCATGCAGTGTTTCTTACCTCAGTTTTAGCTTCTGTGGTGCTGACTGACAGTTCACACTGACGTCTGACAGTCAACAGTTAGGTATATACCTAAATTTTGACTGTCAGAAGTGACAAATGCTAAAGACATGTTTTTTGCAGATCATATGGTTCGGCGTAGGGATACATAATTTGGTCTGGTAGCTTTTCAAAGCCGTCAGAAGTCAGCTGTGAGCTGTCAGTCAGCACCACAGAAGCTAAAACTGAGGTTTATAACAATATTACTAAAATACAAATTATAAATGTTATTTATTTATACAATGAATATGATAATAATGACTGCATGATAATGACAAGACTTTATTGTTTATATACAGAATGTATAGGAATAATTGTTACAAATTTACAGGAATTGTAGATGAGCTGAAATTGAACACCTTTAATTGGCAAACCCATGCTCGAAAATGCCTCTTTATGCCAAACCATGACGCTAGCGAGAAGGGGAGATTGGTAGCTGATCAGTGTAAGAACACGTGCCTGGCGTTTCGCCTGGAGATGTAAGCTGTACGCACACTCTCCCGTTTGACGCAGAGTTGCTGCAGGTGTACATTGTGCGCATTAGTCCCGTAACTTTCACAATCGCACGAGAACATCCATCATGCCAGGACACACGTTTTCGGAGCTGGCAGGCATGCATCTGATGTACGGCACAGCTTGATGCAAACGCAGAGGAGCAAAGAGGTTCTACTGTCAACTATTTCCAAACAAACGGCATCCTGTTCACACAATGCTCGTACGAGTTGACCGCCGTTTATGAGAAACAGATTCGCTGTGAGTCACGAAGCCGGATGTCGAAGCAAGAAGGCTTGTTAGGACGTCCAGTTCGAGTGGGAAATGTTGCAGCGCATAGACACAACCCCATCCACACGGGCGATAGTACACGCCAAGTAAGTCAATCATCAGCGTGTTAGGAAAGTTCCACACGAAAAACTGCTTCGCCCGTATTATGTACAAAAGGTGCAGGCATTTCACTCAGCAGACTTTCCAGCACGTGTGAACTTCTGCCGATGGCTGTTGTAGCAGTGCTCTCAAGATCCCCACTTCCTACAACACGCCCTGTTTACAGATGAGAGCTACTTCACCAAGGATGGCTTATTCAATTCCCACAGCTCTCACGAACGGGCTGAGGAAAACAGGCACACGACGTACTCAATCAGCCATCAGCACATATTCTCTGTCAATGTCTGGGCTGGGATAGTTAACACAGTTTAATATAACTGCACGTTTTGCCACCTCGCCTTAAACATGCACTGGATCAAAGGTTCCTGTAGGACATTCTACCTGGCCTGTTGGAGGACGTGAATCTGGCTATTCGAGCGGTCGTGTAGTTCCAGTGTGATGACGCACCAGGTCACTACGGCCATTGCGTGCGTGAATACATAGCCACTGCTCTTGGAGATCAGTGTATTGTGGGCCAGTGGATCTCAATGCCTGGCCACCCCGCTCCTCTGACTTTGGACTTCTACCTTTGGGGTCACGTAAAACAGTTCTGTACGAGACTGTGGTGGATAACATAGTCCAACTTGAGGCCAGAATTGTTGCAGCCTTCGACAACATCAAGAGCACGCAAACAATCTTTAATGACGTGCGTGAAAACATTATGCATCACAGCAAAGCATGCATCGTAAACGGTGGAGGCAATTCAGAACACCAGCTGTTATCTCTCTGTAAGTGAACTCTGCATTAATAAAAAAAACTGTGTTTCATTTCAGCTCATCTAAAACCTCTTTAATTTTGTCAAACTTATTCCAATACACCCTGTATGACAAGTTTTAAGGCATTCAAATCAAAAATGAAAATTAAATCGAGGGCAAAGGGAATAGACCAAATTTCAATATTGTTAGCACAAACAGTTTAAGGGCATGGTATACTTCCGTTCCTTTTTAAGGTATTAGGATTCCTAGTACATTTACCGTTAGATATTTGTAGTTGTGAGTATATCAGTTATTTCCCTAGTCCCTTTGTTAGTGTGACTTGGTGATGTGGAGGGGAGAGTGATTATTATGAGGGAGTTCGTAGTTGATTCATTTAATGGGTCCCGGGAATTGGGAAGATAAGAAAGAGACAGCTCAATTTACTGTAGCCATGAGTATTCTTGTCAGAGGATGAACGCAAAGTCCCATTGGAAATATTCCCAGTTGAAATTGAACTCCAGGTCGGGTATCGAGGCCTAAAAGGCACTGTTTCAACTCCAGGGGTGGCTAGGTTTTGGGTGACATCTTGGTTCTGCAGGATACACAAGGGTCATAAAGGGAGAATGAAAGTCTATGGAAATTCCTTAAGAAGGTGTCCTTGGGAAGGTTGGTTCCTCTCTGAATGTCTCGTCGTTTGGAGTCTGACATGCCGGTTGGGCTCAAGAGTTGTAACTGGAGCTGGAGGACAGTCGACCAAGGTAAGGTGTAACTCGAGAAGAAGGAGGAAGATAGTGTCAAAAGACAGGGCCAATGAGCGGTACAACCCTTGTATGAAGGAATCAGGTCACTGGGATGCGGCTAAGGAACAACGCTACTCTTGTGGGACAGAGGTAGCCTTGTTCTTTGTCTCCTCTCCTCTTATCTCCTACATTGAATTTGCCCAACGAAAACATAAAGGGGCACAAACACTATATACTTAGGCCCGTATGCAAGGCCGATGCAAGCACAACCAAAGTTTAAGCAAAGTATATGCTTCGAGCTAGGACGATCGATGACGCAATATATAAGTATCGCCAAAGTCTCACCAAAGTCTGGTCCCGAGCTTGCTTTGGCTATACTTTGCCCATACTTTGAGGATATTTCCAAAATATTGCGCTGCACGCATAGACGATCGAGACAGCTGTTTTCACGACAATAATAGCGGGTCTAGATCATCTAGATGTTCCTTTTTTGGCGAGTTTGTAGAGGAAGAACAGCAACTACTAATTGGCCTAATTGTATGCCACGGGAAGCTTACAGGTAGGCCTAATACTTGAATATAAATACTTTTGTTTAAAACTGTTATTTTTAATATTACCAAACTAAAAAAAACTTATGTTATGACGTGTTTGTTTTTGAGAGGGAACCACTAATTTAATCTATTGTATAACTCTTAACTTATATTATGTTGCCTTTTGTATATATGTATTATGTACAGTTAAGTTTCCAGGCGATTTTTTTTTATTGCAGTGTGTTTGCTGATAACATTGAAAATATTTCGGTAGCTAGTCTACTTTAATGATAGGCCTATATTAATGAAGCAAGTAGCCTAGTAGGTTTATTATTTTGTAATTTATATAGAATTTAATGGAGGTTAGGATTTTGGTTGGAGTAATATCTATACAGCAAGATAACCTAATTGTAGTCCTGTATAACCTAACCTTTTGATACAATCGTGCACTCTTGAAAGTTAACTTATAACAAGTATTACTTTAACAACAAACACATATTTTCAAAACAGCTTTGTACTTCATAAAAGGGTTTGTAGATAGTTTATAGCCCTTCCAATTTTTTATATAATAACATTTAATGAAAAAATAATGGTAATGCCAACCATGTTGTAAAAATAAAGTAGGTCTAACCTTTTATATGCTTTTTTATAGATTGTTTGTTGGGACTTGTTCTATATAGACAAGTCAACTCTATTTCAGTTGCTAAGAAAATCTCCATTCTGTTAGCAGATAATGTTCGGCATGTGCTGAAGTTTCCTTATGGAGTGGCTGAACTGGCAGCTGTGAACTTGCAGTTCTAAGACAAAGCCAACTTCCCCAGTGTGTTAGGTTGTATAGACTGCACTCACATTGCAGTTCAGAACCCCGGTGGACCGAATGGATACATTTACAGGTAACCCTTATGATATGCTAAAATAAATATAGGACTGACATAATTTTCTGAAAAAGTTTCTTCCCAAACAAAATTCAAACAATAGTGGAACCTACAGCTATTTTACATAGCATTTGTGTAATAGAACTTTTATTTGTATACATCTAAATAGGCAAAACTTCAATTTCATTAGTAAATACCTATCTAAGCTTACACACTAGGCCCAAATTTTCATCATATTGTAGACATAATTAGGTTTAATGTAAGCTTGGTTAGTGAACAGCAAATTAAAATTACTCTCGCTGGCAGGCCTACTTTCGAAGGGTAGTACTAAATATAATTTTTCTTTTTAAATACACAACACCATTTACACACAGTGAACATACAAAACAAAACCAAAATCTAGGCGGGGATGAAACCTAAGAACCATACCTTTGTAGGCCATTTTTTTATTAAAAAAACTGACAATCACAAAATGTATTTTAGTATTACACTCACAAAAATACGGAGAATCCTAAAATACAATATTAAATATCATTAAAAAAACTTTATTATGAACAATTCCAAACTCACTTTGAAGTTATGCAGGAGTAAATATCATTGTAAATTCATAAAATTGCACTAGCGAAGCTTTATGTATACTATAGGGCCAATTAGTGTGCAAAAATCTTCTGCATCAACAGTACTTCTGTCTCTTTTGCAACACACAAATTTCTTGTAAATGGTTTAAATTACTTTTCTTAGGCCTATTCAAAGGAAAACTCCTATTTACACCCACTATTTTCATCCAGCTAACTCACACAAGGCTACATTATAACTTAACTGAAAAGGTAGTTAAGATCCGAACTGACAGACCCAACGTAATAAGATATTTAAAAAATTATGGATGAAGAAGATATTCCAGAAGAATACCTAGAAAATGTTAACACACCAGATAATGAAAATAAGTCTAATAGAATAAAAACTATAACTCCTTGCCGAAAGTGGCAAGATATGGACTTGCCTTTAGCACCAGAACCAACTTGGGAACAGCCTGATGGCTTCAAAATAATTATAGTCCTGTAAAGATTTTTGAAATGTTTTTTGACAATTAAGTACTAGAACTCATAGTTAATTGTTCAAACAACTATGCTTTTCAGAAAGTTAATATAAAATTCAAGGTAACTATCAATGAAATCAAAATGTTTTTAGGAATCCTCTTGTTGAGTGGATATTGCAGTGTACCAAGGTATCGAATGTATTGGGAAACTTTAAGTGATACTCATAATGAAGCAGTCTCAAAAGCAATGTCAAGAAATACTTTTGAAGACATTTTGAAATATTTACATGATGTGATAATTTAACACTAGATGAGAATGACAAATTTGGTAAAGTTCGTCCGCTCTGGTTGTTACTAAATAAGAGGTGGTTACATGCTTTCCCTAATGATGCAAATGTATCAATTGATGAAGCAATGGTGCCATATTACGGTCGTCATGGTGCTAAACAACACATCCATGGTAAATCAATTCGTTTTGGCTACAAAGTGTGGTGTCTTTATAGTCACCTTGGCTATTTAGTTCAAGGGGAGCCCTATCAAGGTGCATCTACAGGGAATACACATCCCGAGCTAGGAGTTGGAGGATCTGTTGTTATTGACTTAGTTGACAAACTTCCACATGGACAGTACAGCATATATATAGATAATTTCTTTACTTCTGTTCGTCTACTAGAGGAACTAAAGAGTAAAGGCCACTACTGCACTGGCACTATTCATTCAAATAGAATTGAGAAAGCATCCTTGGAAGAAGCATTACTCTGAAGAAAAAAGTAAGAGGTTCTTACTCCAGCTGACAGATACAGATAGTGGAATAACTTTGATAAGATACCATGACAACAATATTGTAACGGTTGCTTCTACTCTTCGAGGGGCTAAACCAATTGGTAAAGCAAGGAGATGGAGCCACAAAGAAAAGAAAATAATTCAAATTGACCAGCGCCTGCCTGTATTATCAACTATAATTGTTATATGGGAGGAGTAGACAGACTCGACCAAAACATCTCGACTTAACCAAGTAAATGTACGCATGAAGAAGTGGTATTGGCAGATGATCATGTTTCCTCTCAATGCTTCTGTGAACAACGCATGGCAGTTGTATCGTTTGACATCCAAAGGAAAGGAAGATAAACTAGATCTAAATAGGCTTCACTCGATTCATTGTACAAACCTATCTAAGTACAGCATAAGAGTAGCTCCAGGACCATCACCAAAACGTTTGAAAAAACGAGTGTGTGATGACATACGACTTAATGGGCTCAATCATGTGATTGAAAAGAGCATGATGCAAATTCGATGTGGGGAGTGTCATAAAAATACAACAATTAAATGCAAGAACTGCAATGTTGGATGTCATGTACATTGTTCAGAGATGTTTCATTCTCGCTGAAAGACTGCTAATGAAGCATAATATTGTAATTTTCCTACTCAATATGACCAAAATTAAATTGTAATAGTAAATAATCATTTTGCAGTAGTGTTTTAATCACTAAATTTAATAAAATGAATTTTTTACAACTATTTTATACACCTTTAAAATTCATTAATAACCTCTACCCTCTCTATCCCACCGCCCCATTAATGGGGCATGTCATTATTTCAAAATGGTGCCATAAAAAATATTTGCAGTTATATTATTTATTATTACCTATTATAACCATACAAATGAATATTAAGACATTTACTAAAAAAAATAGTTCTGGGAATAAATGTGTTAGTAGTAAAACCACTTTTTTTTAATGTAGCTTATAATGACAAAGATATACTTTTATTGAATGCTCGTTATTTGTGAAACCCCTCCCTCGTTTTTAAGACTTTATATAAGAAAATATTAAAATTGTTTTAATAACTTTATTAACTAACTTATACTTTTCTTCCAACCAAAATCATACTATAGCTTCATCTTTGAGCATAAACGAAAGCAAGCTGTTTCGAGGTTAATTTTAGAGTGTACCACGAACGTGAAGAACTTGAAAGATTTTATTTTACTAGCAATTAATTTTATAATAAACCAACTTCTTTATTGATATTCATTGGTATAGTATAACAGATTCAAATGAAGGGCCGACGAAAATCACTCACCTTTTGGTAATTACCAGTATAGTTGAAACTCTTGTTTAGTGGTTACCTCTTCCCACGCCCTCTTCTTTTCAGCTTCAAAAAAACTCCATACACCCGATTTTTTACTTTTATAATCGTGTGAGTCTTTATTTGCTCGAACAATATTTTCTCGTCCTCGTCTAAAGGTGGTCATTTATATTTTTCTACCATTTGAAAAATATTTGGGCGTTTATGACCAGGTATGTTAACTTTACGAGCAAAATCATCACTATAGAAGGCAGTGGATGTAGAGAATTTTATTTCCCACTGGGGTGTAGTACTTCTGTGTACCTCTGTGGATGATTTTATCACATGACTACTCCAACGTTAGCAGTATCCGCCAAACGTTCTAGCAAGGTATCCACCAAACTTAAGCCTGTGCTTTGCTTATGTTTTACTAGTACTTTGCCGGTACTTTGGCCGCTCTTGCATACGGGCCTTAGACTAATTACATAAATAGATTATTAAACAGAAATTATTGACAAAGCATCAAACCCCAAGAGACATCTTATCTTTATGATTTTTATTCTTTTAGATCTCTTCCTCTGGTCAGGGATCTGTAGAGAATCACAGATTCGCTTGGAATGCTACTTTCACTTGTCAGCGTGATATAGTAAGGGTGGTGGAAATGCTCTTATCTTGTCTTTTCCTGTCTCGCTGGCTGGGAGTGGTGACAGGGGAGTTATCCGACTTCAGCATAATAATAACGAACTGCCACTTAGCAAAAACTCTTAGCTATATGAAACTTGACTGGATTTTACAAATGAACTATGAGTTATCTTCAGACGTAACATTAAAGTATAAAAGTAATTTAAAGTCAAGCCTTTTTAAAGATCATCCACATCAACAATATAATATTACTGACACATAGTCTCAACAACAAATCAACAAGATAAGAAAAGTGTAACTCTCAATACTCCACTGAGTCTGCACAAGCACAGGTCCTCTTATCGTTTGACACGAGTTCAAACAACTATATTGTAGCATTTGGCAACAAGCATAGAAGATCGAGTCAGGAAAATATACAACTTACCCCGTTTCACCTCCCTGCGTCTCGGACTACGAGTCGGATAGAAGAAACAACACAACCGAGCTTAATCACACCACGAGATAGACTAGCCGCTGTCTTCAAGGTTCGAAACCATGCACACTAGAGTGCGCCACATAATCAAAGACGGTCCAATGAGCTTAAATTGTGAAGAGAGGTTGTTCTAATATAGTCTAGAGGTTCCAGTTGTTTGGAGTGTATTATAGCAGTTACTGTTGTCACGTGCACTCCTCCCCTTTGTGATCCATTTGTTTTCCCCCACCATGTATCCTGTTCTCCAATGTTCTCTGGGTTTTGTATACATAGTGCTGGCGGGATTGCTTGTCAGCACTCTTGGACTTAGCTTGGATGGAGGAATAAGAAGCTAAGGCTTCAGATAGTTAAAATGTAAGTTCCAAATTCTTTTTTCGACTTGGTATTACTAAATAATTACTAAACTTTTATTTTGTACTTTAAAACTTTTCAAAATTATTTTTTGGCAGTATAGTATTAATTCAATAATGGTAAATTTATGATGCATGTGCTAGGTGAGGTTATCTGTGTGTGTTAAAATCAGAAAATATTAAAAACAAAACTTGGATGATATGGATGAACTAATTAGGTCAAGAAAAATATTTTTTAAATTTAACGCACTTTCTTGCAGACAAACTCTTTGTTTAGTTTCTTTTCTTTTTGGTGAATGTAAGAGCTAGAAAAAAATAGTCCCAAAATGTACATAGATAATGATTCTTTCTCTTACTTAAAATTATGAAAATTTGCCAAAAGGGACAAAAAAAAAGGATAAAAAGATTGTGTAATGTATAGTATTTTAACTTAATATTACATATTTAGATCTTAAAAATGACATTAAATTACATGTATTATTATTATTATTAAATACCGCGTCTTACTACCCGTTCGGGTTGTACGCACTTAGCTAATGTGTAATGGTAGGGTGATTGTGTGATGAAATGGAGGACCTACAGTTTAAAGTGGAATCCGAACCATGGTGGAGGCCTGGTATTCTACACATTCATAAGTTGTGATTAATACAGCTCTTGTCAGCGGTGAAGGAAGGGTTTGGCAATCAGATATATCTGTGCCGGGACGGAGGATTGAAACCTGGACCCCCAGCAAAGAAGTCAACACCTTACCCCTAGACCGCCAGGTCACCCATGTACTCCTATTCATTTTGATGTAGACTATAAATTAACATCATAAAGCCGTGCTTTCAAACTGGGGGTCGTGGCAAATTTCATGCTGGGAAAGCAATGGTTGTGTAATTTAAAGCTCTGCTTACTTTTTTTAAGTGACTATAATGATTAGAGCAAAATGCAAAATTCAAAGAGAAGTGTAAGCGGTCAAAATTATAAAAATTGTTATGTTACTGTTTAAGCTACTTTTGGTTATTCAGCTCTGAGAGTTGCTTGTTTATGTTTTCTGTAACAGTCTTGTATTTGTTAAAGTGGCTTTGCTTGCATAACTTTCAAAATACTCACTAGGCTCATTGATTCTCTTTTGAGACAGCTTGTTATCAGTTATATAATCAATATGTAAGCAATTTATCCTAATTAATTCAAGCACGCAGGCTTCACCCCAAGCTTGTTTGGTTTGTCAGTGATAAGGTCAGGATTTAAATTCTGACAAGGAGTACTGGAGGTAGTTTATTCTAAACTGTTTCCCCGTCTTCCTCCCTGCAACTTAAAGTAAATTTCCTCTAAATTCTACCTATCCCACAATTGAAATTAAATGTGAATAGTCAGAATGTATACAAGATTAAGTGAAAACAGTAATTTAAAAACTAGGATATGAACACTCGTAGGTTAACAAGGGGTTATGATGGTCTGAAGGAAAAAATTGAGGTCAAACCCTGTCAAAAGGTTGGAAACCACTGTCATAGTGTATTGTATCAAAATAAGCCTACTAGCTTACATGGTAAATAAAGTTTAGGCCTACTTGATAAACAAGTAAAATTTGAAATAAATACATTTTGTTTTTAAAAATAAAATTCCATTCTTTATTTAGTTAAATAACTTAATACAATAAAATACAGAACCTTGATGTTTGTTATTTATTGTAGCTATTTTCAGTATAGATTTTGTGCCCATCAATATTACTAGCACACAAAATTCAAATGAAGTTTTAACTAATCACAAACAAGGCCGTAGCCAGCCAATAATTTCAGGGGGGGTTTGGTGAGCCCATCCCCCAATTGACGGAGGCTAGAAAAAATTATAAATAAAAAACTGTTCTAGAAGCTATCTGAAGTGTTTTTTATGGCAACACTACCCCCTAACTATCGGAGGCTAGGACAAATTCTAATTATTAAACGGCTCTAGAAGCTCTCTAAAGTGTTTTTATGGTAACATAACCCATTCACTGCCGAAGGCTAGGACAAATTCCAGATATTAAACAGATCTAGAAGTTCTCTTAAGTGTTTCTTTATGGCAACATAATCCCCTAACCACCGAAAAATAGGAAGAATTCTAAATATTAAACACCTCTAGAAACTATCAGAATTTTTTTTTATGACAAAATAACACCATAGTTGCCGAACGCTAGAAAAAAATTCTAAATAATAATCACCTCTGGAAGCTCTCTGAACTGCTTTTTTATGGTAAAACAGCCCCCTAATTTGTATTTGTACCTTAATTTTGATATTGTTTGAACCATAAATAAAGCCATATATATTTTTTTCATAAAATTTCGGGGGGGGGGGGGGGGTTGAACCCCGAAAACCCCCCCCTGACTACGGCCTTGATCACAAATGATCAAAGATTTGTGTTTTTAGTCAGGATTTGAACCTGTGGTCTTTAGACTGCATTATTAATTTCTTCAATACATTTCATCATTGCTCACTGTACTCAAAGTAATACCAATATAATTTAAAACTATTGATTGATTCTTATATAATTGTTTGTAAATTAATTAATATAAAATGATTTACAAAAATTCTTTTAATCAAACCTACTGATGGTATGTACGAGTCACAATGACACAAATTCCGAATTAATATTTGTTGCTGTCAATATTGATAGCATTAAGCTATACTATTAGTATGAATTTTACAAGTATATATAAAGTATAGACAAAGATACAGCTGCAGATACCATGAATTAATATATGAAAATATTTAAGTAGTTTTAGCAGCTTTAGTAACTTAACTATAGTGACTTTCAAATACTGTTCTTCCTTCTGTGTTCTTACTATAATTACTTTCAAATAATCATATTCATACATGAAATTATATGTTCTGTAGCTACTACATTTAACAGAAAGTATTGAAGATTTTTAAATAATATTAATAATACGGTTACAAATTGTCAGTGTTGAAATCAAATATTATTTTCTATACTTTAAAACCATAACATCATACAATTTAAAATAGATTAATGTGTGTTTCAATGAACATATTATTTGAACAAGTGAAGCGTTATAATCAGGGCCCGAAAGTTGATGCCCTTATAAACCCCAAAAATGCACTTAAAAATTGAGTATTAATGCACTAAAAAAGAAGAAAAATGCCCTTAAAAACAAAAAAGATGCAATTAAAAACTAGATTTTTTATTCTAAAAATGCAAAAAAAAAAACTCTTAAAAATTAATAATATATTTAAAATCCATCTATTATTCTTCTCCGATTATGGTAATGTGGGAATCCTGCAAAAGGAGAACTAATTTAATAAATATTGTATAACCAATCTTCCCAATAAAATAATAAAATAGGCACAACATTTGTTTGCATGTGAGAATGATATAGAAATAAAAGTACATCAAAGATTTCACCTTATTCTGCATTGCAATGCACAGCGAAGGTCATCTTCAGATTCTCAGGTGTGAATGATCAGCGATTATCGGCCAAGAGGTTTTTGTACCTGGAGAAGCTACGCTCTACATCCACGGATGTTATTGGAGCATACTTGAAGTACGGAATGTCACCCGACAATATGTCCTCTTCAATGTCTTCTAAAGAGTCACTTTTCCCGGTGATTATGTCAGCAATTTTACACACTGTTTTGAATCCCGAATTTTTTATCAACACATTCTGAAGTTTTGCAAACACTGCTTTTCCAATTTTGCCTGAAGCGCTCTTGAGGTTATCCTGTAATGTAGTGATAAGAGCAGTGGCGTCAGACAGTGACACACCTTTCTTTTCTAAGTGTGTTATGGTTACAGTCAAAATACTGAAATTAGCCTTGGTATACGCAAAGTTTCCTCAATATTGCTATCTGAGAGCATATCTTGTGCAATCTTGATAGATACGGCCTCTTCACTGTCAAATCTGTTCACAATTGTTTTTAAAACACGAATATGGTCACAATAATAGAAACACGCATGAAGCCAAGTGCACCATTGTGTAATTATTGGCTGAGGTGGTAAGGGTACATCAGGTGCCACCGTCTTGAAATCAAGTACTCTAGATGGCGCTTTCAAGAATACTTTTTTAACGTTTGACACTAGTTGGTCAACATTTCCAAAGTTCTTTCTCACCTCTTCAGCAACTCGATGAACTGCATGAGCGACACATGTTACGTGAATCATTTTAGAATATAAGGCTTTAATTACAGTTGCTGCTTTGACCATATACGGCGCAGCATCACTTACAAAAAGAAGAACATTCTCGTGCTTAATACCGTCAGGCCAAAGCAGAAACATGGATTTATCAAACAATTTGCTGATTGTGGAGTGGTTGGCCTTATCCAAGATTTCTGTATTCAAGAGAAATGTTTGACCTACAGTATTCAGTTCAAGAGTTCCAATAACGACGTTACCTACATAACGGCCTTCTACGTCTATTGTCTCATCAATTGACACCAGATTTTTTTCTCGCACACACTGCTTCGTATTTTATCTAGAGTTTTCTCATAGCACAAGCTCACATAAATTTTACGCAGAGTAGATTCATCTGGTATAGAATTATTCGTGTGTCTTTCTAAAAACTCACGAAATTTAGGGTGATTTACTTTTCCGAGTGGAATATTAGCTGACAGCAATACTTCGCAAAACTCTTGATTTAAAGGAGATGATTTGGTTTTAGAGGTTGAAGCACTTTGGAACAGCAATCTTTGAGTTAATTTTTTTGTTGCTGTCCGTTCTAAAGCACTCTTGTGTTTCTCACGACCGATATGCTGAGTAACAGAAAACCTTTTTACTGCTGAAACTGTCGGCTCGCACAATTTACAAAATAATACTCTCCCATCTGTGGAAAAAACACTTTCACCAAACTCGTTAACTAACCGTCGTAAATGGGAGGATTGAGATGGTTTGATTTTCGGCATCCTGCTCACTTGGAAATACAAAAATATATGAAAGTACAACAGGCTTAACATGAAACATGCGCGGACCAGTTCAAGGACAAGTGAACGTTGTCACTCCTAGGGGAGTATCCCTCCCTCTCTTGCCCCCCCCCCCCCCATTCTGTGCGGCTGAGTTCCATGTTAAAACTGACCAGTAGTAGGTCAACTAGCTTGAGAGATACAATTTAAACTTACACTAATCTACTCAACTAACAGCCACATTCTAAACAATTGTGACTGTACCATTGAAGTAAACAAAGCCTTACATTCCTTAAATACCAAGCTAGCCAGTTATCCAGCACTGGGGTTTTCCATTGAAACATAAACAAGATAAGAATCTAAAAATATATGTACTTTTACTTCTTAATGTCTTTCGTATGTAGTACTCCTCTGTCAGAAAACATTAGGCGACACTCATTGTTTCATGTCCAGCCGTACTAATAATTACAAGAGAAAATTAATGCTTTAGGTAAATTCAAATAATGGATTTGTGAATATGTCCATTACCCTTTGTGAGTTAATATGTTTATGTAATAATTCTAAAAATGATATAAAATGCACGATAAGAGTAAAAACAGTAAAAACAGTAAAAAAATCTCAAAAATGCTGCAAAAACGCTAAAAATGCCATAAACTGTAAAAAACCCTAAGAATGCAAAAATATGCACAATAAAAGTAATGTTTTCGATATCAGAGTGTCATAACATGTGTTTATATACAAGTTAGCATTGCAATTGACTTCACAGAAAAAAGATGCAATGTCATCAACTTCCGGGCCCTGGTTATAATCTTGAAGAAATATAATTTTAAAACAAGTATAGGCTTACAAGTGAATATTTTGGCAAGTTTATAATGAGAGCAAGGAAAGAAGTGAGAATCAAAATTGTCCTAAAGGAGTGTTGATCTATCCTCACTTCGGTTCTGCAAAAATAACAAAATTGGTTAGGATTTTGTTGTGATAATGGTTATACTTTAGCTTTAACTTTTGTGAACTTTAGCTTTTGTACATCTAATATAAGCTTAACAATTTCTAATGCAGGTAGCTGCAGGTAACTAAGTATTTGTAATGATAATGTGTCTTAAGAAATGTTTTAAACAATTATCTTTATAAATAAAATCCTTTTATAAAGGGGGGAGCAATTAAAGTATCTGAATACTATTAAAATCTTGGTTTACCAAAGTGAGCCCTGTCAGATTCAATAATGTTTAATGGCAAAAGAAATGAGTCATTGTAAGGAAAAAGCAATATATTAGGTGGTGAGCTAGAGTATAACCCGAAATGGTAGTAAGACGCGGTGCTAAAAGAAAATGGTGAGCTAGTTTAGTCTGCTTAATGAATTAGATTAGTAGAGTGGTAGATAAGATATAGAGATTCAATGAAAAATCATGGTTGGCTTAGATTTTAGCAGTTTATCAGCCAACTGCATATCGAAATGTGTAGTTTCGAGAATCAGAGTTGGTACATGGGCACAAGTTATCTCGATAGTATTATTTTATAGTCATATTTGTGCCGTGTGTTAAATGTCTACAGCTTTATAATATTCAAAATAATAGTGAATTTCATACATAGACAAACCAGAGAATTTGTTAAACCAATAACAGCTGTTTATCTTGGTCCATAACATTAACAAGAGAGATTAAAAAATTTTAAATACTGTATCAAATTAGTTTTTTAAGTAAATTCCCACTCATAAACACTTATTTTTGAGGCACAACTTAGTAATTAAAATTCATAAAAACTCCTAGTGGTGATTCCAATGACTATTTGCCGAGAGAAAATCCTTAAGCCCCTAGACATTGCTCTAGGTGTTAGACGATCCAGATGCCAGCTGCACACCTTTGTAGCAGTATAAAACCAGGATCATCACATAATCAAATTGTGTTAAGTCCAAAGGGTGTAGATAGACTACCTCTTGTCAAAGTGATAGCCACAATCCTGGCGGAAGTATCTGCTCCGGTCTATCTCATTTGTTGTTGAGCCGTGAGATTGTTCTGAAAAATATTAGTGAAATAATTGGTTCAATAAGTGCTTTAATTACAAATTTAATATATGTATCATATCACATATATATGTGTATAAAGCAACTGTAGTGCACCCAGGAGTGAGCTTTGGGAATTAATATAAATGGTCTGAGAAATATTGAATTTACTTTAAAATTAGACTACTCAACATAAACACAACTTTTTTAAAAAATGGCACAATAATTTACATACTGTTGACTATATTTAAATTGTATTATTCAAAATTATTGATATGCTGCTAGAGTTGTAAATATACTGCATTCACGGTAGGAATTACTCTCTGAAAGGTCTTTTTTCCTACCAAAATCCTACGATATATTAGCTTTCTGGTAGGGAAAAAGGCCTTTCAGAAAACAATTCCTACGATGAACAGACTTTAGATCCATTATTATTGTTATTATTGTTATTATGTTATTGTTATTATTATTATTATTATTATTATTATTATTATTATTATGCTGACACTTAAGGTTTCTGGTTGTTAAATAACACTGAAAATGACATTTAAGTTAAATTGAACATGTTTTGGGGGGATAGTGACAAACACTCCCCTCCAATGGTGTGTGCAAATAAGTCCATGTTTACTCAATTTTAAATATAATAAGTATAGTAAAAACAAACACAATGTCAAAAAATTGTAAACATATTTTACATTTAATTAATATAATAAAGCTTACTTATATCCAATTTGCCACGAGGAATCTTCTTCTCTAAAACCACAACTGCACTCTCATTGACAGACACCGTAACATTCTTTGAAGCTATATAGACCATCACTCTACCAAAATCTTGATAGCCTTTGATCTAAAAATAAAAATAATTAATAAACTTTGCTTTATCGTGGTTTTTTTATGTATCATGGTTTTATTATGTAAAATAAAATAATCAAATATAATTAAAATTACACATCATCAATTCATTGCCAATACAAAATATATTTTTGTAATTTATTAGGTTATGTCAAAACTGCTACCATTTTATTAAAACACAAACACCTACAATGGGCAGATATATTTTATTAAAATTATCCTTGACTAGCTCTCAAGACATTTTGATAAACACGTAATGATGAAAGATATAAAACATTAGTCTTGTATGAATGTAATCAAAGCATTTAACCATAAAGTATTTAATCTCTAAAGTGAAAGAAGATACTCAGTGGCAGAGTGTCTATTTTTGCAAGGGCTCACAACAAAGGCCTTTAGATCATCATCAAGGAAGCCTCAAATCTAGAGAATACAAACAATCAATAAATCATTTTATATAAAGACTAGTAATTTAGTGGGCTGTCAATCAGAAAAATGACAGTTTTGTAACACATTACTTCCAATAGGGGGTAGAAACTACCAAGGAAGCTGTTTTATAATATAATACAAATTTGAACTAGGTAAATTTAATAGAAAAAGGTTTGTCATAAATGGAAGATAAGATAAATGGGATATAGACAAGAAAGTAAGCTAGCAAGGAAGCAAGTCTATACCACATTGGGACTTGCATAAAAGAAGCAATTATGAATGCCGTTAGGGCTTACAATGAAGGGCCACAGAACATTATGCAAAGATACCTCAAACATTGTAAGATTCACATATAGTCAATAAAAATTTATTATTAAGCCACATCTATTTCAAGATTATGCTCAGTAGTTTTGAAATACTAAGCCATGATGTAAAACAGGGCTCCCCAATCCTATGCCCGCGGGCGCCCGCCCTTTTGCGTCTGCCCCCCACTTTTTGACCACAGCTGAAAAGGTCTTGACTATTAATTTTAATCTGTCACTTTTCTGACAAAAATCAAGTTTGTGCTTATCTCCAGGTATGCTGTTCTCAAGAAGTTGGTGATTGAAAGCCCCCCCTCTTTCCAATCCCTCCCTCTCATTCCTATTTCTTTGTCCAGCTCTTACAAAGTGTACTTTTACTTGGAACAACAATTCTAATAGTTTCAATCTGAATGGTTTTGCTTTTTCCTAATCTCAAAGACCTACCCCCATCCATCACTCTCCCAACACTCACTAATACCATGCTAATACCTCCTATTTCCTTTGTAAATATCTTGACATGGGTCTAACCAGATTTTTTGCCTGAATAAACACAGAATAAATATAGATTTTAAAAATGTACCCAAGCACCAAAATGGTGGTAAGTAGTTAAATAGTTCCTTGTGTCTTTATTTTGGTCTTGTTAAAACTGTAAATAAAGCAGTATTTTTTAATTTATTTTTTGTCAACTTGGAGGGGGTTGAACCCCTCTTCCCCCCCATGGCTACAGCCTTGAGTATTACCCACAACTGTTGGAAACTTAACATGGCAGTTGACCTGTCGTGTGTATAGCGTTTAGGATGACCTCTGAACCTGGCGGGAGTTAGTAAATTTGCCTTGAAAAAGTAATTTGTGCCCGCTGCACTTCCGTTAGTTTTGAATGTGCTCTAAGGTACAAAAAGGTTGGGGACCTCTGATGTAGAAAGTCTCAATACAACAAGAATGTGATGAGAGAATTGACTTTCTTTTAAAGGGAACATTTATCTCATTAGTTATGTATTTGCTTCACCTCTTGGAGGTCAAGTGTATTTGACATCAGGTAGCACGAAAAGATTTAATACTGTAAAAGGTTAGCCAATATGGTTAGTATTCATCATGTGCAATAACTTTATTCAAAGTGATAGGGTTTTAAGTTCAAATTTGATGTTATTTAAACTAATAGCTGAGACACTCGGTAAAAAAACACTGAATGCATGATGATTACCATCTTAAGAGTTAATCTTGGGAATAAAGCAAAATGGGAATAAGGACATTGATTTTTTTTAAACAATATCAGTTTAGTGATAAAATACCTGAAACAAATCAATATACGATTGTGATTAATTTCTTGATAATCACAAGGAAAACCATCTCCAATGCTACTGGCTAAATTTTGAACCATATTTCTGTACCTCCTGAACAGGAAGTATATCATGTTGACATAGGGCCCACAATGCCAGTAAATATTGAAGTTAAAAAAAGTAGTGTATATTAAAAAAAACAGATAAAATAGAATTGACTCCATTAGATTAGTTGAAATAATCATCCTTTTGAATAATGTGAATTACTCATAATGTTAAGTGATTCAATTAATTTTTAGCTTGAGAAAAGACTTTTTTTTTATATCACAAAACTATTAACTAGTCAATTTTACAGTAAAAAAAGTACACCTTTAGTGTTTTATTAAGACAGAAAGCAAAAAAAAGTAGAAAAGTATCAGTATTGGTTTGCAATATTGATTTTCTAAGTATTTTAAGTAATAAGTAATCTTTACATAATTTAGTATGACAAAACATTTGGATATTTTTAATTTAATGAGCCACATTAGAGAAAAAAATGATGAATTTAAAATTGATTTGGAATAAGTGCACTCACAAGAAAATAAATTATGGTTAACTTTATAGGTATCGATTGGACTTCACTACTATGGGCTATTTTGGTTTAATAACCAAACCAAAAAATTCAGAGCAACATTTTGGAGAACTTTAAAATATTATAATCTTAACTACAAATATTGTGACTTCAGCTTTAGCTATAGTTGTATTTGAAAGGAAATCTCAAAACTAAATGATTCTAATGATGATGCATACACATCAAAAAGAGTAGAAACATGTACCCATTGAGCCAACTTTAAATGACTCATCAAGGATAACAAGATAAAATGGAAATATAAGATATAAATCTACAAGGTTTTATTTTTAAGTCTTTAATGCCCTATATTTCAATATGGTATATAATCTTAAGTAAACAGAGGCAAGACGGATTTAATAACTTCTACTACATTAATTTAAGATTCAAAAAGAGAGAAAAGGAAACGCCTCTGCACTTACCAGAAAACGTTATACCTTAAAGTTCACAATAAAAAACACAACAAAACACATAAAAATTAAATTTTTGTGGTACATCAGTCCCCTTCCTCAGCAGAAGAGAATAAAACACCAACTGGACTATGGCAGCATGGCTAGAGGTAGATATACCTCAGTTTTAGCTTCTGTGGTGCTGACTGACAGCTCACAGCTGACGGCTTTGAAAAGCTACCAGACCAAATTATGTATCCCTACGCCGAACCATATGATCTGCAAAAAACATGTCTTTAGCAGTTGTCACTTCTGACCGTCAAAATTTAGGTATATACCTAACTGTTGACTGTCAGAAGTCAGCTGTGAGCTGTCAGTCAGCACCACAAAAGATAAAACTGAGGTATAGATAACGGTTACCTACATACTGTTATTGCCTGTTTCTTGAGTTTTTTTTTGCTTGGATTCTGTAGTTGCCTGTTCAAACTTGTGTCTTGATTCTTGGTAGTTGGATAGAATGTTGTTTTTATTTAACTAATGAATTGTTAAATTATCAGTTATTTATTATTGTTTATATATAAATAACTGACTGGTGAGTAAGCCTCCTTGGAATAAAAGTAGAAATGGTTATCATCTAGGGTTGAGACCAGGGGGATGCCTGGATTTGCTTATATTTTGGTGAAAAAGTTTCCACCTACGATGTTGTGGAGCATAACAACTATTGGGGCGGGTTCGTATTACTCCGGTACTTATTATAGCATGAGTCAAAATCTGAATTATGTGATTGGGCATGAAATGCTACTGGTTTGTCAAGGTGGTTGTTGTTAGTACCAAAATAGTGACCAATCATTTATTGTTTGAGGTTAGTGTGGTGAGGCCAATAGCAATGTTGTAGTATCATTTTAACTGGTATATAAGATTTTCTATAGAGCAGTCATAGTGGCCTTTCATGGGGTATTCCATTTGTGTGAATCAGCTGTTGAATGAGGTGGAAGGTTGGTGAATTTGGCAGGTACTGCATCTCAGCTTGTTGCATGAGTAGAAACCTTTGACCTGATAGGTTTTTTTTGTTTTTTTTTTTGTTTTTAGCATGGTCGGGCAATTTAGGGTGAACCAAAAGGGGCGTTTGAATGTGATTCTTGTAGCAATGTTGAAAAGATTGTGTGTGGGAGGTGATGAGGTTAGGATAATGTAGCCTGTGTGTGGGAGGTGATGAGTTAGGATAATGTAGCCTGTGTGTGAGAGGTGATGAGGTTAGGATAATGTAGCCTGTGTCCAGGATAAATCTGAGTTGTCAAGTCCTTCATAATACTGGGTGGTGAGCGGTATGTCATTGGAAGGTTGTATCTTGATAGGCTCTTGATTGGATAGGGCTTTGTTTATTTGACTGTTGACTGTGTGTTTAGGATATCCTCAGGCTGTAAAAGCCTTGAAAAGGTGTTGAAATTGCTTGTTAAGTAAGGTCTTCTTCCTCGGAATTTAAATGTTTGGCTTTGGTAGCTAAGCTATAGGACAGAAACTGTTTTACATGAAGAGGGTGGTTGCTTTGGAAATGAAGGTACTGTTGATGGTTGGTGGCTTTCGTGTGGACTGTGGTGTTTATGTATCTCTCATGAAGGTTCAGTTACAGATCCAAAAATATGGCATGGTGTTGTGAAATGTTCCAGGTGAATCTGAGGGTTCTATGGTTACTTAATCTTTTCAAGCAGTGTAATAGATTAGTTTCGGAATCTATTCAAATCATGAAGATGTTGTCAAAAGAACTCATCCAGCAGAAAAGTTGCAAGCGTTCAGATTGCGAAAAGTTGGTTTCTAGTTTGCCCATGAAGAGGTTAGCATAGGACGGGGCCACACGTGTACCCATTGTCGGCCCTAGGATTTGGAGGTAATGGCTGTCCAGGAAGTGGAGATTGTTTTTTTCAAGTAATATGAAACCCTCTCCAATAATTGCAATGCTTCGTAGGTGTGAACTTGCTCACCAATATATAACTAAATCCAGGCACCCCCCACTGTCTCAACCCTAGAAAACTATCTCTCCTTTTCTTCCAAGCAGGCCTACTCACACCAGTCAGTAATTTCTATCTAACAAAAATAAATAATAACTGATAAATTTAAAAATTCAATAATTAAATACAATATAAATACAATAGTCTATCCATCTACCAAGATTCAAGACAAGTTTAAACAGGCAACAACAGAATAGAAGCAAAAAAAACTCAAGAAACAGGCAACAACAGTATCTAAGTGACTATGATCTACCTCTAGCCATACTTCTCTAGTCTGGTTGATGCTTAACTATCTTCTGCTGAAGAAAGGGACTTATGTAACCCAAAAATTTCATAATTATGTGTTTTTATTTGTGAACTTTGAGTCCTACAATTTTCTGGTGTGTCCATGCCCTTATATCTAATTTTCATTGTTTAATTTAAAATAGCTGTTTGGTGCTATTTTTCCTTTAAACTATGTAAGGTTATAGATTCATGTTAATGATAACTTTATAAAAGTAAAAAAAAAGCCTCATTTAACTATAAGAAGACATGAGTTCTGTTAAACAATCAGTTTAATTGTTTGTTTTTTTAATTTAAACTTTTTATTTCTTTACTTCTACATACATTTTTAAGTTAATGTACACTCCGTTTACTCTAAAAAGTATCAGTCTTACCTTTACAGACCATACTATAATTATATCTTATAATCCACACAATTGTGGTCCAATGTAAGATAATCTTCCTACTTTTAAGAGTTAAAAAAGGGCACAATATTCGACACTTGTGCTACAAAGTTATATTTTCTTAAGTTTATTTTAAACACATATTTATTATGTATTGACAACTTGCTGCAGTGCTAAATCTCAGGCTTGGTAACTAATTATATTATTTGTACAGACTAAAACAAATTTTCAACATGGTTTCACACACACACACACACACACACACACACACACACACACATCACATCACATCACAAAGGTTAATTTATCCAATCACTAAATTAAAATATTTTCATATAATCCACCTACCTTTTAAAAAAAAGAATTTTACGATTTTGGAAGCAATGGAATCAGGGGAAACTCTCAGAATCCCTAAATGAATATGATATATTAAAATATGTAGCATAAAAGAATTGCAGAGAAAATGCAGAATTTTCTTGTCATAAGGCAACTAATTTTAAGGTAAATATGTGTTAAGTGCTTTCAGAAGTAGTTTTCACTTACAGTACCAGAGCACTTTTTGTAAGATCCAGATATGATTGAAACTTGAGTTGAAACTCTTAGTGGTTTTTCAGGATCTTCTTCATTTTGAACTGGTAGTGTTATCATTGCACCAAGACCAACACCTCTTGGCCTTGGAACCTGAGTGATCGTCTCAACAACTCTGAGGTAAAAACAAGACAACAAATGTGACAAATTCACTTTACACTATATATAGGTATCTAAATATATGTATTCACAAACTCTGAAATGTTATTGTGGATTAAATGACCATACAGCAAAGATTAATGTTCCTGGAACCATCTAGGACTTCAAAAAAATTTAGATTTAGATGTCTTAAGACAGGATTTAAACCAGATACATAGCAAGGCCATGTAAATATATTAATATCCATTTACTAATGTAAATCTAGTACTGTTGGTGGTATATAATCAGATAAAATGGTTTCTAAATATTAATTATCTCCTAGATGAATTTCTATCATAGTTGACAAAGGTTTTTATTGAAGTTTTTCATAAGAAGGTGTGTAATTCATATTAGTAGAATACTAACATGAAATCATTAGGATACAGTTCATTTTATGGACTATATGTATTAGGTCTTTTAGTTACTAAGTCATAAATTATTATTATTAGCACCGCGTCTTACTACCCATTCAGGTTATACGCACTTACGCTAATGTGCAATGGTAGGGTGATTGTGATATGAAATGGAGGACCTACAGTTTAACGTGGAATCCGAACCACGGTAGAGACCTGGCATTCCTCACATTCACAAGTTGTGATTAATACACATCTTGTCAGAGGTGAAGGAAGGGTTTGGCAATCAGATAAATCTGTGCCGGGACAGAGGATTGAACCCCGGACCCCCAGCACAGAAGTCTGACACCTTACCTCTAGACCACCAGGTCACCTGAAAGTCATAAATCATTCAGATAGAAATAAAATGGCAAAAAGTAAAAACCAAACTAAAAGTGAAAAAAAAAAATTAAACCAGAATAACAATGAAATAAAATAACACGAAACCAAGTTATGGTATACATGAGTATAAATCATAAAACACATATTGATGGGATTATTATGTGCCAATTTGATTGAAATTGGCCCATTATTTCAGAGACTTTGGCGGTTATAAGAACCTGGAGAAGCACATCCATAAAAGAAAGTCCATAACTGTTTTTTCAGTGATTTTGTTTAAGATTACTCAATTACTTTTAAACGGCCTGTTTTCAAGTTGTATGAGTTTGATTATAAAAATTGAAAATCATACTCATATAGTACATAATACCAACGATTCTTAAAACTCATTTGTCTTAAATAAAGTCAACTTTGAACAACATGACCTTCCTTTAAATTATACATTTATACGTTAACATACATTGGTTTTTTTCAAATACATCATAAATAATGATATTAATAAAATTCTAGCTAGTGAAAATAAAAATTCATTTAGTATATCATAAAAAAAGACTATTATTATGTTACAAATCAGTTAAACTAAACATTTTGACCTTATAAAGAATGAAAAATGATTATATTAAATAAGTACCTTGGTTTCTTTCCAATACCTTTTCCTTCCTTCCAACCCATTCCTTTAAGTAAAGCCATACCAAAGTTTTCAACAGGAACTCTTTCATAATCTTCTAGTGAGCTCTGGACAAATAAAAAAAATTCAAAATAAAATAATGTCTAGCTAAATTACCTCATTTTCACATTATATAGTGTTAATGAATATTTAACATTAATTCTTGTGTTTATGAACAACGTGTGGCAGTAAAAAAATATGTATGTGTATTGGATAGGTTTGGGGATGACTGTCCATACTGAAATAATTATTCACCAATGTAGAGTTAGAATAATTATCTATTATTTGCAATTTTGTAAGTTACATAGCTGAAACCTTAAAGGCCTCCATTACTCCATTACACAGTTCTTTTAATTGCTTAACTTTCTATAATTTCATTCTTTGCTGTCCCAAAATTTAACCAAAACAATAATTTGCTCATTTTGTGATCATTTTTACTAGGATTTATTAAAACCTACAACTTGATAATTTTTTTTTATATATATACTAAGGAATTCTTAGTGAAAATATAGTGCGAAGGCATGTAGTAATGTATATAAAATTTTAAAATGTTGCAACTTCATTTTCTGTGTGGAATTTAAATTTGAGAACATGATTTAAACAAAGGTCCATTCTAGTACTAGTTTATATATTTAGTTATATTTTACCAAAAATTTCAGCATTGGACACAATTTCCTTATCAAGAAATTGTAATGTCCCAACTTGTGAACCCTATGTTGTTTCCAAAAGGAAGGATGAGACTGCAGTTTTGAATATTTTATTCACATTTTATATTTTAAATTCGGGAATTCTCTTTATTTTATAATGTTATTTTAATTATTCATTTTCATTTTATAATATTTAAGCCCTTCAGGCAGTTTAAAAATCAATAACATTTCTTTTATATTAAATGTGCTTACTGGATTCGTTGGGCAATGAAACAAAGGGAAAATCTGATACAGCACAGAGTTTTCGTTCAAAGAGAAATACAGCTTTTCTTCAGCACAAAGCGTTTACATTGTCCAGCCAACCAGAAAGCTAGGATTTAAACTACACTCATGTGATAGGTTGAGATTGTCAGGCCACACGGGTGCAATCTACAAAGTCATCAGAATTTGAAAAAAGACTTGAGGAAGAAACGAACTCTCACTAATACTCGATATGAGATGTACAATGACCAGCGAGGCAATAAGAAGTATGTTGGACGCCATCGCATAGTTTAATATGATATAGTTTAATAATGAATAGTTTAATAATGATATAGTATGTATGGTGACCAGCATAGAAATGGGTCGGTTGTAAAGGCTGAAATTGTTAATGATTAAAGTAATAACATATAAAAGAATATGTTCCAACAATAAAACAATATAAAAGTGATCAAGGTATATTTATTGTATAGGTGTGAATTTCTTTATATGATAATCGCGGTGATATGAGAAACTGAGCTAACCAGGAACAAATATCAAAATTATAAGTTGTCTTTGTGAGTTCTACAATTGTCGTCCAACTAAGGGGACTTTACATCATCGTAGGTGGAAGAAGAGTTCTTCGATTGGAGCCCAACAGTGTGGCCTTCATTATATAAGTCATTTCAAGAATTCTTCGATTTGGCCACCCACCAAGGAGCCCATACTAGAAATTTACAATTATTGGCCTCAAATAATAAATCCTCCTTAGGGTTTCCCTGCAATATGATAATCTGCCTTACAAACTCTAAATGTTCCTTTTGTTCATTGGTCCTTAGTCTTGTCATAGCTCCATTCATACCAAATTTGAATGTTAAATTAGGCTTTTGAGTAAAAATAAATGATCTATTAATAATATTTTAAATTGATGACCAATCAGTTTCAAGAAAAATGTTTTTCAAAAATTATATTTTTAGACTCTTTCTAAACTTGATCTTATTCCTTCAAGAATAGAATAAGAATAAATTATCAATAACTTGACTGGTTTAGAATATTTATAAAATTAATAAAGATAAACAATTTGACATCAAAGAAACCACTATACAAAGATATTTACATAATTATTTAGTATATTATTTACATGATTATTTAGTGTATTATTTTTTGATTTAATGAAATTATGTTTTATTAGCCTTTCAGTTATATTATGTTCTGAACATTTTAATAAAGATACATTTTATAAAAGCCTTTAGCAGCAACTTTCGAAGTAATCTCCAGTAAAATGTACAAAGATAAGGTAAGATACTGACCCAACTCTGAAACCATATAGCGTTTCCTCTCCATAAACAAATTATATGAGAAGATATTGAATATTTTAAATAAGAATAAGCTAAGGGACATACTATATAATTATGTTATTCCTGTTCAAATTAGGTGTGTTATTAACAAATAAAAATGGATCAACTGGACTTTATAATATATTGCTACAGCTATATCACTGAATAGTGAGCTAAAACATGTATAGATATTTGTGCAACAAACAGAACATTTTATGTAATGTGTTCCATTGTTTTTATTTTTTCTTTGCCTCCATTACTGTTTCCAGCCTGTGGCCTAGGTAAGTTCTTTATTCAAGCCATATATTTTCTGCTACCAGCTTGCTAGGCCTGTCGTAGCTTCATTTGCCTTATAATCTAACTTAAGAGTGGGACAGGCACAGCATCCATTCCCCGGCCGTTAATTCACAAAAAATATTTTTTCTACCATGCTGAGAATCAAACCCAGGACCCTTAGCTCAGTAGATAGACACGTTACCAAATGATCTAAGGTGTTGGATTTTTCACATTATTGACAGCCCAAAATAAATATTTATCTGATTTTGAGATTTTCCTTTGATGAAATGAATATTAACAACCAAACTTGTTTGGAGAGGAAAAGAGAGAAAATTCTCAACACTTTTGACTATGTCCAGGTGGTTATAGCTAGGGGTCGGCTAAGTTATGGTAAACCGCATGTATATTACAAATTTGATAAACCTTTTGAGTCAAAATTTTGCACGAAGTTGCTACATCACCAAAAAATTGTGGGTATAAAGTAGTTGAGCAAATTAGTTATATAGGAGAAGAAAATAAAGGTTTGTGGAAAAAGTTAGTTATGATGTCGTCTGAAAAAATATTTTTGGTTTTCATTGACACACACAAGCTAGAAAGCATTTTGTGGTCAAAGGATGTGTTCTAACAAATTGAAGTATTGTTTAAAAATGTTATATGTAGCAACTCCTGGATAATTCTAGGGAACTAAATATTTCACCATCATTCACCCTAAAGAATTTGGATGTAAAAGGACCAAAACATTTGGATGTAAATAGACCTAAACATCAAAAAGTAAAACCTATGACCCAGTGTCTTTCCAATTATATTGTCAATGCACTATTTTATGGCTACAATTCTAACAAAATTATAGGAGATGTTTATCAACTGCATAATATAAAGTATAAGGCCAAGGATAAGTTATCAAGTAGGAGAGCTTTTGAGGGATTATAGAAATTCATAGGCGTATAATCTGAACAGGTTGTAAGATGCAGTGCTAAAAAAGAATAAAGGGAAAAAAAATAGAAATATGTACAACACATTCACCATTAAATTAGATGGTTTTAACTGGAAGTTCCATGACATTATTTTTTGAACAAATTTAGTAACATAAATAAAAATATGGTTATAAATGCTCACCACAAACTTATTATAAGGTGTTTTTTCTTACAACACGTCCATTCCTTTTGTCAGTGAGCTTAAAACCACCAATGCCTCTGCCACCACAAATACAGTGATAAAAATATACATCTTAGATGATCAAATTTATTTAAAAGATAGTGTTTAAGGAGATTTATCAACCAAAAGGTAGTTTAGTTCTATACTCAGTGCCGTAACTAGAAAAGAAAATTGCTACAGGTGTACAGGCACAGGGCCAAGATCGAAGGTGGCACTGAAATGGAACTGATAGAAAAAAGTCAAATATAATTTTATTTTTTCATTTTAAATTTCACCTTTGCACTCTGCTGTGTGGTTCAGATGTTGATGACTCGAGTGAGTCGAGTGGTCCCAGGAAGCTCATTGTGTTATTTAATGGTTTGGCAATTGGTCATTGCATCACTTGGTCCTTGGGCGTCCTCGAAACACTCTGTTCACCAACATCTGAATGATTAAATTGTAGGACTATTCAACGAGTCTTTAGAATCTATGAGCATTGTTGATTTACAAAAATTGGCTGCAGATCTCGCTTTAAGAATAACAAAGATTTAAGTATGTACAAGCTCACTTGTGAAATACAAAACTTTATGTTTGAAGCTTCAACACTAATAAAAAAAACAATAAAACTGCAACTCTCCTTTATATTCTACACTCCCTTCATGACTTTGGATCAATTGAGTCATACTCGAATGTTGCTCTTCGATAATTTCTTACTCTTCCAGTTATACTGCTTCATGTGAGAGAAGTTTTAGCATGTCAAAATTAATTAAGACTTATTTAAGATTGAATCGGACAAGAACCATTATCTAATCTTTCCATAATTTAGATTGAATATATATTGTTAAAGATATTAATTATGATGATGTAATCAATACATTTTCTGAAATGAAAGCCAGAAAAGTTCAATTAAAATAATCATTTTCATTTATAAATACATGTAAGTGATCTTGTATATTTCTTATGTACACAAAAATTATTTTTTTAAAATTGTTATTTCATACTCGTTTAGCTCTCTCTTTTTTTTAAATAGCACCTTACACCAGCACATGAAAAATTAGTTACTTATAGTATACAAGCATTTCATTGACCTAAGATGGAGAGTATGTTTAGCAAGGTTCACTGCTTTCTATCATCAAAGTAGTGTATGATGCTCTTGGACCTTTCATTAAATTCACATGGCACAGCTTAGTTAACCAATACACAGTTTCAAAATATGTATCAATTAAATTATATTTCATTTAAATATATTCAAATAGATAATTTTAGGAATAAGTTATGCAGTTTAGTTAAAAGTTTGAATGCTAAAAACATCAATCAAAATCTGACCTCTTCAGCATCAACTTGATGTTTCCTCTTTGTCATCTGTACAACCAAAGATTCTCCACTGCTTGTAGACGGTGTGTTTTGGGCTTCTGAAAGTAAAACAATCATTTCATAAATGATGGCTAGGTACACCTGAATTACTGTAATGTAAACTAGTGAAAAGCAAAAATTTGGACGACACATATCAATAATATCAATAATATCAATAACAAAATAATAATAATAATAATAATAATAATAATAATAATAATAATAATAATAATAATAAAAATAACAACAATAACAACAATAATAATAATAATAATAATAATAATAATAATGATAATGATAACAATAATGCCTTTATTTGGGCAGAGTTAAGGCCATTTTATTAGTAAGTAAAACCACAGATTGCAGTAGCTAAATATTATGATTTAATTAATTGTTTCCAGCACAATCTCAACTTGCATATTATGATGTTTTTGAGGGGTTTTTTCACATTCCTAATTACCAGTAATTTTCACTGTACATCACAAATATTAGAGTACTCCTTAAATAATTAGTTGGCCTACCAAAGTGTTTACTCGAAGACTATCCTGGCAAAGTTCTAAGACTAGAAATAATAATCACAATAATATTAATAGCTATTTCAATTTCAATTTCCTATATTATAATGCTGGCCAACAGTTGTAAGCACTGAAAGGTACACAAGTATCATACAAATATATATATATATATATTTACACAAGAAAATAAGATAAACAAAAATGGATAAATAATGTTATATACTGATGAATAGTTACAAAAAAATAGTAATGAATAATGATAAGAATAAAAAATAGCTATAATAACAAATAACTAAAGAGTGGTTAAAAGCAGTAACAATATGCAAAAAATAAATCAGAATATTGTAAATTTAAATATTACAGGCAGAACCTCTACATGAAAAATTATTGATAAGAGATTTCCTTAAATAACTCTCTGAGTTTAGCTTTTCTTTTATGAAAGAAGTCGAATTCGACAAATCTAGAATTGGCGCTATGGATACAATGACCTATAGGGCTTACCTTATAAGAGCTATTGAGAAAAAATAATTTTGGATTACAAGAAGCCCGAGAAGGGATATGAACACCTACATGATCAAGGACAAATTTGCAAGAAATTTTGCTATTGAAAATATTAAAAACAAAAAGGGCATCACAATAAAGTCTACGCAAGAAGAGAGTTTGGAGCCCTAAGAGGTTTCGAATTCTGTCATAATCATAATAAATCTGGTTACTAAAGAATTTATCATAGCACGCAGCGACAAATTTTCTTTGAACGTTTTCCAACCTAAGAGAGTCGGTTAAGGTAATGGAATTCCAAGCAGCAGTAGCATATTCTAACTTAGATCTAACCAGGGCATAGTACAGACATAAAAAAAGTCAACTTTCTTAAATGCTTATGTAATAAATTTAATAAGTCCAAGTAATTTCAATGAATGGGAAATTACACGGTCAACATGATAGTGGAAAAAAAGTTTGTTATTCAGGGGAACACCAATATCATTAATATAAAGGGTATGAACTATGTTTTCATTGCCCAATTTATAAGTAAAAAAGAAAGGATTAGTTTTCCTAGTAAAATATAAAGATTTGGTCTTAGATTTATTAATAGATATTCCATTTTCAAAAGACCATTGTAGAATACCATTTACATCATTTTGTAACTCTATAAAAACTGCAATAGATTTGATAATTTTAAATAATTTTACATCATCAGAAAAGAGTAAATAACTAGATGAGTTCAAATATTTACCAATGTCATCAACCAACACATTAAAGAGAAGAGGACATTAATTAGAACCCTGTGGTATGCCACAGGGGGCTAAAAATGTATTTGACGTGTGTGAATCAATTTTAATAGTGAATAATCTTTCATGCAAATAAATGCTGAACCAATTTATATATGAGTGAGAAAGGCCAAAATTACCAAACTTAGAGAGAATAATACTATGCTGACATAAGTCAAATGCCTTACTTTGGTCAAAATAAATAGCATCAACCTGACCTTGGGCAGAAACTTGAGGGGCAACATTCCCAAGAAATTCTACTAAATTAGTGACAGTAGATTTATTATTTATAAAGCCATGTTGATTTTCTGAAAGTTTATTTTTAAGGTGGTGGAAAGTATGCTCATGTATGATTTTCTCGAATACTTTGGAGAAAATGTCTAAGAGAGAAATTGGTCTATAATTATAAGCATTTGTTTTTACCCCTTTTTTATAAATAGGTATGACAACAGATTGTTTCCATGTAAGAGGAAAAGTTTCATTTGAAAGGCTAGTGTTAAAGATATAGGCTAACAAAGGGCTGAAAATGCTGGCACAGCCTTTAACAATAAAACTTGGAATTCCATCTGTCCCGGAACATCTAGAAGAACTAAACTTTTTTATAGCATTAGCAACATTCAAGGGTGTAATGTGACATGGATACAAGGGTGTAATGTGACATGGATACAAGGGTGCACTAGTTTCAATGACGAGGCAGGGTAAGACAGGAAAGGCTGAATTATAAACAGAATAAAAGTAGGTCCCAAAATCGTTAGCAATTAATACAGGATCCGCTATAATCTTGCCATTAATTTCTAGGTTAGACAGGGACACTTTATTCACATGATTATTTTTAACAAATTTCCAAAATTCCTTGGGTTTGCATTTAATACTATTTTCTATTGAGTTCATCCAATTGGCTCTGTCTATAATCAAAGTAGTTTTAACTAATTCATAAAAGTGAGAAAAATGTGAATGGAATACACCATTATTTGTTAGTTTAAACTTTTTGAAAAAATTGTGTTTTTCCTAATATAGTATTTAATAGTAGAAGAAAACCAATTCAGATATTTGGATGAATTAAGAATGGTACTTTTAGGAATATGCGTGTTAAGGAGACTCACTGAAACTTATTGAGTGAGGTTGGCGAGACTGGTGATTACAGGCGAGAGAGAGGACAGTCAGTGCATGATGTGGCGGCGTGTGGACGTGAATAAGGCGTGTGCGAGTGAAGGTCATGAAAAGGGGTTGTGTTCGTACATTTGCGCAGCACAAGTTATGTTGGACCACCAAGTGTGCAATAACTAGACCATGTGTGGTACAACAAATCAGAAGTGGGATGAACACAAAAAAAAATCAATTTCTTTGTTAAACGCGTAACCGGTATCCCTTGTGCTTAATGGCGTAAAACACCTGACGCGTTATCTAAGTTTGTGATAAACAATCGTAAATTTCATTAAAGTATATGTCTTGAATTTAAATAGTAATATTAACGGGTTGCAATTGCCAAAATAATAATAATAATAATAATAATAATAATAAACAAATTGTCATGGATGACGAGTGATAAAATAAGACTTGAAAATGTGGGTACGCCGTGGTCGCCATCTTGCTAGCGTGGAAAACATTTAAATAATTTATATATATGTATCTTGAGTTACGAGTGTTTGAAAATGAACAAATTGTGATTTAACTTACAATAGCCCTTCAAAAATCAAATTAAAAAATGCCACAGCAAGACCAAAATGATTTGGAGGAAGGAGTTATAAGCCATGAGGAGGTAGTGGCAGAACATCAGACGGACTTGGTTATGTCGATGCAGGATGTTCTGAACCTAATTTTGGAAAGTAACAGCAAACACCAGAACCAACTTATAATATAATGCCTGACTTAGCGAAAACCATCCCCTATTTTGATGGCGAGTCATCAGGAATGAATGCGTCTGAGTGGCTACAAATAATCAACACCACGGCAGAACTCCATAAATGGCAGAATCCATTCAAGTTAGAGTCTGCTAGGACTCACCTCATAGGTGCAGCTCAACATTGGTATCGATCCCGTCTATCAGAAATAGTCAGTTGGGACCAATTCGAACGTCAATTTCGACGGACCTTTGTGGGAACTTTAAACCTTCCAGAAAAATTTGATCAAATGATCATGATCATCAAGTGTGCAAGACAAAAATGAAAACACGCATTTTTATTTTCACGATAAAGTGTGGCTATGTAAGACCCTGGGGTTAAAGCTCACAGATACTAAGAAACAACTTGCAATTGGCCTGTGGTCACGTGAATTAAGTACTCTCGTCATGAGCAAACACCATGAGGACCTGGATGACCTCCTTCATGACATAAGGGATTTCGAAGAAGTGAATGCACAGCGATCAAAACGTGTTACAGATCGTCCTGGGAAACAGGTTTCGTGGAGATCAAATGAGCAACCTAGGCTTGGCCTACAAACCGGAATTGACATGACCAGCTCAGAGGCCGACCATCTAGAAGTAAAATAAAGCATGAGCGGCCAGATTCAGTGTATTATAAAAATGAAAAACGGGAGCCACATTGTTTTAATTGTCAAAAATATGGACATATTTCTCGAGACTGCTCGGAGACAAGAGGACCTATAAAATGTTTAGCTTGTGGCCAAGAGGGCCATACCAGGCGTTTCTGTACTAATCGAAACAGGCAAGTGGAAGAACATATTCAAATCACTAGCACCAAGAAGAACATAACTGCAGATTTGGAGAAATACCTGAAAGAAGTTTAGATAGGACCTGTATCATTTATGTCGTTGATAGACACAGGCAGTTCATGTTGCACAATACAAGCCACAGCAGCCATCAAGTCTGGATTTCCAATTCAACCTTGTAAAAAGAGTTTACATGGGTTTGGGAACACAGAAAATGTGATCACTTCATTGGGTAGAATAGTTTCGGATATATCTATGGATAGTGCAGTAGGAGGTGATGTGGAGATGCTGGTTGTCCCAGACAATGCACAAAGTATTGAGGTCATTATCGGAAGGACTTGGACAGAACTGCCAAGTGTGGCATATGTTAGGTTAGGAGAACATTTAGTTGTCGGAAATGCCGACGAAGATCCCTTCAAGAAATTAAATCTACCAATATTGACAAAGGATAAACCAATTAAACTGCGGACATTATCAGCCAACAAATTGCAAGGGAATTGCATTAATTTTGTTCAAGTCATGTCAAATGTACCTCAAGACGGTCAGCTAATGTTTGTTGGCGCTGTTTATAAGCCAGAGGAGAACGGGGAGTTCTCCATACAAATCATAAATACAAGTACTGAAGAGAGGTACATGAAGAAAAATATCAGTGTGGGTCGTGGTGAATTAGTGAACATAGTGGATGTTGACCTATATAGGCCTACACAACATATCAATGACAATGGCTCAACGCGTAAGATTATCGGGAGAGAAGACCTCCTTATTGATGATTGTGCTAACGAACAAGACATAATTTCATTAGTGAATTTGGTGAATGAGTTTAGTGATTGTTTTGCTTCCAACCTGTCAGAGTTAGGATGCACTGACTTGACCAAAATGAACATAGTTGAGGCCCCTGGCAGCAAACCGGTTGCATGCAAACCGTATCAAACGAACATACAAGAAAAGGAAGCTATAAGAGAAATAGTCAAGGAATGGAAGGATCACGGCATTGTGACTGAGACTAAGTCGCCATATGCGAGTCCGGTGCTACTGGTAAGAAAGAAAACCGGAGAAAATAGACTGGTTGTTGATTATCGACGGCTAAACCAACAAACCATAATGGATAGATATCCATTACCCCACATTGACGACCAAACTTTCTGGTAGCAAGGTCTTCACAGTACTTGACATAGCCCACGGATATTTACAAATTCCTTTGACTGAGGAGGTGAAGGAGAAGACTGCATTCGTTACACCAGAGGAAACAGGTCAATTTGAAAGAATGGTATTTGGCTTGACTAAAGGACCAGCTGAGTTCCAGCGTGTGATGAACCGTGCATTAGGTGGATTACGAAATACAATAGCGATGTGCTACTTGGACAACATCCTAATCCCTGCAAAACATTGGCCAGAAATACTAAATAGATTAAGACTGGTCTTCGAAGCCTTGAGACGGGCTCACCTTACATGCAAGCTAAGTAAATGCGAGTTTGGGAAGAAGACCATTGAGTACTTGGGGTTTGTGATTAGAGAAAGCACCATACAACCCGGGGCACGTAAGTTATTGGCAATCAGCGAGTTTCCCAAGCCCAATTCTGTCCATGAGGTAAGAAGGTTTCTAGGGCTCACTGGATTCTTCAGACGGTTCACACCTCGCTATGCCCAAAGAGCTGAACCACTCAGTCGCTTATTAAGACTTTCAGTATATGTGGGACGAAGAGCAGAATAAGGCATTTGAAGACCTCAAGACTACTCTCATCCAGGAGCCTGTGCTTAAACTTTATGATCCTAATGCAGTCACTGAACTACACACAGATGCAAGTGCTCAGGGGTTGGCTGGAATGCTCCTACAAGAAGGTGTAGATGCTTGTATACACTTAACATACTGTGTGAGCAAGAACACTAGAGATGTGGAAGCTAATTACCACTCGAGCAAACTTGAATTAATGGCTATAGTGTGGTCCATGGACCGCTTGAGACAATTCTTGCTAGGCATTAAATTTACAGTGGTGACTGATTGTCAAGCATTAGTTTACATGAATGGAAAGCGAACGACCAACCCACAGATTGCTAGGTGGTACAATTTTATACAGGAATATGACTTTGAGGTAAAACATAGGCCAGCTGAGAAGATAGCCCACGTGGATGCCATGAGCCGTGCACCAGTGAGCTGTGAACAAGATACTATGGCAGAAGTGATTAGTGATAGGTGTGAGGTGTTTTTAACCCTATCTGTTGAGGATCAAGTACTAACAATGCAATATAGTGATCCAGAACTAAGGGATATTATACGCATACTTAAATTGCCCCAACAACACAGAAATAAAGCTGAGCATAACAAGGTAGTTGATTTGGAACTTGTAAATGGGAAAGTGTGCAAAATTGAGAAACATAATCAGCAGACATCCAAACTTTTTGTTATCCCTAAAGTGATGAGAAAAAGTCTTACTGTTAAATTTCATGACTTGTGCACATCGATCATTTAGGACCTTTTCCACGAAGCTCAAAGGGTAATTGTGAACTACTTGTAATCGTGGATAACCTAGCAAAATCTGTGCATCTCTATGCAGTGCGTGATACATCCACCAAAAGTGTAGTGAAGTGCCTTGACCTTTTTTTTGATGAGCGTGGTCTACCTGAGAAAATAATCAGTGACCGAGGAACGTGTTTCACTTCACATGTATTTGAAGAATTTTGTGTTTCACATGGAATATATCATGTACTAAACTCTGCCAGACACCCCCAAGCCAATGGGCAGGTAGAACGAGTGAACCGAACCTTGACACCAATGATATCAGTGTCATTCCAGCGAGCAGACTTAAAGGACTGGGATAAGAATTTGAAGAAGATTCAACGTGACCTCAACACTGCTATCAACAAGACGACGGGGATATCACCCTTTGAGGCACTTCACGGGTATCGACCTCGGCACCACGATGCGGCACTTAGGAGTCTCACCGACGTACCTGGAAACAGCACGTACCAACCGTCCGCAGAAATGCAGGAAACAGTACGCAACAAAATCATGGCAGAACAGCTCCACCAGAAGGCATATTTTGATAAGAGAAGGTATACTCATCCAAGTTTTGACATTGGAGAAGTGGTGATGATGCGACATTCACCAGTGTATACTGGCGAACCAACAAAGGGGCAGTCAAAGTACAGAGGTCCTCTTGTGGTGTTGAAAGTGTTCCCAGATGGCAACACTTATCGAGTTAGTCAATCGACAGGAGATGTTAAACAGAAGCACTATGCCACCACTGCTCACGTTTCTCAACTCAAGTCATGGGGTAACAAGGACAAGATTGATGATGGTGAACCTGTGAGTGATGAGTCAGAAGTTGATAGGGCAATTGGAGCGGAGCTGAAGACAACCAAACCTGATAGCAGTCCTGTGACATCTTCAGACAGTTCTGATGTTGATGAAACTGGAAGAGACCATGACAACCCAAGGACTCGACCTATTTGAGAAAGGCGTCGGCCCAAGTACCTAAAGGATTTTGTCACCGGAGTGTTGTGATTAGTATGACATTGTGTGCCAATGTCTATACATTGTATATATCATCATCTAGTAATAAGATAGTTTAAGGATTAATTGACAGCGTATTTGTAAATTATATGTGTGAACAAACTTCATCGAGGACGATGAGTGCTACAGGATGGCCGAGTGTTAGAGACTCACTGAAACGTATTGCGTGAGGTTGGCGAGACTGGTGATTACAGGTGAGAGAGAGGACAGTCAGTGCGTGATATGGCGGCGTGTGGACGTGAATAAGGCGTGTGCGAGTGAAGGTCATGAAAAGGGGTTGTGTTCGTACATGTGCGCAGCACAAGTTATGTTGGATCACCAAGTGTGCAATAACTAGACCATGTGTGGTACAACATGCATTTTGATTTTCCTTTGAACTAAATTGGTAAAATTATCTACAGCCAAATTAACATTCATAGTTGAATAAACACAAGAGCAATTAGCAGTGGCCAGGTCATTGTAAAGATTAAGGTAATCACCACATGCATAGTCAATATGTGGGGTGGGGGTGTCATTAATTTTAGTAGCAATAGTTACATCAAATGAAATCAATAAGGATGGATGAGCTAAATCAATATTCACTAGTGATTGAGAGCTATGAGTTAATAAGGGGTGGTGAAAATTAGCAAAAACAAGGTCAAGGAGGTTAGTGTCATTATCAGCTTCATTAAGTTGTTCTAACCCTATTATGTTAGCTAAAGCAAGAAGTTGAGTAACTTTTAATTCAATGTAGAAATGCAAAATGCTTTGAGCATGATGATATTTCCAATCAATTTTGGGGCAGTTAAAATCACCTAATAGTATTATTCAATAGGGATAGTTAGCCAAAGCACTTTCAAGAAATGTAAAGTAATTATTAAATGCTTTGACTGTTATTTGTTATATGTTCCCAATTAACAGTTTTTGGCAATCCAATGTTGGAATCTCAATCCAGACACATTCCATATTATTCTCTAGGTCAGTTCTCCTGGCCACACCAGAAATAGAATCATTGACAGAAATGTAGCAGTAGCTTCATCATATAGCCTATCGGCTCTATAAACTTTATAGTTAGGGGGAAAGTAATTTTCATTAACAAACTCACTAGAGAGCCAAGTTTCAACTAAACAAATAATAGAGAATTCATTCAAACAAACATTTGTAAATAATTCCCTTGCTTTGGTTCGTAGAACCCGAACATTTTGATAATATAATAAAATATCACTATTATTCACTGGGAGCTGGGTTGGGAGGTATCCTCCTGACCTCCATTGATGGTCATGGGTGGGGTTCGAATTGAATCCTCTTGAGAGCCCAGGTCAGATGCAACAGCAGCGTTTACAGGGGCAGACACACAGGGGGACTCCTCACAGATTATCTGCTCTGGCAGCAACTTCCCATAGTAAGGTGCAATGAGACAGCCAGATGGCCAAATATCACCATTGTTTATAAAGGGAAAATCATCTTCTTTGACAGAAATATGGAAGGAGGAATATGAGTCAAATTTAGTTTTCAATTTTGAGCAGACAAGGTAATCAAGATTGAGTTCATTAGTCAGATACGAGTGAATGGCCAGGGAAGATACTTCAGGAGAAAAATGAATAACGAAGAGAGATTTTTTTTTTAACTTTGTTCGCTGTTTGTAGGTCTGTGGCTGTCTTATTACCAGTCAGCAACTTTCTGACACGCGAGCACTGAACCCGCGGATCCTCGTGCGCATTGGAATTCGCTGAATTGTTTTTACAATGCAACACAACCGTAAAACCATCATCAGCGCCTGCTGACGCAGACTATGACCCAACTGGTGAGTGCACCACAGACTTAGAGTCAACAACAGAGCTTTTTTATTAGAATTTAAAGCTTGGCTGAATGTTAATTTGGGTGAATACAGTGAATTAGATTAGTGAGATGTAGAAGGGGAAGATTCAATTGGAATAGAAGATTGCGAAGATAAGGATCATTGAGTTTTGACTGAAACCAAGCAAACTGGGGACCTGGAAGCTAAGAGCTCCGAAATTTGGGACTTAAGCACAGTGTTATTGCTGCTCAGATCTTTTATCTGAGTAAACAGATCGTAGACCATGCTAATCAGGGAATTTAACAGCTGTATCTAACTGCTTCCCGATCAGCTGATGGAGCTTTGAATAGCTCCTCAAAAGACTTCTTTACCTGAGGTGGCTTCTGCGGCCACTCTGGGAGAATGGGTACAGAAGTAGATTTTGTAAGGGTGTAGTCCCCAAATAAAGCTTTAGCCTTTTTAATAATTGAGTCACACTTGAAAGTAGATACCCCACTTTTCATTGAAAAAAACTCATATTCTGCCTCATTAATTTTGAGGCAGTCAAGATGAAACCTTGCTTTACAAGGGCCAGAACACCAAAAGGCAAATGAATCTTTGTTGGCCATGCAGGGGAGCATTTAGCACAAATGTCCTTACTGCCCGGCATATTGAATTAAATCTCACCTCACCAGGCCTAAGGATAGGCAAACTCACACAGAAAACAACACCCAGCACACGGAATGAGATCACTTGTGGAGCTCAATAAAAACACGTCCACTCATTGCAAGTGACAACTGAATAATAATAATAATAATAATAATAATAATAAAGTTCTGTTTCTTACAGGTCTGTTGCCTTGTCCAAATTGGGTCCTCCAGCATGTCCTATCAGCAGTTTCATTTTTTAAATCAAGACACTTTATCTTCATTTATTGTTTGAGATCATCAACCATTTGCATTCATTGCCTTCCTGGTTATATATTCTCCGTTTCTCTTTGCCTTCTATGACATTACTCAATAAGCCATTTTTTGCCATAATAAACCCATCTAGTTGGTCTTTCTTCGTAGAATTACCTATAATATTGTTTTCTTTCCACTAACCCTTCTTAGAACTTAATTAGTCCCCCAATATGTCCACTATATTATCTCTATTCTCCTTAAAGATATATTTAAGCTTTCCAAATATTTTTCTCCTTTTACCTCATTGTCCATGTCTCAGCCCCATAAAAAGCAATGCTCCATTGTTCAGTTTGCTAAGTTAGTAGCATCTTCTTAATGTTAAAAGCATCTTTGGCCATTGCTATTTTGGAATTTATCTCCAGTGCATAATGCACATCTTTTGCAATTAACTTCCTAAATATTTTCAATGTTTCACATTCTTTAGTCACTGATTTACCACAACAATGTTGAGTGATTCTTATCTCCAGGATATCTCTTCATTACATTTGACTTATCAATGTTAATTTCGATTAAATGTTATCATTATGTTTAAATTGTTTTTTTCATTATAGTTTGAAGGTCTTCTTTTTCCTTTGATAGTACTACCAAGTATTCTGCATATTTTACTGTACTTATCACACGCTTAAATATTTTGAGTTCTCCAGACCTTTCCGAAGTTTTCTTAGCAAGACAATCTCTATAAAGGATTAAAAGAATTGGCCATATGCAGCATCCACTCCTTACACCTCTATCTCCACGCTGGTGTTGTCCCCTATATCCACTCTTACCTTTACTCTTTTCATGTACAAGTTTACTTTTAATCTTTTCAGTCGATTCCTATTTCCTTGGTAATTTTCACCAGTTTCTTTCAGTTCACCCAGTCGAATACATTTTTCAAGTTGATGAAACAAACACATACTTCTAACTTAATATTTAGGATTTTTTTATTATATTATGCTTAGATCTCAAATGGCATCTATGGTTCCTTTTCCCTTCCTGAAAACAAATTGGTTTTCTTTTCATGCATCCTCTATCTTATTTTCTAGCCAATCATAACCAATCAGTAGGTATTCTAAACACTATCTTTGCCAAGAGTGATATCACACTGATGGTCATGTAGTAACTACATTTATTGGCTTTCATTTTCTTATATAGTGAAATTATTTTGACTTCTAGAAAATCTTTGGGCCAAGGGTTCCCAAAAATTTTGAGACCATACCGCCCTTCACAAGTCTAATTTTACGTGTGACGTTCCTGTACCCAATTTTTTTTTAATTGCCCAAATTTGATTTGGTGGCATTTTTTTTAAGAAAATTTAATTTACATTACTAGCTTATAGTCTTATAAATGTGAAAATACTAAATCCGAACAAAATTACATAAGTGAATAAAAAAGAATTAGAGTAGACATGTTTTTTCTTGTATGATTTATTCCATTCTTTAAAATATGTAAAAGTACACATATTAAAAATGTGCATGTTGCATTTCACTATACATTCTAAGATTTAGTCTTTCCTTATAGCTCCTGCGCCCCAGGGCGTAGCGGCACACAGTTTGGGAAGCCCTACTTTAGGCTATTCTCTTGTGTTCAGGAGTTACATGGGCCAGGTCTCACCAACTTTTTTCCAACTTTTTTTTTACATAAAATATATTTTTTCTTTCTTTTATTATATAAAATATTTTGGAAAAAACACGAATATGAAGTGGAGCACCATTTTCTACATGCAGTGATTTATTGAGTTCATTATACAGTATTCCAGTCAAAATTATTCATTCCTCGAGCCAAAGGTCCTGCGAGGACTGTACCAGCCATCTAGTGACAGACTATAGAAGCTGCCATGGGCCAGCTTTGATAGGTCCTTTAGGAGAAGCAACACCCAGTATAATATGTATCTCAAGGTCAATCCCCCTACCATTCTGTTGCGAGCTTTACATTATCAAATGGGACAGCCTGAGCGGACCTGCTATATGATAAAGGTGGTCTATATTTTGTTTTTGCGTTTATGTGTGTATGTTTTAGTATGTGTAGCACATCAGCCAAATGACTTTACATTTATGCAGGTGTATGGGAAGAAAAAAATAACTTTTTCTAATGCTTGGTTTGGTATTTTGGTAAACAATTGTGGTTAACTGTGAGTGAAGAAAAACAGAGCTTATTTTGTTTTTATTGTTTATTATTAGGTGGTGAGGTGTTGTGGACCACATCTTAAAACATTTAAGTAAAGGAATTAAAAAATATAAGGAATGTGCTATTCATTTGGAAAATGCATGGAGTTTAAAGCGTTTGAAACAGTAAATATTCCATCACAGATTCTGCAGTCAGAATTTCAGTCCAAAAACACAATGAACAAGTGTCAAAAAAATAGGCATATTTAAGCCAGTTTAATAGTATGCTTAAAATAGTGTGGTAGGTAATCATGAACTGGCATTAAGAGACAGACGCACCAATTTTTTGCACAAGTAATGTCATCACTTGGTAGGTTTAGTTCAATATCTGTATTATTTTATTCTTTATGATTGTAGGTTTGTTTAATGGTTTTGTAATTCTAGTGATTTTAAAAAATCAGGAGAACTTGAATCAATTTAATCTAATTTAATTTGTTAGCATGTGGTGGGAAAAAAATTGTTACCAGTAACAGTAAGCTTTGAGCTGGCCCCACCAAAAAGAAAGATCATGCATGCTCTGCCACTGCTTGTGTTGTATATTTTGTTTATGAATCGAATAAGCACCTTAGTTCAGTTTTAACCTAGCTCCTTCAGTAAATTTGTTGGTGTTCATTATCACATGTAGCCTTTCTTCTTGTCATATATTTTATATACTTTTATAATTCACTCATCAGTACATTAGTCCAGGGGTTCTCAACCGGGGGAAGGGGGGGAGTTCTAGGGTGGGGGGGGAGTTAAGACCACACACTAAAACTGTTTAAAAACATTTTTTCTTCAAACTACAATATTTCAGACTTTAAATAAACAATTTGTTTGGTTTGATGCACTAGACTTGCTGAATGGTAATTTTAATTTAATTGTCAAGCTCCACAGTAAATATAATCTAAGTAATATGTATTTATGTACTAATATATATAAAAAAAAGTGTTTTCAATAGTATATGTATATTATTCAGAATGCAACTTTTGAGTTAGGCAATCTTGGAAAAAAAGGGGGAGGGGGAATGACATTCTGACATGTGGTGAAAAGGGTGCATGTCACTAAAAAGGTTGAGAACCACTGCATTAGTCACTTTTTAATCCTTCTACATTTCCTCTTTTAGTTATATTTCCATTTCTTCTGGTCTATTGGCCTATTCATATAATTATTCTATGCATTTCTCTCTTACTGCTATTACCGCTTTCTGATTTTTCACTAGTTTTCCTGTTAAATGTGTGTGAATTCCTTTGATTTCCTATTACTAAAATAATTTCAAACCATCAACCAGTGATAAAATAAAGTGAACAACAATAAGAGCTTTTAAAAAACTTTCTGTGAGCTTGATTCCTCATTCATTATAAACCAAAATTAAAATATTAGCATTAGCATTTTATTAGTGATCATCATTCTTAAAAGGTTTGAGGATCTTTGCTCTAGTGCATTATCAAACCTCTTCTGCTTTGGAACATATTATACTCTATGTGAGCCAAGTTCAAAGGTGGCCAAACAGTCGATCGCATCTACCGATTGACCTCGGCCACTAGTCTAGTCAATCGATTAAAAAAGATTCAGGGAAATAAAATAAAAGACAGGGTTTGCAGATTTTTCTCAAATCAACATTAGAAATTAGAAATATCTTAGTTGCCTGGCTGATGACCAGTTACAATCCTAAACTTAAAAATCAATTAGTGTTTAATGAGAAAATACCTTTTCCAGAGAAATTACATTTTTTATGTGTTTTGATTAAAAACTCAGTTCAGTGTGTGAAAGGACTTTAGTTTTTATATGAAATATAATTTTACTTTTAAAACACAAAATAAGTTTTTTTTTACCAACCAACCAAACAATATAAGCCTATGGTTCCGTAGTAGATCACAAAGGATTTTGAGTAGATTACATAGATCAAAAAGTCTGGCCACTCCTTGCCAAGTTGATAGGTGGCACCTAACTTCCGCCTCTGGTTAGAAACGTCAGGAGCATATGAGTTCAAAGGTTTTACTAAAGTTACAAAAAAATGTATTCAATTACTCATAAATTAATATACAACGTGTATCTAAAACATTGCTTCAAACTTTGGCAGGCTATTCCTTGGGTGAAAATAGAATAATTTATATCATCAACCTAGGGTCCATCTTAAATAATAAGGGTGGTATACACCCCTAAAGATAGAGCTAAAAACGACTGTTGTGTGAAATATTATGAAAACTGCTTAGGGTATTACAACGAGTATTTGTATACTACTTATTGAAACCTTGATCATTAATAAATTAATGTGCTGTTACCGTTACCCACCCCCATCGTGTAAAAAAGGGGGATTATAATACTTTTTTCTGCAATAAAATAAGTCAGAGTAAGTATTGCCAATTTTGACTTAAGATTACAAAACATGGAGTAAAAATTAACAAAAAAGGTGTCTTGAAGAAACTGTCTAGCTTTCCCCATTTTCGAGATAATCATGCATGTTTGATTTCAAAGACAAGTGTTAATTCCTGCCAGGTAGGGAGCCAGTATAGCTGTGTTGCTAGCTGTGTTAGATACATTTATCTCTGAGCTCAAACTTTTTGTTAATTTTTACTCCATGTTTTGTAATCTTAAGTCAAAATTGGCAATACTTACTCTTACACATTTTATTGCCGAAAAAAGTCTTACAACCCCTCCCCTTTTTACATAATGGGGGTGGGTAACGGTAACAGCACATTTAATTTATTAATGATCAAGGTTTCAATAAGTAGTATACAAATATTCATTGTAATACCCTAAGCAGTTTTCATAATATTTCACACAACAGTCGTTTTTAGCTCTATCTTTAGAGGTGTCAGACTACCCTTATTATTCAAGATGAACCCTAGGTTGCTGATGTGAATTATTCTATTTTCACCCAAGAAATAGCCTGCCAAAGTTTGATGCAATGTTTTAGATACACGTTGTATACCATATATGTTTTCAGCTGCTACACATATATATTTCAAAGGACTACTTTTGCAAATTATGGTAATTTTAGTTTTTCTAAAATGTAACAGTTATTTTTAAGTAGTGTACTTCTCTTCATTACATGGTGATTTAATAGCTTTTATCCCCAATGTATATTACTGCCTATCTGGACTATACACATTTTAACTAAGCTAACAGGGTAGAGATGAAGAAGATATAATTTGGTCGTTTTGTGTTTTATCAAAATGTCTTAATACCCATTTGGGTTATTTGCTTGTATAAATTACACTAATTGAATCCAAATGAGAAAGGTAATTTAAAAGAAATTTGACTGCATTTTTGAAAGGGGTGGGAAACCATTTAAGAAAAAACACCCTTAGTTTACCCAGCATACCAGGATTTGAAACCCAATATCCCGATCATCAGCAATCCAGTTTAACACAAGATTGACGCATTGGACTATTCGACCCCCAATGCAGGTAATTTATAGTAAATGTGTATACATTTACAAGGAGATAGTGGGAAACCATTTTGGGGAAAAACACTTTAAGGGCAATTTAATAATAAGCCACTTGGGTGATCAAATGGTCTAAAGAATTAGTTTTGCAAAAGACTGAACTACCGATGAGTTGCAGTAAATCTTCTCAAATTTATATATATGTATATGTATATACATAATTTTTTATCACTGCAACTTACTACCCATTTAGGTTATATGCCTATGTACTAATTACACAAATGTATTGGAGAGTGGAAAAAAAAATTAGGGGGAGCCTCCCTCAGTGCACCCGACCAAGATCAAACCTTTATCTCCCTATCTTTGGCAGTCTAGTCTAATACAAGAATAGCGGGTTAGACCAACTTTTATATTTGATATTTATACATCTGGAAGAGCTATTATAATATTCTTAGTGCTAGTACAGATGGAATTATTATTTTAATTTAAATAAGATTCAAAATAATCTGTAATTAATAGCAAAACTAATAACAGGTCACTGTGAAATAGCATTATTTGTGAAGTCACTTTGAGCCAGGATATCCTTATAGAGCAAAAGTCTGATAATCCAAAACACACTGGTCTTTGGCAATGCCGGTTTACCCGACTATATCTGTGTAATGGGGTAAAATTTAGGAAAGTAGCTTTGAAAACAGTAATGGTTGATGTGTAATATAATTATTTATGTATTGACAAAAACCATATTGTGCTATCAAGCAGTTGATGACAACGCTGTAGTAGAACATTAAGTTAATTGAATAGTGCATGAAGCCTTTTAACAAAACGTTCAAATTTCCACCTGCTTCCTAGACTGAGTTTTTTTTAAATCAATGTGGAGATGATGAAAATTAATTGTGTCTGCAATGTTTTAGTGGTTATTACACTCTGCAAATTCTTTCTGTTTCTTAATACTAGGGGTGTGCAAAGCTTCAACTTAACTTTGTATGTTCATTCACTTTGATTTCGATTCGAAAGTGAAATTCAGGATTCGATTATTCCAAACTATGCCAAAAATATAATTTAAATTTTAAACAAAGATTTATGTTTTCCATTTTCATTTTATACTGATATTGCCATCACAAATTAGTGTTTGCATAAATAAAATTAAAATAATTTAGTTACATTTTATGATAGCTTAATTTATAATTTAAGACAAAAAATATTAATTATTTTTGAAATATAACATTTTGTAAATTATATTTAATACCTAAATTTACATAGTTACGACTATGCAAAGTATAATATTTTTAGCAAATATTAAACTTTTTTTAAATATTCAAAATTAGCTTCAGCTTCGGGAATATTTTCTATTATTTGATTCAACTTTGCTTTGAATTGAAAAAGTGGACTTAGCTCACTCCTAATCAATACCATAAAAAGTTGATGATCCAATATTAAATTAATGCACAGTAGTGTTTCTGTTCTCGCCCTTTTTTAGAGGAATTTGACATCAATATTGAGGATAAAATTATGTTGGTCCCAAATGATACATATAGAAGAGCATCGTGGAGAAGTTTGGTCTGGGGGAAGCAGTTCTGGGAAGTGCGGCATTTGATGAACAGGCCCACACAGTTGGCCTTGTCGTGTGCTGTAGACATTCACAAAATGGGAGAAAAAAATAATATTTGTAATGATCAGTAGATGTGTTTGAATTATTGTGTTTAGTTCTTCAGTCTGTTTTTCTTGCATACTGTATTTCACCACTGGCTACACCTAAAAATAAATTATCCCTTTGATAAGAACGAATTTATTCACGGCCTTTTTAAAATTAAATTGCTTTGAAAGCACAAAAATTTGCCAAACTTCCTTCATGCGTCCCTATTTACTTGTAGGTCCTGAATATATTTACTAAAGAGATTTTAAAATTAATACTGACATATTAATACTTGGTTGAAAGACATTTTATTCACCTACATGATTTACAATGTTAAAGAGGTTATACTAAGTTACCAATAAGCAATGAATATTCTTTGTGAAATTTTCTCTAAATAGAATAACAGTTCGTATCAACAGACACCTACCAAAAGTATTATACAAAGTTTGTAAAGAGAAAGTAATAGAAAGCTTGGACCCGGTTCGATGACCTCATGGTCTAACATGCTACTCTTGGAGTAGACTAGACTGCCGAAGACAGAGAGATTGAGGTTCAAATCTCAGTCAGGTGAAGTGAGGGTGGTTTTTAATTCTCCCTACATGCAACTGTGGACACACTTCCTCTAAATATAACCTTCTAAAGCTCTAAATCCATGAGCGTAATAAGCATATAAACCAAACAAGTAGTAAGACGCAGCACTAAGAAAAAAGTGCTTCCCCATTTCAATTTGGTGATAAATAAATTAAATTTAGCACCGTATCTTACTACCCGTTTGGGTTATACCCTTAAGTACTAATTACGATAACAAGTTAGGAATTGGGAAATTTGAATTTTGAGGAAGTGAACCTGCATTTGTGCGGAGGGAGAGTGGAAAACACTTTAGGAAAAACCACCCCCAGTTCGCTCCGACCAGGATTCGAACCTCGATTGCCCTGTCCTTGGAAGTCTAGCTCAACACAAAACTAGCACGGTAGCTAACTACACCACCGAGGCGGGTTTAAGGTGATCATTTGTGCTCCAAGTTGTATCTTTATTAATATAATAGGGCTGTGTCAATAATTAAAAACTATTTTGACACATATTTAAATGACTACATGCAGATCTAAGAGGTGGATTTGTTGCATTTTACCTCAAGGTGCTAGGTCCTATGAAATTTTTGTTCAGTGAAAAAGATTTGGTCTAATTTACAGGAACATTAAAGCATGTAAAATTTAAAGAATGAAGTTTTATTTTTGATTTTGTCACATCTTTCTACCAGTTTGGGTTATACACATAAAATAATTCTGCTAATGTGTAAGGTATAAGAAATGTTGAATTTAGAGTTGTACCTTCATTTGCTTGGAAGAAGAGTGGAAAACCAATTTAAAAATTACCTTTAATACAACCATCAGGGATTCTAGTCTTGAGCTCCTTGTGTGTGTGTGTGTGTGTGCATGCGTGCGTGTGTGTGCATGTGTGTGTGTGCATGTGTGTGTGTGCATGCGTGTGTGTGCATGTGTGTGTGTATGCATGCGTGCATGCGTGCGTATGTGTGTGTGTGTGTGTGAGAGCCAAAATGCTGTTACAAAAAATATTCTATTTACTTTTTTAACACATCCATTAAGCATATACACAAACTAAAAATTGACATGGAAGTTCTGTTTAGAATCAAATCAAACCTTCAAGAAGTTCCTTAATGGCAATACTTTCTAGAGTTTCTGTAGCGCAATTATGTTGATTGTTGTCCAAAGCAGCAATTGATTCCTCAAATTTATTGGGTGGCACATTTGGTTCCTCATCATTCTTTGTGGAAATTTTCTTTTTAGCATCAATGGAATTACCCAATGATGGTGAAACAATATTGTTTTGATCATCCCTGCATCCATTTCTGTAAACAAACCAAAACCTCGTTTGTGTATGTTTAAACTAAAGTTGTTGATGACTCATCATATCATGTAGTCCATAAAGATATTATATTAAAATTTTAGATATTTTAGTGTTTATTTAGAACATGATTATTTCCAAAAATACAGAAAAAAAAGTGTATCTAATAATGCTTCACTGTCAATATTTTTAAAGGGAAATTAAATAAATGTATTTTATTTCTAATTTAATTTTAAATAGCCTCAATAAATCGATTGCCTAGTCATATAAAGTGGGGTACCATTTTATTGTGCATCATTGTAACTATTGTGTACTGGACCAACCAACCTTTTCTCACTCTTAACTAATGTTAGAAGGTACTTGAATATAAATTCATAAGCTGTTATATTCCAAATGGAATCATAACTTATTACCACAAAAATGCAAGGAAAATTTATAATTTTTGACAAACATTTTAAAAGGGTTCCTAATTCCAAAGAGAAAGAGAGAGATGGAAATTATTAATAGTAAAATATCTTAATTCAGGCTTCCAGTGAAAATAAAATAGAAAATGGTAAATTGAATCATCAGCTGAAGGCAAAAAGGTGAGCTGTCTTAGCAAAGTCTATTATTTCAGTATTCATCATGGTAGGCCTATTGAAGAATCAGGAAAGCCTAATAGAATAGGACTATATAGGACTGTGCATAAAAATAGATAACAATTAGGTGAGTTTTCATTTTTTAACGATTTAGAATTCTTTCACGACACTCGTTTTGCTATAGTCCGAAATTTATCCGTGTTAATGTGTGTATAACTACTACCTACCAATGGTTTAGAAACTATGGCTATAACTGAATAGTCAAGTAGCCTTGACTTGATGCAGACCCTTACCACACACTTGAGATCGAAGACTGCAACTATTTGAACGGCAAATTATCCTTTCGACACCCTTGAGGTCACAGTGCTGCTTTCTATCAATGATCTTAGAAACTATTTTAAAAACCACTACTGAGCTGCATAGGCTACTTAGATTTTTGGTGAATTATTTTTACTGGACATGACAAATTGTCCAACACAAACTAGCCAACAAAACACTACATAACATAACCAATATAATCAACGTATGTTATCACAGAGCACATTACTCTATAAGTTCTATCTCTAGCATACGAGAAATTAAACAGTTGCCAGTCAAACACCGCATCAACGCTGTGTCAAGGGTGAAATGCCGTTGCCCTTGGACTCAAGGGCGTGTGAGGGGTACATCGGCACACTGTGACTATTTGGGTGGATTTACACTTGATCACATGATTGCCAATTCAACTATCAAGTGCACGTCAAGGGTCAACAGTGCATGTACAGCCTACAGCCTATGTCAAACACCATCTATCAGACCCTTTTTTAAGTTTGTGTTGACTGTTTTTGTTTTATGAACATTAAAGCATACCAATAAACAATTTGCTAGTTTTGGTGATAATAAATGGTACGGTAGACCCTTGATGTAGAGTGATTAATCAACTTTTCGAATTAGCCAACTTCTTGATAAAACATGTTTGCTTTAGAAACCCACAAAATTTGAAATGGTGAGCAACAAAAAGTTCTGAACTCTAGCAGACAAAAAGAGAATAAAAAAACAGTTGCCAGTCAAACACCGCGCCAAGAACATGTCGATGACGTATCCTTCGGCTCAAGGGCGTGTGAAGGGTGCATCCGCATCCTTAGGGCCAGTTTCATTGTCAGATTTAGCACGCCTCAAATGCAGCGCTATACTAAATACAAGACGTCACCTACCTGAAACTGGCCCATTCCATTTTGGTCTAGGTAGGTGTCGTCCTGTATTTAGTATCGACTCACACTTTAGGCATACTAAGTCTGACTATGAAACTGGCCCTTAGTGACAATTCGGACGGATCTACCCTTGGTCACGTGATTACCGATGGACTATTATTAGATATTATCAAGCAGAAAGTGCCTAACTAGAAAATTCGGATACTGCTCTAGTTTCACAAATCACGACCCATTCTGGTGTTGAAAATTTTACAGTACATTTTAATGCTCATAATTAAATTGTTTCACTATTTTCCGACGGACGCGTAGAGTATGATTGATGCGCAAGCCAATGAATGTCCAGCATAAATGTAATGTCATACTACGTTTGTTATTACTTTGTAAATATAATACAAAAATATGTTATCTTACCTTTCTTTTATCATAATTGATTTACTTTCCAAGTAATCAATAAACTGAATGCCATCTTTAGCTACAGGTTTAACAGACTTTTGAACGCCAGTTGACTTTGAAAATCCAAATGAAACTTTCTTTACCTCTATGTGACCAGACATGTTTTGAGTTTAACAACCAAAACATTAGTTGTGTTCGTCTCGCCTGTTCCAAACAATCACCAAGTGACCAAGTGAGGTTCATTAAAAAAACAATCGAAAATGGGATTCGCTTAGTGATCAAATGCAAATGTTATTTAAAATGAGCTTTACGGAACACATGTTTTGGATGGGAATATACTGATTACTTTTAACTTAAAATTAATAAGAGTCGGGTGAGCGAGTAAAAATAGTCGAGTAGTTTGATCCGGCTACTTTTAAAAAGAATCGGAAACGTGATTCAAAAACTTTTTAACTTGATCTTCGATTCTGGGCTGTACATCATGGAGTATTTCGTATTGAAATAATATGTGAACCAGTCTAAGCACTAAGGCTGAGTTTCACGTAGTAAAGGGTCTATGACTGAAAAATGAGCTTTATGGGAGAAAAGGTTTTGTATTAAAATAACACGGTACACATACCAACCAATAAAGTCTTTAAAACCTAAAGATTAAAAAAAAAAAAAAAAAGCAATTGGATCCGACTACTTTTTACTTGAGTATTTCCAGGAGAATTGAGTACAGCCGATTAGGCTGCAGAATCGATGTACTCGACTACTTTTACTCGATTTTGCCCATCACTGATTGAGATGATTGATTGAGCACAAAAACTCATTTGGCAAGTGCTAGAATAACATTACAGTAATTTAAAAAATGTACAATATCTGTAGAGTATTAGTATTAAGAAATATTATTCAGAAAATTACATTGGCGCTGTGGACTAAAGTGTTTAATTTATTTGTTACACTGCATAGTAATCATGTCAGCTTATATTGGTCAACTTGAGGAATTTAATCCACTTGTTGATGAGTGAGAGGGGCTTGAGCGCAAATTACAATCGTGTATAAAGGCTAACGATGTGGTGGATTCAAATAAACAAAAGGATATTTTTCTTAGCTTATTACATCAGGTCACGTACAAGATGTTATTAATCGCTATATATGATCCCAACAAGCTGAAGATAGGACGTATAAGGAGATTAATACGTTACTGTCGTCTCATTATTCACTAAAGTTATATTTGGTTAAGGAAAGTTACTTATTTTATCAGGCATCTACATCTGAGGGGAAGAGTATTGCAGTTTGGGCTGCAGGAGTCCCATCATTTAGCAGTGACATGTGACTTTGGGACCAATTTGGAATCCAATATCTTGGACTAATTTGTGATAGGGCTAGCAAATGGGAAAATAAAAGAGATTGTTCACTGAGGATCCAACGACCTTAACGTTTTCAAAAGTACCTACATTGCAGACCAAGCTGTGACAAACAGTGAATTCTTTTCCAGCATTGAAAGAGTTAAAATAAAAGAAGAACGGTAAATATTTAGGGCGATGGAATCAAAAGTCCAAGGAACATCGCAAAAGCCATAAATACGGCCTCCTTGCAGGATATATGAATATATCGCTGTCAATTCATAAATTACATTTGCAATCTGTGTCGAACTAAGGGGCATCTAAAGAACTTTTAAGGCAGATTCAAAATACATGCTAGCTACAGTTTATGAACATCTCCAATTCAGCAATTTTTCTTCCAAGTGATATTATCTGTCAGAATCACAGAATTCATAGAATGCCACTTGTAAAAAGCAAGCATAGCTAGGAAGGTACTAATGACCTTGCACAATGTTTATGGGGTTAGCTACTTCCTCTCCCACCGCCAATTTTCCAACCCCTAAACCCTGGCTAATGAACTATGGTTTTACAACCTAGGGACTGTAATAAGCAAGTAGCACGCTATCTAGCTAGCCGTAGTAGATTGTATTGTGGTTTTATCTCTAGCATGAAGGATTTCTTTTAAGTCTATAATTTCTTGTACTAAATATTATTGACTGTTAAGTTATTGTAAATGTTATTACGATGAATTCATTAAATAATCCCACAAGAAAGGATTGCGATCACATAATTTTTAAGAAGCTTTAGCAGAAAAGGCAAAAACATTCTCTCTTCATATTATTTTACTTTCAGCAAAAGATAATGTTCATGCATGACTTAGCAATAGACCAATGGCATAACGATAGAGCATTAATGGGAGAAAGTACTCCCTTTGTTTGACCAAAATATTAGTCGAAGTGCATGCATCTGAATCCTTAGGGAGCCACATGTGGGGCACCTAGGAGTGGTCAAGACGAATTTATCGTCTAAGAATTACTTCTGGTGGCTCCGTATCAACAAGTTCAATGAGAACTACGTCTTGGGATGCACACATATTGAGTAGTGCAAAGCCGTTTGATTTAATGGAAATGGCCATCAGCACCATGGAATTTGAGTCCATCAACTCTGTTGAACCAATAGATGGGATGAGTTACTTTTTCGTAGTTGATGATCACAGTAGAGGGTTAGAGGTATGCTAAAGCAGCCGATCACTTCCACGGCAACCTTTCGTGAACTTACCGCAATTTTTTCTCGGTTTTGATACCCAAAGGTTTTAATATCTGATAGTAGTAAGCTAATAAGTTATATATAATGTACTGAATTTTGCACAAGAAAAGACATAGAATATATGGCTAGGGCTTCATACCATCCCGCAACTAGAAGACAGGCCGAAAACGGAGTAGGCCAGATAAAACAATGCTTATGCAAAGCAAAAGTTTAAGGAATCGATTTGTCCACGGTGACGATGGAATATCTAATAACCAATTGAAACACCCTACCCATCACAACTGGAATAGCCCCAGTTGATCTGATGTAGGGTAGAACTTTGCGCACTCATCTGGATATAATCAACAGTAGAGTTAGTAATTGGGATGTCAGAGAACAACTACTGTCCAAAGTCAAAAGCAAAGTGAGTGTACAGCAAGGGAGACAAATAAAATACTTGGTAAAAAGGGAGTGTCTGTTCAAGGAAAGGAAGAAAGTCTTAGTAAACAGTTCATCAAAAAGAAAGTAAGCCAAGTTGAAGCGGAAGGGCATAAAGTTCAGGCAGGCACTTATATTTACTATGGTAGCGTAAGGTATTTTCGTGATAATTTTAGTTTTTTGTTTATAATATTTGCATTTATATGATTTTTTACATTACGACTGAGCTCATGGTACAAATTGGATGAATTACGAACTGGAAAACAATATATTTAACTTTGCATAATTTTCTTAATTAAAAATTGCATTCAAATTTGAAAAATTCAAAAGGTATGTTTATGATAAGGCTATTTAATTTCGTGATAGTAGGAAGGTAATTTCGTGAATAGTTAAATGGTGAAAGATTTTGCCATTAATTATGTACTTGTTTAAATTTCATGACATTTCTTTACCTATAAAACAGCATTAATGATAGATACTTAACTATAAAAATTTCATTCTTCAAATAATTAGGCTAGTCTTAAATATCTTAAAGATATATTTACAGTATTAATCCTCACACTCTGAAATTGCATAATAACTTTCACCGTTATATAATTAAAATATCGAAGTCTTAAAATTTAGTAACTACAGCATTAAGCTTTTAAATACTATGGCTTCACACATTTTAATCACTGTCATTACTATAGGATTCTGCACAGTTGTCACACATAAAAAGCCTTTATTCAGCATCTGCAGGTTGGCACATCACATGATAGGGTATTAGGCAATACGAGCACTGAACCCATTTGGCACAATTTTTCATTCTAGTATCCTCAAAATAGCTAACCCCACACACACCACATTCCCAGTCTTCATCACTTGTTCCAGGTTTCTTTGTTTTAGGCCCACCCACTGGTCGCTTAGGCCTACGTTGATCTGCTGATGTGGAAGGCTCCAATGTTGGTAATGACATTTTCACCATTACTGGAGATTTAGATTGTTCATCGATTGGTGTTAGGCACTTAGCATTTGAATCTCTCTTCCTTTTCGCTATTTTGGTGTTGTATTTCAGTGAAACCGATGGTAATGCCAGTAGGCCTATGTTTTCACCTTCCAAAGGCTGATTATTTTGTTGTAGTGCTTCAGGAAGAGGCTTGTTTGTTAGGTGTGATGGCTGAAGAGCTTCTTTAAGAATTGCACATTTATTAAATGGACAAATCCCAGTTTTCGAGAAGGAATTCATAATATTTTGCTACAAAAACTCTGAATGATTGCTGGGTTCAGTATTGAATGGAAATTGGTCCTGTTGGGTTTTTCGGTAGGATTTTCTTTCATGTAAGAATTTAAGTTCTGGGTCCAGTGAGATTTTAATTATTTGTAAACCCCTTCATCTAATGGCCGGAGTAGATGGGTTGTGTGGGAAGGGAATGTGAATAATAAAATTGAATTTTCTTTGGCTAAGGAAATCACCACAGGATTGATATGGGACGCATGGGAATCCACGAGGAGGATAACGTGACTAGCAGGAGGAATTGAGCTGATAAATAAACTAAACCATTCAAAGAACAAATCGCTGTTGATCCAGCCCTTTGGAGACAGCCTTGCCATTGCATTTTGCAGACTATCTGTTTTTAGACTGTCGTTATAGCGAATGCCTTTGAAAATTATGAGGGGTGGAATCCATATTCCATCTGCGCACACACATCCCAACAATGTGTGGGATTCACCTCGATTATCGTATACTCTTTTATAGACATATTGCTTGCCTACAGCAGTAATGACCCTACCAGGTTTCGCCACATAAAACAGACCTGTTTCGTCATAGTTCCATAATCTCTCTGGCATGTCCTTAATCCCCAGGGCATCCATTAGTGTTCCTAATTTCTCATAAAAGTCCCGCACTGTCTCGTGGTTTGTTATCGAAGCTCTGTATTTTGCCAGATTTTCTGGAGTCCTTAATGTCAGATGGTACCTCGCCTTAAAACTAGTTCAACACCATTTACTAGCACTATCACTGTTACAATTGAAGAAATTTTCACGCCCACTGCTTTTTGCAAGATCATGCGCCACTTTTCTTACCATAGGAACAGTCAATTCAAAGCCCAACTCTTGCATCACTATAATATAATTATAGATATTCACTTCCAGGTCAACAGTGAGGGCGAATGGTCTATCCAGTTTCGGCAATAGCTTATTTTTATTCGGTTCAGGGTTTTTATTCAGATAATCTTTAAGCGAACTTCATACAACTCCCTTTTGTTTTGAAGACTTGTAAATGGACATATTCTGTTCTTTTACTAATACCGCAGCTTCTAAGAGTTGCCTCTTTTTATATTGCCAGTATTTGGAGTGATTTAGACACATGTTGTAACTGCAATAAATAGATTAAATAGGTAATTTTGTGATAGTCGTAAATCAAGAAATTACTGTTGCCAAAATGTAATACATTACTTGGGAAGCAATTTATTTTAATACATTATAGAGAAAAAGTGCACAGAAAACTAGCTGTAGTGCTATATATATTGACTGCTGTACTAGCACAGTCCATTCCATGCCAAAGAAAACCTAAGGAAACACGTTCCCTACTTAAGCAATGATTGCCAGTGTTTATAAGAATATAATAATTTTTATATTCAGTAATTAATAACAATTAATGAGCTACAATTCATCATAAAATTGTTTACTTACGAGTTGTATTAATCCTGTGAAATACTCACAAACACATGCCACACTTACACACCAGAAAACATGGCTAAACAAGGCGGACAGACGGTTAAACTTTTGTTGTGGCGCGAAGCCGTCAGTTATATCAAACAATACGCATGGTGCCATCTGTGAAGAGACTGGATGAACCAATACGCCAAGTTTAGCGCCCGTCTTGCAAAAAGTATGTCCATTAACAGATCCCTAAAAAATATCACGAACTTACCTGAGTAACGAAAATACCTTACACTACCCTATATGCAAACGGAAAAATCGTAAAAATACATTTGAAACAAATAACACATTCCAGATTATCGAATGAAAGAAACAACCTTGAGGATGTCTTTCCAATACATTTTTTCTTGCCCAAGCAGTTGGAGGATGTGAATGACGTGAACCCGCTTTCTGGTAGCAACAAGAATGGCAGGACTTTCTCTATCTAGCGCCGCATTACCCACTAGGCAGACTAGGCACGTGCCTAGGGTGCGAGATTTTCGGGGTTGCAACATTAAAAAAAAGTTTACAAAAGCACCCTTTCTGAGATACGTCACGGGATGTGAAACCGAAACCCTTGTCTTCAACATGAATCAACATAATTCTCACTAAAACAAAACACACGGCCTTAACTGTAGCTGAATCTTGCGTGTTATAATGCGCTGATGTATTATTAGAGTTCTATTGTGCCTACTATTTTATCTGTCGACTAATAATTGAGTCACTCTCATGCAAAGCCGAGCCAGAAGTAGACGAGTACAACAATTTTGCACAGTGGTCATATAATTATAAGGGATATACTGTAAATAGTAGAGATAAATAGGCCTACAACATTATTGTGTTCATTATCAAATAGCAGTATGATGTTTTTGAGGAGGGAGGAGCGCCAGCAGCTCATATGCTTAGAGCGCCATATTTATAAATACGGCCATGTCTCTATCCTCTAGTCTCAATGAAAATGAAAAAGCTGGAGATATTCGAAGGATCCCAGAAGCTACACCAGACTCAAAGGTGCTCGTGTCAATCCCATCAGGGTCATCTATGGAGAAGCAGAATCATCCCCATCAACCCCCTGGATCCACTTACTCTTCCTCATTCTCTAAAGCTATACGTATTTTAATATTATAATTTGCTTTGATAAGGTCCAGGCTTTGGAATTCGTTACTTTTACTGACTCTTTGAGTGTGTATTCAAAATAAGTTTCTTGCTGCTTGCTGTGGCAAATTCTTTTGTTAAACTTATTTTTAACGATTATGACAGAATTTAAACATTTTTTGTTCTGTTCTTGCGAAGAATATTGGGATGCCCTTTTAATTTTCAATATTTTTACTAGCATCCCCCCTTTCCCACTCTGCATAGTAGATAATCAAAAATATTTAGATCAATACTTTAATGTTGGAAATACTATCACCCTATCTCCTACATGACCTAATTAATAACTCTTTAAACTTAGATCTTCCGCGCAGAAAAGCAAGTGGCTTAAAACTAAATTGTCCAGTTAGTTTAGTATGATTACGAGTTATTTGTATTATATACATACTTTGTTTTATTAATACCTACTGAGACACTATAGACCCATGCATACATTTATTATATTGAACAGTGGAGTTTATTCAAGGGAAGCAACGCTTCCCTAAAATAAAGAGGGAAAAATAAAATAAAAGGAAAATGAAGTTAAAACAAATTATTACTATAATAGAAACCTCTCCAACAAGTATGCTAAGTTGAGGTCGCAGCTCTTCTTTCGGAGTAAGCCGTTCTTTCTCAGACTGACCGGCCAGCCAGCTGGTCTCACTCACTCTTTATTTCGTCAATCATTTGTTTCCGGGTCTGTCCGGCCCTCATCGGGAAAAGGGAAGCCCCGTATTCCTAGGCAAGTATTAGCGCATGAGTTTACTATTGTGATTTGTGTATAATCGTACGTTTAATACTGTTAAAATCTTATTTTTTAGTTTGTTCTAAGCGATATTTATGATTTCTAGATATAATTATGGGCACTCTATTACAAAATAACGAATTTATCACCAATTTAAAGTAAGTTTGGTTTTATTTTACGGAATATTGACGCTTGTTTGATCCTCTGAGGGAAGCGGTTTGTTTATTTGATTACAGTAGTAGAATGACGAGTGCGTCAATAAGTAAAGCAGTGGAAGCTGCTGTGTATTCATAAGTCATATTTTGAAACGTAGTTTTACGTTCCCGTTCTTTGATGAGAAAAATAAAATAATTGAAACAGGCAGACCCACTCTATATTGAGGCAGAATATAAAAAACTTTGACGTTTCAATAATTAATTTTATGAAAGTGTATAGTATATATCGGTTTGTTGGGTTGGCCGAAAATTATATAGTTGACCTTACTATTAACTAATGATAATGGCGTGTAGAGTAAATCCGGATTCAAAACTATAAGGCAGGCCAAAGGTCATACTAATTTGCAGTCCACAACTCAAGAGAAAATCTCGGCAATAGGAAATGACCATTATTATTATTATTATTATTATTATTATTATTATTATTATTATTATTATTATTATATTATTACTATTTGAGTTAGAATTACAATTATTATTTAAATATATGTATAATTTAATGATTGTGGTAATATTTATAAGATAACCAATTATTTTGTTTTATTCCATGCATAGTTTTGGTCCCCCCACCCCCTTCCTTTCTTCTCCATAATACTTTTAACTATACAAAAATAGGAAAAAGAACAGTGTGAGCTTCTAATTATACTAGGGTCCATCAGACCCCCTTTATTGTAGCCTTATTGCTTCCCTTTGTACAGAATTGAACATACGCCACTGACTCTTACTGTGACAGTAAGGTCTTATGTATTAAAATTACAAATTTGTTGATTAAATGTTTTTTCTTTTAAGTCTTTTTTATTGTTATGATTATTTATGAAATTTATTTTATAAACTGGTAATAACAAAAATATAATTAAAATTATTATAAAAATATTGATTAATTAAAATTATTAAAACTATACTTGAGGGAGCTTTACGAAAACCTATCACTCTCTCAGACAAAATAACCTTGGTTCGCCCATGATGAGGTGATATATTTAATAAAAGACAAGTCATTTCAGAGTGTGAGAAATTATATGATAAATATGATACCGTATGGTCAAAGATAACACCTGGAACATTAACAGAAAGGAAGCATTCTATAATAATACTGTCAAGTTCACAACTAATGAAAACTATGGATTCAATTTTATCATTTAGTAACATGCATATCATTTCCAATAGAATATTTTAATATACTATTTGTCAATTTGTAAATCTAAGAAATCAGAATTAATATTTTTGAATAGTTTGCGATCATAAAAAAAAAGCAAATAAGTTTAAAAATGTATGTAGAGGCCTACTTACTAATGTCATTAATAAACAAATAAAAAAGAATATGGCCTAAAATTTACCCCAAAGGTATTTAAAACAAGAGGTTAAGAAAGAGTCGGAGGTGCTTGGATCTATTTAGATGGCAAAGAATATGTTTTGTAAATAGATAGGTTCTGAACCAATTTACATAATAAATAATATAAGACTACTCAGTTTGGAGAGATTTATGTTAGCAGGAATAGGCAGCACACTCAGTTGAATAGTACTAGAGTATACATTGTGTGGAAAAAACATATTCTTAAAAGCAAATATTCACTACCAATTTCCAAGCTTCTTCAAGTTTGGAAAGTAAATTATTGTTTTTGGTTGGACTGTATGTTTAACTTGTAACCAGAGATCAATGCTGGTAACAGCCACTGATCTCTTTAATAAACATTGATCTCTATAATATAATTGGATGGACATACACATGCATATTCCAAGGACAAAAGCGTGACGCTCAAGTGTATCGTCTGCTACACAGAGGGGGGAGAGGAGGGGCAGATTTAACGGTTTCTTTAAATGTTCTTATGGGAAAACATGTTTCTGATGAATAAAAGTGTTATTGTTTGAAAATAGTGAAGTATTATACCACACTTTCCTGAAGAAACATTTACATTAAAGGATATACAATCCAGTTTTACAGGTAATACTGTACAAATACCAATAAAACCTTAGATATTTCCATTTCTATGTAGTTATCATTAATGTTGTTTACAGTCTGGCACGACTACACTTATATTTAAAGTTGATTATTAGCTTGTATATTGGTTTCATAAACCATATTATATTGAAAGTTCTATAAATATAATGAACAAGGTATCTTAAAACTTGATTACATTTGTTTGAATGACAAAATTTGAATAGTTGCCATGCATTCAAACTATCACTTAGGTTATAGGCTTGTGGAAGGTATTATTATAATAATAATACCTGTTTTTTTAAGTTGGCTCATATCTTTCAGAAACCATATTATGTTGAAATTTCGATAACTATAATGAAATAAGTCAGCTAAAAACTGTATTACATTTGTTTGAATGATACACTTTGTGTAGAAGTCTTAAGTTCAAATGATTATTTAGGTTATTGGCTTGTAGGAAGTACATTATCTACTAAACCCTGATTTTAGTAATAATCCCAATCTGTAAGGTTTTATTTCGTACCAAAATAATATCATATATGTAATATTTTGGTAGGATAAACGGCAATTTGGAACAGAAGTAGAAATTTACTTCAGTAAGGTCTTTTATCCTAACTAAACACAACTATAGGGTAGGATTCTGGTACGAGATAAAGCCTTACAAGTAAGCTTCCTTCAAAAATCATCTTACATATTAGGCTACATCAACTTATTTAAAGATAAAACTAACCAGTTTTGAACTTTTATATGCTCTTCAAAGGTTTAACTAACATATTTATTTAATTTAACCACTCACACATTGATGTTTTTCATATATTCAATCAAATTAATTAACTATGTCAAAATGACACATTGCCTTGTATGGGTAAAAGAGAGAAAGAGATACCCGAAAGTTTATTTCTCTCCAACACAATGGTATGCAGACGACAGCTCGAAAATTTCCGCCACAGATGTCCATCCAGTTATATTATAGAGATCAATGATAATCAATAACTTGTTGGACATCTGTGGCTAAAATTTTAGAGCTGTCGTCTGCATACGATTGTGTAAGAGGGAAAAAAAATTCGGGTATCTTTTTCTCTCTTACACCCATACAAGGCATTGTGGCATTGTAATTAATATTCTTTAAATAAGTTGATGTAGCCTAATATATACGATGGTTTTTAAAGGAAGCTCGCTTGTAAGGCTTTATCTCGAACCAAAATCCTACCCTATAGTTGTGTTTAGTTAGGATAAAAGACCTTCCAGAAGGAAACTTCTACTTCTGTTCTAAATGGCCGTTTATCCTACCAAAATAATATATATGATAATATTCTGGTACGAAATGAAGCCTTACAGATTGGGATTATTACTAAAATCAGGGTTTATTAGATACCATACTTAATAAAAGCCTATAACCTAAATTATCATTTGAACTTAAGACTTCTACACAAAGTATATCATTCAAACAGATGTAATACAGTTTTTAGCTAGCTTGTTTCATTATAGTCATCGAACTTTCAACACAATATGGTTTTTGAAAGCAATATACAAGATATGAGCCAACTTTTTAAAAAAAGGTAGTATAATAATACTTTCTACAAGCCTATAACCTAAGTGATAGTTTGAATGTATGGCATCTACACAAAGTTTTGAATGTATGGCATCTACACAAAGTTTGTCATTCAAAGAAATGTAATAAAGTTTTAAGTACCTTATTCATTATATTTATTGAACTTTCAATATAATATGGTTTCTAAAACCAATATACAAGGTAATAACTTTAAACACCCGCCTCGGTGGCGTAGTTGGCTAACTCGCCAGTCGTGTTGAGCCAGACCACCGAGGACGGGGTGATCGAGGTTCGAATCTCGGTCGGGTGAACTGGGGGAGGTTTTTCCTAAATGGTTTTCCACTCTCCCTCCACGCAAATGCGGGTTCACTTCCTCTAAATCCAACCTTCTCAATTCCTAATCCATTAGTGTAATTAGTACTTAAGCGTATAACCCGAACGGGTAGTAAGACGCGGTGCTAAATAATAATAATAATAACTTTAAACATAAGTTTTGTCTTGTCAGACTGTACAAAACATTGATGATAATTACATATTTAAAAATGTTAAAGATTTTATTCATATTTGTACAGTATTACCGGTAAAACTGAATTGTATATCCTTTAATGTAAATGTTTCTTCAGGAAAGTATGGTATATAATACTTCACTATTTTCAAATAATAACACTTTTATTCATCAGAGACATGTTTTCGCAAAAGAACATTGAAAGAAACCGTTAAACATGTCCCCCCACAGTTTAGCAGACGATTAAACTTGAATGTCACGCTTTGGTCTTTGGCAACGCATATGTGTATGTCCATCCAGTTGTATTATAAGAGATCAATGGTAACAGCTAGTTTTGTTTTCGAGTTAGAACTGCTTTGTATAGATGGCAGAACTTGAACAAAATGGATAGAAAAACTAAACAATTGTGCTATTTAATTTTCATATATATTGTAACATTAACTTACAGTTAGTTACAATTGGATCCACCCCATTATAATGTTGATACGTAACTATCAATTCATACCACCCGCTCAATTGTTCCGACACAAATAGAATCCCTACAATAGTACTTTTCTCTGTTGTAGTCCCTGTAGGCTAATACGGCAAGATAATACGGCACAGTATATTTCATACAGTACAATCCTCTGTAATATTACACTTAGAATTGTTCATGAACTTACCTATGAAATCTTCTATCACTAGCCGCCACCAAAGCTGACCTACACCGTGCAGCCAATGTGGAGAATGGGCCGAGCTAACGAAAGTCTACTGTCAACACGTGATCACTCTCCGTCTGGTCAGATTGAAACTGAGGCGTGAAGACATGGAGTACGATTGAAGACAATTATCCGACTGCCCTCTGATGGCTGTCAGAAGAACTTCCCCAAACAAAACAAACATCGAATGATCGCCGACTTGTTCTAATATTCTAATGGAACAACCCTACAAAGTGCCTACGTGCCCGAAGACAGCTAGCAACTACGTGCTAGAATTACCTCCCCTTTTTCCGTGCGACGAAACTCACTATATAACAGGCTGGATTTGTCTACCAAAGATGACTATCTAAAATCTACGAACGAGGACGGATCGTTGTCATGGACCTGGACAATGATCGGATAAACATTTATATATTAATTGGAACGTAACTATGTCGTTTACATATCATAGACTCTACTCGTATTCGACTTGTAATATTTTTGTGTTAGAATCTTTATTTTGTTTTTGGCTTAATATGTAACTTCTCTCTTTATCATCTCAGTCGCTTAAATGTAACTCTTGTGTGGCCACTTGGGCGCGGTAACCAGTTGGTTATTTTGTTTTGAAATCCACCATTGGTAATTTTGTTTTGAGGAAATTAAATGTAATATGTTGAAATGTGTGGATTAGTGTGTCGTATTATTTCTCGCGACTGTAGAAGTAAAATCATGCTTGTTATTTTTTTTTTACTTTAATTTTATTCTAAATTTCATTCTTTTGCTTTGTCTAAGAGTTAGATAGTCCCGGGAGATTTTGACTTGTGTCTGGTAGTCAAACTCTCGCGTTATGTTTTGTAAGTTTCGTCTTGTAAACTTGTAACTGTTTGAGGAGCCCATCAGGCACTAATATTTAAGGTTTGTTTCATTTTTGGTTAACGTAATTAACTTCACTGTTGATGTTAAAAATCAACATAATTTTTGTGTCTCTTAAAGACTACCTTTAATAAATATAAACATGGGAGGTTTATATACTGCGCTTCACGTTATTTTCAGCATTATTCAGAATGATATAATGAGACCACTATACTTTGCTTTATCTATGTTTATAATGAATAAACCGTCTTATTGTGATATTTTAATACTGCATATATTTTCACTTATGTTAGATTCACCTTCTCCCTTTTATTTAATTTGGTCGTTAAGTAGAAGGACACGGAGACTGTGTAACAATATAGTGACATTAAAATGATTAAATAAAAAACATTAGTAAGTGTGCTGGTAAGAAAGATTGGAATTCATCTAAGGTTGAGGTTGGGGGACTGTCTAGATTTAGTGATATATTGATAGGGCAATTTCCAAATCCTTGGTTGTGAAGGACTGCAGATTTAAGCACTTTTGTGGTGTAACACTGAATGAAGTCTAGAATGGGCTTCATTATGTGATGTTACAGGTTTTTCTTAGTTTTTGACTTTTGTGTCATGTCGTGACTATTTATTCCTTGTATTAATGTTTCTGTTAAGAGATCAATGTATTGGTCTTTGCACTGGTTGCATTCCAGTTGGTAGCGATGTTATCAAAATCACATGTATGGTGTGCCCTTTTATAATATTTTGGTTATGTTTTTGAATAATAAACTTGTTCGTTTATGTATCATGTAGGTTCTTAGGTGCGCTTGCATGGAAATAAGCCTGAGACTTGTTTGAGTTCGTGTTTAGTTGGCTCTGGAAATTTAGGACAAACAATTGCGGCCGATAACGTAAATAGGGCCCATAGTCCTATGTGCCCTTTTTATGCAAAATTGTACATTTGATTCACCATGTTTCTAGCACCCCTCCTACAAAATTTGGCACAGATATTTTAAAAACTAAGGTTGGTACACCTGTTAATAGCCAACCGTGCATCACATTATTCCCTCATTTTTAGATAGGTTATGTTTGATGTTTTGTGTGTGTGAATAAATTAAGCTTATATTGGAGTGTTAATATTGTAAAAATGAACGATACAAGTGCAGAAAATAGTTTCAACGAAGAAAACATTTTACCACAAAAAAGGAAAATTATCATAAAGAATGAACAATGTGTAGTTAACTGACTATTTTCACAAAGTGTGGAAAAATACATATTTTGGATTAATTTTTGTAAATATATACTTTTTTTAGGGTGTCCTTGATTTAACATCCAAGCCTTTTGTTAGTTTACAATTAAATAATATTTTATTCTAAAGGCCGGTCTTATGACTCCTGGATAAATATTAATCTGGCCATTAAATATTGTTATCTGGTTGATAAATTAAAAGTGCATCTAATGACCAAGAGATAGCATTTATCTGTCAGATAAAATGTATTTATCCATCACAACTTTATCGGGAGGTTTAAGTACCTGATGTGAGTATGATCAACGTAATTTTGTAAACGTTGTACCAAATTATTGCCCACATTTTGGCAGACACCGAAATTAGTACTTGCAAGACAACTTAACTTTTGCACCCACGTCACGCCATCTGTTTCCTCGCACTTGTTTAGCCGCCATTATTTAACATATGTTGAGTGTTTTCACCACTCGCTAGGTTGGAGCGGTAGCATCAGGGCTTATTCGCATGCGTGCATCAGTAAAAGCAGTACAACCTTGCATTTTCTGCATAAAAATATATTTATCCTACAGATAGCTATCCGGCAGATAAATTCAGTTTATAATATGTGTAAAATATTAAAGTGACTGATAACCTTTATCTGGTTGCTAACTTTAACCTTCTGATAGCCAGTCATAAGACCGGCCCTTAGTAGCCTACTTTATTTTTACCCACCAAAATGGTCTACATAAAAAGGGAATATAACATGTAAAAACAATAATTTAAAAAAGGATTTTCCCCTTCAAAATGCATTAATAGTAATTTCATTTCATTTAAGAGGGAAAGTATTCAACTTCAGATTTCACAAAACATTTTTGCCTATGTGCCCTTTTTACGTTACCCACCTCAATTATACTGCACTGTTTGTGTAGTGTGGATGATTGAAGTATAGAGAAACTTGTTTTCAAGAAATTAATGAGTTTGTAGAGTCCAGTCTGATGTAGTGGCAAGAAGGAAGGTGTTGCTTGTTACTCTTATTCTTATAGATCTGTAATTTTGTGCTTAGTCTACTATTTGATAACTCACCAGTGAATTGGGCTAACCTCTTGGTATAAGCATGTTGCAGTTTTTGGTTGTATGTTGAGAGGTTATTGTCATCCGAGAATATTATTTTAGTTCTAATGGAATGGATAGGCTATGTGAAAGTGATAAATAAGCACTCAAATACAATTGAAAGTTCTCATCATTGCCATTATTGCCTAGTCCTAGTTCCTGAATTTTACTGTCCATTTGTGTTAATTCCCATTAATAACTGCTCTTTATAAATTAATCTTAGTTTCATATGAATTGAACCATTTTACTTATTAATTTTGAAAAATTGTCCATGTTCTCTGTTGTTGGTTCTTTACAAATACTGTTCATTCCTTTTAATGGATTTTAGCATTTAATAATAGTTTCTAAAAAAATTAAGCAGTTCTGCGCTATGCAGAGATTTTTAAATAAGAGCTACCGTTTCGATAGTGTGATTTCTCATATGTATAATAATATTTAATATTTAGCACCACGTCTTACTACCCGTTCGGGTTATACGCTTAAGTACTAATTACACTAATGGATTAGGAATTGGGAGGGTTGAATTTAGAGGAAGTGAACCCGCATTTGCGTGGAGGGAGAGTGGAAAACCATTTAGGAGAAACCACCCCCAATTCACCCGACCGAGATTCGAACCTCGATCTCCCCGTCCTCGTTGGTCTAGCTCAACACGACTAGCGCATTAGCCAACTACGCCACCGAGGCGGGTGATTTCTCATATGATTGAGAACATTGAAATAGGTTTTACAAAATGCCTTATATTACAGTGAATATCAATAGGTCATTTTTATAAATTTATTATACCACTAGTCAGGTTAGAATCTGATTAAACTAAGTTAGTATAGATCATGAATGTCTTTAGGCAAGACTTGTTCTTAAATTCATATTTTTTTTAGATTATCTGTAGGGGACACTCTGTTTAGTTTAGGAGCAAACTTTAAGTTAAGTTTCATAATTTTGACCCCCTTTCCTACTACCACATAAGGGATCTTAAATTTTCTGAATCATTAGGATTGGTAATAAAATGAGTAATACGAAATTTTAGAATACTTAAATTGCAGTGAAACTGGGTGTAACATATAAGTAAATAGAATATAAGTGAAATTTTATAATTGATATATTTATTTTCTGACTTTTTTTTAAAGATTTTGTCTTGATATAAACATTGATAAAAAACCTTGTGTAAGATAGATTCTAAACCCGCTCCTCCCCCAAAAAACATTAAGTTTAAGGATGGCCCATTAGTATAATGGTAATTTTAAGTTATTAATGATAGATTAGCTTAGTAAGTTATCTTTTTAATAATCAAAACAACCACTAATGGTATCAAAATATGAACAACATGATAATACAATCCATCAAATGGGAGGTAAAAGCATTGGCTTTGTGTGTATCAAGTTTGGTTTATAATAAAGTTATAACAGATGAGTGCATGATTCTCAGTTAAACCACAAATAAGTGAGTAATGTTTTATTTTTTTAATAACCATAATCAAGGAAATTGCTTATATATGTTGAAATGTTGAAAATATTTTTATTCATAAAAAATACATTCCAAATAAAAGAAAACATAAATTGCCCAATCAAATGTTAGTCTAACAAAGAAAAACATAACAATTAATTAATTATGTTTGTATTTCTTTTAATACAACACTTTGAAGATGATTAAAATGAGTGTAGTAATATTATACCAGTATGTATATAACATTTTATTCAAAATTAACATTATTATCATCATATTTATTTACAAGATCTAGAAACTTTTATGTTAAATGGCACTTAAAACACAGTCTAATATTTCTTATATTAAAGCTACCATGAAGTAATACTGATATAAAGAATAAAAGACTTTTGATCATCAGAACATTCGTTAACATTGGTGTAAAAAGTGTTGTCAGAAAGAAAGGTATGGATTGATCTTTCTTCTTTAAGGCAAATACTTGTGATGTATTTAGGAATAATCGATATGGATAAGATATTACACAGAATCTATCATATCATTATCTTGTGATTTCACAATCTTAAAAAACCTAACTAGTCTTAAATTTAAGTGTAACTCAACTTTAGAGCACATATAAAACAAAAGTTTAAAATGGTAAATTAAATTAATCAAAGGACTTTATTTTTTTTGAGCATGACATGCAGCGTGAATGGGAGCATTTAGAACAATGTTCAGGGTAATGACGGCAAACCCAATGGGAAGAGACCATCAGGAAGACCTAGATGCATATGGGAGGATAACATTAGAATAGAACTGAGAGAATTTGGGTGTAATGAGGTAGACTGGATATAACTAGCTCAAGATAGGTATAAGTGGTGTACTTCCTTAGGTGTGGTAACTAACTTTTGACTTCCTAGGTCCATAGACTAAGAGAATCATGGAAATTTAGTTATTGAATAGTACCTTAACACTGGTTAAATGAAGGAATACATTGCTTAGTGGTTTCAACAGTATATAGTTGTACAAACTATAACGAAACCAGTCATTGACTACTCAAATAGAAGATTTGTGTCCATGCCCGCCCTTAGTAAATGATAGTACTACAGACAAATGAAAGTTTTAGAAGTCTCTGTGGTTCAGTCAAATCTAACATTGCCAGAATAATCGATACTTTAGAGTCCACCTCCCTTAACACTCCCCCAACAAACTTCAGGAAATGGGTGAACCAGAAAAATACAGGTTTAAAATTAAAGTATATAAATATATAGACATGTGTACGTTTGTTTGAAAGAGTCAGAGTCATTCTTCTCTCTTAAAAACATATTTTACTACTTACAAAGCCTAAATATAAGAGGGTGAGGTTTGGGGGAGGTGTATTGCATGTTATTAGTCCATTCCGACTAAGGAAGTTCTTTCCATGGCACATTCATACCATTTGGTAAAGAATGAGCAATATTTTTGTAAATAAATGTTTGTGTATGGCCATGGTTATATTCAAGTAGTCCAAATAAAAACAAATTATTTTGATTAGAGTTTGTTTGTGCCATTTTCACTAGCCTAATATACTACCTACTTGTTTTTTCTTGCTTTTAATATTTCTGAGTAACAAAAAAGAGTAATCTTAATATTGTTCTATGATCATGAGATATATATTTTTGGTTTACGATCATTAAAACTTCACAAATAATAAGTATATGACAATATTAATCTAAATTTTATTTTAATAATACTATATTTGAGATCACATATAAAACTTAGGAATTTTTCAACCTAATATCAAGGAATGAAAACTATAATCAAGTCTCCATTCAGAAAGGTGATCATACTCGAAAAAAATAGTAAATTATAAGTAAAGCAATTGCCTCAACACTAATTTGACCTACACGAAATAAAAATTGAAGAAACACGTTAATAAAGCGTTTCGTTCTATTTTAACATATACTATTTTAAAGATAAAATATTATTCTTACTAGCAGGATTATTATTATAGGACAATGTAAAACTAAATAGTAAAAGCAGGAAAATACAAAACACAGTGCCAATATATATTTAACATAGGATAAATGGGTAAACTTAACTATTTAATGGTTAAAAAAAAAGATTTCTTTCATCTTAAGTCAAATTTATATAAAACTGGTAAATGATCCAAACAGTGTGAAACTGTATGTATGTATGTATGTATCAACATTAATTATCAGGAGATTTTCTGAAACGACAACAACCAAACCATAATGACTTGGAGCGTGAAGTAGGGTCTCTGTAACAAATGTACATATTAAAACTTTGTTAAATTGAATCTCAACAGATGCTTAAATTATTTAAAATATATTATTTAGGGCAGGGCCGATCACAGATGTCGATCATTTGGTTAATTTAATTTTATTATTATTATTATTAGCACCGTGTCCTACTACCCGTTCGGGTTACACACACTTATGCTATTGTGTAATGGTAGGGTGATTGTGAGATGAAATGGAGGACCTACAGTTTAATGTGGGATCCGAACCATGGTGGAGGCCTGGCATTCCTCACATTCACAATTTGTCATCAATACACGTCTTGTCAGAGGTGAAAGAAGGGTTTGGCAATCAGATAAATCTGTGCCGAGACCAAGGATTGAACCCTGGGCCCCTAGGTTAGAACTCTGACACCTTACCCCTAGACCGCCAGGTCACCTGTTTATTTAATTTTAAATGTTTCAAAGATAATATACAGTAATGATATAGTGGTATTAAAAATAAGTGTTCAGATTTATTTTGTTCAATATAGTAGGTTTGCATAAACAAGTTTAAATCAAAATGTTAGATTTAATTTTTATATAATCAACCTATCATTGATTCTTCCCTCATTTAAAATAAAATTAGTGTAAATGTAGAAGTGAGAAGTGTAATAATTTAAGAAGAAAAGAAGAGACGAAATGAAGAAAGAAGTGTGTTCATCTATCTAGGCCTAACATAACTATCCCTTCAGGTTGGCTTTCTTTGCTCTCAATTACTTTACATTACTATACAGTGTTTCTACACTGTCTTATTATACATTTCCAAGCCATTAGGCACTAATCCAAATCATATATTTAGATATAATTGACTCCCCTTTTCTTATACTATTTAAGTTTGTGATAGTTTTATTTAGGAATTTTATTTTGCCCTAATTTACGTGGAAGGAAAGGCGGAACCATTCATGAAAAACCACCTTCAGTAGACCCGACCATGATTCGAACCCCAATCTCCCCTTCATCAGTATGCTAGTCCAACACAAGAGTTATTCCTTAAGACCGTTCGACCACTGAAGCGGATCTATACATTGAATATCATGACAAATATATTAGTTTTAGAAGAAAAAAAAACAACAGAAAAAAGAAATCTTCCATTAAATTTAATGCAAACATAATTTATTTTAAAATGATGTTCAAACTATCAATGGATAAATAAATTCCAATATTGAAACGAATAGAAGTCCTGAATCCATTATGTAGGTTTGAAACTTCTTTATTTTATTTATTAGTTCTTTATTCTAATCTTCCAATGAAGCTTCTCCAGTTTTATCTTCCCTTAACTCTTCCCCAGGCTTAGCATCCCTTGAATCTTCCTAAGTTTTCACGTCCCTTGAATCTTACCCAGTTTTAGCTTCCCTAAAATCATTCCCAGTTTTAGTTGCCCTTAAATCTTTCCAAGTTTTAGCTTCCCTTGAATTTTCCCGTTTTAGCTTCCCTTGAATTTTCCCCAGTTTTATTTTTTTCTTGAACCTTCCTTTGTTTTAGCTTTCCTTGAGTCTTCCTTAGATTTAGCTTCCCTTGAGTCTTACCCAGTTTTAGTTTTCTTTGAATTTTTTCCAATTTTAGCGTCCCTTGAATTTTCCTCCCATGATTCGGACATCTTTAAGTCAACTTTGCAAAGATACACCACTTCCCCTGTCTAATACTATTTCTTTCTTTCTAAAACAAGCTGTCTAACTTGCTGACCTTTCTATTCTCAACACAACCCCTTCAGGTCTTATCCCCTTGTTATTGATGAAATAAGTTTACTGTTTACATAGTCACTAGAAGCCACCCCCCACCCCCTACTAGCAACATAAAATAGGACAAGGCTATCTGCCAGGGGATTAACAATAATGAATCAACAATACCTCCTGTGTGCGGCAGCACCATTAACAAAAGATTGGTTCTATGAATCAGCAAACCAAATGTCGATCATCAGCTTAGCTGATTGTGCTTTAGTCAGAAGATAAATAGTGGGATTTGAGATCGGTATTGGGCCGGCCCCAAATATTATTAGCTTATTTAAAACTAAGTAGGAGCATCACATTAAAGATACATCTAACACTCAATAAAACTTAAGATTTAATTTTATATATATATATAATAAAAGTGTAGACACACTATACAATAATGTAAAGTAATTGATAGTGAAGGTAGGCAACGTGAAAGGATAGTTAGGTTAGGCCTAAACAGAAAAACACACTTCTCTCTTCTTTTCTTCTTAAACTAATTGATATTTAATATTTAATTTAATATATTTAATTGGGGTCAAAATATTTTTCAAACCTTTATATGGTACCTATGTAAAATAAAATTTACCTGCGAGAAAACATCACAACTGGTGTACTGGAAGTGGGCTGCTGGACTATTGGTAAATTATCCATCCTTGTAGAAGTTTGGTTGTCCTTTAAATAAAAAACTACTTTTATGATATCAATTAAGTAACTGGGTGGAACAGACCATGCTCCAGTAAAGCCTTGAGACAAAATTGAATTTAAAAATTATCTCAGAAAGTAATACTCGAGCATAATTTAAGAAAATGTCAGAAATGTACAAAGATCAAATTCAAAAACACTTGAAAAACTTATAAAGTTATTGTACACTTAATGAATAAACAATATTAAAATATTCTAATGATTTCATTTAATTATTTGTATGAATATTATTTTCAAAAAAATGTTTAAGTCCTATTAGCCTTTATAGTTTTGAAAAAGTTAACATGTTTTTCTGAAATTGATACTTTGTAAATAAAAACTTTAGTGCATGTGCTGACTAGATAAAATACTGTATGGACTAAAAACAAACACTTGAAAAAACATAAAATTAATGAACATTTTTGTGGCACAACTTCCTTCTTCAGCTAAGATATGTATCCTCATTTGAAGGAGGAAGTTGTTCCTCTGAAAGCGGATACAATAGTATGTGTTTCCAAGTGTTTTGTTCTATATTAACACATTTTTAAGCTTTAGTAAATAAATGAGTTTCTTTTGAACTATGATTTGGCAAATGGCTATATCTTAAACAATGTACTACTCAATCAGGTTGGATAGAGAATTGTTGAAATAACATTAAATTGCAAGGCAAAATTAATCAAGTCACCTCTTTTGTCTTGTTAACGTCAGTTACAAGTTTACTTGAAATGTTGACTTCTGGATTGATTCTCAAAGTTACTGGCTTAAGTGATAATGAATCTTCTAAAGAATCCACAACAGATGTTAGAACTTCTGAAGGAAAGGATGCGCTCTAAGGGGAAAAATATTAAAACCAAACAGTAAATTACAGGGGCATCAGGGGATAAGACACAATAATAACAAAGAGAAGAAGATAAAAGAAAGAGGCAAAGAAATACACAAAAGGGAATGTCACAATATGGCTTTAACAAAAAGATATAGGTTTTATTATATCGATTAAGTAAATTGATGTAACATATCAAACTAAAAAAACCTTAAGACAAAATTGCATTGCTGACACTAAAAAAAAGGTAGTGGCTGCCGCTTGAAATTGTTACCATCCAATCCTTCGGCATAGATTTCATTCTATTGGAGCTCATGGGGAGGTAGTGTGAAACGCAACTTCCTCTCTTTAATAATTTCCAGTCTCTCCTAAGAATTTGCATTATGTATTTCCCACTTCCCTCTGATGAGTTACGATTCAAACATAGGTCTAGTGAGTTGGCGGTAACAAACAATTTTCTTCAAGAGGCAGCCATTACCTCTTTATCTAATGGCAACAATGATAAGTGTAAACGGTTTTCTTTTAGTTGAAAACACCATATTGTTTTTGTTCCCTTTTATGTGTTTCTATCTCTATTTCTTGTATCTCCATTTAATATAAAACATGTATCAAAAAGTAAAATGTTTACCTTATAGAGAAATAGTTACAAAGAGAAATAATAAAATACACGAACAAACTGTCTCATCTAGTCTGATTTTACTGTGGCAAGTAGGTTGGGGTTTGAATCTCAACCAGATTTATGAGGTAACATTTTTTAAATTATGATATTGCATAAGTTTCAGCATAAATAATTGAATATCAGCCCACATGTTCTTGTTTCAGAACACATGTATTAAGATCTTTAAAAAGAAAGAATATAGGAGTGTGCGAAGTCCATTTTTTCAATTCGAAGTGAACTCGAATAAAATATATGAAATATTCTCTAAGCTGAATCGAAGTTCGAATATTAGTGGTTTTACACTTAAAAATATTATATTGTGATTATTTAAATTACTTTATGAACTAAAATTACTTGGAAAATCTTTCATTGCACAATTGTTTGTAATATTTTGTTTCAATCTAATAAATCAAGCTATTATTCACAATATGCAATTAATTTACTTCAGATTTTTTCCATATGAATATTAATTTGTAATATATAAAACAGCTCAGAATGGCAGTAACGGAACATAAATTGAGTATTTTAGCTATCAATACTTTTATTGGCGAATCCAAGATTTATTTTGAAGCAAAGTCGAAGATGATGTTTGTTTCGAAGCCAAGTCTTGCTTTGCACACCCCTAAAAGAATACATTGAACTTGGCACGTCACATTTTCCAAAATAGGTATATGTGTAGACTGAAACCAAAATGTAAACTAATTTACGAAGAATCAACCAGCCAACCTTATCTAGCCATTTTAATTTTGTACTTAAACTGTAAACGGTTAAAGTTAAAAAGGTAATTCTATTAATTTTAAAATGTTAATGCTCACAAACATACATACATGCCTGTGTTCATACACACATACACTCAAATTTCAATATTAGTCAGGATTTGAATAGTCTTTTAGATAAGAAATGTTGGTCACCATTGACTGTATAGTTATTTGAGAAAATATGAGATATTAATTTCACTACAGAAAGTGAAATATTACAATTATAAAAGTTTAAATGTGCATACTTGCTTGTATGATTATGTGCAGCTAAATCTAAGCAATCTTGGCAATGAGCCTATTGTTATTAAACTATATAATTTTGTTTCTAACTAAATAAGTTTTCCAAGCTCGAGTCAAATGTAATATTGATGTCTTAGAGGTATGAAACTCAAGGAATCATTATTAACTTTAAAAAATGTTTAATTTGAGAATCTGGTGTCGCGACTAAAATAATTTTCTTGTACCAAATATAATGTATAATATGAGTCCTGCACCTACCATTCAAGAGATTAAAATTGGGTGAAAAAATATTTAAATACACCTCATCAAGATCAAGCATAAACCTCCCAGATGAGAGTAAGGTACACTATCTGCTAAATTAAATCACCTCTTTACTCTTGTGAGTAATGTCAAATGCCGTGGATTCCACAGGATAGTTAGAGTTGGTCACTTCTGGATGTGTTTCTAAAATTATTGACTCTAATGATAAGGCAACTTCTTTTGGTGTGTCCATAGCACTTGTTGAAACTTCTGTAGAAAGTGGGCTCTACAAAATAAAAAATAGAATTTTTTTTAAATTTTACAACCCAAAAACATAATAACACCCTAAGGAGTAGTCCATTAGCCACACAACGCTTTTGTGTGTGTTTGTGTGTGTTTGTGTGTGGGGGGGGGGGGGAGGGGGGAGAGGGAGCTTTAATATCTACAGTTGTTTGTTACATGGGGGGGTGGGTACATCAAAGTGTTACTTAGCACATATATTATACTTAAATTCTAATATTCAAAAATAATTATTATTGTTCATGTTTTAAACTTTGATAAACATACTAATAGATAACTTACAAATATCTGTGGTGTTGAAAATGCAAGTTTAGCACTTTTTGTTTATCAATATTTCAAATGCACTTGGGGGGCATTGTTTGTCCAAGACTACGAACGCCAAGCACATTCGAAAACACATATTTTCATGCACACGACAGTGACATGTTTATACTTACGGCACTTGTTTAGACTTGTCCAATCTACTGACCCCCTCATGTGCTTTTAATTCGATAATGGCTGTATGTTGAAGCAGCCTTAATTTATAAGCATAGTTGAGCTAAAGTATAATTTAGATTCCTACTGTACATTCTTTTACATAGGCCGTGAATAATTGCTTGTGTTTGTAAAAATGCAAAAATAATTTCTTCAAAAAGAGGAAACTTGTTCTTTGCTTGCGTATAAAAAGCGCTATTGAGAAAAAACAGTGTAAGAATCTCAAAAAGATACAGTGAAATGGAACAAAGCAAAAGTACAGAATTTATCTCAAGGCAAGTTTGAGGAGTCCATCAATAGTGTTATTTCTTCGTACCAGCAGCATGTTATGAAAAGTAAAGCATCAAATATAATTATTTATTTTCAAAAGATAGGTGTATTTAAGCCTATACCTTCTGTATTCTGATAAATCGGTGTGTGAATATGTATATAAATGCAACTATTGTACACACACTTGGTGGCCGCATGATCTAGATTGTCATTCTCTCAGTAGACTAGACAGCCGATGACGGGGAGATGGGGTTCGAATACTAGTCGGGTCTATTGAGGGTTGCTTTTCCTAAATGGTTTCCCACTCTCCCTCCATGCAAATACTAGTAGATTTTCTTTAAAAAGCCTACCTTTTTAGTATACATTTTCTAGTGAGGTATAATCAAATTGTAGTTATTCTATTTATATTTTATTATTTTAATGTTTTAGGAACAAGGAAGGTAAAATTTTAGAGGTAATCTACCATCATTAACATGGAGAGACAGAGAGATAGAAAGAGAGAGAGAGAGAGAGTATAAAACCATGTAGGAACTCTAAGTACACCCAACAGGTATTCGAACCCCAATCTCTGCTTCATTGGCCATCTAGTTTTTTTCGAGAGTAAAGCCAGGATCCAGGATCGATGTTGGAATGAAACACGAGTCTGGTTATTGATAAGTTAATCAAAGTTAAAAAAATAAAAAAGTGCACAATATTAAGAAAGATGTCTTCTCCCAGCGTCAAGCATAGGATGTGGGCACTTTGACATCATCATGTAGCGCCACTAAAGATAAGAGCCATCCTAATCAGCAAATAGTCTTGCTCTAACTCCGATCGCAAACGTGACATCCATAACATAAATATAAATGAGGGTTTTCCCCATGAACCTGAGGAATTTGAGCTCAACGTCTTTATGTCTCTACTTGTCTGTATTATATCTCTGTGTAGCTATCCATAAATAATAATACTCTCTGAAATAATTTATATTCAGGATTTTAAAAAGTATTAAATGTGAATCCCTCTTAGTATCACAAAACTTCCCTATGAAATAATGGCATTCACTCTTGGCAAGAAAAGTTTTGAAACACAGTTTGGGGAGGGGTGGGGAAAGCTAAATGTCTACATGGTGTTACATGGCAGAAGTGGGGTAAAAAGGTAAGAAAAAAGTGTTATGTGGTTTATGGAAGGCCCCTAAATGATTTAAATTCAAAAGAATAGGCCTAAAATTCCAACAAAACATATAGCATATTCCTTTGATAATTAATTAATATACTTAATAAAGGTAGAAATTCGTTACTATAGCTATCAATTTTTCCTTATCTCAAAACAGATGGCGCAAATAACACTCCACACTGATCAAAATTAGGACAAAAAAATCTTGGCATTGAACCTATTGTTATTAAATTGTATGATATTGTTTCTAACTAAATAATAAAAGGTAGTCCTAGATTTAGTTTAGAGTTTGTTGAATGAATAATTAATCTTCCAAGCTCTAATCAAATTTGATATTGATGTTCTTAGAGGTATGAAAATCAAGGAGTCATTGTTAACTTGCAGAAAAGTTTATTTGGGACTTTGGTGCCAAGCCTAAAATAATTTTCTTGTACCAAATATAATGTATTAAATGAGTCCTGCACCCTCAATTAAAGAGATTAAAAATAGATGAAAAATCATTATTGTCAAATTAAAACATAAACTTCTCAAATTATAGTAAGGTACACTATCTGCTAAATTAAATCACCTCTTTATTCTCTTGAGTAGTGTCAAATGCCATGGTTTCCAGAGGATAGTCGGATATGGTCACTTCTGGATGTGTTTCTAAAATTATTGACTGTAAGGAGAAGGCAACTTCTTCTGGCGTGTCAATAGCACCTGTTGACACTTCTGCAGAAAATAAGCTCTAAAAAAAAAAAGAATGCTTTTAAAACCAAAAACGATTAGATTTAAAATAGGCCCAAAATTTCAACAAAACGTAAATCATATTCCTTTGATAACCTATTAATATACTTACTAAAATTAGATATTTATTACTATAGCTATCAATTTTTTTTTAAATCAAACAGTGACAGAGTGAGCAAATAACACTCCCCAAAAAACTCAACACTTATCAAAATTTGGACAAAAAATCTTGGTATTGGGCCTATTGTTATTGAATTGTATGATATTGTTTTAACTAGATAATTAAAGGTAGCCCTAGATTTAATTTATAATTTGTTGAATGAATAATTAGTCTTCCAAGCTCGAGTCAAACTTAATATTGATGTCTTAGACTTAAGAGGTATGAAAATCAAGCAATCATTGTTAACTTAAAGAAAAGTTGAATTGAAAATTTGGTGTCATGACTAAAATGATTTTCTTGTATCATATATAGAGACCCTGATTTGTGATAAATAAAACCACTGGAATTCGTTATATAAAAAGTTGGATTTCGGTATAAAAAGTCGGTAAATAAAAGGGTTTAAATAAAATGTTGAGTTTCAGTAAATAAAAGGTTAAGACCCTGATTTTCGGTATAAAAATTCTTAAGAGGTTTTTTTAAGGTAATGGTAATAAATTAACTCAAATAGAAAAGTACTTGCACTGAATTATTTTATAAGGCAAAAATATTCACACCTTTTTTCAACATACTTCACGTCAATCACCAAAGTACAAAGAAAACATTGTTTACAAATATTCTATTTTCAAGTTAGTGCGCTTATCTGACATAATGTTGGAATTTGCCGAAAGTACGCGTTCACTGTCAACAGTAGACACTGGAATCCATATTGATTTTATGTTATTGATGGCAAACTTTTCATGGTCTTCTTTCAGTCCACACATTATGTCCAAAATGTCAACTTTTTTACTATTGCTTTGCAAAGCTCTCACTTGTGTCTGCAGTGCAAAGTATCCTCTTTGAAAATTAGTTTAAAATTACTTTGTAGCTCTGTCACTTTACCATACAGCTTATGACTAAAGGCATAGGTAGAAACTTCGAGAATAGTAATTAATTCAACCTATTCAGAACAATGTTCAATTAAAAATGTTGTTTGACATTCAATTAACATTAGGGTTACTTTATCATTTGAGATATCCTGGAAGTAGTCAAGTGCTGCTGTCGCCTCCTCCAATGTGGAAAAATATTCCACTAGATCCACCAAATATTCACAGAGGTACACCACTGAACAAAACCAAGAGTTCCATCGCGTTAAAACTGGGTTTGGAAATAGCTTAGCAGACTTTTCATCTTTATTGTATTTTTCATTCAGAAATGCTAGATAATTATGTTTTCTCTTTCGAGTGTTCAGAAATGCGGCCTTTGCTTTAGCTACACACTCATTCAGCTCTGGCAGCTCTACTGAACAATAATTTTGAACCAAATTAAGTTTGTGGTACCAGCACTGTATATGCAGAAAATCATCGAATATGAGAACTTTCAAAGAAGTCACACATTTCATCATGTAACGTGCACCATCTGTCACGACACAAACTACATTTTCATAAAGAATCTCATACTTGGTGATGGTGTCCACAAGTGGCCATGAACATTCTGTTGCTGAAGCGTTCTGCAAAAATTTAACTGCACCAACAAACAAACAAAAACACACTGTCCTTTTCTATCAGATGTTTCATCACAAAGAATTGCAAATTGCTGATTTTTTACATTGTTCTTGATATTATCCTCTTGACTTTGGTTAACTTCTGGAATCCAAACACTTCCTATATTTTCTGCTTTAGGGAGGACTCCCCCCACTTAAAACCGAATTGTAGGATTACTAATTTTTGATAGAACTAAAATTAGGCTATGTTGGTTGAAAAAGTATGTATACACTGACTTACTAAGCTATTTCACTATTTGTACTTAAAGATAAACATCTTAAAAATAACCCAAATCAAACATTTTTATCTCATTTATTTTTTTAATAAATTAGTAAATAATCAAAAGTGTTAAAAATAACACTATTTTGTCATTAGGAAAATAAAATAAGCAAATAATGGAAAATAATAGGCCCTTATTTGCTTCTGATTTTTAAATAATAAGGGAAATTAAAAAAATCTTCAAAATGGTTATCTTTCGCAAATTTATCTATCCAACATCGCATAGAAGGATGATCTAGTTTTTCAATGGGAATATTGGCTTCCATAAATATTTTTATGGTATCCATAATGAATTCTTTGCTGTCTTCTTTTGTGTTTTTAGGCTTTATTAGAGAATGTTCAAGGGTTGCTTGTTTTAATGATTCAGAAACATTACTTTTTTCCCCTTTATGCAAGGCACTATTAATGTACTTCAAAAACGTGTCTTTTCTGAATTAGTCAACGCTATCTTGCACAATTTGCACATTTTTTAAAAAACTTTATCAAATATATAAAATCCTTCTTTTCTAAACTCATGCTCTCTTTCAAAAATACTTAAAACTTTAGGCATGTTTAAATATTAAATAATTAGAGGAGAGTTTAAAAACAAAATAATCTTACTAAAGCAACTTGATGGTAGTGACGTCATCAAGAAGCCAAGGATATGAGTGTAGAGAGATCTAACTCTAGCTTAGACATGGCGTTGTTTTTTGCTTATAATTCTTTAAATACTTCCCATGGGTGCCCAATATGGCCGTTGTAGTAGCCAGTTTTAACCCTTTTTAAAGCAAGTCTTTGGTTGAGATAAATAAATTTTCTTTTGAAAGAAAATTATATTGGTTCAGTTGGTACTGTTTTTATTTTTTGTTCATGTATTTAGAATGGCTTCTGATCTCAGCAATGTTTTATTATTTATTCGCGTTTAGATAAAAAAAATGACCATAGTTAGCGTTAAAATGGTCAAATCGTCAATTTCGCGAATAGATTTAATTTTGTTTTATTTTGCGTGAATATTTTCACTCAAAAATGCCACATTGATGTTTAATTATGTTTCTATGACAATTTTAATGTGCTAAGTAAAAGTTCATAAAAACACAACTCGCGAAGTCTCTAATCATATATAATGTATAATATGAGTCCTGCACCTACCATTCAAGAGATTAAAATTGGGTGAAAAATTATTTAAATACACCTCATCAAGATCAAGCATAAACCTCCCAAATGAGAGTTAGGTACACTATCTGCTAAATTAAATCACCTCTTTATTCTCTTGAGTAGTGTCAAATGCCATGGATTCCACAGGAAAATTAGATATGGTCACTTCTGGATGCGTTTCTAAAAAGATTGACTGTAGTGAAAATTCAACTTCTTCTGGTGTGTCCATAGCACTTGTTGAAACTTCTGTAGAAAATGGGCTCTACAAAAGAAAAAAATAGAATGTTTTTTTTTAAAATTTTAAAATCCAAAACCATAACACCCTAAACGATTTAAATTTATGAGAATAGGCCTAAAATTCCAAAAAAAATCTGTAACATATTCCTTTGATATTTAATATACTTAGTAAAGGTTGATATTTATTACAAAAAAAAATTAATATAATTTATGTCAAAAATGAAGTTAAGGTTAGAAATATTTGATAGGTAAATGACTTAGGATGAGGTAGAACAGCTGCTTTTACATAGTATAATAGACTTCTTTTGTTCAAAATGATTTTAGAGTGATATTTTAATTAAAGTTTAGACATTTTTCTTTTGAGTCAAACAAATATTTATATTTTCCAATTATTTAATAAATAATTTTAAAATTCAACAAAAAATACTCCTTTTGAATGCACAGTAGAATCTGGCTAATTCAACATTGGTTATCTTGAAGAATCGGATAATTCAAACTCACCATGATTCCCCATTAAATTCTTATGTAAGCAAACAGTAAAACATAGCATTCAATTTGAATTTTAGAAGGAAATATTTGAATGATTCAAAGCCTGCCCATTGTTATTTTTTCAAGTTTGTACTTATAGTCTAACCAATGATCTTTATAAAATTTCACTATATGGCAAGAATGTCATATAAAGTTATGGTTATTGACACATAGTAAAAGATAAAGCAGGGAACTCTACACCAGAGTTGAGCGGGTTTTCTAGAATATGGGAGGTGTTAGCTCAGCTTTCATCGCTTCTGTGTGACAATGTAAATCATGTGACGCTCTAACCGAGTTAAATCTGCAACTTTCTTAAGTTAATTTTTACAAGTACAGTAGAGTCTCGAAAACTTGACCTAATGTGGACTGAGATGGTGTTGAATTATTGAAATGTCAATTTTTATGAATGAACTTGCATAAGATGCATGTTTACTAAACAAGGATGAATCACAGTGCAGTATCGAATATTATAGGTACAGTTGTAATTTACTGTTGTATTGTACAGTACAGTAACAGTAATATATGTACAGTACAATATATTACCTATTAATATAATGGTGTATACGTGTAATATACAGAAATGCAATACAGTACTGTACATATAATATTGAATTGATTAGACTAACATGTTACTGAATTGGAAAACTAACAAACATAGCACTTGTAAAAACACTACAGCAAGACTGTTGTACTTGAGTTAAACAAACAAACCGAGAGGTTATACAGTTGAATGACCTTGGATTGTGATGGCTGGTGCCAACAACTGTGTGCACGTACGTGTGTCGATTTACACAGAATGTCGAGTTTCCAAAACTTTTATTTTGTGTTAAAATTTTTCCTGTTTTTTCATTTATGTATCGACTGTGTATGTGTGTTTTATACAGCATATATAAAATGTATGTGTGATTATATGTAGCATATCTTGAGGTTATTGATTTAATGTGTACCAGCCACCTAGATACTCATAAAAATATTAATTTAAATTTTAATGGTTAATTTGTGTTTTAGATATTTCCAATTTTTTTAGATATCCCTTGGACTTCAAATTAAAAGAGTTCTACTGTATTTGTTACCAAATAATATTTATATACTGAAATCAGTTTTGAAGGTACTTTACAAATTTAAAAAATATTTCTAACCCTTTCAAGCCCAAACTAATTGAAGTGTATTCTAAGAAAGGTTTTTTTATTAATTTATTTTAAAATCTATGTATAGCTTACACATTTTTTTTATTAATATAATTTGAAAATTCTTTTTAATGTGTAGCCATTTGGCTACATCGGACATTGTTCTTTGTTAGAGAGAAAAAAACAAATATATATAAAAAAAATGTAAAAACTTATTTTTAAAATAAATATTTTCCCTAAGGTTTATGAACACAATTCTATCATAAATTATAATCACAGTGTTTGTATGTTGCATAACTTAGTGTTAAATGAAAATACAAGCTTTTATAGATAAGACTTTGATTGTAGATAAACTCACTTCATTCCACAAGGTCAATGAATTGTCATTATTTTGTACTTGACTTCCAGTTAGGTTGATCAGTGGGGTTGGATATTTCCAATCGTTGTAAGTTTTAGCCATCCACTGCAGAAACCATCGAACTGGGAATATAATTAAAGTTGTCAGTAATCATGAAATAAATGGTACAACGTTAACTGTTGAAACAATTTCAAAAAATTTGAAAGGTTCAATAATCAATTATTTGCAAATTTTTTTAGCATCACATCTTACTATTTGTTTAGGTTATACACAAATGTACTAATTACCAATACGCTAATAATCTTGTGTTGAGAAAGGTTGAGTTTAGAGAGAGTGTACCTGTATGTGTGTGGGGGGAGTGGAAAAACCATTTAGGGGAAACCACCATGAGAACATCTGTCCGAGATTAGAACCTCAATCTCCCTGTCATCGACAGTCTAGTTTATTGCAAGAATAACGCCTTAGACCCTGCGGCCAACATCGCAGATAGTTATTTGTAAACAAACCTCAAATTTATATATGAATAAATAAGAATGTATTATTATTTATTATTAAAAATAATTCCAATATACCTTATGGAACTAAATCTTAGAAGCAATTTTTGAAATATTTGTAACAAGTAAACAACTCAAGAGTTAAACTATTTTAGAAAAATAAACATACATTATTTCACATGCAAAATTGTTTCCAAATACCAATTGTGAACAAAATTGTTTCAAATTTTTCAAAAATAATTCATCAGCAGGGCCTGGATTTTGATTACCTAGAAATTATCAGAATATGACCTATACAATGACTTTGAAGTTATAAAAAATACTTCGAATTATCAAAAAATGACCTAAAAAGAATGAACAAATAGTCATAATAAATATATGACTAATCCAACATGCACTTTACAAATGTAAACTAAGAAATATATTTGCAAAGAAAAGCCTTTAACAACCAAACTCTTGCATTATCTAAATATAATACTAATTTTTAAAAAAATCTTCAGAAGTAATAGCTACCTCCTCCCAACGCAACCCTCTACAACCTAGTTGCAGTCTCACCAGGAATGTGTATTTTACCAGAAGACAAGCAAAGAGGATGTGAATTTCATGGAAATATACCTATTAAATTATATTTTAGTAAAAACAAATATAACATATATATAATTACTTATAATGTAAAATCCTAATAGATATTAATTTGAAGCCAAATAGCCACTATGCGATAGAAACATAGAGATTGAATGTAAGGGAGGCTAGGAAAGGGGAGGCCATGGGAATGAAGTAGGTGAGAAGCATGCTAGCTGTCATGAGGAGAAATAGGATTAGGAATTAAGTTGTTTGGGCAAGAGATGGGGTACAGGGAGTATATGAGATAGTAGCAAGCAAGGCTGGGATGGTATGTATAATATAATGATGGAATGGAAAGAATACCATAGAGAATAATGGAGATGAAGTATATATGAAAAGGAGCACAAAGGAGACCAAGAAAGAGAGGGAAGGAGAAAGTAGTAACAAGTGTGCGAGTGAGAGGAAAATAATAGAATCAAATAAAGGAGGAATGGTGGAAGGAAAGAGGAAGATTGAGGCATTTTACTAAAATGACCCTGTCACTGGATGGAAACTGCTAAAAATCTACCTTACCACCCCATATTTCCTTTCAAATAATGGCCCCAGCATATTTTAAATGAAAACAAATATTCTTACTAAAATTTCATGAAGAAAGATTTGTTTTTATTCAAAAGTTAATATTTTATGTAATACTATATTACCTTAGTAATACTGAAAATAAACTAAATAATCAGCATCAGTGATCGACAACTTAATGATTTGCTCAGCCCTAGTTTTTTATGGTTGCTTAAGGAAATTTTTGTTTTGGTGAACAAAAAAAAAGTTTCTTCTATAAAAAGAGTGATAATAGGTGAGGATAGGTGTTTTATGATCAACCGGTTATTACTAATGCAATCATAAATTTGGATAGTTTCTTGTGTCTAAGATTATAATCAACAAATGCAATATAAGTTGTGATAAACATTCACTGCTAAATATCAAATAGGTTGAAAGGACACATATATGATTTAAAAAAAAGATTGATCCAAACTACACATTTCACATCCTACATATATGTTATTTTATTAATGTTAACCGACAGTGTCAATAAATTAGTTACAATGGAGGAGCAGACTGCAATTTGTAAAGAGATCTACAAACAGTTTATATTCAAAAGTACCTGAATAAAACGCATATATAATTATATATATATACATAAAGTAGTCCAGAGAAGAGCAAGTAGTCTTCTGAATACTCATCACTAGCTCTAAAGGAACTAGCAATGCTATTATAAGCCTGGACCGAAAAGAAGACCTCAGGAAGAAAGTGAAGAACAGCTGGGCCCCATGAAGTGTATAGATGAATACACACTTTATCTGATAACAGAGATTTCACAATGAGCAAAATTTTAATCTAAGGAACATAAAAAATAAAAAGTATCATAGAAAAATGATTTCTTATTAAAAAATTAATAAACAAAATGATTTGCTATTTTAAATGGGTTAGTTTTATTGAGAATTTGATTGATTACACATTTAATCAAAAACATTCAAATAAAAAAATCACAATGGTGAAATTGGTTGATACAATATTTTACTATACTGTACATTCTTTTTATGTTATTATAAAATTTAGCAAGTGAGGTTTGGAAGTTTATATGACTTAAATTTGTGTGCAAGAATTTATTATACTACCCAAACACAAATTGATGGCATTGTTGATTACTTACCCATTGAAAAGGGAACATCTTAATATAAACTAATTTTTAATACACATTAATGTATAACTTTGAGTCAAAGAGGATATAGTAAGTGATTGAGTAAACTATTACTACCTACTTGGTAACAACATTTAAATGCTAATAAAGATCAAATTTCCGGTTAGTCACTAAAAAGTTCTATAATAAATTTAAAACCAAATTGGATTAACTTTTTATTAGACCAAAATTTTGAGTTTAGAATATATTAATATTTAAAATCTTGTGTCTTCAACTGCAAAGGTGACTTCAAATTTTGAAGGCATAGAAATTTGGGGATTATATATGTATATATATATCTTACCAGTAATGTATTTTTATTGTTAAGATTAATTTACTTTATAAAATACTTAATTTTAATTTTAAAGTATTTTGATCAGTATAATTAGCTTAATTCATCTGACTATTAGTGAAAATTAAAAAAAAACACAGCTTAACTTGAATTATTGAAATTCTAGGCAAGCCTAAAACTCTATTCAACTCTTACACTGCAAATTAGTAAAATAGCAGGTTTATAATAATTAATACTAATTATGTTGATTTACTATAATTATTATAGTAAATGAACATAATTAGTATTTCTTCAAGGAGCAACAATACAATGTGTGAAACAAGTGTCTCTTTGGCACATTTGTTATAACTTTTTTCCTTACTCTGCAGTTATAGCTAAAAAAGTAGTGTGATATTTAAATCCATGTATAATCCTTCCTTACATACAGTTTTTTTTTAAAGAAATGGTATTGATATAACTTTTATGACATTCTTAAAATATCTATGTTAAGGTGAAGAGTTTTAACAACACGCCTCATTAGTTACTTCCATTTACCACTATGAAAAAGTGCTCCCATAATCACTTCAACAGAATGTATGTATCCCTCTAATACTATCATTGGTGTTGTACACAAGCCATAAATGAAAAGTTGAAAATAACTCACTTTCATAAAATCCTGTGAAGCCACTTCATCATTAGAAACAATCATTTCTTTATTGGTCATCTCAACCGTATTAGGCCACTGCTGGTTCTACACAGAATGACACACATATCTATTTTGGTTAACAAATTATGCATTTCTCTTATCATGTACACCTTTGGCATATTTACATATCTATTTAACAAAACTTAAACATACTTTGTGCAGCTTCATTATTTAAACTGCATTCCAATTGGGCATTAAACACCATTGCACATTTAAGATAATTTATTCCCATTTAACTACTAATGTTTGTATTTAAAATATCAATACTTAAGGCCAAACAATATTATTTCAACGAAAACAATTTATCATTTTTAAAACAAGGGTGTTACAACAACATGGACTTTCTCAAGTGTTGAGGTCATGGTCAAAAGCACAAAAACTTAAATTTCATGAGTAAAAATATGGGAGAAAGGAATGCTCTTGCAAGAATAATTAGGTAAACTATTTATTAATTTAAATATGGGAGGTTTGGTTAGAATTGATCTATTTAAATTTCTTGATGGAATATCAATTTCTTGTGGTTTTATTTTGGTTACATTTTGCTATAATTTTCCCAATACTTTGTATATGATTGATATTACTTTTAATTGTGTAAAGAGGGTTACTAAACCATAACTGTTTAGCAAGTATTCAACAGACTTTTATGAATGAAAAAGATGTTAGTATTTTGTGTTATACTCATAAGTAGGGCTAAAATTTTGATGAGTTTGCATTTTTTTTTGGCAAACCTGGAATGATGTTCAAGTATATATAAATGTGCTTCATAGGATACTTCGCTGATTTAAGTAGCTTTGTTAAGGCATTTTTTTTGTTGCATTTTTTCATGTTTTAATACGAATATGGTTTTTTTTAAAGGTTTTTCAGTTATTTTTTGTTATTTTTGAGTCATTTACCCATGATTAGAACATCTATGCACACCTCATACAGTAGCTCCACGACTTATTTGGTGCTGACTGACAGCTCACAGCTGACTTCTGACACTCATCATTTAGGTATATACCTAAATGTTGACTGTCAGAAGTTACAGCTGTTAAACACATGTTTTTGTAGATCATATGGTTCAGCGTAGGGATACATAATTTGGTCTGGTAACTTTTCAAAGCCGTCAGCTGTCAGCTGTGAACTGTCAGTCAGCACCAAATAAGTCATGGATCTACTGTAGCAAACGGTGGTGCCAAGACGGCGGTTAATCTATCTCCACTCCTCCCCCATCTCTTCCTTCAAACAGGTGATAGCTGGAGGGGAAGCTGAATTGTATCCATTCGGGTAACAGAAATTCGGAAAACAGATATAATTCTTGAATTAATACTAAGGCTTGTTCTAAAGGAAATACAAAGATTAAATGATTAAATATTAACTTATATTTTTAAGTAAGCTTTGTGAAATGAGTTTAAAATGTGAAAAATGTTGTCAGATTTGAATGTAAAAATGTGTATTTGAAATGCCTAGTTTCTCATATAAATTAAAATACAAAACTTAATTTTTTCTGCTAAGTACTATGCTTCACTCTTTAACATATCAATTAGGAGATAAAAAAACAACTTATCATACACCACACCTAAGGCTCTACACACATTTATTATTAGCTGGTTGGAAGGTAAAATAGAAAACTTAGAAAATATTTCATTACACTGAAACTAAATATTACATTACCTTTTAGTTAGATAATATTTAACTAAAACTTTGATCAACAAGTTATGTTACACTTTTAAACTTATCTCACTGTAAATAGATTAAAATATATTTTTCAATTTTATTTATATACCTTATATATAACTTGGTATATAAATATTCTAAATAAATATAAAATGATAACTACAATTTTATGTTTATTGTAGTCTTAAAAAAACACCTGATCTATATTAGTTGATTACAAATGATTCGTTTAATTATAGTATATGGTCTGAAATGAATGCAGGATAAAAATTACAATATAAATTTCAGTTAATATCCAGTGGCAGCAATGTTAAGTTTGAATTGTGTTCTTTTAATTGTAAAAACCATATTATGTTTGTTTCAATTCATGTGTTTCTATCCTTCTTTCCTACACCTTATTCCATATGTAACAAAATGTGCCCTTAAAGTGTAAAAAGAGAAATTTCTTAAAGAGATGTATTATATGTTTGAATCCAATATAAATCTCCTGTGTTTGTCCTTTATCAGTGTGGCCACCCAAATTATATGACAACATTCCAAAATAATAACAAATTTTCCTGGAAAAATAGATAAGTAAATAATTTTCCAGTAGTTTTAAAGGCTTTTCTTTTGGTCATAAAAACGTGAATAATTGATTCTGAATGAAAATGTTTCATAAAATGTGTGCTGATTTTAGTACTTAACCAAGTATTATTAATAAGTATTTCCACCCAATGCTTAATCAACAAAATTATTGGAGTCTTTAACACTTCATCACATTACAAATTCAATTATGTTTTAAATTACTTCAACATGGGTCTTTGTTAAGGCTGAACCCACCCATTAATGCACGGTTCTAAACAAAAAAATGTATTAATTTTTTTTTATAATTCAACATTGTCATTTTTTATTTATTTTAGTAACATATCTGGGCATCTTTCATAATTCTTATGGAATTTTCAAACCATGCTAAAAATAGTTATTGAAATATTTTCTTTAAAATATTTCATTTCAATGCATTTTAAATGGGAAAACAAAAATTATTAATTATTTTTGTAATATTAAGCTAGAGTGTTTGTTTATAACATATTATTTGATGAATAATTTATTCTTCTTTTTAAATATATTTTTTAATTTGGGCTAGCTTCAATAATCACGACAATATTGAGCCCTAAAGACTCCAAAGCCGACACTCTAGTAAAATGGCTAACCTGTTCTATTGGAATGTAGGCAGCACTGGAGGGTGAAGCTAATCTCTGTGACCTTCTTGAGTCAAAGAAACATTAATACCATGTGCATTGGGATAAGAAGGGCCAGTGTACAGTAATGACAAATTTGCATAATTAAATATAAACATCTTAAAATATTCACAAAGTCCTAACTGGTGTGTGAATAAAGATAGTTGGTCCCTACTTGTATGAGAGTATTACTCTAGTGATACATTATTTTCAAAGAAAAAACCTTATGATTCTCCATATACAAGGATTTATGATATTAGCCCTTATTTACCTGAAGCAGTAAAACATGTAAAAATCTTCACTCGTAGCCTACATTCTTTCACGGTTTTTGTCATTCTTGAGCATTACACGTAATAATAAGTGTTAATATTCAGAGTATAAGAAAACTACTGTAGGCCTACATTGAATTTTTAATCCACTATTATAATAAGTAAAAATAAACATTCCTGCTCATATCAAACAGCTATTTTATATAAAATTGCATCTAAATGTAATTTGGAGACGTTCTCATTATGTTATTATTTACTATATTTATTTTACAGTCTAGGATTTGACTCTCATTGGACTTTGGAATAAGTTATTTTTCAAAAAATTAATGAATGAAGTTTTTGGTAGTCAAAGTGTGAACATGTTTATTTTATTTTATTAGCTTGTTAAATGTGATTACTGTTGCATTCTCGCAGTTTGTGCACTAGTTTCAGAAGAAATTTATTGAATCCTGAACAATAAGTACCCACGGTGATTACTTTTTATACAATTAACAAAATGTGACTTTTTTGCTTTCGAACAAGATCCAATGGATTGTATCAATTTTGAGGGGGGAAAGTATTTACACAATATTATTTTATATCCTTGTGAATAACAAGTTTGTGAAGCATGGGTCGATAGAAGAAAGGGCGTACAAAGAAACTCGAAGATAAAATTGATTATGTAACTGCTTGTCGTAAAGGGTAATTTTTTTTTATGGTATACAGATATCTGGCGTTTAGGCTATCTGTATCCACTAATTTAAGTACAACGGATGAGTAGCGATACTATTTTATTTACTGTAGAGATAATATCAAAATTAAGATACAAATAAACATTTCTATATAACAATGTAGCGATTATTCTGATGTTTCAAGTAATTTTTTTTTTAAAGCTCTTAGCTGAAGGTAAATGTTACTAACACTCTGTAACACACTTATAATAACTTATAATATGTTCAAAATCTCGTGTGCTTTGGCCGAGTTTGTATCACGCTAGTACAAAGTTATTTCAACCTTACAGGGAATCTAACTAGCAAAGTTATTAGAACTGATTAATTTACGCACTCAGTCATAGAGCCTTAGCAATCTTGACCATGACATGGAGCCTATGATAAGTAAAATATATTTAAAACCTTTAAAGTCAATGAACTTTTGTGTTCCCTATGCCACAAAGTAAGTAGTTAGTACCCGACTGCCTTTGTGGCTTATGATCCCGAAGTCCCAGGTTCAATCTACAGTGCTTCCAATTCTGTCTGTGAATCAGTGGGTCTGAAATGGAACCAAAATTGATACCCACTTCAGTGGCCGAGTGGTCTAAGGCGTCACCCCAGTGTTAAATTGGCCTGCTGATAGCAGAACGATTGGGGTTCAAATCTTGGTCAGGTCTATCAGGGGCGGATCCAGATAATTTTCAGAGGGGTGTTATAATTATAAATAGCATAGTTACTTACAATGTTAGATTTCTGTTTAAAGCCATTTAATAGTTTCTCATTCATACTTGATCTTATGTATACTTTAAACCGTGGTCATCTTCTCCAATTTGTTTAAAATCAGATGGTTTTAATAAACTATTTGAAGTGACCCTCCTTCAACAATTTTTTGAAAAATGGTTCACTCAAGAAGCTTATGAGTAGTCTTCACCTTGATTTGTTTTTAATTTAGATTCTTTTATAAAACATTTAAAATGTTCCTCCCCTATTTGTCAATTTGTGTTCAATAAGGCCAAAATATACAAACAAATACAGAATGCTATAGTGCATAAGGTTTTTTTTTCTAACTATGACACGTGAGCAAGATATTGACTACCAACTGCTAAATTTCAACGTCTATAAAACCAAACAAAAAAGATTGTTAGCAAAGCAATAAATATAAATGTTTTGTGTCTAGAATAATATTAATTTTAATATTGAATCAAATCCGAATCAAATCACATGCTTGAAAAAATTCGAATCGCATAAGAATTGAATCTTATGCTAGTTTTGTTTTATCAAATTAAATCCCGGTTGAATCCGTTGCCTAAAAAAATTGATTTATTACTTTATTTTAAAAATAGGTTCAAATCTGAACCAAACAATTTATTTTAGGCTTACTATCATATTGTTTCAAATAGAATACGTGTTGAATATTTCATTATGCTAAGTTTCATAGTTTCAATCCAATTATAAAACATTTCAAAATATGATGATAATCTTTATAGACACATTTTAGGTTTATTAAAATAAATGTAGGCCTATATAATAACACTAATCTTAAAAGTTGAAACATCATTTAAAGATACCACCTGTTTTTTCAATCAATAAGCAAAGGTTAATTAATTATTTTTTTTTACAAGATGGGCCTAGCTACTTTTTTCTTTCTTTTAAAGAGGATATTCACTGTCACAAATAACTGTCACCAATTTGATTCCTTTAAGACCTGAAACTCAAGTTAATTTCTTTATTCACTCGCCTACGCAACTGGTTTATAAGTAAGAATTATAAACTCAGATTTTAAGCTAAACCAATCGAATCTGAATTCAGGATTTATTTAGATTTGAAATTTCAAATCGAATTTATATCTTTTCAATATTAATATTTTAAATTTTGGATGTAATCTGAAAAATAATATAAATCTCGAATTGAATCCGAATCCTACTATGATTTGGATTTGGACTTGACATTTATAAGATTCGCAAAGGTGTACCTATTATTATTGTTATCATTAAAAAACTGTTTTTATACTTGTTACTACTTAGAACGTTCAACAATATGGAACCTACACAAGGAGCTTTTTTTATTGTAATGTTACAAGGGTGTAAGGTTACATCTAAGCCCTACCCCTACCCGATGCTGCTGAACTGTCATATGTAGTCATACTACCCGCTCCAAGAAAATATCATCCGATGAATACTACCCGCTCCAAGAAAATATCATCTGATGAATACTACCCGCTCCTAGAAACGTCAGTAAATAGTCAATTCACCTACAATAGTAAGCTTCTCTATTGTAGTTCCTAATAGAACCAAGCCATATAAAAACAATATCTTTCTATACAATCCCCTTTCAACTTCTACAAGTAATTCTGTTAGCGTATGTACCCTCTGCTATGCTGGCCTGGACAACCACGATGCCTAGCTGGCTGAAAGACGTCCTAAATCGGCGAGTGGGGCAACTTTGCTGAGTGCACCCGCACTAGATGTGAATACCGGACCGACACGAAAGTAACTGGCGAGCGCATTTCTACTAATCATGAGCGAGGTGGAGATAGACGTAGCTGACCTCTTCCGGATAATCTCTACAATCGCCTACCGGCCTCTGACGTCGCTGACCAATCAATCTGAGAAGATTCAAAACACAATGCAAGAAACCGTTGGCTGGAGCAGCGCGACCAACCAGAGACCTTCAAGCTGGATGACCCAAGAAGATGGCGTGATCACCACCCCCTTCACGTCACCGACCGAGTAGTGAACTTTCCCCCCCTTTTGTGCCTACGCAGTTAGATCACTATATAACATGTAACTTAGTAAAATAACATGGACTTTTGAATCCGTCACCATGAGGAACGAACCTCTGTATAATACATCAACCAAGGACTTTTGAATCTGCCAGCGTCGAGATGGATCTCCGCTATCATATTGTGAAACTTCAAAACTCGTCACCATGTTGGACGGACGGTGCTAATTGTTCTATATCGTCTGGAGACGATATCCTAGAACAATGGACTCTGTGAAAAGGAAGTTATCACACTATGTAAATATTCATCATTAGGATTTTGGAACTTTAACAGTTGAACTTAATAATATTATTTTGGATATTAATGGGGTAATGTGATGATAGTGTTGTTGTTGTTGTGTAGTCAGGTTAGATTCTTAAAGGAGTTAACAAATCTATTATATTGCTTATTTGGTTTTCCATTGTATTCAAATATTTGTCTAAAGTAAATTGGACTGTTCATTGTTTATTCTCAAAAGTTCATCAATCTCAAATCAATAGTATATCTTAGTTCGAGTTCGATTGATGACGGTTCAACAGTCCGCATGAGATATCATTAGGTTTGATATGGGTAACTCACGTGTTATGTAATGTCATTTGTAAAAGTTATTGTATATTTGTTTATAGTACTGATGTATTTTCTGTTAGCTTAATGTTAGATTCATTAATTACATTAACAGTAAAACTGTGGGGCTTACTATTTAATATAACTAGAAAAAGTTATTATATTTATTCAGTCCATATTGTTAGGACACCTTCGTATCCATTTAGATTGGCTCATAAAGCCTTTTACAACTGATAATATTATTATTTATTTTGTTTATTCTAAAGGAGTTGAAACATATTCAAAATGGTAAAGATAATTATTATGTTTTCCAGTGGTCAATGTTTTCCAATTTGCTACTAGGATGGTCAAGGCCACCTTAATTTTGTCTGCTGTTTTGATTACATTAAATTGCTATTTACTTTTAATTCTCACTGCGCTTGCTTTCTTGTTTATTATTTCATGTCCATTAGATTATATCCTCTTTTCCTTGTAGTATTTTTTCTATTGGCCTATTACTACGAAGTAGATAGAGAGGGTGAAACATTATTATTAAACATTGGTTCCTAATTTAGTGCTTGTATGAAAAGAAATAATATACTATATTCTGACTACTCTTTATAGCTATATATTTTTAATCAAAGTTAGTCTTAGTGGCATTTATTTGTAATAAGCTCTCTAACTAACTTATAAGTTAGCACAGTGCAGTTATTATTTGGGATGAATCCAAGGCCGTTCACAGGTATTTATTTGAATATAATAATGTAAATGACACCTTGACACAAGTTCTATTCCTTTGTATAGTTGTAATTTTAAACTATATTTAAATTATTTAATATATATTATTGTTAAATTAAGTAAGATTTTCAAAATGGAATAGGCTCTAATGCCAAATTTAAATAAATAAATGTATATTTATATTATTAATTTCACGACAGCACGTTTGCCTACTGAACTGTGGACTTTGTGTTCATTTCCCACCATATCTGAAATAATTATCGTGGTGAAATTAGGTTATTTCCCCCTACATAGTGATACATTGACGGCTGGGGAACTCCATTTATACGAATATGCTTGGGTGTGTCATGTTCTGGCTCAAAATATTCACATTTAAAGTATACGGTCCATGCATGTACAATATATATATTTAAAATTAAAAAATCTGGTCTAGAGGTATTAAGTTTGTTGGGACACTTGAATTTATTTTTAGTAATCTATGTTCTATAGAGAAAACGGGGAACGGGGTGTAGGGGGTTCATAATTATATGTTTACTTTTATGAAACTACGGGTGTGTGAGATTATGTGCCGTATGAATGGAAGCATTGTGTATCAACCTGAAATAATGTATTTTTTTCTCAGCACTATGATTTCACACATATTATTTTTAGAGCATAAATAGTTTATACCTCTTTATTTCAGGGCAGTAGATTTTGATACATCTCTTATATTTCGCGCCATTTTTTTTTATGAAACTTCCTTCTGTCCATGTGTTTTGAGTTTAGGAAACACTAAGTAGACGACGTACTTAAAATTAAAATACTCATTTATGATCAATATTGTATCTTAGAAAAATAAAATTAATATTAATTAAATCAAGAATATTTTTCTAGTACAATATTTATATAGACTCAATTATTAACTTCCCATATTTTCTCGCTTTACCGTAGGGTGCCTTGGCACCCCATTGACAACTTATGGCTTAGACTATAGAGAAGTGATTCCCAAACTGTGGTGCGTGTACCCCTGGAGATTCGCGATGTAACACTGAGTTTTATGAATAATAACATATTTTATTATAGTAGTACTGTTCAGCAAAAGAATTGTTTTTTGAAAGGCCTTTTTCCCTACCAAAAATACATAATATAGTAGGATATTAGTAGGAAAAAAGACCTTTCAGAGTATAAATCCTACCATGAATGGAGAATAGTAAGTCTGGTAGACCAATTAACACAGATTTTAACGTAAAATGATGGCATTTATAATACTATCTTTTCATCTGGTTTTGTTTAACTTATCTCTGGGGCATTATTAACATTTGGAGTGACCGTTTATACTTTGCAAGACAACAGCTATGTATGTCCTTTTATTACATGAAGGTGACCTGGTGGGCTAAGGGTAAGGTGTCAGACTTCTGTGCTGAGGGTTCGGGGTTCATTCCTCAGTCCCGGCACATATTTATCTGATTGCCAAACCCTTCCTTCACCTCTGACAAGACATGTATTAATCACAACTTGTGAATGTGAGGAATGCCAGGCCTCTACCGTGGTTCGGATTCCACGTTAAACTGTAGGTCCTCCATTTCATCTCACAATCACCCTATCATTATACATTAGCGTAAGTGCGCATAACCCAAGCGGGTGGTAAGACGCAGTGCTAAATATAATAATAATAATAATATAATAATAATAATGATAATATAATAATATATGATAATGATAATGATAATGATGATGATGATGATGATGATGATGATGATGATGATATGATGATGATGATAATGATAATGATAATATAATAATAATAATAATAATAATAATAATAATAATAATAATAATAATAATAATAATAATAATACATGAAGAGCTGGAAGGGTTACGTTGGTTAGGGGCTGTCCTTAAATTACTTTAGGCCTTTTTACATGATTTTCAACCCACACTCCCCTAACCCCACGTAAGATATCGTAAGATTTTCCATGACACCCCCATACAAATCCTTACATAATATAAATTATGACTCCCCAACCCCTCGTAAAAAAACTTAGGGAAATATTGAAACTCCCACCCCACCCCCTCTAAAATCCCTACGTAATTTAAGGGCGACCCATTAGGCCATGTCCCTCAAAATGGGTTAACCAACTGACCAAAACTCGTGAAATAATGATAGAATTATTTTTTCAGGCTTCACAAGCTAAGGGATAATAGCGCTCCGAATTGTACCCCACGTTTATTCACATCTAGTTAGAATTTAGGACTAAGAGAACTTGACTCGATTGGGGTTCAAACTGACCAACTATTCATATTCATGTTGTTGGTCAACGTGATTTAGCGAACTTGACACTGCCCGAAGCATATAATAGACCAATATGACATATTTTTTCCACCCTAGTCTTTTGTCGCTAATAATAAACTCAAGACCTTTAAAGGTTCACTTTTTTAAATTCATGATCCTTTTTCATAAGACAAAATAACTAGCGAAACCGGACAGTAATAGAGAGAGCTAAGTTGAGAATTTTTATAATCTAGTGTCAATTATTTTTAAGTTTTATACCAAATGAGAAATAAAAGTAATCAATATATATTGCTAGAAATCACCACGTTTTACTTCCTGTTTGGGCTGAATGCATGTATATTAATTCGATATTGGGGTGGTGATAATAAAGGCAGAATTAATTAAGGAAAAGTACCCCCATTAGTGTGGGAGAGTGGAAGAAAACAATTGTATAAGATCTCCCCAAAATACCCTCATCAGGGATTTGAACCCCCAGACAGAAGCGTCTAGCTGGCTGGGATGGGTAGGATAATTTTTTCTGCTCAAGAGTACGATTGTATCTTGACGTTTTATCTCCCCACATTATTCCAACTTGGTCGCCTACACACTTTACGGTCTGGCAATACACTTCTTATCTCTATCATTTCTAGGAAATGTTTGCTTGCCGCCTTGACTGATTACCGGTCAGTCAGCCTCCCAGATGTTTAAACAAACCAGTAATGCTGCCAACCTGGTGGCTGAAATTCACCAGTTTATATAACGTTAGCAACACCATCTATTTTGAGAGCTGAAAGCTCAACACACCTCCAGAGAGGGTAGGCAAACCCTTAACCAAAAATCTTTACCATTTCCTGTTGAGAGACTTAGTTCCGAGACACCACAGTTAGGAACCCAACGTATCACCTCAAAAAAATTCAGAGTACAGCCATAGAATTACGCTTCATCCTTATCACACTTTTATTTATGGTCTATAACAGAAAGTTAATGTTTTAAAATTGGAAGCCTATAGAAGCTATTTAGTGTAGTATTAATGGGGAAACTTTTAGAAATTTAGACTCTTCTACAAGCTATGTGGATACACTTTCAAAGACGTTTAAAGTGGTCCTTATTTAGAAATTTTCTGAAAATTAGATTCCTCAAGAAGATATTTAGAGTGGTCATCATGTGGATTTTTTCTAAGTTAAGATGCCTCTAGAAATTATTTAAAGTGCTCATTTGTTGGCAAATTTTGAAAGATGTTGGATGCTTCTATAAGCTATTAAAGTTGTCTCAACATAGAGATTTTTTAGAATGTTTAACGCCTCTAGAAACTATTTGAAGTGGTCCTTCCCTAAATTTTTTGGAAAACTGGATGCCTCTTGAAACTATTTTTAGTTTGATGCAAGGCCAGCTTTCAGCTTAATATTTGAGAATATTATATTAAAGGTGAGTGCAATATATCTATAAGGGCAAATTTATTCCAGAGGAGGGGGGAGGGGGCGATACCCCTGATCCCACTGCAACTGACTACACCTCATAATGGCAACACAAAAATATAGTATGATTCTGGCAAGAATTTATTTACATCCATATTTTTTTAAAGTCAACATTGATAATATTTAACTATGTTATTGCCATGTTAATGCTAAAAATGTCAAGTAATATGATATTTCTGAAAATATAAGAACAAATTGAGTTTAGGAAAATGTATGTAGCCTAGTTTGGTCACACCTTTGAATAAATGCTTTTAATATTTTTTAATTCCAAAGAGAAGGTAAAATTCAAGCTCTTTTCCAGGGTTTTTTCCCAGATGCTCAGAATTAAAGCATAATTACCGGTTTTTGTTATCAATGGCTACCCTGTATGTTATTCTTTCCTTTTATATGTTATTATCTAAGTTTCCTATCATTCTTTACAAATTTCCTTTTTCTCCATTCTGCGTTTTTTGGTTTTCTTCAACCGCTGTTACCTATTTGTCCAGTTGCTAGAATGTAAAGTGTAAATAGTGCTATTTTTTTTCATTGTAAAAACATTGTTATATTCATTCCAATCTATGTGTTTCTATCCCTCTTTCTTGTACGTTCTTCCATATAATATAACAATCTGAAATTCAGAAATGTTTCTTGTTTTTGAAGCACACATTTTTTATACCACATAAGCCAGTGGTTCCCAAACTGTGCGCCGCGAAATATTCCAATATTTTCAACTAAATGACAGCCCACATGGTTTAAGAATCGAACCATCAATGTGTTGGTTTCATAACTCTGGATTGTTCTAGTTTAAAGCAGTCTAGAAGGCAGTTGTTTCTAAGCCCGCTGTGCGAACAGATGTAGGTCACTCAGTGCATCAATTTGAATATAGTGAATGGATTGTTATAGTCATTTATCAAACTTTCTCAGTACTTGATGTTTGTATATAAATAACTGTATCTGCAGCCTTGATTTATTGAAGATTGAACCAAGTGAATGGTGTTGTGATCAAGTAAACTTTTAAAAGTTGTTCTTATCTTCCTAAAAATAGACCACTTTTTATTGAACATTAATAAGCATTGTAGGAGTGAAAATAAAGAGGATGCACCACAAACTTGTGGTGGGTGTGTGAAGAAGCGGAAATTTTATAAAATACAATGGCATTTATTTGGATTTACATCGACAGATGTCAACAGTTAAGAGAGACCACAGTGTGTACTGTGTATGAAAGTTTTGGCACCAGAGTACATGCTTCCAAGTAAGCTAAAACGCCATTTTGAAACCAATCATCGAAACATTGTTGGTAAACCCTGCGACTATTTCACCAGAAAATTAAAGGAATTAAAACAAAAATATACTTTTTCTCAGCATCATCATGCTATCATTCTTTACCATTTCCCATTTTCTCCCTTTCGTGTTTCTTTTGGTTCCCTCTTTTACGAAGTTGTGTTGCATGTTTCACACTCTTCCCTGATGAGTTCCGATAGAATGAAACCTAAGTCGGGGATTGGGTGGTGACAATCGATTTTCTTTAAGAGGCACCATTACCTCTTTGTCCAATGGCAGTAATGTAAAGTGTGAACTGTGTTCTTTTCATTGTAAAAGCCATAGTGTGTTCGTCCCCTTTTATATGTTTCTATCCAACTTTCCTATACCTTCTTCCAAATATAATACAATATATTTATTTATTCACTGATTTTAATGTTCAAAATATGTACCTATTTAATACTTTTTACATAAATGGCTTTTGAATTACAAAATTTGAAATACATGCCAATGTTAGGTAGTTACATGTTCAGACTTTGAGCGCCATGAAAAAATCTTGATATACTAAGTGCGCCGTGAACTAAAAAAGTTTGGGAACCACTGACATAAGCAATTTGAATTATTTCCATAGAGAATATATTTTTAACAAAAATGATTCCTTGCCTTGCTCACACTATCTTACATTGTATTTGTGAAATTAAACTTTTTTCAATAAAGTGTCCTACTTATATTAGACTATATTATTATTATTATTATTATTATATTAGACTATATTATTATAGATTATTAAATTATATTATTATATTAGACTATATGTTTTATCAGAATAAATCAAAATTTTTTGGGATTTAAAAACCTTTATAACTGCTAATAAATTCACTTTCTTTTAAAATTAAAACTCAAGTGTGCTTGTAAATTTGAAACACAACCGGCCTTGTGGTATAGAGGTCAGAGCCCCTGGCTGATGACCTAGAGGTTCCGGGTTCGATTCCCGGCTGGTATCAGGGAATTTTCATGATAGGGGAATAATTCCCAAGGTTAATTAGGCTTAAAGACCTAATGACCCCAATGTGTCGACGAGCCTATAAACCTTAACAATGATAGTATTGCTTACGTTAGATTAAGAACTTCATTGGCCTTAACCCGTCATATTCATTACCATCATCCTCTCACCCTATCGAGACATGGAAAGAACATTCACTTAAAGGATGTGTGATTAGTACATTCAGGCATCCCCTGGGCAATGGTAAATTAGAATGGGCTAATCTTTCCGCAAATTGAGCTACAGATTTATGTAGCCCAAACACGCCATTTTTTATATTAACCACCAGAAATAAATAAGTATACAAAAGTGCAGTAATCTAATTTAGAAAGACTATTAAATGGGCTTATAATTATAGTTTTAATCTTTTTATAATGATATTTATCGAGTTTTAATCCTCTTTCGTTTTAGTCACAATTCTTTTGAATGTTTGGCAATATGAATAAGTTTAACTTGATTGACTGAAATAAATAATTATCCAGAATATTCCGAAGTTAAAAAACATGCACAGTTAATATAGGACCTATTAACAATAGCTTAAGATTTCAGAGAGATTGTGAAGCATGGAGTTCTTGCCACTGACACAAAATGGCAGGATTCGACATTAATCAAAAACTGGGTAAAGAGCTGTATTTTTTCTCACAGACATGAATTAATATTACATGTTAAAGTTAATGGTGGTTCTATTTTTCTTAGTTACACTTTCTATTCCATCTTAATGGGCTATATCATAAAAAAATAAAAAATAATTTGTTATGTTTCAACAACTATTTGTTTACAGGATTTGGTCATTACACTATTCTTATATTTTCAACATTTTGTAAGCCGTTTACACAGTTTAAGTGGGTATCATGTCTAAGTCTTTAATATAATATTTTAATTGACTACCAAGAAAATATATTTTGTACAGACATTGTTAATTTAGATTAACTCAATTTGTTTTCAAAATTTTGGTTGGTTTAGACACATTTTTCTTAACTTTTTCAAATTAATTAGAATGATTTTAATGAACTATCATGATGACCACTAAAATTCTAGAATACATTTTTTGCATAATTCCCAGTTTTCCTGTCAAAAAAATTTCTCGATTCTTAAAAGGGCTTTTTCTTTGGTTGAGCCTTTGCACAAATGAGTATGAATGAAAATGTTTTGTAAAAGGTGTGTTGAACAGTTGAACATGCCACCAAAGTTTAGTACTTGATCAAGTATTGTTACTAAATATTTCTATTCAATGCTTAGGTTAGTATAATATCTGGAATCCTACACAATTCATACCCTTAAGAACTCAATTATGCCTAAACACTTTTAATTACTTCAAGATAGGTCTTTAAAAGAAAAAAAAATACCCCAAACATTTCCTGTTGGGAGATTTTGCCATGAGCCACCGCCGATTAAACCCTTTCTTACCCCCTAAAAATAAAATAGAAAATTCAGGGTACAACCATGGACTCTTCATCCTCATCACACATTTTTAAGGTCTGGATCAGAAAGTCATTATTCCATTTGTGGTGTATGCTCAGACATGAGTAGAATAGACAAAAGTTAAGTAAACAGTAGTATGTATACAAATGTGCTACACCCAGTGGCAGTGGAGCCTTATTTGGAAGGGAGGAGCAAGAGATTTGAAAAAGTTTAAAAACAATAACTGTCTCCCAAGTCAAAGGGGTGTCCATGGACTCAGCCCAGAAAAATGTTTGAAAATTGAATACCCCTAGAAACTATTGTGAAAGGTTCTCGTCTGGAAACATTTTGAAATTAGGCTCCTTTTACAAGATATATGGAATGATCGTCCGTGAATATTTTTAATGAACTCCGGACACCCTGAGAAGCTTTTAACAGTGGTCCTTGCCGTTAGTTCTCAGAAAATTTTAGTAAATAAGATGTATGAAGCTATTTGGAGTGGTTTAATCTCAGAATTTTTTGCCTTAACTTTAAATTTCTGACTGGCAGATAACTTCAAGTACTTTTCCAGCAGTTTTCCCAATGCAATAAATTCAAGCATAACTCCTTGTTTTCTCAATCAGTGGCCACCCTTATTATTTCGATCATTGGGCATGCAAACTAAATGTTAAACTAATCTAGTATGGTTTTCGGATGATAGGGAGGTCATGGTTGTAATCCCAACAGGGTGTAAAGACATTGGTTTTGCAAAATGTTTTACCACTTTTCCTCCATACAAATATGGCCACATTTCATCTAAACTAAACCCTATATGTACCCAACCCATTAGTGCAATTAAATATGTATATCCTGGACAAATAGTGAAATGCAAAGAAAAAACCTAGCATATATTCCCAAAATAGATGCATAGCATATTGAAAATTAATTTTCTTAAATTGAGAAAAATTACTAACATTTTATATAAATGGACAGACAGACATTCTCAATAAAATTAACTTGTTTAGTTTTTGTTTGTCAATATATAGAATTATACTTACCACAGTGAAAAAAAATTTTGGATCAAAGAAATATAAAAGTTGTATAAAGTTACACTCCCCATTTTCTTTGTTTACAAATCCATATACCTAAACTACTAGTGATTCTCGAAAATTTTACTTTACCTTTGCTTGTGTAAAGTTAGAAAGAGACTTGGGTTGGCACTTTCCAACTTGCCAAGATGGTCGGTGGCAGAGTCAGGTACACCCTTTCTTGTGGTACTTCTGGGTGACAGTTGGAGGACTTACTAGAGGGAGAAAATATCAAGCTCCCTAATTGAGCTTCTGCCGTGGTGGCTGATGAGGAGGAAACTAAATGTCGTATTAATATACTTTATTACGATGATTTAGTCCAAAAATAAACAAAACTTACTGAATCACCTTTTCAAAGTAACACAAACTTCAATGAGAGAAGGAAAAGAAGAATGAACAAATAAGACAACTTTATAAAAAACCAAGCTTCATAACTATAAGCTATAATACAAGTGTAATGAATGAATACAAGTATACTGAACGGATTCTACTAACTGTAGGTTTAATGATGAACAACTAACTTGCTTACTTGTCTGACACAGTAGCTTTGTGCAGATACATATTAAAAATCAATACTGATTTCCTAGTTAGGAGAACTAACATTGATAATTGTGGAGATGATAGTTCTCGAATACAACGACATACCACAAACACAAACAGTGTCTCAAAAGATGAAATTGCAAATTATGTTTATACAGTAGTTATTACAACTTTACCATATAATAATATAATATTTTGAGAAATATTATTTTGTATATCTATCCTTAGTGAAAATTAAATATGTTCTTCAAAAATATAATAAGAGTAGCAAGCTATCTATACAATTTTCGTCTGATACAATCCAATAGGAAAATAGATTCTGAAATATGAGCTTATGTTCATTTGGATGGAAAAATAAGGATGCTGAAGAAAATTTTGGAAATGAAGTATTTGAGATAAATACCATAGGGGAGGCCAAGAAAGACATGTGAGGAGCAGATAACAGAAAGTGTTCAAGTGAGAGGAGAAGAATGAAAGAAATTAAAGAGGGAAGTCATAGGCATTTTACTATATTGACCTGGCCACAGGCTGGAAACAGTTGATGATGATGTTAATTTACAGAGCTTACACAATACCTTATTACCTAGGGATGGAATCGTTTATTGGCACTAACTAGCTCTAGCTTATCAAGCAGTGTAAGTTAGTATAAAATAACATATTCCAGTAAATTATTCAAGCAATGGGTTTTACAAAAATCCAAATTGATTATCGAGATAATTGAAAGATTTAATTTTCACTGATGACTTAGAAGTGAAAACAGAAAACAAGTTAACAGGTTTAGTCAAGTTGCTTAAAACTCTGTTGCCAATACATACATCTGTACTAGCGGTCTCAAACTCAGACCCTTGGCAGGGCCACTTTCAAGTTTCAAAGGAACATAGGGGGTTGGATGAATTTATTAGGAATAAATATCAAATTTACAAAACTACACCAATGGCCTTGCACTAGAGTGGGATATTATTTCTAATTATTGGTAAATAGTAAAAACAAATTCTTCATCAGTTACTTTTATTTCTATCACATTGTATCAATGAAAACAATAGTTTTTATGTAACAATATATTTTCACTTAAATGTTAAAATAATCACATTTTACCAAATGGAGATGGTGAAGAAAATACTAAATTTTCTGACCAGAAATTTGTGCTCGCTTTTATATTACTAGCTTGTCGATATTTGAAATAATGTCATTAGAACATGCTACTTTTAAAAGTGCGCAAAATTGAATGTCACTTAACCTATTCCTTTCAAGAGATTTTAACTTGATTTATTTTTGAAAACCACTGTTCACATGTACCATATGAGTATGTTGTTCAGAACATAGACAGAACCCGTGCGGCAAGCTTATGAATGTTCACGTACTTGTCCTTTGAAACAAATGGGTAAAATTCAGATTGAAGCTGTAGAATTTTTCTTTTTGGAAAGAACTACACTGAAAGTCTATTATTCAAGCTGATGTTCTTCAGGTGTGTTGTCAGCATTATAGGAAAATGGAGACTTAAATTTATTTGAAATATTTTCCATGTTTTTGAAACATTCAAATTACCTGCTTAAATGCTCTTTCAACATGGCTATTTTCATAAAAAATTCAACAAAGTTAATTTCTTCTTTAGCTGAAGCTTTTAAAGTGGGAAAGTGAGCAAAATTTCCTACTCTGAGCTGAGTTTCCCAAAACTGAAGTTTCTTTTAAAATGCATTAATATTATCAATAATATCAGTGAATATCTTATTTTGGCCTTGTAGTTTGATATTGAAATCGTTTAAGTATTGAGTTATATCTGTGCCAAATGCCAGATCATGTAACAATTTAGAATCATCAAAAAGTGAGACGTTTTTATCTTTACTTTTAAGGACTATCTTTACTTCATGTTTCAAATCCCAAACTTATTTTAAAACTCGTCCACAGCTAAGCCCCATTACATGAGAGTGATACAAAATATAACCATGCTCACAGCTACTATCTATGAAAAAAGGAGTAAACTGTCTGTGATTTATGGTTCTTGAGCGAATGTAGTTCATAATTTTTATCACGGGCTTCAAAATATTTTCAACTTTTAATACACGGCCACACAGTGCACCTACGTGTATAATACAATGAAAATATACAAATGGAGTAAGTGATCCTTTATCAATCAACATTATTTTCCTTTCTGACACAGTTTTTTGAACTAAACATGCCAATTTAGGCCAGGACAATTTTTCCTCCACAAACATTATTTTAATTTTGTCAAAAATGTCATCAGCATTCGTAGTACCATGCATTGGTATTAGATGACATAGCTCTTCAGTTATTTTAAGATTTTCATCAACCTCGGGGTAAAAACAGCCAACTGAGCAACATCTGTTACATAGGTACTTTCGTCAAATGCAAGGGAAAAGTAAAGTAACTCTGACATCTTCTGAATTAATTCCTTGTTTATATCTAAAGATAATTTATCGATTCTACTAGCAATCGTGTTTGCCAAAAGATTTATTTATTTAAATTCATTCCTCTTGTTCATAGCAAATTCACTCTGCTGCTTTAGCTAAACACTATTCTATAAAGCAACCATCTTTAAAAGACTTCATTTTCTGCTATCATTTTTGATAAAATATAACTTACCTCAAAATTAACTGTTTTCTGCTTAGCGATTCTCAGAAACATGTTTTGGTTGCGAACTTAAAATCAGTTTTCAATTTTTTCAGTAGAGTTTTCAGTTTCTTCCTTTGTCCTCTCGAAGATGCCCTTGCAATGAATCATACTTCACCCCATGCACAGTTAGAAAATGGCATTGTAAGCTGTACTCCTTTGAAACCGTTAACACATGCTTCCAAATAATGCACAAAACACGATTATTCTGGTGACTACAGACAGGGAAAACAGGGAAACCTTGGGAAAGTTAGGGAATTTTCTGATGACAGGGAAAACAGGGAAATATCAGGGAATTTAACTAAATATAAGGAAAAGTCAGGGAATTAAAAAATGTCTATAATATCCCATTAATTTCGCAACTAAAGACTGAAACAAAAGTTAATAATACTTAAATAAAATAACATTTTAATTTTTAAAATAACCGATAAAACTGTTTTTTTAGTAGACACAGACTTTTTTTAATATGTAATCAATAATAAATTAAACAAAAGTCATCATATCATACATCATTAAAATTGGAAAAAAGGAAACCAGGGAGAATTGAAAAATGTTGCCTGGAAAACCTGGATTTTTGTTAAATATGTTTTGTGGCCACCCAATTACTTTCACAACAAAAGTATTGTAACTCCCACTTATTGTAAAACACTTTATGTTAATCTATAATAGATAGTTTTCTATTGTAACTTGGTTTATAAACAGTCATTAAAATAAAATCACACAAACCAACTTCAGTAGTAAAATAGTATGTGAAGCAAACAATTCAGCCAGATAAAATTAGCCATCAACCGAGCGGAATGGAACATTTAAAAGTTGAACAGTCTTGCTAGATGACATGGGGGCAGCGCTCTTGGATTTGAAGGCAGTACGTCTGGCGAGACACCTGAACCTTTTTCTTATTCCTTGTGACGAGACAATAGGCATACCTAATACTGCTGCACTCTTCATAAATAAACTTGTTACTTACAAAGAGATAGCTTTGTTGAGCATTACTAAGTTTATATTATATTTACTGTATTACAATATACTGTACTTGAAAAAAGGTTAATTTATTTTTATTTAGCAATTATTTATGCATCCCACAAAACAGTTGGCGCCGGGCCGCGAGTTTGAGACCACTGATCTATACAAAGATGAAACCATCCCTTAAGTGTTTGGTTGAATACTCTGACTAACTTTTGCTCTGGCACATAACTGAGATTGATAAAATACTCAACTTGAACTTATGAGACATAATAAGGCCTCAGTGTGTTCATTAATGTGTTTGTTTTCCTGGTCATCTGAAATACTCAACTTGAACTTATGAGAGATAATAAGGCCTCAGTGTGTTCATTAATGTGTTTGTTTTCCTGGTCATGTGAATTTTATGGTAAAAAAATAGGTGTGTGTAGAGCAGAAAAACAACAAACTCATTACAAAGTGTTTAACCTCTTCACTACCTTAGCAATTACACAAGCACACAGAAAAAAAGTAACCTCTTTTTCCAAAATCCGCAGAGGTGAGCCACAAATTCTAGCAATAGAAGATCTGCTCAGCAACAACTGGTCAGGAACTGGCACTCCTGGTTTATCACAACGGATCTAGGCACTGATACAAGGTTAGTGATGACTAGTGCCAATTAGTTCCTTACAAATAGATATGCTTAGAACCATGGTAGAATCAACTAATGGCTATTCTTGTGGAATAAAAATACATAATCAGACTTCTAAGTGACTAGTCCCAAGTTTAATCTCAAAGGGTAGCAACAATAATTTACTATTTTTGTGTACATTCATTTCTTTGTCCAGGAAATAAAATTCCGGCAACAGGACTTTTTTTTTACCAAATATAATTCTGAATAAAACTTTTTTATTCATAGTGGTGATATTCAATGATAGCCTCTCAATTATATAGATATAAATAATTTTTTAAAAAAAATTTAAACTTGATTGATATATTTTTTAATATTAAAATTGGTATTTAAGATTTGTGAGAAAACTTTGATAACAATCAAATATATTAAAATGTTATCTAGCTGTATATGTGATAAATTTATTTTTAATTAATTATTTAAATAACTTTGCAAATAAAACTAAAGATTCAACCGAAAACATATAAATAATTGCACTCAGGTTACAAGGAATGCTCATGTATTTAACCAGAAATCAAGATATTTAAATAAATTACATAAAACTAGAACATATTTCATACCATTTGAGAACTTTTGGGGACCATTTTTAGAAATCTGTTATACTGGGGGCTAAGATATGAACCACAAGGCATACTATGTACAGTGATGCATGACAATCATTCAACATTGAGTAATGGACTTTGACAGATGATAAATGTACACTCCATGGATAAATTTACTGAAACCTTTGCAATCATGCAAAGACAAGAGAAATATGACTCTTAAGGCAATTTCGTGAAAAAAGAAGAGGTGAGGTAATGTATTGTAGCAGCATGCTCATTGACATTAAATAGTATTGAGAAACTGAACTAATCACCAACAAGATACCTGTGAATCAACCATGCACAGACCATAAACCTATAAACACGATATGGGTTACTATTACAAGACGCACTACAGAATCGAGCAGTTCACACTATTTAGTTCATCTACATGCTGTGGCTCTACACATGGTAGACAGAACAAGATGCATAATATTGCATCCCTATTTCTCTATAAAAATTTGATGTTATCATATATATACAACTAATGTTACCTAATAGCCAAAGTAGAGATCTACCTGCTTTTGGTGTGAAATCGAATGCCATATTTGAACGCCTGTGATTTATTTTTATGGGAGTACATGAAATACACACTTAAAAAATTGTGGATTTTAAAATTCAGATTCCAGAAAAAGCTCAATTTATAAGACCAGGTATAGTGCAGAGAAAAACGGCGAATGTACATTTATGCATACCAAAGGTTCAGAGATGTGACAAAACGACATACCAGAAATTCTCTTCAAAACAATATGTATTCAAATATTTTTGTTACTTAAACTGAGTGTTATTTGAAAACAGCCAGTTAACTAGTATGTAAAATATATATGTGACACAATACATATTCCTAACCTTATATTGATTTAATATATTTCATTGCCTGAACATTGGCATCAAGCATTTTAAACTTACTATTCTTAAGAGGCAGCATGAGGCCAAATTGAAAGAAACAGCACAATGATTCCCCTTGAAAGTATGAAAAACCTAATTGTTCAGAATAAATTATGTCCCACCATGGAATAAACAGATCCCTTAGATTGGCCATGCTAGAGCAAATCCTAGCTAGTTGAAATTTTTGTTTTAGATTTAATTTCAGGTCAGTGTTTGTACCCTATTGTTTGAAGATTAATTTCAGCTCTAACAGGTTTCACAAATGAAATATTTCCAATTCAACTAAATATAAATATCTAGACAGGTAAAATCAAAGACCATCTTTGAATAGCAGACATGAGTAAAATATATAGTATTTATTGAAAGTATAAGTGAACATAACCAATAATAAATAATAATAATAATAATAATAATAATAATAATAATAATAATAATAATAATTAATAATATTTAGCACTGCGTCTTACTACCCGTTCGGGTTATACGCTTAAGTACTAATTACGCTAACAGATTAAGAATTGGGAAGGTTGAATTCAGAGGAAGTGAACCCGCATTTGCGTGGAGGGAGAGTGGAAAACCATTTAGGAAACTCCCCCCCCAGTTCACCCGACCGAGATTCGAACCTCGATCTCCCCGTCCTCGGCGGTCGAGCTCAACACGACTAGCGCGTTAGCTAACTACGCCAACGAGGCGGGTCAATAATAAGTGTATTAAATCTGTAACATATTCTTGAAGTCATTTTTAAACAAGTTTTAATGTTCGTTTGATGAATTTGATAATGATAATGCATGTAATTTAACAGAAAAAAAAATATTTTTGAAAAACATTTTAATAGTTAATAAGGAAAGATTAAGATTAATAGTGATAGAATTCAATTTTTGGTAAAGTTGACAATCTGTGTTAATTTAACATGTAAAAAAAAATACATGTTAAATTAACACAGATTGTCAACTTTACCAAAAATTGAATTCTATTACTATTAATAAGAAAAAAAAATATGATTATAGTGAGTAAGAAAATTAACATTCACCTGAAGTGGAAAGAGAAGGGAACCAATGAATAAATACTTTGAAGGAAAAAATATACAAAGCTCAAGTGCATGAAATTAAACGTAGCTTAGAGAAAAATTCAAGAATGTAAGCAATGAGCTATTTAATGTTACCAAATAGTTATTTCTTAATAAGTGAACAACCTAGAACAATTTTTTTGAGATATTGAACAAACTTTTTGCAAAGATTTTTTTTTGACAGCAGGAAATATTGCTTGAATCAGTTATTTATGCCACATATAGTATTAATTCTCATTTCGTTTGCCTACTATTGTGATCATAAGGCTAAATATATATGTGTACTCCCCTTGATGTATCAATTGTTTGGAAAATTACTTAAATATTACATTTGCTGGTTTGAGATGAATTAAAATTTGTCTTACAAAATAACCAGTACAGTGTATTCAAAAATATATTAAATCAAATAATGTATATTAAAAAAAAAGTTCTATATTTTAAGGCTTAAAAAGCATGTTTTGATAACTTTTTACAATGGCTTGGACAATATTTTTTTTATATATGTCACAGGAAAAGTAGAATGTTAGGGAGAGTTGACTCGGCCTAGGTAAAGTCGACTCTTACTAAAAGTATCAGTAAAAGTTGATAAAGAATAAACATATCAACTTTTCCTAGGAAGAGTTAACTATGCCTGCTGTGGTTTAGTAAAAGTTGATTCCGCAATGTTACTCTCCACATGCGACTTCGCGCGCACATCTTTGTTTTGAATATCCCAGCTCTATTTGTTTACTGTTGTTTTCTAGGTTAGGTTAGGTTAGGTTAGGTTAGGTTAGGTTAGCTCTGCAACTCTAAGTGTCACAAATCTTTACCTTGCTGTAATAAATAATAAATATTTATATCTCTCTTTGTATCATAAAGGTTTTGCTTTTTTATTTGTTTTTTATTAGGTAGTAGACCATTTCCTTGCAAAAAGTCAACTTTTACTAACTCAAGGTAGTAAGAGTATACTTTCCCTAGGTACGGTTAACTCTGACTATTAAATGGTGATCGAAATTCATCACTTTTAGCTTTTAAACATCTTTTACTAAAAAGACCAGTAAGAGTCGACTCAGCTTAGGTAAAGTCGACTCTTACTGGAGAATCTACTTTTCCTATAACATATATAAATCTTGAAAAGTAGGATTGATAGTATGTACGAGGCGTGTTTTTTAAGTAAGTACCGTTTTGAAATTGGGACGCTGCAGCTGCCGTTCCGCGCATGCGCGTTGAGTACATCCGTATGTTGGCTAGCCACAGATGCCTTTACGGAAGTATTTGACCGTGTTTACATCTGTTTGTGAGTATTTAAAATGGCTCAGTCAATAGAAAATCCCGCCGACTGTGAAATACGCTCTGTTATTCGTTTTCTTCATGCAAAAGATGTGAAAGCGGCTGAAATTCATCGGAAGATCAGTGAAGTGTATGGAGAAAACACTATGAGCGAAGGAATGGTAAGAAAATGCGTTAGAGCATTTAAAGATGGCCGCACGAATGTGCATGATGAGGAACGAAGTGGGCGACCTTCTGTCACTACTGAAGACTTGGTGCAGAAAGTTGATGGAAAAGTTCGGGGGAGCAGACGCTTTACGATTTCATCTTTATCTAATGAGTTTCCTCAAGTTTCAAGAAGTGTTCTTTATGGAATTGTGACAGAACGCTTAAATTATCATAAGTTGTGCTCACGCTGGGTATCGAAAATGTTGACTTGAGGTGCACAAAACCAAACGTTTAGCCAGTGCGTTGACTTTCCTCGAGTGATTTTGGTGATGATTTTTTAAACCATATTCCCACAGGCGTGGATTTTTTTGCCTCGTGCTGACACAATAAATTCTTAGACCTATTGTGAGACTTTAATTAAACTGCGCAGTGCAATCCAAAACAAAAGGCGTGGCATGCTAAGGGGATTGTTTTGCTTCGTGACAATGCCCGTCCACATGTGGCTAATCGTACCCAAGATCTCATCGCATCATTTGGCTGGAAACAACTTGATCACCCTCCATACAGTCCCGATCTAGCGCCTAGTGACTACCACTTGTTCCTGCATTTAAAAAAGCATCTTGGTAGTCAGCGCCACGACGATAATGATGACCTCAAAACGGCTGTGTTGCAGTGGTTATCAAATCAGGCGGCAGATTTCTATGAGGATGGAATTCAAAAGCTGGCTGTACGATATGACAAGTGCCTTAATATTGGTGGAAATTATGTTGAAAAGTAGATTAAAGTACAGGCTTTCATGTAAAAATAAAATTGGTAAAAAAAGTACATTTGTGTGTTTTTAATTTCAAAACGGTACTTACTTAAAAAAACACGCCTCGTATTTTAGCCCTCAAAACTGTCACTTGGGTTAGTAGTATGACGTTTCAGACAAAAAAAAAAAAATTAGACACTTCAGGATTGATGCACATTGTTTTGAAATTCTATGACTTTTACAGATTTTCCAAAACACAAAATATGCATTTTCTCAAAATTAAGACGCAAGGTTAGAGATAAATATTTCATTCTGTACACGGTTTTCTATTAAATTCTATAAAAAAGACATATTCATGACAAAATATGTCAGACCTTTTTACAAAATCACATGAATTGAAGATCAAACTAGTAGTGTAAACTGGGTACTTTGTACTTTGTACTTGAAAGATTATTGCAAATTATTTGAAAATTCTCGTAACCTTTTAAACTTTCAAAGATCTCTCCATGTCACACTAAATTCCCTTACTTTTCCATCTTTTCCCTGTTCTCAAGGTGTGTAGATACCTTGGAGTTAAATCAAAGATTCAGTGAACCAAAGTTTTAGAATCATTGTTGCCATTGATTGATTATCTAGGATTAAATATTGTATTATAATATAGCTTGTTAAGTATGTTGCTTCTAGTTTTGTATTCCATCAATGTGTAAATTATATTTTATGTTGGATTTTTAGGTTCTAATGAGGATATTTTATGTTTGAATTAATATTTAGTTAGTTACATTTAAATGTTAATCATAGTCAAATGAGATGACCAAAGATAGAATTTTGATTTTCCTGATTTTGTATTATTCTTTATTTGTAAGAAAATGTAACATCAGGTTGGTTAAGGATTTCATATAAGGGACAGGGATAGATTGTGCAATTTATAAATATGTGCACACACATTTGCATGAAGGTGTGAAATTCACAGTGATACATTCCATGTGGAAAACTATCCTCAAGACTGAGATGTGAACCTCTACCTCCCCATCAAATGCAAGCTAATATTGTGTAAGCCTGACAACTTAGACTGCATGACCAATAGTGTGGGTTGGTACTATGATACATAAACAAATTTATATTACTTGAAATTAGCCCTAATGTTTATAAAATCAAAGAAACTACCAATAACATATTTAGAGCAAGATAAGAAAAAACACTAAGCCGTGGAAGTTTGTCATGTTGGGGAATGTATAAGACAATTGCGATAATAGTAAAAAAGAAGAAGTGGAGCGTCAATGCCCTCTAGGATCACTAAGCATCTGGGATAAACAATATTAAAACTGTAAAATAACAAGAAACAAACTGCTGTGATATAATACACGTGAACAAGCAAATGAAAAGATGCAATTAAATAAGGTAAAATCAAAATTATACATACCTCCAAACAATGAAATAAATTATACACAAAAACCGTAGTATTTGTGAACCTCCATCATCCTTCCAAACACACAAATTTAGGAAATACAGTGAAGAAACTAGCACAATCTCTTTCAATATAAAAATAAATATTGAAATAAAGAGTTTAAATCACATGGCCTTATTAGTTAAATACCCATCAACTAATGTTAAAAAAAGTGCTCTATAATTGTTTCAAGCACTTCATCTATATGTATGTATATATTTGATAATCTTTATTTCTGGGGTGATATAAATATAGAATATATGGATAGGTAATTAAAAGGACTTACTTTCAAAAATTCCTTTGAAATCACTTCATTAGATACAATCATTTTTTTGTTGATGATCATCTCAATCGTATAAGGCCACTTCTGGTTCTGCACAGAATGACACAGAATAAGTTTGGTAGCACATATAACACATTTCTATACAACTCTATTTAAACCACATTCAAAGAGCAAATTACACTAATGCATTTGTGTTTTTATTATTTTTACAGCCTTCTAACTACTGTGGAGAGTCGATTATCCAAACTAATAGGGACAAAGGGTAGTTCGGATAATCAAAAGTTTCTGATAATCAAACACAAAACCAAATTTCAGTTTTATATCTTAAATAACGCTAAGAATAATCATAAATCAATATAGGAAACAACTATGGCAATAAAAATAAAATAAACATTGCAAAACATATTTTTATTATTAAATTTTTCAACTTGATATATAGTAGGCCAATAATATTTTATACCATAATTAATTACTGTATTACATATCAAAAATTCTTTACAAAGTTTCTTTCTGAAATGAACAGTTAAGATGGCTATTTACAGTATCAAGAAAAGTATGCTAACAAAAGCAATCATTAATTTTTCTTTGCACCATTTTTGATTGTCTCTTTTTGGCTGCTAAATCATGCAACCTTTTTAAAAGAAGTTGGGTTGGACAACTTTCTGTCTGCTTTTTGTACCACGCCATTGCAGTAGTTACTTGAGCCACTTTCATTCTTACTAGGGATGTTTCCACATTCATCTTCTTCGTCATCTGACATTTCATCGCTGTCTTGGAGATAACTTACTATCTCATCTTCATTCATGATTTGATAACCAGGGTCATCAATATCATTTTGAAGCTAGGATTCGGTATCTTCTCTGTCACATTCAGAAAATCCTGGAATGCTCGGGAACATCTCAACACTTTCTTCCAAATCATTATCAGGATTATCATGTTTCATTTTGTTCGGGGGTTTTGTCTCTCTTCTGGTAGCAGCTTATTCCAAGCCTTTTTTTAGGTTTTCTTGTGTCAGCATATTCCATGCATCTGCCACCATGTAAGCATAGTCTTTAATAGTTAATACCTTTGCAAATGTTGTGACACTTTCTTCATCTTTTTCATACAAAAGTAACCGACATTAAACTTCCTTCTTGTACATCCGTTTCATTCTTTATATGACCCCCTGGTCCATCGGCTGCAAAAGTGCAATTACATTCGGAGGCAAATACATAACACTAACATTTTCATCGACAGCATTTAAATCCTATGCCTCTGGGTGACACGGAGCATTTTCCAGTTTTATTTTCTTTTTTACTGAAAGCCTTCACATTTGGTATAAACTCGTTTTTTTACCATTCCATAAACAATTTACCCTCCATTTATGCATTTTTCTGGGCTTTATAAGGAAGTGGGAGACATTCCATTTTTGAAACAACGGGGTTTCTTAGATTTTCCTATCATCATAAGTGGCAATGTATGGTTTCCAGAAGCGTTAGCAGTTACAAGAATTGTAGCCCGTGCTTTGCTTGCTTTAAAACCTGGGGCAAGTGATTTACTTGGCACAGATTTCCAGACGAGCCCAATTTCATTGGTGTTATACACATCATCACGAGTGTATCCTTCTTTCTTAAGAAATTCTGAAAAGGAACTTTTAAACGTTTCAGCTGCTGTTGAGTCACCAGACAATGACTCTCCTTGGATCTTTAATTCTTTAATGCCATGGCGACATTTGAAGTTTTTTTAACCAGCCAGTGCTAGCTATGAAGTCAGGTGGACCACCAAGTTTTGCATTCATTTCAAGGGCTTTTTTGCACAATAACGGGCCAGATAATGGTTCTCCCTTGCTTCTTCTCTGCACAAATCATAAAAACATAGTCTCTTCTAATTTTTCATCTTTGGTTTTTTTTCATAGTTTTACGTTTTTTAGACCCATCTTCACTGTATAGTTTCAAAGCAAAATTCAACAGTACCTCTTTCTTACTATTAATATTGAAAATAGTAGCCTTACCTTCATTATAAAATGTTGCCAGTGACAAAGCTGACTCACCCTTTTGTAATCTGTTTATGATTTCAATTTTCTTATCAATAGTTAACACATTAAGACTTATTTTATTTGTAGACGATATTTCACTCACAAAATACTCAATAAGTCACAAAACTAAAACATTCAACTGCTAACAAAAGATCACAGAACTGTTCGACAAGACAAATGACGTGGCACTGACAAAACAAGGAGTGAAGGCCGTGGAGGAGTGGAAATGTAGTGGTTAGCATCATACGAGCGGGTGTGGTGTGCAAGGTCATTTCATGGCACCGCCGCACGGGCTTTTTTAATGTCTCACACGTTTTTCATTTGCCATGTTACATTATTTAAAACAGGTGTTGGGTTGATTGACGTTCGGTTAATCGACGCTCTACTGTACTACTCTTAGCTTGTTCTATTGTTTTGTACTCTCGATATTAGAAGTGAATTTCAAAGGGGTTCTATTATAATAGATTAGGTCAATCATTGCCGGGGTCAATACATTGTGATTTGCAAACTGTAGAGTGTATACATGAATACAGACACACACACACACAAATGAACAAGGCAAACTTGTTTAATGCTTTATGACATAGAAATGGGAGTTCAAACAAATCCAAGCTTTAAAGGCAGGTAGATCTCAATCTATCCTTACAAAAAACATACTTTTTAGATGAGTTGAGAAATTGTAACAGTTGATTGAGCTCATTTTATTGATGTAAATAATAATAATGCACTTAGTGAGAATAGAGCACAGCTAGAGAAACTACATTGAAGCATAGTGTTTGTAATGATGTAGTTTTTCCACCCCTATTTATATCTAAAATTGATCCTTTAATGTAAATAATACTAGTTTATTTTTTCAATATTTTATTCATATTTTAATATAGGGTCATATTTCTTGTATTTGTACTTGTTGAATATTCAGCTTTGGTATCATTTCCAAGCATGATTCAGGTTTTCAAACACATGCAGTTTGGTAATGACTCCTCCACCGTTTTGTTCTTGGTTCGTTGAGTACGCCCTTAATTGGTTGATGGAAAAAAGAAAGTTAGTTATTTGGTGTTGACACTTATGAAAACAGAGTTTCCAGGAATGAAGCTACAAAGAGCCCTGTGCCTTCTTTCTCTTGCTTGAGAATTGTTAAACTGAACAGACTTATATTCACTCATATCAAAATGACTCATGTTAAAATGTAAAAGTATGCAAATATGTATTTCACCCTTGCTCGAAAATTTTCTAATAGACCAGACATGTATTTACTAATGTCAAATTGTTTAAGTATTCAAGATATATTTCAGATTTTATTATATTATGTTAAAAGGATTCAGAAGTGTGTTAGTAATAACAAGCATTTAATGACACATAAAATTTAATGTGTTTCTCTTATTAATAATAAACAGTGTCAAGTTACAATAAATGAAAATATAAAATATTTTATTTTATTTTAAAGTTAAATAATGTGTAATCAATAGAAATATGAGTAGCTGGCACAACATAATATATATATTCCCATATGCCCAAGAATGATTATGACACATATATGAGGGGCACTCAAACTAATGCCTTTTTTATTTCCACATAAACTTCAAGAGATAGAGGGAGCACATTAACACCATTGGATGGAGCAAGTTTTCAGCTATAAAAAACTATTTTTCCATAATCACCACTATTGGTTATGGAGTTTCACCAGCAATGAGTGCATAGTTATCAGGAAAATGTTTCCCGCGTAATCTATCTTTTATCAACCTGAACAGATGGTAGAAGGCGCCAAATCCGGACAGTATGGTGGGTGTGGGAGAACAGTTCAGCCTAAAGTTGCAGTGTAGTCCATGGTTCTCAAACTGGTATGAGGCCCTGGCGTTATCATGCTGCAAGCCAAAGGTCTTTTTCTCTGGCCTGACTCTGGAAATTCGGGCCTTCCGCTTGGTCCCCATCGCAATGTAGCGGTCAGAGTTGATGGTTTGTCTGGGTTATAGTAAATACAGGAGGATTACGCCTTTCTTCCCCCTCCCAAAAAAGACAATGCACATCAATTTACTCACTGATGGATCATTCTTGAACTTTTCTTTGTTGGGGAGTTCGCATGTCACCACTTCATGGACTGTCGTTTTAATTCTACCTCACATAATGGTGACTCCACGTATTGTCACCGGTAGTAATGTGGTCCAGAAAACTGTTACTTTCAGCCTTGTTGTCATTCAGCATGTTCTGACATTAGTATTAGATAGTATTTCTATTCTTGTGTGAGCATTTATGGAACTCATCTGACCTTAACTTTACGATATGCCAATGTTGCCAACATCATTTCTAACAAAGTTCCCTGATTATAATCCGCCGATTCACGTAGATGGGACGATAGAGGTGCTATTAACTCTGTGGTCTGATAGCTGTGAAGGGATGCCTGGAATGTGGCTTGTCTCTCCCATTGCTGTCGACACTAGTGAAATGTGGCACCACAAACCTCACTGTGCTCACATCCACTGTTTGGTCTCTGTAAACGTTCAACACGTGTTGATCAATGCCAATGGGTTCAATTTCTTCTGCATTCTACATTGACTCACTTTTGCCAGTCAATTTGGGGTTGGCTGAAGTTATCATGCTCAAAGCTTCTAACTCAATCCCATTATTGAGTTCAGTCATAAGCTGGAGAATTTATAGCACAAAGAACTATTGTAAAGTGAGAGTTTGTAAAGCGGTCTCTCTTGTACAATGATGGCAGTAAAATAATACTTTTTGCAACTTTTATAATACTATATGTTAAAATGAAGAACATAGCCACCAACCCAATTTGGAACATTGTTTAAAAATATTCATAAAACTTCCCTGTGACAGGGTTTAAATATAATGTATAGTTGTGAATATATTTCATTCACACTTTATGGCATCGCTAAGTATGCAGTCTAATCAACAAGTTCTTTTAGTTTCTTTGTTGGCGATAGCGCTGTCAAGAGTTTGAATCCTGGCCAAGTGTATTGTAATTAAATGTGTATAGTCCAGACAGGAAGCAAGACAAGCGTATAAAAATACCTTTTGTAAAACCACACAATCAACCATTGAGGACCAAATAAATGGAAATTAAAATAAGTTAATAAAATTAAGTTATATTTCTTGACAGTTAATAAAAATTAAGTTATATTTCTTGATAGTGAAAAAATAATATTCATACGATACACAGGTCACATGAAATTTACCTATCTACACAATTTCGGTCTTTTATATTTATTTTGACTGGATTTTGGTGCTCATACACCCTAAGCACTTTCTGTAAAATTTTCTATAAAAGGAGTAACACTTTATTATATTTTAACCCTTTGACTAGGAATCATATCAATGAAAATCAATCAAGTTTCAAATATTATAAATGATGAACCACCTCAATTAACGAATGGTTATTACAAAACTTCTACTTTATAGAACAACTTCTAGATTGTGTATTCACAGTGAATTAAAGCTCCTTGATATGCTCAAGAGCGTGTTATTTTTTGCTACTCCCTAAACAATGAAGAGGGAAACGTGTATTTCTTAGTTTAAAACCGTTGTATATATATACATACAATAGTAGATCGTAAATAAGTGTGTCACATTAAAAAACAGAGTTAGTTAGATAAAGAATGATGAGCTACATTTTCATATTATGTTCTTATAAATGACTGTGTTGAGTGAACTTGACCAAACCATTACTGTTGTATGGATATAAGTGAAAACACAAAACTGGGTATGTCAAAATAAAAAATAAAAGGCTTTTAGTAAACATTAAAGGTCATTGCTGGGATAAATCAAGGTTCCACAACAGTTCAGCAGTATTTTTTGTCAATCAGAACATTTTAGTGGTGACATTCATAAGACTAGCTCTACAAATGAAGGAACCACATTCACAGAAAGTTGCAATTATTTTTTTTAGGATTTCTATAATTGCTTTACACATTCTTTATAGCCTGACGTACTGACCTACTCAAAGATTCTGCAAGATCATTGAAAATAAATTATAATGAAATGTGTGGAGCATTAGTTGCTATCTTTGAATGTGACAGTTATTTGGGAAAATCTTCTGAAAAAAAATTATATAATAAATAAATCACTCCAAAAATCTGAAATTAAGCTGAGTATAGTTGCGAAATTATATTATGCCTTCTGAATTTTGGTTGATGTTTTGAGATGAAAAATAGTTTAAGAAATTAAAAAATGGCCAAAGAACTTTGCTTCCTACTTTTAAAAAAAAAATGCAAAAGCTGAACGTGGAAAAGAAAGAAATTGTTTGATGAAACATTAGAGGAATGGGTACCAGAATTAACTGCTAAGGATGCTTTTTTTTTTTGCACATATTGTAGACATTCTAGTCACAAATATGACAATAAGATATGTTGCACATTACTTGATATCTTTAATTTTCTTGGATACAAATTTTATAAAAAAATAAAATTAAATTTAACTCCAAATGGTTTAGTCAATATCCATTTGTCAGACTTAGAAGACTTTCTTTATGAGTTTGTGATGTTTTCTGAACTGTAGAGGATACAATATATGAAGCAGAAATGTAAAATCCCAAGTAAAATATAAAGGTATTACAAGTTTTACAAATGTGCATATTGGTTTGAAGACTTATCTTTTGATAATTGTATCAAATGCAAGAGAAACATTATTTTCTAAATTAAAATAAGTTAAGAATTGTATGTGATCAACTATGAGCCAAGATTACCTATCATCTTTGGTTCTTAGTGCATTGAGAGTAATTATTACTTTTAATATGAGCATTGAGAATGTTATCAAATACTTTTCTGAAATAAAAGTAAAAGAATGAACTTTCTTAAGAAATATTATAAGTAACCTGAATTGCGGAATTCAAAAATATATATATAATTTTTAAGTTTGAGTTGAATATTTTTTTCTGTCACTAATTTTTAAAAAAATAATCCTTCCTTCATAGGGTCCAAGAATTTGTATGTCCCAGGCACTGTGCTTACAGTGCCTAGTGGGAAATAAGGTTTTGAATATTTGAATAAGATTTTAAATATAACCAAATACTATGAAAAAACATGGAATCATATATATTTCAGTTCATTTTATGAAAATTTTGTGAGAGTTGTTAGCATATATAAATATGAACAAATGCTTTTTATTTGTTTTGGGCTATCATCTGAATGTATTTATTATTATTCCTGTTTTTGTCAAGAATAGAGGGCTAGTTGAAAGGGACTCACTTTCAATGAATTCTTTGAAGTCACTTCATTAGAAACAAACATTTCTTTGTTGATGCTCATCTCAATCGTACAAGGCCAATGCTGGTTCTGCACAAAATGACACAGAATTAGCTTGGTAAGACAAACTATACATTTCTATCTATATATATCAAGTAGACTTTTAAATATCTATTTAACAATATTATGTTGAGCTACATAAAAAGTACCATATCACATCTAAGTTTTTTCTTTTAATTTTCTTTTTTAATTAGTAAAGTGTTTGTATTAAAAGTATTAATTTTCAAAGCCAAACACTATTATTACAAGACAAGTGTTTAATAATTTATAAATTAGGGGGGTTACCCCAACATAAATTTTATCTCATGTGCTGAGTCTATGGAAGTTGTGCACAAAACTGGCTAATGATAATGTAAAACAACAGAGAAACCATGAACTTATGAAAATCTCAAAACCCATTTAGAAGAATAGACACAAAGATCATGGTAATTATACACCTTTTCATTTTAAATAGGTTAAAAATTAGATTTGATAAAAAAAAAAAGTGAGGTTACTTGTAATAATATTGCACTACTACAACTAATTAAGTCTTATATAGATAAATGTCTGCTAAATATTTGAATATCAATAATTTCAAGAAGGTTCTACATGATTAATATATTTAATAAAATACATAGTAAAAAATAAGCTCAAGAGTGAAGTGCATGATGGATCAAATATCACTTGTAGCCAATTAGAAATTAATTTTAAAGAATATTTCCTTGGCAAATAACTAAATTAAAATCCCTTTTATGAGAAGAGTTTAAATCAACTAAACTTAATGTTACATTATAAAGCCATTCCATACAACATGTTTGGGTGGGAAAGCCTTATCTTATCAATGCTTTGAGTCATAAAAGCTATTCAAACATATTGCCCGAGTGTAGAAGTGGACTTGAGATAAATGATGACAAATAGTGAACCAGACTTCTTTTTCAAGAACCATATCTTACTACCTGTTTGGATTATATACTTATGACCTAATTATTATAATGTTTTAGGAATGAATAAGGTTAAAAAAATTTAAAATGTACTCCCATTTGCGTGGAGAGAGAATGGAAAATTAGGAAAAAACTCAATACAACTGAAAGGGATTTAAACCCCGATCTCCCCATCATCAGCAGATCAGTCTATTGAGAAAGACGCCTTAGACCAGGGATTCCCAACGTGGGCAGTAGCGCCTCTCTTGGGGGCGCTACAGCCTTTCAAGGGGCGTTAGTGTAACTACAAACTTTAGGGGAGGGGGGATATTGGGTTTATTGGGGGGGGGGGGGGGGGTGTTGATATTTGTCAGTCTAATCATGTCACATTAGAGACTCTAATGCGACAGTTGAAACATTTAAGATTTAATACACAAATAATTAATTTTTAAACTGTTTAGTCCTCAGAATGTATTTAATAGTCTCAATTCATGGAAATAACACTGTAAAGTATAAATAATTTGTTCTTCAGTAAATAATTCTAAATAGAGGCCAGTGTCAAGCCCTGGCCCTAGGTATTGTTCAGATGCTGTCTGGAGAGAAGTTATAACCAATAGTGGAAAAGTGTTTGACAAGCTTAGTGAATTGGGGGAGGGCGCATTCATTCAACGGATTAGTGGCATGTGCAAACGTGGAACACAGACCGATATTTGCTGGTTTTCTTTAGAACTACACACACTTGATAATCCTTTCTGTTATATTTAAACTATCTTATTTAGATAAACAATATCAGTAAACAAAAAGAGTTTATTATTAAGTGACACAGAGTATTCTATTGATTCATAATGTGTGGATTTAATTAGTTTTGTTAATGTTTTTAGGATTTGTGAAATAATGATTTGTTTCTTGCGTGTATTTTATGGATTTATCAATATACCTGGAACGTCAAAGGTAAGTGCACAGCTGATAAAGTTTAGTAGGGGTGTGTAAGCTTCAAATTGCAAGGTTGCCACTATTTTACTATTACAAGATTTCCTGTTTTTTCCAGATTTTCCAGAGGAAATTTTCATTTCTCCAGACACCTAGTAGATATTATAGGTATAATTATAGAGGCATTAAATTTTGTTTTAGAGAAAATTTTAGAAATGATGAGTGTTAATTTGTCATTGGAGGCATGTTCTTTGTGCAAGGTAAACACATGTTTAAGAATTATTTGGAAAAGGGATGAGAAATGATTGACATACATTTTCTAGAAGGAAAAATTGGTTATATTTGCTGTAGGCCCTAAATGGAATAAAGAAGAAAAAAAGTGGAAATACCAAAAATACAGTTTTGAGTTTAAATGTGGTATCTATTTTATTTTAGAAGAATGTATTACTTGATTTAAAAAACATTTTAACCCATCTTAAATATTGTATGTGTACTGTATAGACTAAGTAGCCCACGCAAATCGTGAATAATAATTTAAAATAATGAAATTAACATGTGATTTTCCTCGCGCCATCCTCATCCCTACCATATTGTAATAAATATTAAAAAAAAAACATAGTCAGCTCTCAATTTAGCGTGGTAATGGAGGGCTACTAAACCCCGTTATATCAATTTCCACGGTAAATCTTCAAACCATTGAAAACTACCAAATACAGTAAGTACTTGATTAATAAACGATACGACACAATCATACATAAATTTATCATAATAACTATTGTTGAAAAATCAATCATCATTAAAATACCCTTAAACATCTTTTGACCACAAACACAATTATAAGGCCTAAGGCCCAAGATACCAATTTCAAACTAAATCGTTAAAGCTTGTTTTAAAATATTTCAAGTTTTTGAAAAAAATCACTCATCAGTAAACTAACCCTCAACGAGTTTTTTTACCGAAAAAACAGATATATGGTGTTATTTGGGAGGTCAATTTTTCTATCGCTAAATTAAAGTATCGATATTGGGAAATATTGATATATTACTCATTCATTTTTTTTCATACTCAAATATCGATATTTTACCAGTACAGCATATCCCTAACAGAAGAAAAAGAACTGTAACCTTGGAGAGAAGGGTGGTAGAAGTGGGCTAGTCCATTTCACAGGGGGTGAAAGAGGTACAGTAGCTATGTGCAGACACAAAACTAATAGGTCATTTTTACAACCATTCTAATTTTACGACAGACTAACAGGCTGGAGGCAATATTTTCATAAACTTTTCACTTTATGGTATACTTTTTTTTTATCCTGGCCACAGCAGCAACCAGGTAAATCCCCCTTCGCTAAATTGGGAGTTGACTGTAATAAAAATGTTAAAACCCATAAAGATTTAAACAGACAATATTGATACCGTGGCAGTTTCTAAAAAATTAAAAATAGCCAAAATGGCAAGAAAGGTAGGGTACAGTCTTAAAACATCACGCTACAAAAACAATAATATCTTTCAACAGGAGTAATCTTTTTTTAAACGACAAATAACACACCAAAATCCAAAGAACAAATTCATTTAATTGACAGCAAAAACACGTGCTAGCAACATGGGCTTGAAGAAGTTGGGGGTGGGGGTGGAATAAACTAGATGTTTGTGTTATTGGCGGGTGTGAGTGGAGGAAGCCGAAAAGGCACAGCATTTGCCGAACGAGTCGTCTTGATTGCACTCAGGACTTGTCTCAAGCTGATGAGGTGCTGGTAAGCATAATCATCATAAATGATACGTGTTCCAATCAAACTGCTCAGTTCTCCAGTTACAAATTTTAGTCTATATTGTTCCTACTATTTTAAGCTTGCAAGCACTGTATTGCCCAAATTCACTAACAAATTCCAATAATTTCTAGCTTTTTGGTGAAATTCCCTGCGTTTTCCCGGTTTTTTCCAGACACACAAAAAATTCCCTGAATTTTCCCGGCTGTCTCTGTTTTCCAGATGCGTGGCAACCCTGAATTGGCCTTAAAAAAAATCAAATTCAACTTTGTTTAAAAAAAAATTCCAGCTTTTCCGCTAAAAATATTGATAACAACATACTTGTTGATAGAATGCTTAGTCACAAGGTTATTGCACTTCAAAGATTACCTATTGGTAAAGCCCTGAAAATAGTGAGACGCGATAAAGCAAAAAGTGCCATACAAAGATGGAATCTAGTACTTTTTCCTTTGATAGTTTTTAGATATGATTTACAATGTTTTTTAAAATCGAAATAAAACGAAAATGTTTGTTACACGAAATCCCCCTATAAAAATAAATAACACCACTTTTACAAAAAAAAAATCTTTAAATAAACACGAAATTAAAAAGACATTAAGCAGAAATTTTGACCATGCTGTAATTTGATTAGTATTTTGTTGTAGTGTAAACTAACTTTAAACACCTCAAATAACATGTAATTTTGAATAAACATGAAATAACACTGAAAAGTGAGATTTAAAAAGATGAAATTTAACTAGTGCAGTGAATCGCATACTAGTGAAAAATCGAAACCGTTTGGATATTGTTAGTCGCAGTGACTTAAGACTCTCACTATCCAAGTATGCTCCAGATATTCTGAAGTTAGCCAAAAATGATCATGCTCAGGGCTCACACTAGTATTTTATAGTTAATATCAATTTATTTACTTTTCTATAACTATGTATATATATTAATAAATCAAACTAAAAATTAAACTTGTAATCTAAGTGCAATAAAATGACATGATAAAAACGATCATTAATAATCAATGAAAGCACCTACTATGCATTACTTATATTTTAAGGTAATAATAGGAAGCCTTGGCATATATACTTAATCTGAGGGGAGGCGTTAAGAATAAAAAGATTTTGCAAAGGGGCTTCAAGTCAAAAAAGGTTAGTTAACACAGCCTTAGACCATGCAGCCACCGAAGGGGGTTTGAACCAGGTTTGATTGATTTTTTAAACTAAAAAAACAATAGCTTTTCTCCCATTGAGTACTAAGAACTGAATTTTATGAGTTGTGTGGCTGTAAATTATTTTATGAAATTCTTACTAACAAAGCAATTCTGCTGTTTAAATTCACCATGTTTTGTTTTTAACTTCAACACAATACAATGTTACAGTAGATATTTTTCTCTCTTTTGATAAGTGATTTTCAAACTGTGGTTTGGGGACCCTTAGTGGTCCGCAAAGAGGATCATATGGAAAAAAATCAATATAATATTATATGAAAGAGCTAAAGGCATACAAGATTAGCAGGTAAAGTTCACTTTGTCAACCATACTTTGTACCAAAAGCAATTTGACATTTTAAATGTAAAAAAGAAAAAATATATAGTTAAGTAAAATGCTGTCGTTTACTGTTGATAAACATATACATTAACACAATTTCCAGATTTGACAATGGACAAGTGAGTCAAATGTTTATCAAGAGGTCCACTTTTGGGAAATGTTTCCATCCAACTAACATTTTTTTCCGTTCAAATTTTCATATTGTAATATTATATTCTGAAAATTGAAAAATGACACCTGGACACGGGAATCGAAACCGGGACTTTTGGCTTGGTACGCCAATGCTCTGACCACTGAGCTATCCAGGATTCGTCCTGTGCCCAGGGTCATTCTTCACTCATATTTTAAGGCAGAGCCTATGATGGACGTGCGGAAATCGTCGGCTACAAGTATGTGATTTTATTAATACCACAAGCAATCAAATAATGCAGCCATCTTCAGTCCCAGGTTCGATTCCGGTGTTTAGGTGTCATTTTTCAATTCTCAGGATATGATATCTAGATGGAATAATCCTCACTAAAAGCATTAAATAATAGCTTTGGCTATTTAATTCTTAATATGCAATCCCGTACATTTATAATAATTGTACAAATGGAAGCAATAAGCCAACTACTGAGTCGAAGATGGCTGCATTATCTGATAGCTCGTGATATTAATATAATCACATACTTGTGGCCGACGATTTCCGCACGTCCATCATAGGCTCTGCCTTAAAATATGAGTGAAGAATGACCCTGGGCACAGGACGAATCCTGGATAGCTCTGTGGTCATAGCATTGGCGTACTAAGCCAAAGGTCCCGGGTTCGATTCCCTTGTCTAGGTGTCATTTTTCAATTTTCAGAATATGATATCTAGATAGAGTAATCCTCACTAAAAGCATAAATAATAGCTTTGGCTATTTAATTGTAATATTAGCCTAAGCACAATTTCACAAAATAAGAGGGTCCACTGGATTTGAGAGCCACTAAACTAGCACTATCTGTTGATGTCATCATTATAATATAGTGATGAGTTTCAATAACATACCACATTTAGATGTCTCCATATACCAATGATTGGAGTCAAAAGGCGACCAGCAAATCCAAGAAAGTAAATGCAAAATTTAGAATAAACAGATATAGTAGATACATGTAGTGTCAACTGGAAATTATTGGAAGTCATAGAAGAGCCTCCTTTTTTATGATTACATCATAATGTCGATTTAATTCCCTCTGTTGTGTAAACATACAAATTAAAAATGAGGATGAATAACTATAACTTGAGCAGGAGTTCAACCATTGACAAAAATATCCAGTAGAAGTTCAGCTGTAGCTGGTACTTCTTGGAGGATATAGCCTAAAATAAAATCTCTTAATGGTCTAGGAAACATTAGTTATAGGGTATTTTACCCACAGACATATATTATGTCACAATTGTTAGTAAAAGCATAGTTTTTATACATATAAAATTAAAGTAGTTAGCAGTAGAGTAGTATATTTATCAACTGACTATGGCCCACTATTTGAAAAAGAGTTTCCTTGTTTTAGACACTTCATTTGAATGAATATATTTGACTATCTTTATTCTTACTATATAATAAGAAAGTAGAAATGTATATCATACTATATATTTCAAAGCCATTAGGCAATAATTAATTTTATTCTTAGTGTGGTATATATAAACAATAGATTAAAACTTGAAAAGGACTCACATTCAGAGACTCCTTTGAATCCACTTCCTCATTAGAAACAACCATTTTTTTGTTGATGCTCCTCTCAATCATATAAGGCCACTGCTGGTTTCGCACAGAATAACACTGAAATTGTTTGGCAAAACAAATTATGCATTTCTATATGACTATTAAGCATCACTTTAGCAAATTTAACAAAATTTATAAATATTCTGTGTACATTTATTCAAATCAATTTCCAAGTATAAATCAAACATAACAAATTTTACATTTTAATCTTTTATTCCTCTTTCACTACTATTTTGCATTAATCCTTGGGATGGAAGAAGTAACCGAATCAGTTTCTTTGCAACAGTCATGCTGCCGAAACTGATGCGAAGCGAAGGCTGTTGCAACAGTGAGCATGTAACCTATAGCATCACTAGTCTGTGAATTAAGCAATTATCTACGTTCAAATATATTTGGTGTTTCAACCTGTCGCATTAGTCACTCACCACTGATGCTGATTAGTGTTAGAATGTGTTGTGTCTTAAACATGATTATATATAGTGTTTAGTTGACATAGTGATTAACCTTTAGTTATATATATAGCGTAACTTAATTTCAATGAGTTCTGTGCATCACAAAAAAAGTATTATATGGTCACATTTTAATGTGATTGATCAAAATAATTAAAGAGCTAGGTGTGATATGGGTGGACTAGTTATGTCTTTCCGTGGAACAATTACTAATTTAAAAACTCACCTAGGAAAACAACACCCTACTAATGACTTAAAGTTAGACTCGCAGCTGCACCTGCAGGTGAGTGTTAGGCCTACTAATGGTACTATTGAAGCCGGTGATATTGAACACACTTTTCATAATGAAATAATTTTAGATTATCAGAATGATGAACTTTTATTAGACTAGAAGTTCACAAATTAATAGTGAAACAGTTTCAAGTAATTGTCAATGCAATGTATTCTTGTGCAGCAGAACACATTGGCTAAAACTTAAAACAGGCGACAACACATTTGAGTGCTACCACCAGCCTGCTACTAACTGTTGCAACGCATCTGTTTAATTAAACTGTTGCATGCACAACTGATTCAGGAACACAACTTATTTCACCCCTAAGTAATACTACCATTCAACAAGGTCAAACCATCTTAAATTATTAATTATTTTTGATATGCTAAGGGCCAATTTAATGTGCATTTTCTGAGCTGACTGAATATATTGGCAAACAATTTATAAACAAGCATAAATCTATAACAGGCACAACACCCAGTCAACAGGCCATTAATTCATCATGTGAAAGTGGAAGTCTCAATTTAATCAATGATTTTTTTTTCTAAAACTTTATTACGAATCAAAAACCGAACCCTTTACTCAAAAGGCAGAAAAGCTACTAAATGATCTAAGGTGTTAAAATGCTTAGTTTAGAAAAAAAAGGAAAATTGAAATGTATCTCATATTTGCGGATGTGGCTATAATGTGGATAAACTCTATTTCCAGGTGCAAAGGTTTAGTGGAAGGAAGTCTTAAAAGCATAATCATGTTACTATTTACTAAAATAAATTATTAATGTTATCATCCCATCTGCGTCTAGGTCTTCCAAATGTTATCTTCCCATTGAATTTAGCAGTCGAAATCTTTAACACAGTTTTAGATTCTTTCAGTCGCACTGCATTTCCTGCCCACTGTACTCTGCAAGATTTTATTATCTTAACAATGTCTAGTGATGAGTCCAGGGAATGTAACACATCATTATTTTACCTCCTCCACTCCCCTATGGAGACAAATAGACTCCCAAGCACTTTCTTTTCAATAAAACACTAAATTTCTTTTCGTCATGTCAGTTAAGGGACAATGTTTCACAACCATAGAGATACAAATACATACCAACAATAAAGTCTGTCATGTGTTGTGTAAATTGGTTAGTGATTATTTTGTGCTGACTGAAAAAACATTTATACACAAGGAGAAATCTCTAAAATAAATTCTGAGATGTTTTTTAAAATTTATTTATGAAGAGACTAAAGAGATTTATATAAATTTAAAAAAAACAGCTTGCTCAAGACTCCAATTGTGCTGCAAAACCAAATTTGGTTATGATATGAACTTATTTACAAAAGGCATATTCTAAACAAAATTAACAGAAGTAACATTGTTAGTAATATAATAAGCACAAAACTCCATAAATAAAAATTTAAGTATTACCATTAATTAGTAATTATAAATAGTTAATACATAAACATACAACTGTTTAAAAGAAGAGATCAAACTGTTAACAAGTTTAACTTGTATATTAAAATTATAATGCATCAAATGTTAAAGATGTAAAATGTTTCAATCGAAATGAAAAATATAAAGTTTTAACATTTTTGTCATAAATTTAATATGTACTGAAATTTTTGAAATAATAATTCCAAAACTGTATCATAACACATATTAACATTTCTATATCTGTGTAACAACATTCTGAGTTGTATTTATATTCATTTTACCTTTAGTAAGGAGAAATTGATTTGAGAATATTATGTAAGGAACGAGCTTTATGAGATTATTTCCCAAGTTGAAAGTAGGTTAATGGAGCAAATGGGAGTTAAGATATTATAAATGTAAAGGAATTAATATTTCAGTAAACAACGTATAATCTAAAACTACTCCTTAAGATATGTGAAGTTACATTTATAAGTCAAGAATTAGAAGGTTAAGAAATTGGAAAGTTAAATTTTAAAGAATATTTAGGATCAGTCACATTTAATAATTATGAAAAAGAAAAATACAGTAATCCTATGAAAAACAAATAATTAACCTTATGAAAAAAGTATTAAATCAGAGGTTGTAACATAATGACTAGATGAAACATCATAGTTAATGTATAATGTGTTTTAAAATTTTTGGCACATATGATATGTGAAATTATATTTATAAGTCAAAATTAGAAGGTTGAGAAATTGGAAAGTTAAATTTTAAAGAATATTTAGGATCAGTCAATTCAATAAATAATAAAAAGAAAAAACAGTAATCCTATGAAAAACAATTAACTAACATATGAAAGATGTATTAAAGCAGAGGTAGTACCATAATGACTAGATGAAACATTACAGTTAATATAAAATGTGTTTTAAAATTATTGACACATATGTATTTCACTAAAATCAATATTCATAAAGAATTGGTTAATTTCATATAAACATGTTAAAATACATATTAAAGTTAAAATGGCATCATAAAAGTTTGTGGATAGACATATTAGAATGAAGGAGTGAGATTATAATGCAAAGTGATAAAATTTGGTAGACCACTGTAGAAGTTATAAAATGCAAATTTCCTTAAAAAAGAAAATTTTAAACTGACATTGGCTTTTTAAGATTTAAGTATATGAAGTTTGAAATATATATAAGAGAAATAAATTAATGAAGATGATATTAGGTTAAATAGTGCCCAAAGGTCGTTCCTTAGCTGGGTTAGTTAATTCCTCTCCATAACATTCCTTCGCCCCAAGGCTGGATTGAAATTATGACAACATGTTTCGGCCATTCAGCCATCATCAGGTCTCTCAAATGGGGTTAAGATGTTAACCCCGATGCTCTCCACAAAGTAGACAGCTAAGGAACGACCTTTGGGCACTATTTAACCTAATATCATCTTCATTAATTTATTTCTCTTATATATATTTCAAACTTCATATACTTAAATCTTAAAAAGCCAATGTCAGTTTAAAATTTTCTTTTTTAAGGAAATTTGCATTTTATAACTTCTACAGTGGTCTACCAAATTTTACCACTTTGCATTATAATCTCACTCCTTCATTCTAATATGTCTATCCACAAACTTTTATGATGCCATTTTAACTTTAATATGTATTTTAACATGTTTATATGAAATTAACCAATTCTTTATGAATATTGATTTTAGTGAAATACATATGTGTCAATAATTTTAAAACACATTTTATATTAACTGTAATGTTTCATCTAGTCATTATGGTACTACCTCTGCTTTAATACATCTTTCATATGTTAGTTAATTGTTTTTCATAGGATTACTTGTTTTTTCTTTTTATTATTTATTAAATTGACTGATCCTAAATATTCTTTAAAATTTAACTTTCCAATTTCTCAACCTTCTAATTTTGACTTATAAATGTAATTTCACATATCATATGTGGCAAAAATTTTAAAACACATTATACATTAACTATGATGTTTCATCTAGTCATTATGTTACAACCTCTGATTTAATACTTTTTTCATAAGGTTAATTATTTGTTTTTCTTAGGATTACTGTATTTTTCTTTTTCTTAATTATTAAATGTGACTGATCCTAAATATTCTTTAAAATTTAACTTTCCAATTTCTCAACCTTCTAATTTTTGACTTATAAATGTAACTTCACATATCTTAAGTAGTAGTTTTAGATTATACGTTGTTTACTGAAATATTAATTCCTTTACATTTATAATATCTTAACTCCCATTTGCTCCATTAACCTACTTTCAACTTAGGAAATAATCTCATAAAGCTCGTTCCTTACATAATATTCTCAAAACATTCTGAGTATTGTAGCTCTAATTTTTTTTTCTGAGTAACAACATTCTATTAGAAAATTACTGAAAAGTATTCTCAAATTAAATATTTGAATACAGAATTAGGCCACATGCAACTAATCACAAGAAATGAAATGGGTTTTGATGCAATTTTGTAAAAATTATAAAAACATTATTTTTAAACTATTAACTATAAAAATATCTACAATTTTTAATTCATTCAAAATTTTAACCATATAGGGTTATTAATATTTTATACTGTTCTTATTAATTTATAAACTTAAAAATGGTCAAGAAATATTTAAAGGTAACTTTAAAACATCAGAAATTTGATAAAAGTGGAATAGACCAATTATTACTTAATATAAGAGATATACGGTTTCAATGTAATTAGATATTGTGACTTATTTGAATATAATATAACTATGATTATGAGCGACCATTTTATAGCCTTCTTTAAATAATTCTTACTGTGAAAAAAAAATGTATTTACTAATTTTATTTTGATTATTTATGTCACTTAGTTCTTCAATGTTCTAAATAAATTTAATCCAAATTTTTATATATGTATAATGCTGTTGAGAAAACACACAGGAGACCTAAATAATTATTATATTGTTAGGTTGTCTAGATGTAAACAAATATACTGTTTTAAAATTAGTTAATATATTTAAGTATGGTAATATTTCAAATTAACTTTTAAATATTATTGTAAAATGTAGGCCTATCCAAAAACAAATATTAACAATTAAATTTAGGCTACCTGGTCACCGGAAATGAAAATATAAGTAGTATATTTTTCTAAACTCAGAAAATTTAACCAGTAGGCCTACATTTGAAAACTGTTTACAAAACTATTTATATCAGTATGAATGTTAGCCACACTTATGTTTTTTTGATGCAGCTCGTATTTAAGCCAGCTTTGCACTTATCACATTGAGAACATGACCGTCCGCCAATGTAAGTGTACAAAACTCCCAGTTCATATAACAACTATTTACGGTTGATTTTTGTTGCCAACCTTATATAAAATAATAGAGGGGAAAGTTCTCTTTCCAGTGATATGTGATATATGACACTATTACACTATCAGGTAAAGCGAGAACTAGCGCAAATCTAGAAAGCCAACCTTATCGGCTCTAGCACTTTTAACGGTAGTAGGCGGAGCCGATCAGGTCAAATAGTGGCACTTTTAGCGATAGTAGGCAGAGCCGATCAAATCAGCTCATGGCACTAAGAGTGTTAAAATGTGTTTGACCGCATTCCAATGACTTAGTCCATGGTTTGCCAAATATATACTCACATTTCCAACTGCGTACATAATGTCTGGTCAACTAACTATTGCAGCAAACATTAAGCTACCAAAAGCTTCTCGGTAGGGTACTTTTCTTTCTTCATTTTCCCCTTTGTTTGAACTTGAGTGAGAGTGTGGATCAGTTGGCACACTGATTGGCTTAGAGTCTTCAAAGATTAAATCTTTTGATAATGTATTTGATATAGTTGGCTTGATGTAAAAATATAAATCCATTCAGATTGTTTTTGTTTTATTTCCAGTCCCACAAAGTGTGACAAGTTACAAGTTCAAGTTATTTCAAATGGGGCAACACTCACCAAACTCCCCTGATGAACTCCGACACTAGAGCACGTGGACCGACCTCCGCTCTCTAACACTATTCAACTGACTAAATGGAACTTTCGTTCGACTGACTGCTCGGGAATCAATCCACGCCCAGCCGGAAACAAAAGAATGATGCTCTGCGTGGCCATGTCCAGTTGGGAGTTCCGCCGCTAGAAAGTTCTAGTTCTATCTACGAGTTGCCAATACCATCTTTGCTTGATGTGTTTATGTTCTTTCTTCCTACCCCTTATTCCCTTGCCCCTTCTCTCTGTGAATACAATTATGAGTATATATTGGGATGTTTGTTTTCTATTGTGGCTCATTGTACCATCGACTGGCCAAGGTGAGGGCGGTGGCTTAAAGCCGGAATCTATTATTTATCAATCAAAATTCATTTGGACTTGATATGTTTTTAATGTTAACTTGGGGATGTTTCTGCTTTTGTTCCCGGATCTTTTCTACCGCTGTCACTTTTCTATCTCCGTGTGTGAAAATAAAATTCTTTATGGTATTTTATTATTTGATATTTATATATCTTGGCCACCCTATGGCAAACCTTGAATCGCGGGCTTACTACCCGTCCATCCTTTGGGCTCCATTAACTTGTGGCATTGTATGCGGGATTATCCCAATTAAATTTTCTAATGTTGAGCACAGGGCACTCAGAGACTATGTATAATAAAGATTATTGCATTTCACACTATAGCCACAAGTTATACAAACTTTAAATTTTAGGCTTCTGTGCAAAGCCATATATTAATTATTAAGATTTATTATATTTTTATTGCTCTCACTAAAGGTGTATGTTATAATAACTTTCTGTTATTAGTTTAAATGTTAGGGATATATATATATATATATATATATGTTAAGATTTATATACATAATTTATATTGTTAAGATTTAATATGTTTTTGCTTCTCACTTAAAGGTGCATGTTATAACATTCAGTTGTTAGTTTAAATGGCTAGGGATATATATATATATATATATATATATATATTTAATATTATATATAAATCTTAACATATATATATATATTTGTTAAGATTTATAATATGTTTTTGCTTCTCACTTAAAGGTGCATGTTATAACATTCAGTTGTTAGTTTAAAAGGCAGGAATATATATATATATATATATCCATATTTATGTTCGTTATGATTTATAATAAAGTTTATTGCATTTCCCACTATATGCGCTAGTTATATAAACGTTGTATTTTAGGGCTTCTATCATGCTATATATTATTACATTAGGATTTATAAATGTTTACTGCTTTCCAATTTTGGGACGCGCTGTCGCACTATCGTCACGCTTAATTACCAAAATGTATATATTTAATATATTTATTCTTGTTAATATGTATGATAAAGTCTATTACACCCCTTTTATAATAGGGTAGTTTCAATATCTTGGAAGATAAGCGCTTCACACGGTTCTGTAATATTTATGTTAACATTATGTATCTTCTTTTCCTTGTTATTCTTAATAATAAATAAGAAACATTGTTATTCTCAGGTAAACTTCTTGACTAATTTTCCTGCCACACTTCCTTGTATTTAAGCCAGAGGTTTACAAAAGTAATTTGGTTCACTGATTGTGATTTCAAAAGTTGTCTTCAGTTCATAAAGTACTATTTGAAGTGCCATTTTGTTTTCAGGCATGATCAGCCCATCCTCAATATATAATGCAAGTAAAACCTTTGTTTCAGGGAACTTGCCTCAATAAAACACATCTATCTGCAGTACTATGGCTGAATCCCAACATTTTCAGGAAACTGTCAAACTTTTTGTTCCAACAACATGGTGATTGTTTGAGGCCATATAGACACTTTTTTAACTTGCAAACAAGGCTTTGGTCAACGTTGATTCCATCTGGTGGAAACATTTAGCTCGCCATAAAAAAAACTGCAGTTTCCACATCTAACTGCATTATTTCTTAGCTTTGTTGAGCTGCGGTAGCGAGAAGCACTTGTATAATCATACCGCATTGCAAGAGAGGTGTCATTGTAGTCGACCCCTTCTTTCTGTGCAAAACCTATAGCACATAGCCTTGATTTGTATCATGAAATGTTTCTGTCTCTGGTGAATTTTACTTTGAAGATCCATTTTGAACCTATATCATTTTTACCGAGAGGTGGATGATACCTAGCTCCCAGGTGTTGTTCTTTTCCAGTGCATCCAGTTCTTCTCTGATTGCCTCAGTCCACTGCCCTACATCAAAACTCTTCATGGCTTCCTCATAGGTCTGTGGTACATCTATTTTCACTAGGTTAGCTTCATAGAGCTTGAGAGGTCTGATGACATCTCTTGGTCGCAGTTCATATTTCGCTTCAATGTGCCAATGTTATTCAACATCCTGTTCAAGATGTTGAGGGCCTCCATCCTCCTGTTGAATTCTTTGATTGATATTGTGCGTGTTTTTTTTATAAATACTGGGAGTGTGTTTCTTTGAAGAACAAAACTACTTGAATTTTCATTGAAAATCACATTTCTTGAAATTGTGATTTTCCGTAAGTTTTGATCTAACAAACGATAGTTGGTTGAGTTTGCGTCATATCCTACAAGGATGAGTTTCGTGCTCTTTTGCATCAGTATGTTGCGCAATTTCTTTAGTACATGTATGTATGCCTTGCTGCCAAAGGTTCTTAGATGTGACATCAGAGGCATTTTTCCATTCCACATTTCATAGGACGTTGAGTTTGGTGCTTGAGAGGTTGGAGTTCTGTTTTACTGACATGACTCACAGAAGAAATCGTCGAGGTCATTAATATATACACCTTTAACCAAACCTTTGGTGACCATTTCACACAGTGTTCTCTGATTTATGTGTCTAAGTCTCTTGAGCCACCATTTTAAACTATCACTCACAGTAACATTTAGGCCTACTTCTTAATGTGGGATCCAATAAGGACTGTTGGTTTCAAGGACCGCACTTGCTACTAGCTCACCATCTTCATAAACTTCTGCATATCTATCTTCCTTAAGGATCTTCATTCCTTTTTCAGTTATTACATCTTCGGAGAAAAGACTTTTTCTTAGTTCAGAAACATATTTGTGATGATTGAGTCACATCAATTACCTTTGATCTTTTTTTTTTATTTTGATGGTTCTCCTTCCCCTCACAGAAAGACCTATGTTGTTTCCAAGCACAACACTCGTATTTTCCACAGTCTCTTCAAATTTGTAAAAATAATCATGACCATGTGTGCAGAAGCCCCACCGTCCATTGTACAGTTATCTTCAGTGATGATTCTAACATTTGCATAACATCCTGCTTCTATTCACTGAGCGCTGAGAAATGACCCTGTTGGGAATAGTCACTTTGAGAATTTTGCTGTCCGTTTTCTCAGGGTTTTTTAGGCGCATGACAATCTCTTGCGTAGTGTCCTTTTATTTGGCAATTATAGCATTTTAGTCTTGGTTTTCTATTCCTTTGTTTTTGATTAAACTTTTGAGAGTTATTAGAATTTTTAAAATTGCTTTTCAAATTTGTTGAAGTTTAAAATGCACTTTCCGACTGTTCACATGATTTAAGACTTCATCCAAAAGATGTGCCATTATATTTGGGATTGTCTGTCTAGCCTCGTCTAGTGAAAGCCAAACTTGTCTGAAGTTTCAACATTTGGGAGGTAGACTACAAAGAATTCTAGTCATTACATTAACGTTGCTGAGTTGTTTGCAAGTCTCTCTCCCTTGTCGCGTGAGATTTTCAATCTTGGCAATATGCTGAGCAATGGAGTCTTTGATGTCCATTTTGTACTGATGAAAGCGCTAATGGACTAGCATTTTGTTCATTTCCAATTTTTGCTCAAAGATAAGAGTCTAATATCTCTAGCTTTTTTACGAGTCACAATTTTCAACCAATGTGATTTGTGATAGTTACAATGCTGTAGTGAGTGTAAACATAGCAATTGCATTATCTTTGTTCCACTTTTATAGTTCCTTTTTTGTCTATCGCCGGCTTTCCTATAGTACCTTTTGCAACATCAAGGACACCTTTTGCCCTTAGGGCACATTTCATCTGAAATTTCCATTGATGATAATTATTGCCGTCAAACTTATTTACGTGTGCCACGTCAAACTTTTCAGCCACTATTTCTACTTTGGTCTCGCAAATTGTAGCTTCAAAACACATAATACATGGCTGTTTGCAGATAGTGCGAACCAAAAATGGCAACTGGCGTTGTTTCCAAGCTCATACGCGAATTCACAAGATGGATTTGTGAATTACCCGATGGGCAGTTTTTACGAGATATTACATAAATATTTGCGCAGTTATTGTGTGACTAGGCTTATAACCTGTTGAGTCTTAAATTAAAGTATAAAACACACTATACTTATGTAACATGTCACACACAATAATTGTACACAACATGTCACATTACGCCAACACAAATGTCTGTTGGAAAGAATATATACATGTGCCGTACATTTGTGTACTCAAACTAATAATTAAGAGGGTGTTAGGCCTAAACAAGTTTTATATTTTAAACATGTTTCAACAAACAGCAACATAAAAAAAACAGGACCACCCAACCTTCCAACCCGTGTGAAATACATGTGAACATGAAAAACAATGACGTCTTGTTGAAATTATGAGGACATTTAAACTGTAAAGGAGATAAAATGCAAATACCGTGTTGTTTATGCTTCTCTACCATACATCTCAAAGTATAGTTTTGTAATATAAATAATGTTAATGTCAAGAGTTTGTATAACTTGACATATTTAGCTGTCCACATACACCATTATGGGAAAAGTACTCCCAAAAATGTTTTGGGCAGTTCAGTTGGATGTATGTAAGTGAATATTCTTATACTTGGTACAAAATACATTCAAAATAATTTATAAGTTGAAAGGAACTCACTTTCAGGAACTTCATGGAATCCAACTGATCTTCAGAAGAAATGGTATCTTTGTTGATGGTCATCCCAATCATATAGGGTCCCTGCTGGTTCTGCAAAGAATGACACAGAGTTAAAATTATTCTGGTAGAACCAATTATGTGTTTATATTATCAAGCAGACCTTTGCCACATTTACGGGTATAATTAACAATACTTATACATATTTGTGCAGCCTTATTGTTTAATCTATTATTTTTGTATTTGTGGTATTTAACTAGCAATTTCTGAACTGAATGATTAAATGAGCAGAAAACTTATAAACTAACTTAAACCTAGAACAATGGCTTCACCAGGGGGGTGCGGATCCCACCGGGTTGAACCATCAGATTTGTTGTATATATGTTTTGTCATTTTGTGGTAATCGCTATTTCTAATTGAATTTTAGGTTTTAGGTCATACTCAAATAGTTTAATTGATTCATCCATGCCGACAAAAGATTTCCTGAAGAGATGTGCGAAGACAGGTGATTTCGAAAGCTGCATCGAAAGCATTGAATAGCTATTGCTCAATCAGTAATTTGTTAACACCTCGCTGCCATCAAGGAATGGAAAATTCAGATTATATAAAACCATAGTTTAACCGGTTGTTCCCTATGGTTGTGAGACTTTGTAGCTTACCTTACACAGTGAAAGGATATTTAGAGTGTTCGAAAACAAGGCACTTAGTTTGATATTTAGTCCAAAGATGGATGAATATACTGGGGAGTGGAGGAGGTTACATAATGATGATTAAAATCACAATACATTGTTAGGATAATAAAATTTTTGAGATTACAGTGGGCAGGATAAGCAGCGCAAATGTAAGAATCTAGAACCATGACCAGGGTACTGACTGGTAAACCAATGGGAAGACCTAAGCGCAGATTGGAGGATAAAATTAGGATGGAAATGAAAGAGATTGAATGTAATAAGGTTGACTGGATATAACTAGCTCAATATAGGGATCAGTGGCATAATTTTTTAAGTGCTGCAATGAACGTTCAAATTACTAGTGCCAGAGTGTAAGTAAGGTTGCTTCTAGTATTTTCAGTTGTTATCATCATTGACATCCTCACCACCACCACCACCACCACCACCATTATCATCATCATAATCAGGGTTTCTGTGCTATGACAGGTCCATTCCTTTTGTCGGTGAACTTAAGCCACCAATGTTCCCTGTCCTCCGCCTTCTTTTTGAGCTCCCAGAATTTCCTTATTTCCTTCAAATCATCTAATATTTGAAACCTCCTCCTTTCCTCCTTACTAAGCTCCCCTTTCCCTCAACCTTTCTTTCTATGACATCATGCAGAAGACAGTTCCTCCTAAGGATGTGTCTGATCCAGTTTGCTTTGTACCAAAGAATCACATCTGAAATGGTTCTGTTCTCACCCACTCTTCTTAGAACTTCATTTGTCACCCTGTCTGTCCACCTGATCTTCTCAAGTCTGCTCCAGCAACACATTTAAAAGCTCGCTAAGTTTTTTTTTTTTTTTTCCAGCTTCCTAAGAGTCCAAGTTTTTGCTCCATGTAGTCTGATGCTCTAAATATAACATTTAATCAGTTTATACCTCAGTTCCAAACTCAACTTGCTGGTCAGCAGTATTCTCTTCTTGTTGAAAGCTTCCTTAGCCATGGCAACCCTTGACTTAATTTCCTTGGTGCAGTAGGCATCCTTTGTCAGCAGACATCCCAGGTACTGGGAAACTCTCTTTTGCATTATGTAATACCTGGATTAACATCTTAATTCGTCATAGACCTAATGATAGCATAAAAAACGCAGAAATATGTCGTCCAACAGACTTCATCACTATCACTAAGGAGATGGGACCCAAACTAAAGGAATGTAAACTTTTATTATCACTTTATAATCATTTTATACTAGAACTTTATATTTATAAGCTTAGATCTCATAGTCACTATTACATTTTGTTATATTAATTCCTTGACAACTTTCTAGAGTCTCACATATTATGGTAATTGAATTAACTCTTAGAAGCTAAGTTTGTTCCTTAGCCTTGGCTATTTAACCTTATTAAATCTGATAATTCAACATTATCATATTAACCTATTCAACTAGTTACACAACTGTTAACTTTTGTTTTTCAACCCACTCATTTTTCCTAGTTTCAGATTTACATATGCAATTGTTTTAATCACCCTTTTTAAATTTTAAATGGTTCATTGTCTTGTTACCATATTTTAAAGTGTTATTGTCTTTTACCATATATTTTAAAGTGTTATATGTATTAATTCCAATCATATCTCGTTAATTTTAGTTTATGCACATTCTATTAAACTCTTACATACTTGTCAAAATAACATTGATTAGATTGAGTTGTTTATTAAGCCTACCTTCTTATCATTTATTTATTAGTTTAACATGTCATATAGCTAGCTTTAACTAACATGTACTCAATTATGTTCTGACATTTTCTTTTATTACCATCACTAAAGCATATCTAATACCAATTTAAGCATAATTGTTTTAGTTCAATCTCATTTTATTCCCAATATTACTTGCTTTTAGAAAATTAGACTTGTCAACTTGCATTGTTCTCTATTATAACTAATACTTTGTCTTAAAATTATAATTCATCTTATAACCGTTAAGCTCTTCATATATTTATATTGTTTAGTTTATTTCATAAAAATTTATTACACAATTTTTTGACATAAGCTTATTTCCTTAAATATCAAGTCATTTCTTACTATAATATCTGTTTCTCCTTGATTATTAAATGTTTATATATATGAGTCATTAAACATGCTGTCAAAATGATATAACATGAATATTAAAATGAATCTAAGACTTTTCAGTTGAGTATTTTGTTGCCAGTTATTATTAACATAAAATTATTTCTGTAATCTTCATAAAAACCTAGACACCCCACCCCCAACCCCCCACTGCCCGCTTACAACCTAGGCCTCCCACCCTCATAGAGGGTGGTACTACGGTCTGAGTTGGAAAACACTGCCTTAGAGAATTAGGTTTATGTTTTCTATCTTCAAACATGAAAGTGTATACATGCAAATGTACTAGTTACACTAATGAGCCAGGGGTGAGGAAGGTTGAATTTAGAGGTAGTGTACCCGCATTTACATGTAGGAAGAGTGGAAAACCATTTAGGAAAAAACCACACTCAGTACATCCGACCATGATTCGAACTCTGATCTCCCTGTCATTGACAGTCTAGTCTAACATAAAAAATGATGCCTTAGACCATGACTGCCATTGAAGAAAATTCTAAGTATGGTCTTACTTTTCTTCAACTGTGCTGCATTTTTCTTTGTTTTTAACTTTGTGGTTGATTTTGTACTTTAACCTCTCAAGCCTGACCTTTATCAGTTACTTAAACCTTTCCTGAGGGTGACTTAATTTCTGTAGTGCAATAGTTCAAGCCTGTGAATGTATTACAAATTAATGAGGACTCATGATGTTGCACACACTGCAGCACACTTCACACGTGGACTACTAAAAACATCACAAAAGCTATAACGGTTAAAAGTGTGTGTGTGTATTTTCTTTTTCTTTAGTAGTTTCTTAAGCCCATGTATAGTAAGTAACAATTAGGCCTGATGTATACATTAATATTGCACTTAGTTTAGTAAAATAAATTAACATCTAATAGTTGTGAATTAAAAAATATTCATTCATGTTAAAAAAATACAACCTGGACACAGAAATTTATCCCGGGACCTTTAGCTTTGCCACTGAGCCATTCTGGTTCGTGTTGCATCCAGGACCGTTCATCACTTGCTGTTAGGCGTTGAGTCTTCCAGGGCTCAATCCCGCACACTAATTGAATTACTCCCTAGAACAAAAGGGTTGCCACTAGTTCTTAATTCATAATTCACTGTGTTTTCCAGGCTATCCAGAAGGAATTCCCATTTTTTTCACATACTTTATAAAGGAGTACATAGGAATAAAATTCCTTTTTTAAAAAATAACTTAGGGTCATTAAGGGTAATTGTGAATGGATTTTAGCCAAGTCAACTGTAAATTAATTTTATATTAAAGTGATTTAAAATTACACATATCTAAAGATGTACCCAAGTTTCTACATATCTCTTGATGTAGGTCTATGTATTTACTTTTGACATATTTTTACTTTACCGTGCAAATTATATTTCACATTTACAATTACTCAGACAACTATTAGAATTTTGTGGTTTTTTAGGGTGGTTGTGAATGCCTCTTTAAATAAATGGTATTGAACTCCGCACTGACGTTCTCGACCCACTGTCTAAAAATGGAGATATTTACTCAAAACTCGTCATACTTATGTAAAACATTTTTTGACTCCTGGTTTTAAATTTTATAATTTTATTTTTAAAGGATTGCAGTCCTTATTTGTATATTTGGGCCAATAAAAAAGGTCATTTTTGGGTCTACCAGGGTCAACACTTTGTGTTAAAATTTCGACTTCCAGTTAAAAATTTTCAACATTTTAATATGTCAAGTCATTGCATTGCTAATAAATTCCTAATTTATAAATGTTGACCAATAAAATAGGTATAAATTGACTATTGAGTTTAAAATGATAGAGAGTTCATTTCTGTACAAGCATTTCCCCTAAGAGATTAAAGGAAAAAGAAATTCAACTTTTTGAGAGACTTACTTATTTACTCACTCCATGGCATTAGAGAATTATTGCGTTAAAACTTAAGTAGTATCTCTCTACAACTAAAGCTCACAAAATTGTATTAATATATTTGCCAATACAGCAGAGTCTAGGAAACTCGACCTAATGTGGACTGAGATGGTGTCGAGTTTTACCAATTAACTTGTATAAAATAGATAAAGCATTTAAATTACTTGCCTAATTTCTAAATACAGTCTATAACAGTCTATGTACAGTCTATAACTCAACATGCTAAAACTGGACACCCTAAACTATGTTACATTATTTAATCAGTGCCAATTTATACAACATACGTACACACTGTAATAAAAATAAAAAATTACATACTGTACATACTATGTAATACACTACATAGATAACTTACATGAAAAATATAAACACTTAAACATACTTGTACATACAGAATTTCTAAAAGTCAGTCCTGTTTTGAGAAAAATCTTGTGAGTTCCAGTTGTTTTTCCAACTGCTTCTGCGTCTAGCTGCGTCATCATGTAGGCGGCTGAGGAATAAAATATCCATCGCTGATGCACCCTGCTGTTCAAAATAACACACAGCTCCCTCAACAGCCTTTACTACTTCACTATGACTCATCTTTTTATTTTTGTATCATCTTCGACTTCATCCTCTGGTTCAGCTTCTTTTTTTTCTTTTTCATTTACCGCTGCCACTATATCGTCATTGTCGATAAGGTCAATTAATTCATCTTCCGCCAAATACTCTTCAACTTCACTTTCATTGACTCCTTCACATCCAGGAATTTTCTGTATTAGATTTTCAAGAAGATGACTGTCTGTTTTCTCCTGTTCTTTGTCATCAAACTCGTTTCCCGTGTGATCGAGAAGTTTCCTCTATGAACGAACAAGGGTGATAGGCTTCAGCTCATTCCAAGATTCAGATATCCATCCCACAACATCCAACAAATCATTATTATTATTATTATTATTATTACTACTAGCACCGCGCCTTAATACCTGTTTGGGTTATACGCACTTACACTAATGTGTAGTGGTAGGGTGATTGTGAGATTAAATGGAGGACCTACAGTTTAACGTGGAATCCGAACCACGGTGGAGGCCTGGCATTCCTCACATTCGCAAGTTGTGATTAATACACTCTTGTCAGAGGTGAAGGAAGGGTTCGGCAATCAGATAAATCCGTGCCGGGACTGAGGAACAAATCAATAATTTTTTTTTCGATCATGTTAGGACCCTCATCTATCACTGAAATTAAAGATGATAGGAATATGTGTCGGTATCGTTTCTTCAATGATGCTAAAACACCTTGGTCCATGGGTTGGCATAAAACAATGAAATTAGGAGGAAGAAACATGGCTTTAATATCCCCATCATGGAGTTTTTCAGTATCAGGGTGTTGTCGCGTTGTCTAGCAAGAGAAGTGCTTTCCGTGTCAGATTTTTAGATTTTAAAAACTTTTCAACAGACGCAACTGTTGAAAGGACCACTCCTTAAAAATGTTTTCACTCATCCACGCACTCCGCTGGTTCTTGTACCAAACAGGAAAATCAAAACTTCCGCTACTGCACTTCTTAATGTTTTTAAATGAAAGTTTCTTTGCCTTTCCTATAAGTGTAAGTTGCAACTTATGTTAGCCTGTTACATTACTGCATGCTAAGATTGTTCCTCTATCCTAGCTTTTTTTTAATAGCCGGGACCAGATTTTTCTTCCTTTGATGCCAAAATTCTCATAGGAAGCATACTAAAATTTAAACCATTTTCATCACAGTTATAAATCTTGTCTCTGGAAAGCCCCTCCTTTTCTATACAATCTTGAAAAGTTTTCTTAAATTCAGTAACACTCTTGATATAGCCTGAAAGTTTTCCACCACAAATGTTAATTTCCCTTATCCCAAATCGCTTCTTCCACCGGTCCAGCCATCCAGTGCTTGCAGTGTAGTCAGGCTCTCCTTGAAATTGTTCGTGGAATTTAAGGGCTTTTTCCTGTCAGAGGGGTCCTAAAACAGGTGATGCCTTTTCCCTGAGTCCTCTATACAAATAAAGCGCTTTGCTGACTTTTTCATATTCCGCTCCATTCATACTTTTTCGTTCCTTCAAAGATTCTGTGCACACTATTTTCGTGCACCAAGACTTAATTTCTGACAGTTTTTTCTTCCAACCAACAATTGTCGTACGGTCAACACCCAAATCTGCAGCAATTTTAATTATACTTTCCCCTTTATCAAGTGTCTTTATTGCATCCACTTTCACTTCCATGGCGAGATTGATTTGTTGTCATTTCTTTTCAGGTGTCATGTTTACTAAGCAAGGATGAATCACAGTACAGTATTGAATATTATAGGTATAGTTGTACTGTATTTTAGTATTGTATGGTACTGTATTCTAGTATTGTATGGTACAGTAACAGTAATATATGTACAGTACAATATATTATGTGTTAATATAATGGTGCATATACATACATGTAATATACAGAAATGCAGTACAGTACTGTATATATAATATTGTATTGATTGTAAAACTAACAAACACAGCACTTGTAAAAACACCCCAGCACCACTGTTCCACTCGAGTTACACAAACAAACTGAGAGGTTATACAGTTGAATGACAACAACTGTATGCACGTGTTGAGTTTCCACTCTATTGAAGAAACTAATAGTTTTATAAAGATATACTTAAAATAAAGGTTTTTTAAATGTTATTAGTACTACAATTTTACAATGATACGTTATTTAGTATCTCAAATAGTTGCGGAGATTTGGATATTTCTGCTTTTGTAAAGCACTAAAATTCATTTTCATGGGAAAATAAGAATAGCAATTTTGTTTATAATCTCAATCAATGCTTAGATATAAATTTTAATCAAAATCGGTGGAGACAATTTTGAGAAAGGCAAATTTTTCTCTTTTCACCCTTTAGTAAAGGACACTTAATTTTAGGATTAGATGGACATAAAGACAGATGGCATTGCAAAAAATCACTTTTTCAGGTTCGGGGGTAATGAAACAGTGACATCCATCAACAAATAGGGTTAGATTTTTTTGAGGGTAGCAATAGTTTACATGTTCAAAAAGTTAAAATATGTGTAGGCCCTATATATGCGTATGGCTTGAAAACTATTGGTTTTATAAAAATATATTTCAAGTAAAAGATTTTAATTATAAATAGACCTACATATTTGCAATGATGAGTAATTTCATATCTCAAAGACTTACGGAGATTTAATTAAAAATTAGAATTTATGTACAGAACCCTTAAAATCATTTTGACAAAAAATTTAGGGTAGCCATTTTGTTTGGAACATTGATCAAAGCCTAGAAATGAAATTTAATAAAAATTGTTTTAGCCGATTTTGATAAAATCGATTTTTTCTCTTTTTACCCTTAAGAAAACTACCCTTAATTTCAGGGCTAGATATCCAATTCCAAAAAACCCTCGGGTAAACCCTATGAAAGCCCTAGATACCAGGTCTTAGCCCAATTGGTAAAATAGTTCAGTCTTTAGCCCGAGGTACAGACAAACAAAAAAAGACAGCATTGCGAAAACCACTTTTTCGGATTTGAGGGATCATGAAATGTTGACATTCCTCAAATTCTCGAGTTCGATTTTTTTTTGATGATCACAATATTGTAAGGTAGAGAGAAAGTAAAAATAGTTCACTTAACCAAAAGTAAAAATAGTTATCTTAGCCAAAAGTGAGAACTGAACAGTTGTGAATGTAGTGCAGATCAAGCTCTTCACAAATGCCCAATTTAGAAGTAAATAGGCCTACTAAGTCACATGTGTTCATAATCACCCTGTTTTTAAAGTCACGACTGAAATTTTTTTAGAATCATTAAGAATAAGTTTAATTATAAAGTAATATGGTTACAAGCTTAAAATAATTATTTTATCACAGCATCTAACTACCTGTCCAGGTTATACACATTGATGTACTAATTAAGTTAATGAGTTAGAGAGGAGGAAGGTTGAATTTAGAGAAAGTGTACTCATATTTATGTGGAGGGAGAGTGAAAAACCGTTTAGGAGAAACCCCCCTCAGTACACCCGACCAAGATTAAATCCCTGAGTTCCATGTCATTGGCAGTTTAGTCTATTGTGAGTGTGACGCCTTAAACAATGCAGCCACCTAAGCAGGTTAAAATTAATTTAAAAAGTTATTTTAGGGTCCAGTTAACGAAGTATATTGTTTACAGACACGGACCCTAGAAGCACATAAATAATCTGTCTATTTCTACAAGCCATTTCAGGGAAAGGAAGCACAGCTTCAATGTCAAAAATTTAAACAGTAATTACCTATGTAATTTAACTTCTACACAAATTCATTTTTGTTGAGTTTGTTTTGCGAAGTCCTTGCATAAATATTTTTCTGTCTTCATCGTCACCACTTTCAACATGCATACATATTTAAAGTGTGTGGATTTTCTTATACAAGTGGTAAGACAGTTTGAATTTAGAGAAGGTGCAACCACATTTGTGTGGAGGGAGAGTGGGAAACAATTTAGGAGCACCCAACCGGAATTGAACCCCAATCTCCCCATCCTTGGAAGTCTTGTCTGTTGAGAGAGTAGAACCTTAATTATAAAAATTAACTACCTACCGTAGGATTGTATTGCTGGTGTTTAAAGTGTGAAATTATGTTTTCCCTGTTTTTCTCATACACAAAGATGCCCCTGTATTTTTCAGGCTCTTCTGCTTTTCCAGGTGCTTTGGCAACCCTAGTCAAGAGTGTCGAGCAAAACTATCATAAGGATTGAAATCACTTACTGGTAAAGACAGTGACATGTCATTTAAAAAGATGTGGGACTTGTATAAAAATTAATTTAGTGTAATATAACATTCATGTAATTTAACTTGTCTTATATTTTATCATTGACTTTGTGAAATTACCACACGGAACTGTATTAATGACAACCTTTTCACCAAGAATATAGAACCTGTCCATCTTCATCCCAAATTGGAGGTCATATGTATATTAAACAAACCCTAGTTGTTTGAAATTTTACTAGACATGGGTTGACAAATGATTTGATAGACTTTTGGCTGTCCTAAGTCAATTTACATTGGCCTAATTACTTTGCATAAAAATTAAATGTCATAAATTAATATCTTTCTCCCAATTGACGGAATGTGTTAACTAAAATAAAAGTTTCATTTTGTCAGCGAATTAGCCTTGTTCTACCAGATATTCTAAACATGGAACCAAACATGAGATAAGAATAATTGGCAGAATAAAACATGAAAATTGTAGCAGATAAGAGAAATAGTATTTTGACTTGTTTAAAACAAAGTGAAAATAGTTGTGGGTTAGTTACTATATTACAGTAACATTTTCTGTGGAGGTGTAGCCGGATTTTGCTTCGTAAAAAGTCTAACTTTGTAGGCGTGTTTTTTTAAGATGAAATCTGGGGCTACATTAAATCTGTCAAGTCTTGGGATTTGTGGGGTGGTAAGTTGAGATGAGTGCACAGCAGAGAGTTTTAACTCTTTCTATGTTGGCATGATTAGCCTACATTTGAATCACTAGTAGGTAACGAGACTAGCTTCTTATGGTCACATGAATATTTCCTTGTGTGAATGATTTTCATGTATTTTAGTTTGTGATATTAGCTATATAGTAGGCCCCACGCAGTTTTTGATGTATGAGCTGGATTTTCATGTTGGTATGCATATGCTTGGTTTTTAGTGATTAGATATTGTATACTGTACAGTACATCAGTGTTGTTTGGTTATGAGTATACTAAATTAGCTTACTCATTTAATCATTCAATGTAAGTAATTATTTGTGTTGTGCCATAGGCCTAGCCTATCTATATTCATGTTCAATAATATTACATTAATTATTTTTATTTATGTTTATGTTTATTGAAATTTGGTTTGTAAAACACTAAATTAAGTTGAGGCTACTTTTAAGAACCCCTAGTAGGCCTAGAAACCTTAACTAACTGCCAGTAAAAGTAAGAAATTGCTGTTTAGTTTCATTTGCTTAGTGTTTGGTGGTGATCGGTCTTGAACTCTTCAAGGTAACAAAGATCCTAAATATCTTTTTGAGAAGATTATGTTGCATGAAAAAATATTTCTTGAAATTATATAATCTATCAAATTTAATTTGTTTGGAAAGTTAAATGATAAACAGTTGTATGGGCCTGCACGACCAAAATTTAAGTCAGTCACTCATCTTTTTGGTATGTAGACAAACATTTAAATTTTATAAAAAACTTATGTGACTATTATCCTCTTAGGAATTTTACCTTAGGCATACTAGAATAAATTTCTACAGGAGGCTAAATAATAGTGAATGGTGAGCTTGATAAAACAATTTGTTAAATAGTATGATAAAGTTATGATAATTTATGCAATATTGAGGGATAAAAACACTTAACCATGTTGGAATTTTAACATATATTTAATATTTAGTTAATTTGTGTTAGCTCACCCAAAAGAAATTAGCCCAAGTTTAATATTGACATTTTGAAGGAAGTAAGACTAGGTAAAACATATCGTGTTTTTTTTTAATTTTGTAAAAGGTGCCTATCCTATCTTACAAGAATCTCGTGTCATCAATATTATTATTATTATTATTTAGCACCGCGTCTTACTACCTGTTAGGTATATATTCTTATTATTATTATTATTATTATTATATGATTTAATATTTATGGATTTGTCAGAATCTAAAGATTGTGTAGCCCTTACACAAAATAAGATTTAAAATACTTTTTTTTCAATAAGCTAAAAGCTAATATTTCTCGGCCCTGGAAGCATTATGTTAATGTCAGAGTGATTCTAAAATTTGATTCATATATGTTTAAATCAGGGTTAAAATTAAACATAATTGAGGGAGAATTCTATTTTAGACAGACTTACCTCGTAATTACTTTCTTCGCACTCATAAGTAGGTCTGAAAGAAATTTTAAACACCACTTCTTGAAGTGGATTAAAGAAAATATTTAATAAAACAAATAATTTAATGTACATTTTATCATATTATTAGGTACTAGCCAATAATAATATAATAAGGCACTAATCAGGTAACCTTGTCTACGTCTATGATGACGTCTAATACTCAACTGTAACTATCAGTGTGACCAGTACATTTATTTGGTTATAGTTATTGTTCTTATTATTACTAATTTTACGACTTTAAAAATTTCCTTCTAGTCTCTACGTTTAAAATTCAAACAAATCATAAAATATCAGTGCTACCACTACAAAAAAATAAGAAGAAACATTACTTAAAAATAGGGATGCTTGCTTAGCGCTAGGCCTTTACAATAAACAAAGTATAAGTAAAAAAAAAAGCAGTTTTATGTTTATAAAATTGAATTAAGACAACCACGTGATTGTTTTATGACATTTGGTTATTTAAAAACATATTATAAATTTGGGTATATTATTTTGGTCAGATATATAATTACAAAATGAGCATAAGAAGGATAAAAGGTAGAGATGATTAAGGCAAATCAATCTAACTGAAAAGTATGCTTTATAATGATAGTTAATAATATTTTTTTAAAGCTAAAAATATTATCTTTTTTAAAAATTATGTGTAAAAGGAAAGGGCATAGCCAGGAATTTTTTTCGGTGAGATCAAATCTCTACAAATTAAATTTAAGTTTTGAGTTAACATAAGAATACATTTAAAATTTTATTGTTTATCTCCTGTAGTAGATTTAAACATATTTTCTACATTTTACTTTTTTCCATTAAGCTGGTTTGTTTGGGCAATCAGTTTAACAAGAATGAAAATTAGCTCAAAAATTAATTTAGTTCTGGAGGACCAGTTTTAATATTTTATATAAATGATTTAATAAAACCGTTCTATGAGATTTGTTAAAATGTACCAAAGCTATGGGCGTAGATGGGATCACAAGTGAAATGCTTAAGTGTGGGGGTGTGAATTGGTCAATGTGCGTGCTGGTATTTTGAACGTTCCTAATGACTGGGAAAATACTGTAACTGTTCCTTTGTATAAAGGCAAAGGCAGTAAGAGTTAATGTAGGAATTGTAGGACAAAATAATAATTTATTGAGTATTCCAGGAAAAGTTTTTGGAAGAGTTTTAATTGTGAGAGTGCGTGAAAAAACTGCGGTAAAGATTTTAGGTGTGCATCAACCCTTTCTCTGTAGAGAAGGTGTTGTTTTACAAAGGAATAATAAAGTAGATCACCAGGGACCTTTATTTGATCCTCACTCAAATATACTGTAACCTCGTTACAACATGAAAGAGAAAGGATTGTTTTGGCTACCAATTCTGCCCCCATTTGTCTGGTCTGCAACGAGGCTCCACACTACGTACGCATCGTGGCTCAACTTGTATCCAACTAAGGGGCCGTGGTTTCGCCTCCAAGCGCGCATCGCGCAAGAGAAACTAACAAGAGACTGTCTGAATGCGCAGATCCGTGCGCGCCGACGAAAGTGTTTTGGTGTTAAACATGAACCCTCCTTAACACTAAAAAAAAAAATTTAGGAGGGCCAAAACACAACAAATAAGACAGGGCAAAAACAAGGGGGCAATAGGAGAGAGTGCTAGGAGTTCTAAGCTTTGGTTATGTTTCAGTAACATTCAAAGTCCCGAATCCGCTGTTCTCACCTAGTTGCGGATATGAATACTGGAGCGGTCTATCTCTTGATATGTAATTAAATGAAATTCATAACTATTGATGATACTTCCTAAATCAAAACAAATAACGAATAACATATATATTTGATAACATTACCTAGGGCATGGTTGCTTATAATTACGAATAATATTTTGACTGTTTTCAATAGGTATTTATTTATCCATGATATAATAATATGACAAATATAAATATATGACAATATTGAAGAAGCCAAGAATTAAAGACATTTAATAGAATATATAAACAAAAAAATAGAGGAATCCTTGCATGTTTAAAATATTACCTAAATGGCTCAAGAATCGCCGTTACCCTATAAAAATGACAAGAAGTAAATAGGCGTTGACACGCACAAAAAGGTTCTTAAAAAAATTAAGTAATACAATACTCAAAAGAGATTAAAAATTTAATAATAACTTCCTAAGTTAATCTGAACTGTATGTTTCCTTAATAATCGAGACATTTACCAAACCCGCAATGTATTAAAAGAAACCCCAAGATTAAGTAATATACACAATATCCATACTAGATCAACAATATTAAGTTCTGACATGTTTAAAGAAAAATCTTAAGTCCCCAAGTAAATATTAACATTTAATGCCCACAAGGCTGAATATCACAATGTTTAACAGATTTAGTTCCCTTATATCGATACTATCATGATAATCGATCTAACTCGTTTACATCACGAACTAACCAAAAGATCGATCTTTAACGAAGACAATATCGATCATGCAAAAAATATTCTTTAAACTAAAAAACAAAGGTTTTTTTTGTTAGCTTGAAGTTTTATAAATTATATTGCCAAAAAAGGAATTTAGAATAATAAAGTTTACATGATTGAAAATCGAGAAATAATAAATTAAGCCGAAAAGTGAATTTTGATCTTACATTATGAATGAAGCTAGAGCTCAAGCCCAATAGTGATCATACATAGCACACACACCTATATATATACGATACGACCCAGAAGATGGCGCGACGGAAGAAAAGGGGAGGGGGTGGACATCTGGGATATTCGGGAAAGATCATGCGCATGAAAGTACAGTTCTGGAACCATCGGAACTGTTCCATGGTGTTCCGTAATGAAGGGGCGAGCAGCACCTCTTCAGCACCGAAGTTTCTAGTCTCTATGTTCTTTGGCCTGTCAGTATCAACAATCGAGGCTTAGTATTGAGTTTAACATATGTCCGGGTGGTTGTGGTCAGCCGCGCTGTTTATTAGTGTTCCCATTTGATGCGGCCGGCAGTACGGTGGGGTAAGTTTCATCACTTTTATGTTGACTCTTTTAGCTAAATGCTACAAACAGTCGACTGACCGGCGCGCAATTTAAATAATATCCAGATCGAGTGATCATGTTCTAGAAACAGTGCACTCCCCTCACCCCTCTTCCCTTCTGTGCTTCCCGCGCTGTGACACGTGATTCAAACTATGTGTATATAATGGCAGACCTCTATAGCCAAAACATACATTTCTCTGCACTCTTTTGGTGAGACACTTTGTGTTTAAATTAGATTTAGTTTATTTACATCAAAATTCTGTTTGGTTTACGATGGATTCTAAATTACTGTTTCGGCAATATAAACATTAGATATAACTTTGATTTTTTTTTTATGGGACTGCAGGATTTTTCCTAGATGTCATTGTTGCGCAGTCGAACTTAAAATAAGTATTGTATAGGCAAACTCGTCTTGTCCGCTTCACGGATGGGTTCGAAATTTATAACACCGCCATCTTGGTACGCGAGATACTTTGTGGAATCTTGTTGATTAATGGCGTTACTTGCCAAATTTAAGAATTTTAGTCTATTGGAGATGTTTACTTGTTGTTCAAATCTGGGGCCGCGAGCCCGCGCTCTTAGCTTGTTAATTATGTTAGTCATTAAGTCAGTTAACTTTGAAGATCTTCCAATATGTATCTTTGTTCCCTTTTATTGCACCGTGTAATGGATATGAAGATGAACCGTTTGCCTGGGGTACTTTTGTCTTTTACATTAGTAATTGGAGATTCGCTAATGGCAACTATTATATATCTTTATGATAGTTCCTTTTGGTCTGCAGGTTATCATTTCAATATTTAGTTATTATCTTTCGCATTTTGAACAGGGTCAATTCAAATTATGTTTTGTTTGTAAATTTATGTAGTCGGCCATCTTAGTGTTCTGGGGTCATGCCCCAAATAATTTATTTTGGCTTTGTTTGTTATGGCCATTTGGTATTATTGTCAGCACCTAACGCTGAGAGCATGTCTCTCTCTCTTTCTTCGGGTGTTGTTATTGAATAAAATAAAATAAACTCTCTTGTAACCAACCTGCCTTTTATTTATGGTAATAAGGACCACCCGAATTAGAAGGGGGGTTACAATGCCAAGGCCCAAGCACCTGAACCTAGCAGTTTGACAATCAATAAAATAAAATATTCAATAATACACATTAATGGGAGATGAAGGATATGCTAGATGTAAATGCATAACAACTGAATAGAAGTTGACATTGGCCTAGAGACAGTTTTATTATAATGATCCAAAAGTTAACAATATAATAGGATTGATAGCGGACTATGAGCCATAGCTACAATATACAACGAGTAGCGAATAAAGGTACTTATGTACAAGAAATTAAATAAAAGTTTCAGCGTATTTAACGCATAAACAAATCTAAAGATCATTCACAATAATATAACTGAACCAATTCATATAAGTGCCTAAGTTTAAATATAGCGAACAATTATCAAAAGGATTTTAAAGTTAGGATACACCCAGTTGCTCAAACAACATAGCTAAACCATTCAAAGGAAATCTATACTTATCAGATATTAAATATTTTGGGACACCTCTTAACTTATACATATCATCTAGTGGGATTATGCGCATAACCATATACCTGACTACATTAGTTACAAGCGAAACTATCAGCCTCGTCCAACAACCCGTGAGGAGGCGTAACCTACACATTAAAAAGGCAAAATAACTTTCTTACTAATTAGCTGAGTCCATAATACTGAATGAAAAACATATATTTAATTTCTACTTGCGTGGCAATTGAAAGAAAGATAACAATGCCTATTAGTTTCGATTATACTGTATATCTCTGTAAGGTTGGATGCCAACCATAATATAGTGCAATATGGCTTACAAAGATTAAATAATATAATTGGACTTGACTATATAACCAATGAATCTAAATTTAAAGTCTAATGTCCAAAACATGCCTCAATACAAAACAATACTAATTGCCTAGGAAAATTAAATAGGTCTAAATATTAACAAATAAATATGCCGAAGCATTATCCAAATCGGTCCCTACATAACTAAGATTCAATGTAACAGTTCCCCAGTATACGAATAAAATTAAATTATATAAAATACTGTTCCAATATAATGTAGCCTTACATTTTGTGCGTCCCTAAATCCTATATGCATCAAAGAGTGCTCGTTGCTTGCCGGGTACACGCTTATATTCAGATTTGCACAGCGGGAAAAAAGTGGCAGGGAGTATATACATGTTCAATGATGTCACCATCAGCAAGTAAGCGTCAGTTTCCCTCATTGGCGCCTGCGCACTGCGTCGAAAGGGCAATAATACGCGGGGTATGGAACACCACGTGATCACTCAAGAGTGCTCCTTCATTCAATTTTGGCGCATGCGCCGTGTCCGCCTCTCAGGAAAACAGAGCTAAACTACGTAACACTGCGAGTATCAGTTTAGTTGTTGGTGAACGGAGTGTAGATATGTTCGGAGGATCCATGTGCGGCGCTGGTTTCAAGGTTAAATGGGGTAAGTGTGAATGCACCCTAAGGTGATGGAGGCTATGTGGCGATGAAGTTTGTAGCCACGATACATGCAATGTGGTTTCATGCCAGGTAGAGGTTGCATGGACCAGATATTTGCATTGCAAAATATGATGAGAAATGTAAGGCGGTAAGGAAGAAAGTTTACTGTGGATTCGTTGAGCTAGAGAACGCATACGATTCGGTGAATAGGAGTACATTATGGAATAATCTTAGAGATTATAATGTGGATGCATGGTTAGTAAATGCAATTATGGGGGTGCATGATGGAAGTAAAGCGTACATTAGGATGAATTGAACTTTGAGCGAATGGCTTGGCGTTGAACAGGTTGTTAGACAAGGTTATACTATGTCCCCATGGTTGTTTAATGTTTTCATGGATAAGTGTATGAAGGATGCTTGTGAGGATGCGGTTGGTGTACAATAGATAATGTAAATGTGAGAGTGTTGGTATATGCAGATGATGCTGTATTAATGGCAGAGAATGAAAGGAAATCGCAGAATGCATTAAATCCTTTGAATGTGGTGACAGTAGTGGCGTAACCGCGAGGAGGGTTTTGAGGGTTTAACCCCCCCCCCCCCCCAATTGATTTGAAAAAAATAAAACAAACATATGCCATTTTTTTAAAAACCTACTCCTTATTAATAACCACTCAAATTATTAATAATATAATATAATGCGGCATTATAAATTGTTCAGTGTTTTAGTAGGGTGAAAAAAATTGGGTAAATACTGACGCATTATCATCAGCCGTTCAACCTCAGTGTGCCATACAAAATTAGTATTTTTTTTTTAATTATCCTACAGGTGTTGGCAAAGTTTTATCTTTAAGCTTACCACCTTGCCGAGTATTGCAACTTGAAAATGTAGATCTTATAGTTGTCATTAACATGGTAAATCGGCTCAAGGAAAAAATTCAGGAAATAAGAACAAACACCGAAATTGAATTTTCAGCTATTTGCGAATCAGCTAAAGCACTTGCTGAATTGTTTGGTTCAAAACTTGTCACACCAAGGCCATCTACCAGACAAACACAGAGGTGTTATGTAAAAGTAAACTCCGTTGAGGCGTACTTAAGAATTGTAATATTTTGCCGTTTTTGGATCATTTTGCGATTCAATTAAAAACTCGTTTCTTGAACCATGAAGAAGTACTTGTCAGTTTTATGTGACTGATACCAACAGAAGAATAGGTTATCACCGAATTAGAGAAGAAACAGATGAAAAAGCTGGTTGCTTTTTACGGGCAAGACTTGGAGTGTGGTGATATGGCATCAATTGTTGAACTTTACATGTGGCACGAAAGAGTGAATGAATTGAAAATAAGTTCAAGAAAGGCTATGAACTATTATGTTGCCTGCAATGAAGAAATATTCCCATTGATCAGTACTTTGTTGAAAATCTTAGTAACCTTGCCAGTGTCAACAAGCACCAATGAAAGATCGTTCTCAGCTCTTCGGAGATTAAAAACCTACTTGAGAAATATAACTGGGCAGCAAAGTTTGAATGGCCTAGTGATGCTAAATACACATCGAGAAATAAGCATCTCTCCGGACGAAGTTCTTGATGAACTGACAAAATCACTTTGTCGATTGGAATTCAGACTAAATTAATGTTGTAATTGGACACTGTCATTCAATTAGTTTGCTGTTAAACCAAACCATATTTCTTTTGTATTCTACAATAAAACACAATTTTTTAAATGAACTTGTATTGTGTTAGTCTAATCCTGTTTCAGGGTTTTAGCTTAAACTGAATTATAAGCTTAATGATTATTTATTATAATCGTAAATCGTCCCTTAGGCACTCAAAAATGAGCCAGTACAATAATGGGAAAATGACAGTGAACAGTATGGGAGAGGCATGTTGTTTTTAAGGTTTTGCAGATAAATTTTAGAGGTATTTCTTTCAGATCATTTCGCTACATTGACAAACCACATCATTCCATAAATTGTACTTATAAATCAAAGAGTGTGACTAAATTTGCTATATTTAACAATGTTTAGTAATTTTATACACTATGGCAAAAATTAGTTCGTGTATTAAGTTTTTTATAAAATAAAAATCCGAAAATTTCTCAGGAGAACGACCTGTAGTCACTTTATTGGAAATGGTATGAAAACATCAATTAACGGTTGTAATATAGTATACATGTCTTTAAATACAAATCAAAATTGTTAATGATGTTTTACACTCTTGATCATACAAAAAAACTCACTGACTATCTGTATATAATTTGTAGTGTAGGACAAAGCAAAGTAAAACAAAACACAGTGGAGCATTTAGAAGGCAGTGTCTTTCTTCTTGTTTGTCAAGGTTCACCTACATAATGCTCTATTGAGTGGACGGAATCACTCAAGTCCCAACACTCCCCCTCACTCGTTAGAGCCAAGGATGTAGTCCAACAGCTTGACTCAACATAGTGTGTCTGGGGCTTGCCAAGCCCTTTGTAAAAATATCTGCTTCCATGGATTCAGAAGGCTTGTATGTCACAACAATGTCCCCATTTTGAACCTTCTCACGAATAAAGTGTTCTTTTATACTTAGATGCTTTGATCGGGAACTTATTATAGAATTTTTTGTCAAATTTTGAGCAGACATGTTGTCATTGAAGATTTGGATGGCTTTTTGAGAAGATCCCATTGTTGCGTCCTCAGGTGAGGAGGCCACAAAATAATACAAGGAAAATACAAAAGGTTAAATAACAATAACAAGAGTGAGTGCACATGAGTTCAAGACTAGAAATGTTCCATAGAGAAACATTACGCGTCTAATCCCGCCACTCCCACCTGTTACTGAGAGTATCAAAATATATGGGAGTCGTCTATCACTAGAGAGCCTTAAAATGCGTCACCCTTCCTAACCACTGAAAAATATTAGATACATTACATTAAACAACCAAAAAAACCTAGGACATGTGATGGTATATAGTAGTTAAAAATAAAAGAATTAGTCATGTTGAACCAATATTTATTTTGGATAGGACAATCCGAAGTTTAACAATTCAAATAAGTACTAATTATTGTTGTTATAACAATTATATGTACATTATGTACAAGTGCTTTGGACTTTAACATTGAAAATTAGCCCGCTATAACGGTCTGGGCAGAAATGATATTCTGCCAACAATAAAGTTACAATAAGAGTAATATTTTCTTTACAAGTAAACAAAGAATGTACGGTTATAATATATATATATTAGAATAATAGGACTTTAACATTGAAAATTAGCCCGCTATAACGGGTCTGGGCAGAAATGATATTCTGCCAACAATAAAGTTACAATAAGAGTAATATTTTCTTTACAAGTAAACAAAGAATGTACGGTTATATATATATATATATTAGAATAATAGTAAATATGGACAATACAATCGGTCTAATAATTATTTACCCTATCAATCTTGATTTGGTTCAATTAGCGCTGGCGTGTTGTATTGCGACAACATTGACTCTCAAGTCTAAAAGGTAAATATTTCTCAAGAAGAAAACATTAATAGGTTGCGAAATCACCCCAAGAAATCTATGTATTATATCAACAAGACTATTTAATATAAACATAACAGTAAATGTCAATAGTTCCCCTAACATAACAATTTGTATTAGTTATAAATCGTGACTACGCCCAATTCGCCCTGGCGCGTTGTAAAAAGACAACATAGGCTTATAAGTCCAATACCACAATATGAAGCAAAAATTAATTTAGAGTTCCACCGTAATTAATACAAATAAATCATTACACCTCAACCGGTGACAAGACGCCATTACAAGTTAATTGCCAGACTTCTATTTAAATTTTATTTTTTTTAAGATAACTGAAAATATTAAGCCAAAAAGGAATTTTGAAATAATAAAGAAAATATATAAAAAAAGATGTTAAATTAGCCGAGATTGAATTTGGGTTCTTACATTTTCAAAAGCAGAAAGCCGAAGCTTGTACTAGTCCTAAACCAGCTCTGTCCCAATTGTGTCGAACATTGGGACAGACACAAATATATATACAGATACAACAAAAGAGGAGGGGCATGAAGGGTAAGCAAGAGGGGAAAGATTCTAGAATATCAAGGAACAATGTTATGCGCATTTCTTCGTGCCTCGGGAGACCGGTGGTTCTTTTCTGGCGCAATCTAGAAGAGAATAACTATAACTGCGCATGTCCAGCCCACATGTGGGGTTCGCAAAATCGCCGTTCAATTCGCTCCGTCAGTATACTTTTTCTCTCGGGTGAAGGAAGGTGTGCATAGCAGAAGTTAGGTCGCTCTTCCACGTCGCCTCCAATCACGGACAAATGGGGTAAGGTTCAACCATCGATATAGCAGTTGTGTATTTTATTGACCATCCGATGCTACAAATCTCCCCCCCTTTCAGGGTTGACAGGAAGGGGGGAGAAGGTTGTCACATTCTTCTACTCGACCTTTGGAACATCCCATGGGGCAGCAACGGTGTACTCGGGAAGTTGTTCTCCAGGATGTCCCATCGTATATGATCTTTCTCCTCCTTGGCATCAGATCATTTTTTTTGTTTTTCGAGTCCTTGTAGATCGGATGGGTTGATCCGCCCTGGGCTGCCGCTGGGATTCGGCACCGCTCTTTACGCCGGGACGTTCTACTGCACACAATAGCAGTGGGAGCTCCAAACTGTTCCTGCCGACCGTTGACTCGAGAGCCGTCACCATAGTCTTTCCCACACCACGCTCGCCTCTTCAGGATCTACCCACGAGGCATGCGCACCAAGATAAGGGAAGGGGAGGGAGAAGAAGGAGATGACAGGACTCCTCTGGGCTGTACAACAAACAAAAAACATAAGCAGTAAACTGACCAAAAAAATTTACACTCCTAACTAATAGGACCTATATCCAACGTCAAAAAAAATATATATATATATAAAATTTTTAACAAACTAGCCATCATATGCCGCAGCCAGTCTATGGTCACATGGCGCACTGGTCCATTAGGCGCGCACTCGTCACTTTCACGTAGATACTTCTTGATCAAGCATACACGTGTCCGGCACATTTCACCAATATTCCTCTTAATACCTTTTCAAGTTCTTTGCCCTGGGCCCAGGGAATTAGGTATTGCAAATCTAAATCAAGATATCGTCGACACAAAAGACTAACATTCAAAACATTTACAAAATTTTTTTTTTTTTTTTTTTTAATATTTATACCACACCATGTCACTAGGGACAATTGGGCTCAGGCTTTCTTTAAATGACTGACATGAGCTCGTCTACAAATAGACGCATCTTTCACACTCTTAAGATAGACGGTCACGGGGGTTAAAAACTTATCAATGGTCCATGGGCCACTCCACCTCTGGCACAGCTTCGCCGATCTTCTATCTGCCGAGGAGCTCAAGGGGAATTCCTTACATAACACACAATCCCCTACAATATAAGGGACGGGGAGTCTACCCTTATTATAGGCGTTAGCCACCCTTTTTTGAGCCCTTTTTAGATGATCCAGGGCACGCCGACATCTCTCCTTATGGGAGGAATCATCGGAATTCTCTAACAGCGAATCAACGTTCCAAATCGCTAAGAGGGGGTGGTTTAATTCCCGACCAAGAAGGATAGAGGCTGGCGAACAGCCTATGGACTCATGGAAGGCAGAATTAAATGCTAAATTTAAGAAGTCTAAATCCTGATCCCACTTATGCTGTGCCTCACAGTGATAAATAGTAAGCGCTATTACCAAATTGCGGTTAAATCTTTCCACCTGATTGGGTCCCGGGTGGTAGGGGCTGGTAGTCACGTGCTTAATCCCCCAGTTAAAGCACATATTCTTAAAACCAAGAGAACGGAAACAAGGCCCATTGTCACTAACCACGACACGAGGTGCCCCAAAAAGATTCCAAACTCGTCTGCAGAGGGCGTTAACGGTAGTGGTCGCCTTCATATTGCGCAAGGGAATGAGCACTACAAACTTGGAAAAGGCGTCAACTAATATAAGAATACATGAATTGCCAAGAGTAGAACGGGTGATTGGCCCAATATAATCGATGAAGACTTTATCCCAGGGACGTTGGGCAACACCGGCCGAATGAAACCCAACTCTGGAATTTTGGGTTGGTTTAGCTTTCTGACAGCTCTCACACTTGCCAACCCACGCTTTTACATCGTTGTATAAACCTGGCCAAAAGAACTCATTAGAAATTTTCCGTACGGTTTTTAAAACTCCAAGATGACCACCAAAGGCAGAATCATGAAAATATCTAAGTAGCATTGGTCTGACCGCACCCGGTACAACCACTTTCCTATTCTTCCCTTTCGAATTAGTCACAACTAATAGCCCATTAAATACAGAATATGACCCTACCTTTTCTCCTCTAGATAATTTACTCATGATATCAATACACCACGGATCACTATTTTGGTGATCCCCGATTGCCACAAAGGATTCAGGAATGGATCTAATGACGCAGGAGGCGGGAGCCACCTCGAGAGAACCAATGGGACACTTTTCCTCGGCCATGCGGGATAAGGCATCAGCTACTACGTTATGTTTACCGGATACATGATTAGTGGAGAACTTGAACCTAGATAACCTCCACACCCATCTCCCCACTTTCCCTAGTTGCTTGGGGTGGTTCAGCATCCACGCAAGGGCCTGGTTATCCGTGTACAGCTCAAACTCCCTCTGTTCGAGGTAGTCAGCGAAACGCTCAATGCCCGTGACGCAGGCAAGGCATTCCTTTTCATAGGTGCTATATCGCCTCTCAGCATCGGTGAGAGTTCGACTAGCAAAAGCTACCGGTCGGACTCCCTCCGATGACCTCTGAGACAATACAGCCCCAAGCGCCACAGAAGACGCGTCTACGTGGAGGAGGAAGGGGAGAGAAAAATCCGGCATTCTCAAAACCTCCGGAGAGATTAGCTTCTCCTTTAACAGGTTAAAAGCTCGTGCCTGCTCTTCACCCCAACTAAAGGCCACTCCTTTTCTTTTTAAGGCATTAAGGGGGCAGTAATCTCCGAGAAGGACGGGACAAACCTGGCGTAATAGGCGCACATGCCCACAAAACGCATAACTCCCTTAAGATTAGAGGGGGGAGCAAAATTAATAATGGGACTGATCCTTTCGGGATCAATAAGAAGATTCCCCTCTGAAATGACGTACCCCAGGTATTTGATGGAGGGTTTAGCCCAAGTAACCTTGTCGGGATTCACGGTTAGTCCTACTCGCCGCAGCCTAGTCAAAACTTCCTCCAAATGCACCAAATGTTCCTCTAAAGTATTGCTGTACACACATATGTCATCCAAGTAGTTAAATACATACTCAAATTTAATGTCAGAAAAAACAAGATCTAATACGCGACTTAAGGCTTGTCCCCCAATGCTACACCCAAGGGGAACACAATTAAATTCGTATTGTCTCCAGGGAGTGACAAAGGCGGTAAACTTTTTTGACGATTCTGTCAAGGCACATTGTAAAAAACTCGCATTGAGGTCAATCAGACTAAATATTCTAGCTCTACCGAGATGCTGGAATGCCGACTCAATGCTCGGCATCGGGTATGGGTCGAACAGGATTTTCTTATTGACCTTCCTGTAATCTACAATTAACCTATATCCCTCCCCTTTTTTGGTATGATGAACGCGGGACTAGCAAATGGTGAGTTAGAGGGGCGTATTACCCCTTTTGATTCCAAGTCATCAATCAATTTCCGGAAGATTTTCATCTTGGGAGGAGCGCACGAGTAAGGACCAGATCTTATGGGGATATTGTCAGTCATTACAATTTCGTACGGTAGGACCTCACACCTACCCCACCTGCTAGTAATGACGTCAGAAAATTTAGAAATCAGCTCTCTAATGGCTTCTTCCCCAATTCCAAACGAACATAAGCTAGGAACAATACAATCTTTACAAAAGGGATTCTAACTCTGGGTGAGAACTCAAAACTTAAATCCCTTCTCGCCAGACTAATAACGGCCCCAGTTCCCCACAGGAAGTCGTTCCCCAAAATAATGTCAAAGGGAAGCAATGGAACACAAAACAAGCTTCTCTTCCACGAAAACCCCATAATTTTTATGGACAAGACTACTCTCTCGCTAACTCTTAAGAGATTACCATTACCCAAAACAAAGGCCCTAATACCAGTTTTTTCCACCGATATCTTCCCATTTTTCTTTAAGATATCCACAAAATTATTACTAATAAATGAACCACATGAGCCGGTATCAAGTAAGGCAGAGCCCGACACCGATCTGATAGAAAACTTAATGATGGGGGGAAGGGGGCTAGAATGTTTTGGAATCGTACGCGCGGTGGTCCCCTTGCTAACACCACGCGTTACGCGTTTCCCCCATTACAATCCCTCTGAAGATGCCCTAATTGGCGGCAACGGTAACATCGGACGCGAGTGATATCAAAAGGTCTCCTTGCCCTTATCGCGCCTACTTCCCTCACAGCAGAACTAGAACTGGCTCCCTCAGTAGGCCGGGTTATAGTTGAAAATGGGGGCACCTTTCCTGTTTAAAGTTACGGGACACCTGTGTAGGGAACTCGTGCAAATACTCCCTCTCGGCTACCAGAGAACCCTCAATACAAGAAGCTAATGAGTAAAGCTCAGAAAGGGTAGAAGGCTTATTCAAAAACACAAAATGCCTTCTCGTCAGGGGGACACATTTTCCAGAATGATTTCAACTACCTCTTCCTCCGGCATTTTGAGATCTAACACCCCAATAGCCTCTGAAATGGCCAAAATAAATAATCTAAAGGGTTCGTGTGGAAGTTGGAAGCGCCGAACCATTCGATTACATAGAGTATCCTTCTCTCTCTTAGATATTAGAGACTCTAATATTCGACTTTTCACTCTAACCCAGGGAGACCTAGTTGGATGCATTCAGTGATTAGATGCGCCAAAAACCCTGACGTCTTGCCAACGCATAGCGTGAGTAACTCCAAATCTCCTACAAGTCTCAATTTCCAAATCCTGTCCACCTCTAACAGAAAGTTAAATAAATCAGAGGACGATAACCCATCACAAATCGGCCATAGTTTTACACGCTCGCTAGCTACAATACTTTGAGTTTTGGCAAGTGAATTAGATAACACTAAACTAGCGGCGGGAACACTAGGGGGGATCGGGAGCCCACTACCTCCCTCTATCCTTACAGCTTCTATTTTTTCCTGTTCCTTATCTTCAAGGGAAGGATGGCTAACGTCATCACGAGGTTCTAAATTAAAAGGATCGCTGGACTTACTAATAATGTTCTCGGACAGCAATGACCGCAACACGGCCATAGGAGCGTCGGGGGGGAATTGAATATCTCTTCTCTTGAGCTCCTGGCGAAGATCGGAGCTACTGAGCCGGTATACATCAGTTCTTGTGCTGATTACGCCTCCAGAGGTGGTGGTGTCCATGGCGGGAGTGATTCATGAAACAATTTCAAAGACAATTAACAAACAAAACTCACAAGGTGCCTTCACTCTGAAAAATAGCAGAGTGGCGCAGCTTTTCTTTGTTGCGTCCTCAGGTGAGGAGGCCACAAAATAATACAAGGAAAATACAAAAGGTTAAATAACAATAACAAGAGTGAGTGCACATGAGTTCAAGACTAGAAATGTTCCATAGAGAAACATTACGCGTCTAATCCCGCCACTCCCACCTGTTACTGAGAGTATCAAAATATATGGGAGTCGTCTATCACTAGAGAGCCTTAAAATGCGTCACCCTTCCTAACCACTGAAAAATATTAGATACATTACATTAAACAACCAAAAAAACCTAGGACATGTGATGGTATATAGTAGTTAAAAATAAAAGAATTAGTCATGTTGAACCAATATTTATTTTGGATAGGACAATCCGAAGTTTAACAATTCAAATAAGTACTAATTATTGTTGTTATAACAATTATATGTACATTATGTACAAGTGCTTTGGACTTTAACATTGAAAATTAGCCCGCTATAACGGGTCTGGGCAGAAATGATATTCTGCCAACAATAAAGTTACAATAAGAGTAATATTTTCTTTACAAGTAAACAAAGAATGTACGGTTATATATATATATATTAGAATAATAGGACTTTAACATTGAAAATTAGCCCGCTATAACGGGTCTGGGCAGAAATGATATTCTGCCAACAATAAAGTTACAATAAGAGTAATATTTTCTTTACAAGTAAACAAAGAATGTACGGTTATATATATATATATTAGAATAATAGTAAATATGGACAATACAATCGGTCTAATAATTATTTACCCTATCAATCTTGATTTGGTTCAATTAGCGCTGGCGTGTTGTATTGCGACAACATTGACTCTCAAGTCTAAAAGGTAAATATTTCTCAAGAAGAAAACATTAATAGGTTGCGAAATCACCCCAAGAAATCTATGTATTATATCAACAAGACTATTTAATATAAACATAACAGTAAATGTCAATAGTTCCCCTAACATAACAATTTGTATTAGTTATAAATCGTGACTACGCCCAATTCGCCCTGGCGCGTTGTAAAAAGACAACATAGGCTTATAAGTCCAATACCACAATATGAAGCAAAAATTAATTTAGAGTTCCACCGTAATTAATACAAATAAATCATTACACCTCAACCGGTGACAAGACGCCATTACAAGTTAATTGCCAGACTTCTATTTAAATTTTATTTTTTTAAGATAACTGAAAATATTAAGCCAAAAAGGAATTTTGAAATAATAAAGAAAATATATAAAAAAAGATGTTAAATTAGCCGAGATTGAATTTGGGTTCTTACATTTTCAAAAGCAGAAAGCCGAAGCTTGTACTAGTCCTAAACCAGCTCTGTCCCAATTGTGTCGAACATTGGGACAGACACAAATATATATACAGATACAACAAAAGAGGAGGGGCATGAAGGGTAAGCAAGAGGGGAAAGATTCTAGAATATCAAGGAACAATGTTATGCGCATTTCTTCGTGCCTCGGGAGACCGGTGGTTCTTTTCTGGCGCAATCTAGAAGAGAATAACTATAACTGCGCATGTCCAGCCCACATGTGGGGTTCGCAAAATCGCCGTTCAATTCGCTCCGTCAGTATACTTTTTCTCTCGGGTGAAGGAAGGTGTGCATAGCAGAAGTTAGGTCGCTCTTCCACGTCGCCTCCAATCACGGACAAATGGGGTAAGGTTCAACCATCGATATAGCAGTTGTGTATTTTATTGACCATCCGATGCTACACCATGTCGTTTAGCAGTTGCCTCAAATGCACTGCCTCCTTTGCCGCTTCTGTTAAGGCCATGTATTCAGCTTCTTGAGTAGATAGAGCAATGGTTCTTTGTTTTCTGGATTCCCAGCTGATTATTGAACCTGCATACTTAAAACAGTACCCCGTGTATGATCTTCTATCACTGGAGCATGATCCCCAATTTGCATCAGCATATCTGGTCAATGGTTCTCCAGTCCTTTGGAAGATCAGAGACATTTCCTTGGTACCTTGAAGGTAGGGGAGAACCCTTTTTGCTGCTAGCCAATGCTCCCTAGAAAAACAATTATTAAATTGACATAAGTAGCTTACCGAATGTGAAATATCCGGTCTTGTACCTGTTGCGAGATACATAAGGGCTCCAATCAGATTTTGGTATGGAAAATTTTGTAGGTTTTCTGTTGAAGCCTTGGTAAACTTTAGTCCAGGAACCATGAGAGTCTTCACAGGATTACAGGTCTCCATATTAAATTTTTTAAGGATCTCATCAATGTATTTCTTCTGTGAGGCTGAAATAGTTCCATTTTTACATTCAAATTCTATACCAAGACAATATTGGAGATTTCCCAAATCTCTCATTTCAAATTCGTTCAGCAGCTCCTTCTTTATATGATTCAATTTTACTTGACTATTTGATGCCATGATTACATCATCTACATAAATTGCAACCAGCATCTTTTCTCCCTTCCTAATCATAATGTAGATGCAAGGATCAGCCCGTAAAGGGATGAATCCTAATTTACGAAATTTGGAATCTAATTTACAGAACCATTGGCGTTCCGCTTAATTTAGCCCGTATAACGCCTTCTTAAGACGACAAACCTTTTCACCATTTTGTTTGCGTAGTTCTTCAATCTTTTTTTTAACCATTTTGAACATGGTGGAGTCTTCACTAGCACTTTCTTCAACCATGACGTTGCATAGGTTTTTTCTAGAAATTCTGGCTTTTGCATAATTATTTTTTCGTATATATCCCCATTAAAAAAAGCTGTTGAGACATCAAGTTAATTTATTTTTAGATTTTATTCGACTGCTATCGCGAGAAGAGTTCTGATAGAGCTTAATCTGGCAACTGGGACATATGTCTCTCCATAGTCGAGTCCTGGTCTTTGTGAGAATCCTCGAGCTACAAGACGTGCTTTTCTCCGCTCAAAATCGCCATTTTGTTTGTACTTATTTTTAGTACCATTTTGGAACTTATTACATTTGCTCTATTTGGTTTCGTCACTAATTCCCAAGTATCATTTTTTATATGGGCCTTGATTTCATTTTTTATGGCTTCATGCCATTCTTCCGCATCTGGCCCTTCTAGAGCTTCCCTAACTTCACATAATGCTGACATGTCATATTCATTCGTCCAAGGGGGTGGTCTAATTGTATTTCTTGGTCTTAAACATCTCTGTCCTTCTTCCTCAACTTCTTCTTCTTCAAAGCTATCTTCAGATTCTTCGTTGTTTTCTTCTCTGTCATTTGCGACTACATTAATTTCTTCTAAGTACTCGTCATTCCTTATTACTGAAATATCTTGACTGTTACTATTTTCTTTCCTTTTCTGTGTATTTGATTGTTGTTCACAGTATTCTTCACCAAATGGATCACCACTTGAGGGTTCTTGGTTGGAGTCATAGTAGAGCTTGTTAATTACTTTAACATCTCTCGCAATTGAGATATTTCTTTGGGATGGCACCCAAATACGGTAAGCCTTTGATACTTCTTAGTATCCGACAAAAATGCCTTATTTGGCTCTTGAATCAAATTTTCTTCTGCTGGGGTCCTTGTTGTGTACGAACGCTTTGTATCCAAAAACTTGAAGTTGATGAACTGAAGGTACATGACCAGTACACATTTGATATGGAGTTTCACCTTTCAGAATCTTGGATGGGCTGCGATTTAATAAATAATTGGCACAATAGATGGCCTCAGCCCAAAATGAGTGGGGCAAATTTGATTCCAATAGTAGGCATCTGTCCTTATCCTGCAATGACCTATTTTTTCGTTCGGCCAATCCATTTTGCTGGGGTGATCTTACAGCGGAAAAAGTCTTCTAATTCCGCAATCTGATAAGAATTTGTCAAACTCCAAACTTCTATATTCTGCTCTTTCATTGTCACTCTGAAGATACTTAATTTTTTTTTCTGTCAGATTTTCTACTTCATTTTTAAATTCTTTAAAAGTATTTAAAACTTCATTTTTATTTTTCAGAAAATATACTCTGGTATAGCGAGTTCCCTCATTGATAAAGGTAACAAAATATCTGGATCCTCCGGATGAAGTGATGTGTATGGGGCCTACGACATCAGAATGTATTATTTCCATCTTGTCTACAGTTTTCGGTTGTTCCCTAATGTGATAAGGTAGTCTGGTGAATTTTCCTCTAATACATATTTCACACTCACCAAGACTTTCACTGGTGTTGAAATGCAAACCTTTGAGGCGATTATCTATTAGAGCCAATTTTAAATCAGACTCATTTATGTGACCCAATTTCCTGTGCCACATTTCAATTTTTGATGTTTTAGGAATTTCTGAAGATAAATTTGCATATTCTGACATGTTTGCATCAAAATAGTATAGACCATTATATCTTGTTGCCTTTAGAAAAATATTACCATGATCATCTACAGCTTGAGCGCAATCCTTCTTAAAAATAACACTAATACCTTTATCAGTAATTTTTGCAACAGAGAGGAGATTTGTGGTCAATTTCGGTACATGCAAAGTTTCAGGTAAATTTACTATTGAATCATGATCGAGCTGAATCTTGACCAGACCAATACCTGTAATACTTGCAGTATGTTCCTCTGATGCAAGCTTGAGAATGCCATGGTTATTTGGCTCAGAAAGTTTTGAAAATTTCGTTTGGTCATAGCACATGTGTGAGGTAGATTCACTATCCAAGCACCAACCAGAATTCATGGGTGGTGATGGGTGTAGGCCTAATGAAAGACATTCTTCAACTTTGAAGGTGGATTCCCTTTTTTTTTTGTTGAACCAGCAATCTTCAGTCCTATGACTGACTTTTTGCATCTTTGGCATTTCATGTTACTACTATTATTGTTATTTTGTTGACCTTGACCAGATCGAAATTTTTGAGATTTTGACCTGAATTAAAAATTTTACGATGATGTTTATTAATTTTTTTAACAAAAAATGCATCCTCATGCCTATCTTTGAGGTCATCCTTGTGTCTAGCATTTGATTCCTCCATAATCTTGATTTTTAATTCACTGGGAGTCGGTAAATTGTCCCTACTTTCAATTGCTATACAAACATTTTCATAGGCAGGGGAAAAGCTGTAGAGCAATATGATTCTCAACAAATCACCGTTTATCTCTACTCCCATATCTTGGATTTTATCCACAGCATCTGTGAACTCATTCAGGTTGGTACTCATATCATCATTGTCCTTCATCTTGTGCAGAACGAGTCGTTTTAGTAATGTGGCTTTACGAGCAGGACCTCGACTTTGGTATACACTTTTCAATTTGTCCCATAATGACTTCGATGTGTTACAATTTTTCACATGTTTCAGTTCGTTAGGGGATATTATCAATATTAGATCTGACCTTGCATGCGAGTCATATTCCTGCCATTTCTTCTTATCTGCTTCTTCTGCAGGTATTGATGTTTCACCACTCACGTAGCCCCAAAGTCCACTACGAATGAGGACCGCTTCTGCCTGTATTTCCCATGTATCATAATTATTTTGATTTAATGGCTCAATTTTATAATTACTGACGTTAACTGATGACATTTCGAACACAATTTTGAGTCTAATCGAATCAGACGCTAACCAACACGATATGATAAAGTGTTGCAGACAAACGATCATGAATAACACTCAAAACTTCTGTTTAAACTTTCACTTGAACTTTAAAAACGTTCCTGGGCCCATAACCTATTGGAAATGGTATGAAAACATCAATTAACGGTTGTAATATAGTGTACATGTCTTAAAACAAATCAAAATTGTTCATGATGTTTTACACTCTTGATCATACAAAAAAAACACACAGACTATCTATATATAATTTGTAGTATAGGACAAAGCATAGTAAACAAAACACAGTGGAACATTTAGAAGGCAGTGTCTTTCTTCTTGTTTGTCAAGGTTCACCTACATAATGTTCTATTGAGTGGACGGAATCACTCAAGTTCCAACAAACTTCCCTCCTTTTACTGGTGTAGAGTCCATACCTCTAGGGGCTGACCCCCCCTTTCCCCATTCATCAATGCTAGTTACGCCTACGGGTGATAGACAGAATGGATATTTGTATAAATGTCTCCAAAACTAAGGTGATAGTTTTTTTTATAAAGATGGATCAGGAAATGATTGTCAACTTAGTATAAATGGGAAACTGTTAGAACAAGTGAATGATTTTGTGTATCTGGGCAGAAAAAGTTTTGTAATAAAGGAAGGATTGATGGTGAAATCGATAGACGGGTGAATGCATCTCGGAGAGTACTTGGGTGTATGTGGGCTATTGCAAAGAATGAAGTAGTATCGAAAGAGGAAAAGACGGCAGTATATTATAAAACTTTGTTAACACCAACATTGTTTTATGGATGTGAAGCATGGGTTTATCAGGAGAAACTAAGAGCAAGGTGAATGCGGTTGAAATTAGATATCTAAGAAATGTGTGTGGAAATACTCATATAGCCAGAGTCAGTAATGAATGGGTGCTGAAGGAACTCGGTGTGAAAGGTAATCTGATAGGTCGATGTGAAAGCAGTGTCTTACGGTGGTTTGGGTATGTTGAAAGAAGGAGTTTAGATTGAGTGACGAAGCAAATATATGAAAGTAAGGTGTGTGATTCCAAAGGAAGAGGTAGACCATGTAAGATGAGGCTAAGTGTTGTAGACGAATGTGTAAAAAAATAAACATCAAGAGTTTTAAGTATAAAAGAGCAAACTTGACTCGGTGTATAGATTTTGTTGAAGCGAAGGGAGTATGCAAGGATAGGGAAGTGTGGAGAAAGTTAGTGAGCGTGTTATGAATACAAAGTTGTATTTTAAGTTTTATTCACAGTTTATTGCCTACTACCCCGTAAGGGAATGGAGTGATTAGGTATATATATAATAGAGTATGATTGAGTAATGCCATACAACATTTGCCGATGCAAATTTTTGTAAGATTGGATATACATTTTTTTATTTAAAATTTTGTCTATGTTTATCATTACATTTATTCTCAAATATTAATATTTAACAATCATTCATATAGATATAGATATAGTTTTACATTGCTTTTGTCATTCTTCTTAATTGGTTATGCCTTCTCCCTGAAAAGTAAATTAAAGTGTATACTGGCTTCTTGAGTCAATTATCTGCCCTACAGCAAATTCCGGTTGAAACCTGTTGGATTTTAGGCTGTGTATAACCAGGAATTCTATGTAAACATATCATATTCAACTTGTTTAAACTGTGTTCAATTGGATTTAAGTGGATTCAACTGGAATCAACCAGGTATGTTATCAACCAGTTTGAACTTGAAGTAACCAGCAATGGTCGGTTTTAATGAGCACTAACTAGTATTAACTGGAATCAATCAGCCATATTGCCAATCAGCTTTAGTCAGCTTCAACCAGTTTCAGCATAGAAAATGTATTCAACCAGTATTAACTGGAATCTACCAGCCATATTTAGTATATTTGAAGATTACTACTGAGGTACCAAGAGTAAATAGAAAATTAATGATGTTGTAGTGTCATCAAATTTTGCTATTACCTGTTTGGGTTAAACACATATGAGCTAATTAGTCTAACTTAACTCTAGAATAGGCCTACACACAGCACCCACCCGTGTATCATTAAATATTGTACATCTAGGAAAATATAAGTATGGGTTAAAATCATATAAAGGCGAAAAGAAAGCTTAAAAAGTAGCAAACAGAAATAACAAATAAATATTAAGTTTCAACATATAAAAATCTATACAATTTGAAAACATTTTACACCAATTGAACAAAACAATAAACTAAGACCCACTCCAGTGGCCGCGTAGTCTAACACGCTACTCTTGCAGTAGACTAGACTGTCGATGACGAGGAGATTGAGGTTTGAATTTCAGACGGGTGTACTGAGGGGGATTTTTTCAAAATGGTTTTCCATTCTTCCTCCACGCAAATACTTCCTAATAACGCAACCTTCCTAATCTCTAAAACCATTAGCATTAGCATAATTAGTACATGAGCGTATAACCCGAACGGTTAATAAGACGCGGTGCTAAAAAAATAAAAAGAGGTTTCAACCAAATACCTTATAATAAATAAGCTACTGTTTTTGTTTTGAACTTTAAATGCAACCGGATATACCGAAAATCCAAGCCGAATACTAAATAATTATAAAATAAACCTTAACTATTTCAAACGATATTACTAAGAAGAAATCTTTTTTAAGGTTATCTTTTAAAATTGTATTTAATTTAAATAATATTAAATATTAGATGAGCTAAAATATTTATATACCTATTTAGAAAATACTTGTTTCTATAGCAGAGTCTTAATTTCCAACCGCCATTTTCTATTATCTTTAGTTTGGATTTTCTAATATACAGCGTGTCTGCAATGAAAGATCTGCGTGAGATACTAATTTTAATTAATTTTGTTAAAGATGACATTATATTTTGAAAAGTGTTGTCTCTTTAAAATGCCTGACGAGGAAAACTGTTTTTCTATTGGCTGCTTAGGATTTATTAAAAATAAACCAGTTTCGACCATTTTTAAACAATTGGAGTTAAGGGGGAACTCCCACAAATGTCTAACAAAACGTTTACTACAAACATCCTTAAATCTGATGGTAACTATTATTTAATAGCTTTGTTTATTTCTCTCCTATTAAAATAAAGGTTGTTCGTTTCAACAAAATTTATTTTGTTTTTGTAAATACAACCATAAAAAAATATAAATTATCGAATTTAAACTTTTAAAAATAATTCTTCCGTGATTACGCCCAAATATTGTTTTCAAAAATTTGATATCTTAGTTTTCAAAAAGATTTTTTAGCTATTTCCTGAATAGTTTAGAACTAGAAAAAAAAAGTTTTAAAATATTTCTTTAAAACAATGATTTGAACAAGGGCCATATTAAAAAACTATATTTATTAATTAAAAATAAACTTATTGTCTTATTGATATATGTAAACTAATATTATTTCACCCCCTCCATATTTCAATACCTTTTCACCTGCACAGTTTTCTGAAACCGCACATTAAGTATAGTATTTTTAGAAACGGAATATCCTTGATTTTAATTTGAGTCGGCCACCGGGTTGCTGTGTATTTCTCTTGAAGCCATTTCCTCCACCGCTCAGTGACCGATAGCCATTGATCTCTATAGTATAACTGGATGGACATACACATGCACATTCCAAGGACAAAAGCGTGACGCTCAAGTGTATCGTCTGCTACACTGGGGGGGGGGGGGGGGGAGAGATTTAACGGTTTCTTTAAATGTTCTTATGCGAAAACATGTCTCTGATGAATAAAAGTGTTATTGTTTGAAAATAATGAAGTATTATACCATACTTTCCTGAAGAAACATTTACATTAAAGGATATACAATCCAGTTTTACAGGTAATACTGTACAAATACGAATAAATCCTTAGATATTTCAATTTTTATGTAGTTATCATCAATGTTGTTTACAGTCTGCCACGACAACACTTATATTTAAAGTTGGTTATTAGCGTGTATATTGGTTTCAGAAACCATATTTTATTGAAAGTTCGATAAATATAATGAACAAGGTATCTTAAAAATTGATTACATTTGTTTGAATGACAAACTTTGAATAGTTGCCATGCATTCAAACTATCACTTAGGTTATAGGCTTGTGGAAAGTATTATTGTAATAATACCTGTTTTTTTAAGTTGGCTCATATCTTTCAGAAATCATATTATGTTGACATTTCGATAACTATAATGAAACAAGTTAGCTAAAAATTGTATTACATTTGTTTGAATGACACACTTTGTGTAGAAGTCTTACGTTCAAATGATAACTTAGGTTATTGGCTTGTAGGAAGTACAGTATCTTATAAACCCGGATTTTAGTAATAATTCCAATCTGTAAGGCTTTATTTCGTACCAGAATACTATCATATATATATATAATATTTTGGTAGGATGAACGGCAATTTAGAACAGAAGTAGAAATTTCCTTCTGGAAGGTCTTTTATCCTAACTAGACACAAATATAGGGTAGGATTCTGGTACGAGATAAAGCCTTAAAAGTAAGCTTCCTTCAAAAATCATCGTACATATTAGGCTACATCAACTTATTTAAAGAAAAAACTAACCGGTTTTGAACTTTTATATGCTCTTCAAAGCTTTAACTAACATATTTATTTAGTTTAACCACTCTCACATTGATGTATCTCATATAATCAATCAAATTAATGAACGATGTCAAAATGCCACATTGCCTTGTATGGGTGAAAGAGAGAAAGAGATACCCGAAAGTTTCTTTCTCTCTTACCCAATGGTATGCAGACGACAGCTCGAAAATTTCAGCCATAGATGTCCATCCAGTTATAGTATAGAAATCAATGCCGATAGCTTTCCTAGCAGTGCCACGTGGGTTTGTTACGACTGACGTCACAAACTGGTTTTCGAATAGACATATTTTTTAGTGAGAATAGTCCTAATCAGAGTCTAAGATATACGGGTCTGGCTACTATCTAGTTCCTGTGATCAGAACTTGAAGCCAAATGGCGTTAGTGTCGTTGCGGAATAGCGCGCGCGCAATTTAAATATTGTAGAGAACAAAATGATAACATACAAATTACAATTTATCACTTGCTCATGGTTTTAATATAATTTAAATTTATTTGTAATACTGTATTATCAAGCACATGCTAATTATTTTTTGGTAAAATTTTATCATAAAACATGGTTATAAATTATTACTTAAAAAATGTATTGACGTGTGATAGCACTAAGGCATCAATCAATATTACCATCTAGATAATGATTTAAGGTGATATGTCTGATCACAAGGCCTAAGAGTATTTTCTTCAATAAATGCATAAGGCCGAATGCAAGAATGAAATAAGCATACGTGAAGGGGAGCAGGCAAAGTGATAGATAACAAAGTGGCCGACACGAGAGGACAAAGTGGTAGACAGCCAACTGCTAGACACGAAGAAAACGACGTGGACCAAGTGATCGACACGAGCTGGACTATGTGATAGACAGCCAACCGGTAGACAAAATTAAAACAATTATTTTGAAGGCTGGGTGGGGTCAAGTGGCCGACAAGACTTGGACCAACTGCTAGACAAGCTCATGTATTGGAATACAAAGTGATAAGACAACCAAGCGGTCGACAAGAGAGAACCAACTGCTTGACAAAATTTTATATCATCCAGTTAAGAGTGGGCTAAGTAACAGAACAGTTTATTCAATACACGATTGTCCTTGTTTACCCTCAAATAATTTTCCCCCCCAACGCGTCAGCTTAACCTTACACTTCTTGACATATTTTTGTAGGGTTTGCTAAAGTAAAAATGTAGGTGAAAATAACTAGAACTAATGATGACCTTATAAAAGAATATCATGAATTGAAAAGTTGCAATTAATTCTACAACGCTGACTGCAACATTAAAGAACAGTGAGCGCTGCTCCACACCTATGAACTATCTTATTTTTATATTAATAGATTAGAGGTGAGGAGGGTATAATTTAGAGAAAATATACGCGGTTTTTCATGAAGAAAGAGTTGAAAAACATTGAGTAAAACTTCCTTAGTGGCCTTTATTAAAACTTGAAATTTTACAACAGTATGTAAAAGTTAGTAATCGGCAATAAGCTACAATAAAATGGATTTTTATTGTTTTTCAAACAGATAATTTTAAAATATAATCTGTATATTTAGTGCTACATAATTTTTTAGCACCGTGTTATACTAGAGAGTTACTACCTCCCCATTCGGGTTATACGCCTATATACTAACTAGGCTAATGTGTTTAGGTATGAGTAAGGTTGAATTTAGAGGAACTGCACCCGATTTTTCGTGGAGAGTGGAAAACCATTTATGAAAATCCACCTTCAGTCCACCCAACTGGGATCATACCCCGATGAATGGTCTCGACGTTTAGGGTGTCGGGTGTAGAGTTATGCATAATTATTTCGTACCGTTTCAGAATATTTTAAGGGATTTATGGTAAGCAGGAAGGACATATCGTTTAAGGTACAAGATCTAAGCCGTCAGGTGTCAAGGATTGGGTGGTAAGATGATGGATACATCGTTTAAGGTACAAGATCCAAGCTGTTAAGGTTTAAGGACCGGCTTATAAGCGTGGTGGGTGGTAAGAGGATGGATTGGAGCTGGATGGGATCAACACGGTCATGATCGATCCAGACTACCTCTTGCTCAGGATGGATACAGGAAGTCGTACGGATGAAAGGAGGTAAGAGTACAAGATGGGGACTGGAAGTTGTGCAGATCAAGGCTGGGGGTAAGACACTGGGAGGAGGGGAGAGGAGCGATTTGCGGGCATGGCAAGAGACGGCTGGGAGGAGAGTACGGGATGGAGGCAGGACTCTAGATTCAAGGGAGAAGGGGGGCAGCTAGGAAGGGGGTCGCAAGGGGCAGAACGACAAATACAGGGACATAAGGTTATTTTTGTGTAATTAAGAGCCTGTTAAGGTTAGGTTAGGTTAGGTCAGAGGATAAAGTGATCCCCCCTCCCCCATTCAATGTGGCGGATCAATGTTAACCTTATGGGAGAAAGTGGTCCAGAACTGTCATTTCAACCCCTACAACCATGTTTATAGTGTTGTTAGTTTTGAAATAACTTGTGTGTCACTTGAACTACTCTTGACTGGATTCATCTCGATGTATGGCAAGCAATTCGGCCGCTTGGCTGCCTATCACTTTGTCCTCTTATATGGGAGCTTGTCTATCACATGGTCCAGCTCGTGTCGATCACTTGGTCCACGTTGTTTCTGCGTGTCTAACAGTTTGTCTGTTTACAGGTTTGTTCTCTTGTGTCGATCGCTTTGTTGTCTATCACTTTGTACTCCTGTACATGAGCTTGTCTAGCAGTTGGTCCAAGTCGTGTCGGCCTGGGGGGATCCAGGGGTGACTCAGCTATAAAAGTTTCAACGGTCCAGGGCCAATTAATATATTTTTTAATTGGAGCATTTTTAACAATAATTTATTCTTCAGAATGTGCATTATTTTTCTAACTACACTAATCAAATCTTAAAATTGATTTTACTTGGGTAGCACAAAGTGAATAGATTTATATTTTTGAAACCCTTTATTTTGTATTTGATTTATTTGTAAAATACTTAAGGACATTATTCCGGAAACTTCTGAAAAGCTGATTTTACATATTTGTAAAGTATGATTAAATTGGAATAATTAACCCCCTGAAGCTTTAGCTAAGAAAACTGGTGTTTTACATTTATTTGAGATAGAAAGATGTTTCAGATTTAGACAAGGTCCCCAATAGTTTGGTTAGTAAAGATAGTAATGAAATGAGTTTTAAGGCTGAGGTTTGAATTATTATTAAAAATAAATCTTTCAAACTATAGAATATTCCTAGCCTGGCGACGTATCTGAGTTTTACAAATTGATGAAATATTTTTAAAATATCAATACCTTTAGCAAAACCATCAACAATAGGAATAGGATAAGGGTTAGAAAATAGATAAATTTTAAAAGAAAAAAGTAACCATTTACTTTATTGAATGTCAATGTATTCAACAATTATAAATGTTATTTATGTCATTGATTCAGGTTAATAATATAAAACATACAATATTTTGATTATTTACTTTACGACATAGCGTAATTTATTCATATATTTAATGATATAATATGCTCCTGTGCCTTACTCCATATTAAATATCAACATACATAGAAACACATATATGAGGACATTCCTGAGCCCAATGGTGTACAGAATTCTTCCACTTGCCTTTGATGAGTTTAATTATTGCAATTTATGGCCAACAACACACACAGTAAACAGTGAGTAAATGGATCTTGTTATTGTTTGTAAAATTGAAGCCAAGCAATGATGGCCTATTTATAGCTGGAAAAGGGCGAAAGAAATACCAATATCCTTGGGTTTCCTAGGAGGAGTGTTTTGTTATTCAGGATAATACTCCAAACTTGTTTTTTTCTTTTGTTTGTGTGGCTTAACATAATACATATGGTAAAATGATATTATATACCCCGTCAAACCCTTACTTCGCATTAGAAATGAGCTAAATTATTAAACTACTATGAGCATAATATTTTATTGTTGAATAAAACACAAAAATCAATGACAATTTTTTTTGTATAACTTAACAAAGACATGTGCCAACCTCACCTCCATTGCTAGACCATTGATTTATATTTGAAACAGGTTCATCGGTCAACAATTAAAAATTATAGGTATTTGTGTAATATGGGCAAAAAAAAGTGTTTTTAACGTCCTTGATCCCAACTAAAAGAGGAATCATAAGCCCTCCTCCAAAAATTGTTGGGCCGTATCTTTGAAGTTATAAGTATTGAGGAACCTTATAAGAATCCTGGAATATTTATCTTTACACATAATATGGCCTACATATTATCACATCCTTTTGATTAAGACTGTATCAAATTATTTAAATTGTTACTACTCCTTGTGAGCATGATGCTCTCTATACTCTCTAACTAGGTGTTTATTGCCATCTACAAGCCAAGTCACTATTTTCACATAATAATTACATAACCTATGTACATCCTTAATACCTATTAATAATAAGCTGTAAAATGTTTTATATTATTATTATTATTATTATTAGCACCGCGTCTTACTACCCGTTCGGGTTATACGCACTTACGCTAATGTGTAATGGTAGGGTGATTGTGAGATGAAATGGAGGACCTACAGTTTAACGTGGAATCCGAACCACGGTGGAGGCCTGGCATTCCTCACATTCACAAGTTGTGAAAAATGTTTTAAATTATATACATATTTAAATAATACATTTCAATATAAAGTATATTCTATTACTTACACTTGCTGAGCAAGAAGTTTCAATGCAATATCATAATATCTTACATAATCATATCAATTTTGACCATGAGAAGAATACTTGACACATTTTACTAATAATGCTATTTTGATTTCCTGTACATATAACAAGCATTGATTTATTGATATAAGCTATATTTGTTCATAGTAACTAGTTTAACAATAAGCTTTTGAGTGTTTAAATTTTTCATGCACTTTTATTATAAGTCATCTTCTAGGGGTTTCCAACCATATTCTTTGAATGGTAAGTTTCTGTTTCAATTTCAAATTGTGTTCTTTTTGAACTAGACAACGGAAAAATATACGAAGAAGATTAGTATATTTACTATTAGTTTGAAATCCAAATAAACTAATTGAACTTTGGTTTGGATTCCAGTATAATTTAAATGGATTTTGAATATAATAATAAATATTTGTGGATCTATGCTCTAATATCGCAACTTCTGTACTAACCACCTTGGTATTTGCACTCACATTAATAATAATGTGTTAAGCAAAACAAATTGATTGATACCTGTCCCCCTATTGATGGTTATTTTAAGAATGTCCTTTTTTTCCCCCTAGAATACTGACATTGTAGTATTGCATGTAATGGAACATGGTTAGTCATAAAATTATTTAAAAAGGAACACATTTAAGACAGTACTGGTAATAAACATTACTAAAACAATCTATACATGAAATATTGTGATATACATTATCACTTTTGGTAAATATAAGTACATTTAAAATAACACTAATAGTACAATTAAATTATATCATTGTTTCCCGAAAAAAATTGTTTCTAATTTGTTAAAATTTTGGTGACGATGGACTCAAACTCACCAAAGGGCCATATTCACAAACTCAGGGAGTGACCATGATGTATGTATATATTCTATATTGTATGCTACATATTTAAAACCATTAAAAGTATGATATAATTGGAAATTCAGAAACAAATAGCCGAGAAATGCTTGTTATAAATTGTTTGCTAAGTTGTTAGCATCTCATCTGCTGTCAAAGAATGCAAAGCTCAGAAAATATCAAACAATAGTTATATCAATTGTTCTCTATGGTTGCGAAACATGTCTCCTACCTTACAAGACACAAATTAATTTAGGGTGTTCGAAAACAAAGCGCTTAGAAAGATATTTAGTCAAAAAGGGTTGAAGATATTGGGGAGTGAAAGAGATTATATAATGACAAGTTGCATACCCTGTACTCGTGACAAAACATTGTTAGGATCGTAGGGGTTTCCCCCTTTCACAACAATACATTAACGCCTGGAGTCTGGGTGTTGTGTCCGATCTAGGTTTAAGTTAGCTTATAAGTCGTGTGCTGATATATCAGTTGGTCCAAAACGTGTACATAAAATATTTGAGAGAAAGGAAAATATCCCAGATATATAGGGGTGTCAGCGAAATAAATACTCGAGGCAGTATTTATTAAATTTTCCTAAATGTTTTTAACTCTCCGTTCATGTAAATCACTCCATTTGAGTTTGTATGTGAATGTTCAGGAAGAGTAGCAAGACACAGTGCTAAAAAATACTTTTTCTTTCAATTTTCAAGAGTTTGAAAACAAATGTTAACTCTTTACTAATTTGCTTGATTTTTTTAAATGTCTATTTTTCTTTTCTTGGTTTGAAAAGTTTTGCCAAGTGTATTGTCTCATTTTCATGAGTATGTAATATCGTACGGTGTACATCATTATTTCCTCTTTGTGTAGTAAACATGGAAAAGTAAGCTGCCCATTATTTAACACACAATCCAGTGTATCTTCAAAACATGTAATTGAATGACAGTTCTTACTAAAAGCTGTTTCTATTGAATTTATTATATGATAAAAGCGAATGTTAGGATGGATCAGTTTACCTCTGGTTTTTAAATTGACCAAATGGCCTGCTAGTTCAGGACACAATTCCTCCTGAGTTTCTGGATTAACTAAAGCAGAACAACATATTTCACATTTAATTTTGTTTGTAACTGCCTACATAAATAACCTGTTACATAATAAACAATGCAGTCTACAGTTGGAATTCTGGAATAGTTGTATTCTTCATTAATTATGTCACAGTCCCAGACATCTTTAAGAACCAACCCATTCAAACATGATTTTAACTCTTCTATTTTGGAAGAATTCTTGCCCTCTTGGAAGATTTTTTTAAATTACTGATAGACAACAACGGAGATATTTCTTCTGAGGCAAAACAATTTCCATACCTTGGTGGTTTCAAAATGCTGAAAATTGATAAAATTTTATACAATTGAAGGAATGTTGGTGTAGTCGGGTGATCGTTAGAACCTGCAGCTTGGCATATCATACCAAAGAAGTTCTGGAAACATAAAATGTAACAAAATAGGTTAAAATATGTCAAATTTGCTCATATGTACTTCAACAGACTTTATACAGTATGAATGTTTATATTTTGATAAATATGTATAATTGTTTTAATATTCTGTCTAGTGTTTGGGAAAATATATTTAAGTATCCAGCACACATAAATTTGCCAAGCAAGTATTTGCCAGCCATCATTAGTGTTGGACCTATGAGACCAGCGGGTATTGATACACTCCCCCCCTTTTAAACTTCATAATACAAGGAGAAGGGGAAGTTGAAGGATAGGAAAGAAACATAAAGGGGAGGTGATAAATAAATTTGTGAATAAAAAAAAATTAAATATTCTCTTTTTCCCCAAACCCCCACTCAGCTACAGACCTGATACTTGTAGTAGAAGTAAATAATAAAATAAAAGAATATGTATTTACCTTGAGTGGATCTTGGTTCATCTTTGCAGTTAGTACATATGAAAAATGGCATTCATTTAAAAGGTATGTTGTTAACTGCAGCACAGACAGAATTGACACTCTCAGTCCAGTCAGCTGTGACTTTAGTAAGGAATTGTTCCTTTCTGATTTTCTCTTAGTGTACTTTTGTTTCCCAGTCATTTAGCTAGTATAATGAGTCTGCTAATACCTTAAAATACAAATGAGTAAATAAAATAGGGCTGAGGTGCCTCTCTTACAGGAGACTACATGTATGTCAGTATTGAAATATATAGCACACTGCAATATATGTTTAGTTCTTATAAATCAAATTAGAAATTATTAATCTCATGAATATAAGGTTTGAGTATTAATCACACCTCTTGTTTTTTATTATTGACAACGTGCTTACCTTAAAGTCAGAACCAAAATATTGGATTTGAGATTCAAATCATTAAAAAAATATATTTTCATTAATTTTTCAATTGAAATTGGTTTTAAAACCTTTGATACTGTATGTTGGTTGTTCATAACAAATATTATTATAAGACAAACTCAACAATCAGACCTCAGACCAATAATTTAACACAAAACAAAGCGCATTAATGTTATAATGAATAGATTATGGAAAAAATTGTCACTTATCTAATATTTCTATTTTCTACTATTATATTATTTTTCTATTTAACCCATTTATTCCCGTCGCCCCAGTATTGGGGCGGTGAAATTTTTATTTTTTTCTATCCATCTATTTGGTTTTTCAGGAAATTTCTCACTTTGAATTACTAGGTTAGCGATAGTTCAAACTGTTGGTAGCAGTTATTTAATCATAACAAAATTATTAAAAAAGTGTTGAAGTTTAGAAACAGCTTATTGAGGACATCTTGTCAACAAAGAAAACGTAAATCTATTGTCACTGTATTTTTTACTATTATAGTTATTTATTGTTTGTTTCCACTTTATTATTAGTTGATTTATTGTGCTTAGTTGTAATATCACCAATAAATAAAATGTTACTCTGTAAATAGTAACAAATACATTGATGCCCCAATACAGGGCCGGTGGGATTGAATGAGTAGTTGGTAACTAAGTTTTTATCTTTTTATTTTTTGGATTTCAGGCTAACTTTAGATGAAATAATTTCAATTTTGGATGATGATGAGAACATATTAGAGGCAAAGGTCTTGATGGGTCCTCCTGAAAACCCCTTACTTAGTGATAAAGACAGTGAAGATGAAAATTTTATCAACCCAGACATCAATCATCTCAGTGGTAATCAACTTCATGCTACAACAGTGTTGCACACTAAGCACCTTCAAGACACAGGTATTGTTAGTACAATTATGGGTGAAGAAGATATTCCACAAGAATAGAAAAGTTAACACACCAGATAATGAAAATAAGTCTAATAGAATAAAAACTATAACTCCTTGCCGAAAGTGGCAAGATATGGACTTGCCTTTAGCACCAGAACCAACTTGGGAACAGCCTGAATGGCTTCAAAATAATTATAGTCCTGTAGAGATTTTTGAAATGTTTTTTGACAATGAAGTACTAGAACTCATAGTTAATTGTTCAAACAACTATGCTTTTCAGAAAGGTAATATAAAATTCAAGGTAACTATCATTGAAATAAAAGTGTTTTTAGGAATCCTCTTGTTGAGTGGATATTGCAGTGTACCAAGGTATCGAATGTATTGGGAAACTTCAAGTGATACTCATAATGAAGCAGTCTCAAAAGCAATGTCAAGAAATACTTTTGAAGACATTTTGAAATATTTACATGAATGTGATAATTTAACACTAGATGAGAAATGACAAATTTGGTAAAGTTCGTCCGCTCTGGTTGTTACTAAATAAGAGGTGGTTACATGCTTTCCCTAAAGATGCAAATGTATCAATTGATGAAGCAATGGTGCCATATTACGGTCGTCATGGTGCTAAACAAGACATCCATCATAAACCAATTCTTTTGGCTACAAAGTGTGGTGTCTTTGTAGTCGCCTTGGCTATTTAGTTCAAGGGGATCCCTATCAAGGTGCATCTACAGGGAATACACATCCCGAGCTAGGAGTTGGAGGATCTGTTGTTATTGACTTAGTTGACAAACTTCCACATGGACAGTACAGCATATATATAGATAATTTCTTTACTTCTGTTCGTCTACTAGAGGAACTAAAGAGTAAAGGCCACTACTGCACTGGCACTATTCGTTCGAATAGAATTGAGAAAGCATCCTTGGAAGAAGCATCTACTCTGAAGAAAAAAGTAAGAGGTTCTTACTCTCAGCTGACAGATAAAGATAGTGGAATAGCTTTGATACGATACCATGACAACAATATTGTAACGGTTGCTTCTACTCTTCGGGGGGCTAAACCAATTGGTAAAGCAAGGAGATGGAGCCACAAAGAAAAGAAAAGAATTCAAATTGACCAGCGCCTGCCTGTATTATCAACTATAATTGTTATATGGGAGGAGTAGACAGACTCGACCAAAACATCTCGATTTAACCGAGTAAATGTACGCATGAAGAAGTGGTATTGGCAGATGATCATGTTTCCTCTCAATGCTTCTGTGAACAACGCATGGCAGTTGTATCGTTTGACATCCAAAGGAAAGGAAGATAAACTAGATCTACTAGGCTTCACTCGATTCACTGTACAAACCTATCTATCTAAGTACAGCATAAGAGTAGCTCCAGGACCATCACCAAAACGTTTGAAAAAACGAGTGTGTGATGACATACGACTTGATGGGCTCAATCATGTGATTGTAAAGAGCATGACGCAAATTTGATGTGGGGAGTGTCATAAAAATACAACAATGAAATGCAAGAAATGCAGTGTGAGATGTCATGTACATTGTTCGGAGATGTTTCATTCTCGCTGAAAGACTGCTAATGAAGCATAATATTGTAATTTTCCTACTCAATATGACCAAAATTAAATTGTAATAGTAAATAATCATTTTGTAGTAGTGTTTTAATCACTAATTTTAATAAAATTAATTTTTTACAACTATTTTATACACCTTTAAAATTCATTAATAACCTCTACCCTCTCTATCCCACCAAATGGGGCATGTCATTATTTCAAAATGGCACCATAAAAAATATTTGAAGTTATATTATTGTTATTATATCCTATTATAACCATACAAATGAATATTAAGACATTTACTAAAAAAAAAATAGTTCTGGGAATAAATGGGTTAATATAATGTTTATGATTTTTTCACTATTCAATATTCAATATTCAAATTCAAATTCAGAGTAGGGATTCAAAAGCATAATAAAGATTTGTGTTCAACTTAACTCCAATAAATAATATTGATAATCATAAATTATCATTATACATAAACCCATAAGGATAGTAAAATGGGGTGCTAATAAGTACCTTAACTATATTTTATTATAAATACTGAATTAAAACACAAAAAAAATAACCAAACAAGACACCGAACTCAGGAACCTTAGTTCAGGAGATGCTCATATTAATGAATGAGCCAAGATTTTGGCCCGTGTTTTTAAGTTATTAATTACCTGTGTAGCAAGACGTACTCTCATCTTATTTATGTTTGTCAAATTTATATGAGCATTCGATAATTTTGGACACACAAGTAAAGCTGCAGGGTGCTTACAATCAGCTTCATACAATATTCGAATATGATTCTACTTCACTAAAATCTTGTCAGGGTCAACCTAAAATAAATACAAATAAATATAAGCCTAGTTCAATTGTGAACTAATCTATATTCATAATAATATAGAATATAGTTTATAGGCTTATAATTGAATTTAAAAAGGAAACATCCACTATGCACAATAAATATAATACATATTACATACATAATAATATTTTGACGATAGCTTATGTTTTTGCATAACATCACAAAAATTTGCTGATTATGATGCGGCCCACCACTAGAATTGTGGCTTTAATTGTGGCCCCCAGGCACTTTTAAGTTGAAAACCCATGATCTAAGTTAGAGCCTAAACTTAATGTTTTATTGGATTTTTAATTAAGTTATGTTTGTTTTAAGGACTAGCTATAGGCTACATTCAAATATTAATGCATCTTGTTCTCGTTACTTCTGACTGTACAGCTAACACAGTGATAGTCAAGTATACAAGAAAATTAATTATTTTCTAATTTTTAGGATCTGAGTAGTTTTATTATTGAAAAGTCATGTTTTTTGGAATGTTTAATATAATTAATAACACTGTTTGGTGTAGTTAAAAAAAGATAGGGCCTAAGTATTTGAAAAAAAGTACCTGTTTAAGTGCATAAACCTGATTAAAAACCTAATAGGCCTAATATATTTGTATTTTTTTAGCCTTTAAATAATAATTATTTCTATACTATTTAGACCACATGGCAAAAGTACGCCCAAATACGTCAACAGATGACACGACCCCTTGGTTTGATACCTGATCCTTTATAAGTTATGATGTCATCTTTTCTAATCACCATTGTTTGTTAAGTTAGTAGGGGTATGCCAAGTCCCCCTTGAAGCAGAATCAAAGTTTAAATGCTTTTGTTAAGTGTTCTATCCTTTATAATATTTTGATATGGCCAAGCAACCTTGAATTTGGTGAGTTTGATTTTCAACTGTTTATTAAATACAAAAAAGTCAATATTTATAATTTTAGTTTCTATCGGTTCTCCATATCTTTGCGAGCGTAGACGTTTGTATTAATATATTATTATAGTTAGGTTACAAAATGAGCTTTTAAAGTATTTATATTATTTCAAATTAACAAAATGAGTGAAAAGAAATCCCGAAGTCCCAACTTTACTTCAAATGAGCGTGTCCTGTTATTGTATTTGTTGGAAGAAAACGTGTCGATAATAGAAAATAAAAAAACTGATGTGACAAGTAAACAGAAAGAGGCGGCCTGGAAAAGTTTAGCCGACGACTTTAATAAAAATACCACATCTGTTCAGAGATCCTCAGAATAATTAAAAATATACTATGAAAACTACAAAAGGAGAGTTAAAAAAGCAACAGCTGATGACAAGGTAGAAATGTTTATTTTATGAAACACTTTATAGTATTATACTGTATTAATATTACTATTTCAATAAATTTTAAATATTTTTTGTCACTAGGCCTAGACTAATATATTTTCTTAATTAATAAATTTTAACTTTATTGTTTCATGAATTTAATGGTTTTTATTGTCACTAAGCCTAACCTAAAATACTATTTTGTTAATTAATAAATTTGAACTTTATATTTTCATCAAGTCAATGGTTTTCACTGTCACTAAACCTAACCTAACACAATATTTTGTGAACCAATAAGTTTAAACTGTATAGAATCATCAATTTAGCTGTTTTTTAATTGATACTAACCCTAACCTCGATAATTTTTCTGAATTTATTAATTTTATAGTTTCATAAACTTATTTTTTTATTGTCACTAAACTTAACTTAACATAATATTTTCTAAATTAATAAATGAGAAATTTTTAGTTTCATGAATTTAATTATTCTTATTGTGACTAAACCTAACCTAACTCATTTTCCGAATTAATAAATTTGATTTTAACAATCCAGATAGTTGGCTTAAGTGTAAATAGTGGAATATTCAAGTTGTTTTTTCAAGTGGAATTGTATAAAACTAGTGGTGGAACATTTACCAAGCAGCTGGATGATGAAGGGGCTAAACTAATGGCACTTCTCAAACCACAATTTGTCCCATTAGTAAATTTAAGTGACAGCGACGCAGGATATCACTTTGAACTTCCTGGAGAGGAACAAGTTGAAAAGGTAATTATCTTTTATTGAGTTAAATAGTGGTATTTTGTTTCATGATGAATTAAAACAAAACTGTTGTTTATAAATAACAATTGTGTATTATTTTTATAAAGCAATCAGAAGAGTGTCTTGTCAACCCTACTCATTCAACTATCATCGAGAATCCTGTAGTGATGGTTTGCAGCAACTCTACATTAATGGAAAATAATCAAAATGAGCCATTACTTTCAAATGCTCAAAAAGACTTGTCAATCACATACTCTTCAATGATGTCGCCTCCTACAAAAAAGAAGAAAATCAATTTCAAAAAAGACTTTTCATTTCATCAAAGTAATTTAGAAGGATTCACAGATATTAGGTGCTCTACTGAGAGAAAGAAAATTCAGCTAATTGAAGAAAAACATAAGATGGAAATGAAAATCCTTCAGACAACATTATAAGTTCAAGAAACAGAGCTTCAAATCAAAAGAGCTATGCTGGAAATTAAATTAATTGGACTAAGCAACTTGAAGGATTAATATTTAACCAAGGCTACTTTGACTATATAATACATATTTATTGTTTTTCATTAATATAAAATAAAACTTATTGTGTAATGTAATAATTTGTTCATTTATTAACAAACTATTGTAATTATCAATTCTGACCTTTCTACCCTTTCTAAGAAAGTTGTATTTATAAGCATTGTTCTGGTCGCAGTAGCAGCTCTCTCTCTTTCATTATGATCATCAAAGGAGCATCAACTAGAGGATACATTCTTACAGGTATAGTATATCTTCTAATGGTGGTTGATCATCTTCTCCACTTTCAAGTAAAATATTATGAAGTAAAAAGCAAGCAACAATTCACTTCAATGTTGTCGATAGCTTTAAACTTAGGCCCATTGTAAGGCAGGGAAATCTTATCTTCACAACGCCAAAAGCTCTCTCAATAGGGTTCCTTGTGTCAATATGAGATTGATTATATAATGTTTCAGCTTCATTAGTTGGAGAACTGAGTGGAGTTAGTAAAAAATCACTGCAAGCATAACCTCCATCACCTAGTATATTTCCCTCAGGAATGTCTCTGTTTTGTAGCGGAGCTCGTAATCGGCTGTTTAAAAATATTGTACTGTCATGTACAGAGCCAGGCCATCGAGCTACAACATTGACGAACTTTAATGAAGCTGTGCACACAGCTTGAACGTTTACAGAAAAATAGCCCTTTCTGTTTCTATATAGCTCTGCATTCACACCCCCTGGTGAGAGTATAGGAATGTGAGTGCAGTCTATAGCTCTAATAATTCCAGGAAACCCAGCAATAGACACAAATTCTTCTTGTAAGAGTGAAATATTTCTTTGATCTACTTGAAGTTTTATTTTATCTTTTGCCATTAAGGCAAGGTGATGAGTCACTCTACGAACAATTATGCATACAGTAGATTTGTTGACACCTATTAGATCCCCTATTACTATTTGGAATGTGTCAGTCGCAGAAAATCTTAATGTCAATAACAATTGGTTCATTGGTGAAACCGGCACATTCCTTAATGTGAAATGTACTAAATTATCATTTAACAATCCTATCAAATAAATACAAGAACGTTTACTCAATCTAAACCTCATCTCAAATACTCTATCGCTATATTTAAAGAAAAGTTTATATCTTTCCCGTAGTTGTCTTGGAACTTGAACATTTTCTATAACCTCATTTTATAAATTAAATACTTCTTCATCTGAAGACTCCATACTTCACACTTATAAATCAAACTCACATTAAAAATAAAGTGAATTATAGATAAATATATTTATTAAATATTACTTAATAAATAAATATTATAAAGTACAAATTATATTTATCAAGAAAATAACAGTTACAGGTTATGTTAACCATCAACACACTGATCGGGGAATCAAACAGTTGATGGGAGAAATTGGCTGGTTAAATTGACAAGAGATTTGATCGACAATCACGTCCTAATCGTTAATGGTGCAACTGAAAATGAGGTTTGAGACACTGATTGGAGATCAACATACATCTGATCTCTGATCAAGCCACTGATTATTGTTTGTGCAACTGGCCCTAAATATATGATATTTGAAGGTATTGAAACAAATAAACAACATCAGCAAAGCAGTTTCTGGATTTTATAAAAGAACACATTTTTTATTGAATTTGACACACCTGTTATAATGTATTTTACAATGGAGAAAAATGCTTTCAATGAATATAAATGTGTACAATGTACAAAGTTAGCTATATTGTTAAGTTTAAGTCTATACCTCTATGCTAGACATACCAAATTAAAAGCATACACTATAAAGAAAATCATTACATGATGAAGTGGCAATGAATACACTATTTTACAAATTGAGGATTAAATGTTACATGCAACGAGGAGCAACTTACCTCATTTGCCTAGTTCGCCCCTTCAGTGCTGCCTAGGCTTTCTTTAACAGCTGACGGGTGTAGCTGTTGAGGATCTAACAAACCTTCGGGTTGAGTACTATACATAAATACTAGTGGCGGCTTGTCATAAAGAGCACAAGGGCACATACCCTCCCACCCAAAAAGCAGATACAGCCAATCAATTATAACTTTTAATATATAAGTTATTAAACAAGGGCAATATTAAAATCAAAATAACTTTTTCTAGCTTTTATTAAAATTTTGACATTTTAAATTGCTGAGCGATAACCTTCAAACAAAACTCTTGCAGACATAGAAACATTGAATCTGCCCCAAGCTCATGCCACCATTGGGAAAGTAGCAGGGAGGCTTTGATAAATGATGTACGCAAGCCTAAGTTGGCGTGTTCCCTTCAGTATGTTTGAGTCGTTACGAATGAAAGAGGTTACAGTGTGGATGTTTCTTTATTAGTGTTTATTTCACAAAATAGTGTAAATGTGATTTTATCTGAAAGTTTTGAACATTATTCGCACTACATTATGTCAACAAGTGAATGTGAAAGGTGTTTGCCTACCCTAAAATGGGTTAAGACTTTCTTAAACTAACCCTAAATTTTCAGAATGCACATGAAAGCTAATCTTTAACTTTAAAGTTTCACAAATTTACTGGGCATAGAGAAATTTGATTAACGTTATATTTGATTACATTATGAACTTACAAAAATATATATTATAAAGTAGGAATAAATTGTTTTGTAAGTGTAAATTACAATTCTTTCTCACTGTTTATTTTTTGAATATCATTAATATAGAACTACATCACAGTAATAGAGTTATCACAAACCTGGTGAATTTTTAGAAGTTGAATATATGCTCTAACCCACACTGGGAACTGAGTAGTATTGAGACTTTAAGATACACATTTAATTTGACTGCCATTGACCAGTAGGCCGGAATCGGAACACAGTTTGGCTGCACTAATTTGTGTACATATTAGTTAAGCTATATAGAAGCTATTTGGAGTTGCTCCCTATGGGTATTTATTTTAAAAATCGGATGCCTCAAGAGACCATTTAAAGTTAAATTCGCCTGGACATTTTTTGAAGATTAAAAGCCCCGAAAAGCTATTTGAAGTGGACCTTCTTTGCTAAAATTTTAAAAGTGAATGCCTCTATAAGTTATTTGAAGTTTGATACAAGGCCATCTTTAAACTTCATATTAAAAATTTTGGGGGGAGGAAGTGAACCTCCTAAACCCCCCCTTTCTTATGCCCATGAAATTGTTATTCGCCACGTCAAACCCTTCCTAGATATCAATTTTAATCAAAATCATTATAGCCATTTTCAATAAATTTGTAATTCTAAATAATCACTCATCAGTAAGGCTGGGTCTATCTATATTCATGAATAACGCATAGCTAATAGTGTATAGTAGTGTAGCACATAGTTTGCAATGAGTTGAAATACATTATTTCAATGATAGCATTTATAATCAATACATAGTGAAAAGTGTGAAATGCAGAAAGTTGATTTAACTTAAAACTTCTTATACATTATGCATGGAGTGTAGTATAGATAATCATTGGACTTGAGACATCAGCCAATGAGAATGTGTGGAGAGGATATAGCCAATTAAACGCCAGTATACAGGCATAGGGAAATAATTAGCTTCTGTATTCAGTTTCATGTTTGAAATGCCTTGTGGTAACCAGACTTGTTTGTTAATCACGAATTTTCTTTGTTTTAAAGTCAATGGCTATGATTGTCTATATGATTGAAAATGTTACTTTTTCCACTCTACTATTGAGAATTAGTCTACAATAGTTCACAACAATAATAAAATCAAATAAAAAATCTAATTTGATATAATAATAAAGACAAAACTTAAATTTAGTTAAATTAAAGTTCCAAAAGATCAAGTTTAATTAACTTTTTTAATGAACCCTTTATTGACGTATTTTTTAGAAACTATCTAGTAGTGAAAAAAGTTAGGCCATTTTAAATTAATAAAAGACAATCGTCGATTTAAGTAAGACGTTTGACACTAAGTGTGTTTCATTATAAACCAATGTATATTTTTCTTATGAATTGTGCATTGTATGATATTCACTATCCCCCTGCGGGATGGGATTTAGAATAGTCCCACAGTAACCCCTCCATGTCGTAAGAGGCGACTTAAAGGGGAGGCTTCTGTGCAGGACAAATCTATCCTATTTATGTCCCCTCCTTTTCTTCTTCTTTCCCTTTCTCTCTCCTGTTTTCTTCTGCCTTGCCTTTCTCTCTCTTATTTTCTTCTGCCTTGCCTTTCTCTCTTTTGTTTTCTTCTGCCTTGCCTTTCTCTCTCTCGTTTTCTTCTGCCTTGCCTTTCTCTCTCTCGTTTTCTTCTGCCTTGCCTTTCTCTCTCTTGTTTTCTTCTGCCTTGCCTTTCTCTCTCTTGTTTTCTTCTGCCTTGCCTTTCTCTCTCTTGTTTTCTTCTGCCTTGCCTTTCTCTCTCTTGTTTTCTTCTGCCTTGCCTTTCTCTCTCTTGTTTTCTTCTGCCTTGCCTTTCTCTCTCTTGTTTTCTTCTGCCTTGCCTTTCTCTCTCTTGTTTTCTTCTGCCTTCCCTTTCTCTCTCTTGTTTTCTTCTGCCTTCCCTTTCTCTCTTCTGTTTTCTTCTGCCTTCCCTTTCTCTCTTCTGTTTTCTTCTGCCTTCCCTTTCTCTCTTCTGTTTTCTTTTGCCTTTCCTTTCTCTTTCCTTCCTTCTTCCTTTCCTTTATCTTTACTTCCTACTTCTCCCTTCCCTTTCTCTTTTCTCACTCCTTTCCCTCCTCCTGCCATTCAATCCTGTGCAGAAGCTTTTAGGCTCCTCCCTTGACAACTTTGGACACTCACACGGCTTTCTCCTGACATTAATTGGATACCACTGTGGTTGAGATCTGTCATGAAAGTTCGCCGGTTTCAATATCTTGGTAGAAGGGCCATAGGAATGACAATAACCGGGTACCCTACTTGGAGAAAAGACCGGTTGCGTTCATGAGTGTTCCGGACGTAAAATTAGCACTTTCCTGCATACACTTGCTGCGGTGACTTATCTTCCGGTGATGCTCCATATGAAGGTTGTCATCTCAAACGTCGTATGGAGCTGCTCACGGAAGAGTTAACAGGGCCTTATGTGGTAATACCAACTGGGATCACCCTGGGTCTACGATCCGAGTACTTTTGCAGGTTGTCCTCCCACTCATGATTGAATCTCTTGTCACAGCTGACACCTTAATGTCCGCTGGCACCGTACTGCCAAACCTCGCTGGCAACTCACTGTCCGGCCCCTCACAGGGCCGTAATATCGAGCCCTGCTATGATAAAAATCCAGGAAGTGGTGAGGCCCTGGCCCCTCTTCCTGATGTCTCAAGTAGACGAAAGTGAAGACCTCAAACGTGTGAGCCCATTTATCCTAGAAAGAGTGATAAATGGAGCAGCAAAATCGGACGTCTCAATAAGGAAACTGCGGAATGGCACCATTATGATTCAAACCCCGACAGACACACAGTCTTCTAATGTAATGGAAATTAGTGAAATACCGTTGAGTAATACTGCAAATAAACTTGTTAAGGTAGAACCACACAGAATCCTCAATGTTTGCAAGGGAGTGGTCACTTACTATGACCTCTACTGAATAAGCATTGAGAATATATGTGAGGAGCTTTCCCCTCAGCATGTCACCGAGGTTTACCGTATTACTAGCAAAAAGAACGGACAAGAGAAAAAGACGGATACGTATATCCTCACCTTTGCGACTCCTACTCTTCCAAAGGAGGTCAGAGCAGGTTTTCACATGCTCAGGGTCCGGCCGTATATCCCTAAACCTCGGCGCTGTTTTCAGCGCCAGGAATTTGGGAATACGAAGCTGCGATGGCGTGGTAAGCCAACCTGTTCAGATTGCGAACAGGAGGCTCATGGTACACCGGGTGAGTCTCCTAAGTTCTGCGTAAACTGCAAGGGTCCGCATTCTGCTTGATCTCGGGCCTGTCCGAAATGAAAGGTAGGGAAAAAAAATCATGGAGATTTCATATGTCCAGGCACACAAGGAATACGTATCCATTAGGCCCCGGTATTTCAGACCTTATACAGCAAAATTGTTAGAACATAAACTGTCCCAACTGCCATTGCGCAGTTAATCTTGCCAAGTCGTCTTCTCGACCAGTGCCACTTGTGTCTATTCGAGACATTCCAAGAAAAGCAGCGCCAAAATTAGTACGGGAGGCGACACCTCCAATAGGTCGTCTCAACCACCTGTATACCCCCCTCCCGAGCCCTCCTCGGGGTACTAAATTACGTGTGGCGGTTGTTGGTTCGCCCACTATAGTCTCTGGATCTCCAGAGGTAGGAGTGGGTGGTGGAACAGGAGAGGCCGCGAAGGCGAGTCCCACTGGTGCTCAGAGGAAAGCCCAGTGAGGGACCGCTGATACAATTTTAAACAAAAAAGCGTCGAAGACAATAGCAAAGCATTCACGCAAGTATTCAACGCCCCAGTCTCTTCTGGAGAAACAAAAGCTTCTCTTGAAACGAGAGGTCCAGGAGAGACTTGGAAAGGCGAAGCCTAAAAAGTCCTTAAATCAATTTTTATTTTTAAGATATAGTGTTATGGATTGCGTGGATGAATAAATGTTATATTAATCAAAGATGTCTTTACTACAATGGAATTGTATGGGTTTTTATGCTCGTGTAGAGGAAATTAAATTACTTATTTCTTCCCTGCATCCCTCCATCATGTGTTTGCAGGAGACCCACTTCCGCCCTATTAACCCGATGCTTCGTGGGTACAATGTTTATCGTACCGGCAAGCCATTCTTTGATCGGGCTAGCGGAGATGTGGCTATACTCGCACGTAGCAATATATATCATAAGTCTATAAATATTGTATCTGATCTCCAAGTGATTGCTGTCAGAGGCTCCCTTCCTATGGAGGTAACAGTATCCTGCATCTACCTCCCACCAGGTGAACGTGTTTCAAAGAGGAGCCTAGAGGCCCTCTTTATACAACTTCCCGCCCCCTACATCATTTTGGGGGATTTAAACGCACATAACCTGGTGTGGGGGTTTAATTCTACAGATGCCCGTGGAAGAATGGTAGAGGATATTCTTGTCTCGGGAAACCTGATTTTAATGAACACCGGGGCCCAGACACACTTCTTCACCTTTAATGGTGTATCCTCTACCATCGACCTTACTTTATTTAGCCCCGGGGTTGCTGCTCACTTCCTTTGGAAGGTTCACTCGGACTTATGTGGAAACGATCATTTTCCCACTCTGCTTTCACCACTTCAAGATCCTCCCGGTATAGCACGGGTACCACAATGGGTGCTTAAACGTGCTGACTGGGATGAATTTCGCGAGCTTGCCGTATTTGATGAACCCCATTCTCCTGACGTCGATATTAGGGTGGAACATTTTACTACGATGGTCAATGCGGCGGCGAGGTCTTCCATCCCTAAATCCGCGCCACCTTCCTGTTCTTTGGTGGAACTAGGAGTGTCGGTTGGCTATTTATGACCCTCGAAGGGCCCTACGTCTCTTTCATCGACGTCCCACTAAGGAGAATCTGGAGTCATTCCGGATTCTACGTGCCCGAGCTCGCCGTATCATTCGAGAAAGCAGAAGAGAGTCTTGGAGACAGCTTATTTCTGCCCTTACAATGTCTACTCCCACAACTAAGCTTTGGGATAATATTCGTAAATTACGTAATAACAAAAACTCAATAAATAATATACCTGCCCTCGTGTCTAACGGTTCGCTTGTGTCTACCCCTGTGGAGGTCGTCAATCTTTTAGGCTCGATGTTCTCTGCCATATCTAGCACTGCGACCTACTCTAACAAGTTCGCAGAGCATCAAGCGCCATACTATTGACTTTGAGTCGGGGGAGGACTACAACTCCCTCTTTACTATGGATGAACTGACCTATGCCCTGTCCCTAGTGGGCAGCAAAGCCTCTGGCCCTGATGATATTCACTATATGATGTTGCACCAGCTACCCCCTGCTGGATGGGTGATTCTCTTAGACCTCTATAATAGTGTTTGGGAATCTTGTTAGTTCCCAACACTGCGGAGGCAAGCAACCGTTATCGCTATACATAAAAGTGGCAAGGATAAATTAGAGCCTTCTAGCTATAGACCAATAGCCTTAACTAGTTGTGTATGGTTCTTGTGTATAACCCGTACGGGTAGTAAGACGCGGTGCTAATAATAATAATAATAATAGTAATAATAATAGTTGTGTATGCAAAATATTGTAAGAAATCATCAATAAACAATTAACATGGTATTAAGAATCCTGCAATCTGCTATCTGATTTTCAATGTAGTTTTCACCGTAGCTGATTCACTGCACCCCAATTAAATGGATACAATTCAGGATTTTGTGGATATTATGATAATGGATACAAATCAGACTTTTTATTTGTGATGCTTGTTTAAGAAAATGTCTGAATGGATACCATTCATAATGGATACAATTCAGGATTTAGTGGATATAATGCAAATAATTACAGTGGATACAAATCGGGATTTTTGTTAAAGTCGTTTATTTGAAAACTGTCTGAATGGATACCATTCAGAATGGACACAATTCAGGATTTTGTGGATATTATGAGAATGGATACAAATCAGACTTTTTATTTGTGATGCTTGTTTCAGAAATGTCTAAATGGATACCATTCAGAATGGATACAATTCAGTCGTCTCATTTTCTTGACATTAGGGATTTAACTTCTGATGGTAGATTGGTATTTTTAGGCCTTGAAATTGAAAAGAAAGACAATAATATATAGATTAGTCAAAATGATCTTATTGAGAGAGTTGTGAATCATTTTAGGGTGAAAGATTGTAAAATATCAAAAATACCTGTACAACCAAAATTGAATTTACAAAAGGTCTCACCCGCTTCGGTGGCGTAGTTGGCTAACGCGCTTGTCGTGTTGAGCCCGACTGCCGAGGACGGGGAGATCGAGGTTCGAATCTCGGTCGGGTGAACTGGGGGTGGTTTTTCCTAAATGGTTTTCCACTCTCCCTCCACGCAAATGCGGGTTCACTTCCTCTATTCAACCTTCCCAATTCCTAATCCATTAGCGTAATTAGTACTTAAGCGTATAACCCGAACGGGTAGTAAGACGCGGTGCTAAATAAAAAAAAATAATACAAAAGGTCTCAGAGAAAAAAAATTATAAAGTGCCATATAAAGAATTGATTGGTAGTTTAATGTATTTGATGCTAGGGTCAAGGCCAGATCTTTGTTTTGCAATATCTTATTTTGGAAGGTTTCAAAATTGTTATAATGAAACTCATTGGAATTATCTAAAGAATGGTGTTCGTTATCTCAAATATACTAGTAAGTTTGGTTTGAAGTATGTTAAAAATATTTGTTCAGATATAAATGTTAAAGCTTTTGTTGATTCAGACTATGCTAGTGATCCTATTGATAGGAAAAGTGTTACAGGTTTTGTTGTTAAATTAAATGATAATGTTGTATCATGGTGTTCAAAAAAACAAAATTTTGTGCTCTTTCTATTAGTGAAGCTTAGTATTTGTCTCTTTCTGCTGGAATGTCTGAATGAAAGTTTTTAATCCAGTTATTTGATGAATGTCTTGATTGTGTAAAGCCAGTTATTGTCTTTGAAGACAACTAACCTTGTATGAAAATGGCACAAACAAAACAAAAAACAAAAAAATGAGACGAAGAGGTCCAAACATATTGATGTGAGACATCACTTTGTAAGAGATTTAATTAGTAGTGGTGATTTTAAATTACAGTATGTAGCTACTGATGAACAAGTAACAGACATAATGACAAAAGGGTTAGCAATAAGGAAATTTGAGTACTTTAGAAATCTATTAAATGTTACAGAAATTTGATTAGAATTTGTGAATAGGTATTGGAATACAAAAGGGTGTTGATAAAGCTTTTACCTTATTATATTTGATTTTTTTTTCTCTCTCCTTGTCTTAATCTTTGCAGAATTGAGAGGAGGTATTAATATGGTTATATTGGCAACTCTGCAAAGTTTGTGTTATGTTGGCTATCTCTACTTCTTACTCCCTGTAATTGTAACTTACTTCTAGTCATTTGTTGGTCTGATTACTGGTTAGACGTTTCTATCATAAATTATATTAAATAAATATACTGTTTACTCTAGGTCAATGGGTGTGTGATTTCGTTTCATGGCCTATTAATCCTAATAACTTATACATGTAAATAAAGTACCTATGCATTTTATTTTAATGTACAGTTAAATAGGTTGTTTAAGACAATTAGTGTGCAGGTTAGAAAAAAGTCAGTCTTTACTATATTGTACTCCCAATATAAAACTCAAGTTTCACAGAATAATATTAAACACTACACAGGAAATGAATATACTTCGAGACTTTTCTAAATTAAAAATTGCAAACATAAGTAAATGAAGTTAATGGTGAGAAGTACTAAAAATGGGTTATTTTCTATAAAACAAATCAAAATAGTCCGTATACATCTACTGCTATTAAATGTTGAGTTTTTTAACATTCAAAACATTTTTGGTACCTTTCCAAGCATTGAAGGTCATTTTTGGTACACTTCCAAGCATTAAAGGTTCTGAAATATCAAGTAGTGCTGTAAATAATGTGTTTCAACTGTGTAAAATGGACCCTTTTCTGACCCTGCTGACACTATTAATCTATGAGTAGGGCCTATCTATGAGACAAAACCACTCTAATCAGCATTTACAAGAAACAACATTGGTTGATAATAATGGAGTGACATAATTAAACTAGCAGAAATGAGAGCTTAGTTAAGCTGAACCAATTTACACTTACCTTACAACACAGTTCCAACACACTAAAGGTTCTGGTATTTATAAGATGTTTAAATATAATTTCATTGAGTTGAGTATTCTTAGGATGACCTTGTGATATGAAATGCTCAATCAAATATATTCTTGAAAATATATTATAGCAATAGACCTGTGAATTAATAAAGATTGTATTAACATGAGTAAAAGTGAGTCCAACACCTGAAAAACAATATTACTAACAGATAAGGGATAAAAAAAAGTACCGTATATTCATATAGTGCTTGTATGATGAATTAATAAACTTTTCATAATGATACTGGTAGTAATTATATCGAGGGTATAAAGGCCAAAGGATGTAAACCCTCAAAATGAAAAATTTACAAGAGATAGAAAAACTGAGTAAAAAATTATTTACTCAATTGTTTTTGCTATAAAATAAAATAAAATAAAATAAAATAAATATTCATAGTATATGATGATACAGTTATTCAAATGAGGAAATAATAAAATCCAATTAATATTTATTAATGATTTATTACTCAAGTTTGATGGTTAAGCTCTTTGGCCTGTACCATTACATCATTGTTTTGATGGTTATGCATGAATTAATTTGTGGGTTACGCCAATTTGCCAATTTACCAATTTGTTTCTGATCACTATAGATACTTTCAATCAAATACAAGTGAGGCTTATGACCAATGATTGCAATAATGTATAGTTCTTGATGGCTACGCCACTTGACCTGTTAGTAAAATATTCACAGTGAGCACAAAATTAAGGAAAAATGATGATTAAACCATTTATAATAAAGTTAGGGTTACACCAATTGGTTAGAATGTGTATTTTAAACGAGAGACATGAAATTGACCTAACCTCAACTTTTGAAATTATAATAGTTACACCCTATCCTCGATTTCTTATATTAATAATAAATTTTGAATGGTAATAATATTTTACAAATATGCTTCCAGGTCAGTGTTCATTCTCTATAGAATAGTTTCTAAATAATGGTCCTGAAACAATGCTAAATTATTAACTATTCATATATAGTTGTCATGTGAGAAATAATCTAGAGTTAATTTTTTTTAGAATATGTCTTTGATAGGGTGCCATGGTTTGCATGTTCATCAAAAATATTATTTAGCCGCTGCATGACTTTGGATTAAAATGAAAAGGGGCCTGGTATGAACCATTTAATAATAATAATAATAATAATAATAATAATAATAATAATAATAATAATAATAATAATAATAATAATTAGTATAGTATAATTTGATGCAATAAGAATTTTAAATGTTTTACACATATTTGAAGTAAGAATTTATCATCCTTGCCACAAATGAGGTTAGTGAGCCCTTTCACACTGTTTGCCACTACTAGTACCAAGCTTATTACCATGTGACCAGTGGGAATAAATATAAATGAGAAAACAGCACCACTTTTACAAAGATGAGACCCAACTAAGTAAATAGTTATTGAACTATTCATGTCAACATAACTAGGTCATTATGTTAAGCCAATGCTCAGTGGTTAGAGCATTGGCGTACTAAGTCAAAGGTCCCGGGTTTTATTCCGTGCCCAGGTATCATTTTTCAATTTTCAGAATACAATAAAAGCTAGTTCAATACTCGCATGCTGCATTATACATTCTTAAAAACAGACAGTTCTTTGTTCGACACTAGTGTCAATGCTGAACAAAACAGTTGTACTAGCCTTTCTTAGCAGTTTTTGCTCTGCCTATTGGAAAATCTAGGCCTATCCTTTAGTGGCAGATCTCGGGTTGTTGCCAGGCTTGATGTTTACTCCAATTCACCATACTTGTATATTTAAACAAGCACACACCCATTAACGGAGTTAGTGAACTTGGGGATTGGCTTTAAAGAGCAAATTCGACAACAAATGTAAGAAAACAATTCACTAGAATAAACTCGTAAAGATTGAATTTCCCTGGGAATAATTCATGAACTGTTACCGGTCAATTGTTGTGAACTAACAGCAATGCAAATTGCCCAGATATACTAGTTCAGCTAAACATAAAGGGTTTTACTTACAATGAAAACTACTGCACTATCAATTTAATGTAGTTGTGCTATAATTTACTAAATGTTTGGTATCTAGCTTGTCTATACTTTTATTCACAAAATCTAAATATCCTTACTTATGTATAAAATTTATAATAATTATAACTATAGCATCGGCCTATTTACGTAAGGCCTAGGTAACATCTAACTAATGATAGATGCCAATGAATTTTTTTTTAAATTAAGATTTTTGCTTATAGGCCTGGTAGTTCAACAACTAGTTAGTGATTACTTTAAGTTGAAAATGTGCTACCTCAGGTTAATTGAATGCTTAACATTAACACTTACTTGGAATGAAAAACTTTATTAATTAAAATTAATATGAACTAAAAAAAAGTGTTATAAACTGTAAATTGACATTTGAGCCATCCATTGACACTTGTATCAACTTAGAGACTGAAAGAGGAGAAATACCATCCAAGAAATGTTTCAGTAATTCTTCAGCGGTGCTTCTATCTAAAAAAAAAACACTGTCCAAGCAATGGCTGACAATTTTATGATTTTCTTTGTCCCAGAATCTGAATACAATGTCCATTTGCCCTCTTTAAGTAACTTTATTCAATGCTTCATCAAAACCAATTACAAAGTTGTGCGTATAACCCGAACGGGTAGTAAGACGCGGTGCTAATAATAATTACAAAGTTGTTACATGATTTTAGGCGGTCCAATAAATTGTTATGAAAGAATGGAGCCAAGCTATGCACAATGAAATATGCAGCCTTGTCTCCACCAAGAGTAAAGGCACTGCCAATGGAACACTTGGGAAATATCAACTGAAAAATTGTACTTAAATTATTGCACGAATTGAAATACATTTTATTGTCAACAACTTGCAAAGCGCAAATAACTTCTGCCTTATTTATATTATCTTTCATAACAAAAGTGTTAGGGTTTCTTCGAGCCACTACACTACTTTCACTTTTGGCAACACCTTCCTTCTGCAGCTTTACAATTTCTGATGAAAGTGAAGTGTGACATGAATTGTCATTTCCCTAACTTTCCTTGACATTTTTTAAGCTTCCCTGACTTTCCCTGACTGTTATTTTTTCCCCTGACTTTCCATGACTTTCCAGACCGTAGGAACCCTGTATTTCTGATTTTTTATGAAACATACCAAAATAAAAAACTATATGTTAAAAGTTTTGTTGAGCTGAGGTTGAAGTGAAAACAAGAGTACAAGGAGAGTAACCATTAACATTATATATTCATTGCACAACTCAGTCTTAATTTAGCATTCCAAGACTCATCAAAATCAATTCCTTTGATGCAGAACATTTTGTAGTGAGTAAATGATATAAGAGTTATTGTCAAAGCTTCTTCCAAACGGTCTGTGGTGTTTGTCCAAGTTGCTAAAAGAGTACAATTTGACTTGTGCTGACTGGACCATACCCATTGTGTCCAACTTGTTGGACTGTACGAGAAGTGTCATTATCAGGTATTTTAAACTTGTATCCAGCTGTACTAGATTTTCTAGATAATTTGGCTCATGAGAGTAGTGATGTTAGCTCTAAGGGTAAAAACATGCCAAGGAGAATGCGGTGAAGGTGAAAATCATGGTTGTTACAGTGGATGTTTCATCCATGTAAAGCAATGAAAGTAATGTAATGGGTAAGCGGATGCAGAGGAGGTTACCTTTGCCGTCACCATCGATGCTCACTGCAATGTCAATGACAAAACAAAATATTTTGTTTTTATCATCGCGGCCTAGAGCGATGGTGGAGGTTTGCTTGGTGGAACTGGATCATGTGTCCTGAAAGCAGCAGTTGGCTCAGCAGTCCAAACTGTAGGTATACCTAGCATGATTTGTTAATGTGTAATTTTCACACAGTACAGCGTGATTACTAATGTTCACAATGAAAGAACAGTTAATAAATACATCATCAATATTATTTTCACTACTTTCACAATTCAATGCATGCTACACAAAGTAAAAAGATTAGTGTTTACTAATGTGGCTCCTCGGTGGCGGTGGAACCTTTGTATGGGGCAGGGAAGGTGGGAAGCAAAAACAAGTTTTTTATGGACTTGCTTTTCACCCTCTCCACTACCTTGCCTCCCTACCACCAATAAATATGTTAAAATTGGATGTCCCTAAAACCTATTTGTAGTGAGTGGTCCTCCTTGATTTTTGAAAGATATATTTTTATAAGCTATTTAGAATAGTCTTTTCAAGACTTCTTTTTTTTAAACTTGGATGCTTCTAAAAGCTATTTGGAGTGGCCCTCCTTCAGCAAATTTTTGAAAATCAGATGCCTCTAGAAGCTATTTTGAGTAGTCCTCACCTTGAATTTAAAAAAAATTAATGATTCCTCTAGAAGCTATTTAAAGTGGTCCACCCAAGAAATTATTATAAATTTGGATGCCCCTTGAAGCTATTTAGAATGATCCTCATTTTAACTTTTTCGACAAAGAGAAGCTATCTTAAATGGTTTTCTCAAGCAATTTTTTTAAAGTTGTGTATTTAGATTTTATTTGGAATGATCCTCCCTTGGATGATTTAAAAAATTGAAATTGGATGCTTTTAGAAGCTATATAGAGTTGTCATTGCATGGATTTTTTTTTTTATTATATGCATCTTGAATCTATTTGGAGTGAGCTTCACCTGACAAATTTTTAAATTTGGATGCCTCTAGAAGTTATTTGTAGTTTGATGCAAGTCTTAAAGTTTCATATGCAATGATATCTGAAGGTGTGAAAGATATCTAGAGAGGGGCCCACTAACCGGTTTTGATATCACTAATTTGAAGTGGACCTTCCCCCAATTTTCGGAAATTAGACTCTAAAAGCTATTTAGTGTGTTCTTACCACCGATTAAAAAAAATTGTATGCTTCTAGAAGTTATTTGGAGTACTCCTACTTCAATATGTTTTTAAATTTTGGATGCTTCCAAAAGCTATTTAAATAGTCCTCACTCAAACTTTTTTTTATTTAGATTTTCTTCAAGCTATTTGAAGGGGTCTTCCCCTTGAAATTTTTTAAAAATTTGGATTCTTTTGGAAGCTATTTAGATTACTCTTCACCTGAATTTTTCTCTAAATTTAGATAGGTCTAAAAGCTATTTGAAGTGGTCTTTGCCTGGCAATATTTTGATAATAGGATTTTCTTAGAAGCTATCTGGAAATTTTTTGTAAACCAGATGCTTCTAGAAGAAACTTGAAGAACAAATTTTTGGAAATTGAATGCTTTCAGAAACTATTTAGAGTGGTGCTCACCTTAACATTTTTGAAATTCGGATGCCCTAGATGCTATTTAGAGGGCTCCTCACATAATTATTCCAGGCAGTTCAATGCCTTCTGAAGCTAAATTTGAAAAGTGAATTCATCTAGAAGTAATTTGAGGTTTGATTTAAGGCAATTATTATCCAGCTTCATATTTGATAATTTCAAAGGATTTGAAATAGGTCTATATCTAGGGGGGGTAAATTTATTCCAGAAAGATTCACATTTTTTCCAGGGGCCATCCACCCCACGGTTCCGCTTCCACTGTGACTCCTGCGGGGGTTTGAAAACATTTGTTACCAGCGCTAGCAGCTAGATTCACAGTGAGGGTCGAGATGCCCGGTATCTCTACCCAACATCAACCGTGACATCTAGCTTCACTGCAATATGCTTGGCATGTTTTTACCCTTAGACAAGTGGACCTCAAGATCGAATTTCAAAAGGGAATGTGTTTTTTGGAAGAAATCCAAGTCATATGGTGTTTTCATTGACTGAGAGAGAATCTCAGTACTATTCTAAGAAAAACTCAAACCATTGTTGGTGCAAACAAATCTGTGACTGCGATAATGCATTGTTTAAAAAGCACCAGATCAGATACTGCATTTGATAGTATTCGGGACGAGAGAGATTGAATTTTTCTTTTTTTAAATAATGAACCTTTCAGAACCAACAGTAACCAGAATGAGTAAACTTCCTAAAAGGTTAGAACAGAACCTGCTTCTAGTCACGTTTTTGAGTCAGCTAAAGCATGCTACAGAAGAATTTATTATGAGTTTCTAGACACCATTATGAATGAAATAAAGTATAGGTTTGAACAGCCTGGATTTTAAAAATGTCTTCATTAAGAAAAGAGTTTGCTGATATCTCTGGCATCGTTGGAATAGTCTCATCTTAAAAACAATATCTGAAAAGTGAAAGCTATACATTAATATATTAGCACTAGTTCTTTCAGATACAAAGTGTATGAAAAAGTTGTTTGACTTTTATATATTATGTAATCACTACACTGATTCTTATTGTGTGTGTTCATTGATACTCAAATCTACATATTGCATTGTTCTAGATTATCTTATTATCTTGTCTTACCATCAATAGTATTTTTTTCAAACTTTTTAATCCTATTGCACAACTGTACTTTTTTCTTATGTATGATGTATGTTATTCTCTTCTACCCCCCCCCCCCCCCCCCGTGTGTTTTATTCAACCTATATTAACCACGGCATAACATCATTTTGAACCACCTTTCCTTTTTTTTTAATTCAACCTAGCTTAACCTGGACGTAATGTCATTATGACCCCCGCCCCCTCCCATATTTTTTACTCAACCTAACTTAACCTGTACATAACATTATTTGCTCCCACTCTGTGTTTTTAACTCAGCCTAATTTAAAATGAATATAAAATAATTTTGGCCCCCCCTGGACTAAAAAATGTCCAATGTCCCTGATTCTCAGGGTGCCTCCTTGAGGCCACATAATTATTTCTTGAGTTTACAAACAAGATCTAAATTATTTTAAAAACCAGTGGGTTGCTACATGTAGACAAGCTCAAATAAGGCTCTGTGCTAAAATGTGTTCTTTACATCCGACGTGCATGTAAATCTTCTCTGTTGATGGTAGCTCTAGCAGTGTTCTCATAGTAGTAATGCGTGCTACCAGGGCATAGGTCTCACTGAAGTCAAAACTTTTCCTTTGTTGACAACCTTTTACCACCAACCTTGTATTATAACAATCCTTATTTCCATTCTGATCTCTCTTGATACTGAAAACCCTGCGATAGGACATTGCTTTCCTACCAGCGGGTAGTAAAGTCAGTTCCTAGGTGTTATTTTTCTTGAAGGAATTCATTTCCTCTTCTGCAGCTAGTACCCAGTTCTTCTCATCAGGTCTTCCATTGACATCATCAAAATCTTTGGGCAAATCATCGATATAGCTTTATGCATTCATACCACATGCTATATAATCTTACAATTAGCTTGGTTTCACACATGGGTGTGCGCTACAATGGAGTTACCTTCATCTGATAGAGGAGGTGTTTCTTCATGGCTAGCTTCGCATGAAGGTAGGCTTTCTTCTGATGGAATGATAACAGTTACACAAAGTAGTGGTGCTCTCAGATTTGGAGATTTGGTCATTTTTGTTCTGCTTCAAGTGGCATTTTCATAAAAAAAATTATAAGCCTAAAAATCTTTATCATGGCAGAGTTCCACATTCGGTAGCCATTGGGGAAATAGCCAACCATATTGTACTTATGGGTAATAACGTCAAGTTACCCTTGAAGTAGATCATTTGGGATGCGCACATGCCCAATACAGGCAAAAACACATAATTTTGACAAATTTGGACGTAAATCATATCAAGCCTATGCAGGGGTTTAGCTAAACTCTGCTTCTTTAACTTTAGCGATTTGAGCTTTCTTTCCATTTTAACTGTGTTTCTTCTCGAGTTTACGACATTCTGAGAACACATGCCCAATTTTTTTTAAAGGAATTTGCACTTAAGTCGACTTTGCCAAATGTTTTGACTAGTTTATTGATAAACAAAATTATCTAGTTTTTTAGAGCTATGTTAAGCCTTATGATTCACTTGCATCTTAAGGGAATGTGATGTCGTGACTCCTGATGTTATACCTTCCAAATGCCGTTTCTATTTCTCATCCAATAATCTATTTCATTCAAAGCTAAATATCAAGAGAGTAGTGACAACTACATTGAATTAGTTCGGCATTGTAATTATAAGACCATAGACAACATCTAATTCCTCTAATGTGGCACATGTCGACCCTAATTCACAATTCAATTTATTAAATCAATTAAAATGTATCTCCGGATTTTCCCTTGGGGGTTCAAATGTCATCAAAACAATAATTTTACAATGAAGTAAGTTGTTAGCTATACCTTTTCTTGCATAGTTGTTCATAATGGAGAGCCAGATTTCCAAGGCAGATTCTTTTGCATTGACAAATTCAAGAATGTTTTCCGAAAGTTTCTGGATCTTTTTCATCCACTCAGCCAGTTCTTTTGTATTCCTAGACATGTTTTCAGAACTATCAGCTTCAATAAATGTTACTTTTGTCTGGTAATCACTTTGGGCTACTTCTGGTAAATTGAGTTAATCAGGCAGCGTTTCCATTCCTAACCACCAATTGTTGAAGTTTGACTCATCAAATAATAATAATAATAATAATAATAATAATAATAATAATAATAATAATAAAAATAATAATAATAATAATAATAATAATAATAATGATAATAATGATGATAATGATAATAATGATGATGATAATAATAATGATGATGATAATAATAATGATGATGATGATGATAATAATAATGATGATAATGATGATGATGATAATGATGATGATAATAATAATAATAATAATTAATATTATTATTATTATTATTATTATTATTATTATTATTATTATTGTTGTTGTTTAAAGGCCCATCGACACAATGAAGTAATTAGGGCCTTGACATTTAAAGATACAGTAAAACCCCATGGGGGAAGAAAATGATGGATAGTACACCCGTTGCAATGGATGGGTGGATGCGAAAATAAAATTGAATACACAATAATAAAAATATGTATTGAAAAAATAAAGAATATGTGAAAGTAACGATTTGAAACACTCCGTTGGAGTGCTCAAATGGGCTGTCATAATGTTTTTAAGTGATACACGTGCTAATTAAAAACCACAGGTGTATGCACTAAATTAAAAATACAAAACAAACATTTAAAAATATAATAAGTTTGTTAAAATGACAAGACAAACAAATTCAAATATGAAATGTTAAAAAGACAAAACAAACATGTAAAAGCATATTAAAAGACGTGTTAAGAAGACAAAACAACATATTAAAGTACACTAAAAATGTTAAAAATAATCTTAATATGAGAAAAAATCCAAATGAGATACTTTATAAAAGTGACTCAAATGGCATTAAAAAGATCCGCCTGGCGTATAAAACGGAGTAAACAAATAACTCCATCCGCGCTATCGCGTAGTAAAAGACGTAGGTCACCTTTAAAATCAAGAGCCAGGCGGATAGGGGAATATTTATGACACTCCACCAAAATGTGGTACACACTAAGGGGAGCATCGAATAACTCACACAATGGAGGTGGATCCCCTCTCAATAAAAATCCATGGGTCAATGATGTGTGTCCGATGCAGAGCCTTGTCATGATGACCTCTCTTCTAGACTTTTGTATAGAAGAGGGCCACCGTGATACACCGTCCCTTTTGGAACGCAGCTTGTTCTGGGTAGGGGTTGAAGCCCACTGCTCGTGCCAGGTGCGTTAGACCCCACGCCGAACATAACCCTTCAGGTCTAAAATATGACACCCAAACTCGCCTCAGGCAGGAGATGAACCGCCTCCTTGGCTGCCTGGTCCGCCAGTTCATTTCCTGAAAGACCAGCGTGACCAGGAATCCAGCAAGGCGAGCCGGGTGCTTAATGAATCAATTTTTAAAATTTACTCATGTATCATCTGCATTAGGGGGATTCCAGGAGTAGAGAGTGGACAATGCCAACAAAGCACTTATGGAATCCGTGCAGATGAGAAATGAACGGTGACACGATAAACAAAACATAAAGATTAAAAATTGCGTATAATTCAGCCGTGAAAACACTGGATTCACCAGGTAAGCGAAATTTAAAATTATTTCCCTCTACAACAAAGGCGCATCCCACACTTTGAACCATCCATGTAGATGCGCTGAAAGCCCTGAAAGCGAGTGGGAAGGAGCTCGTTAAAGGTCCTCTCATATATAACATGTGGGGTGGTCGCTTTGTGAAGCTTGGCAAGATCAAAATGGATTTTGGAAGGCGTATCTTCCAGGGAGAAACTCGATCTGGAGATGTGGGGATAGCCTTTAGCAGGAACATCCCACACGTGTCGAAAACCAATAGCATCCGGATCCAAACCGGCCTTGCACTACGCCATTTGGATTCGTACAAGACTCGATTAGGGGGATGGAACACAGGACGGTAAGCAACATGCTTTGGCTTGCAATGCAGTTTCGACACGTAAGATGCCAGTAGATAGGACCGCCGGTAAGAGAGAAGGGGCTCACCAGTGTCAACACAGATGCTGACGACTGGACTGGTACGAAAAGCACCAGTAGCCAGTCGAATGCCAGCATGGTGGACACTATCTAGCATCTTTAATGCCAAAGGTCTAGCTGAGCCATAGACAAAACTGCCATAATCAAGTTTTTATCTCATCAAGGCCCCATAGAGGCGCATTAAGGTTTCCCTATCTGCACCCCAAGAGCGACCACTAACCACTTTAAGCAGATTCAATGCTTTCAGGTCTTTGATGCGGGGGATCCAAGATAGTTTAAAATCAAATAAAAGTCCCAAAAACCTTATAGTTTCTGAGACAGGTAAAACAACGTTATTCATTAAAATGTTTGGGGCTGGCTGTATTCCGCGCAATCTGTGGAAGTGGACGACCGTCGTCTTGGCTGCAGAGAAGCGAAAGCCATTACGCGATGCCCACGACCACAGACTGTTGACAGAGAGCTGAATCTGCCGTTCAGCCCTGTGGAGACCTGATGAACTGCAATAAATTGCGTAATCATCCACAAAAAGGCATGGACGAACAGGTAAATGCACGCTGTCAACAATGCTATTTATCGCAATGGCGAACAACGTACAGATCAAAATACTACCCTGAGGCACCCCGTTTTCTTGAATAAAATCATCAGATAAGGTTATTATTTAACCTTACCCGGAAGTGTCTATCTGACATAAAATTATCTATAAAAACAGGGAGGTTCCCTTGGAGCCCCCAATTAAAAAGGGTCTTTAAAATGCCGTACTGCCAGGTGGTATCGTATGCCTTCACCAAATCAAAGACAGCCAAGAGGCTCTGTTTATAGAGGAAGGCGTCATGAACTGCTGTCTCAAGGCGGACAAGATGATCCACCGCAGATCGGTTATGGCAGAAACCACATTGCATATCAGATGGTCGATTGCAGGATTCTAAATACCATACAAATCTTTTATTAATCATTTTCTATAATATTTTGCATACACAACTAGTTAAGGCTATAGGTCTATAGCGAGTTGGATCTAATTTGTCCTTGCCACTTTTATATATAGGGATAACGGTTGCTTGCCTCCATAGTGTTGGGAACTGGTGAGATTCCCAAACACTATTGTAGAGGTCTAAGAGGAATGTCTGTCCAGCAAGGGGCAGTTGACGCAACATTTAATAATGAATATCATCAGGGCTGGAAGCTGTGCTGCCCGCCTGGGACATGGCATAAGTCAGTTCATCTTTGGTAAAGGGGGAGTCATAATCCTCCCCCCAATTTTGACCAAAATCAATATTATGGCGCTCGATGTTCAGTTTATACACCGCGAACTCAGAGTAGCTCGCAGTGCTAGAAATAGTGGCGAACATCGAACCCAATACATTGACGACCTCCACAGGGGAGGAGACTAGCGAACTGTTAGACATGAGGAGAGGTATATTATTAATGGGATTTTTGCTACTACATAATCTTTTAATATTGCCCCAAAGCTTAGTTGTGGGAGTAGACATTGTAAGGGCAGAATAAGCTGTCTCCAAGACTCTCTTCTGCTTTCTCGAATGATACGGCGAGCTCGGGCACGTAGAATCCGGAATGACTCCAGATTCTCCTTAGTGGGACGTCGATGAAAGAGACGTAGGGCCCTTCGAGGGTCATAAATAGCCAACCGACACTCCTAGTTCCACCAAAGAACAGGAAGGTGGCGCGGATTTAGGGATGGAAGACCTCGCCGCCGCATTGACCATCGTAGTAAAATGTTCCACCCTAATATCGACGTCAGGAGAATGGGGTTCATCAAATACGGCAAGCTCGCGAAATTCATCCCAGTCAGCACGTTTAAGCACCCATTGTGGTACCCGTGCTATACCGGGAGGATCTTGAAGTGGTGAAAGCAGAATGGGAAAATGATCGCTGCCACCTAAGTCCGAGTGAACCTTCCAAAGGAAGTGAGCAGCAACCCCGGGGCTAAATAAAGTAAGGTCAATGGCAGAGGATACACCATTAAAGGTGGAGAAGTGTGTCAGGGTCCCGGTGTTCATTAAAATCAGGTTTCCCGAGACAAGAATTTCCTCTACCATTCTTCCACGGGCATCTGTATAATTAGACCCCCATACCAGGTTATGCGCGTTTAAATCCCCCAAAATGATGTAGGAGGCGGGAAGTTGTATAAAGAGGGCCTCTAGACTCCTCTTTGAAACACGTTCACCTGGTGGAAGGTAGATGCAGGATACTGTTACCTCCATAGGAAGGGAGCCTCTGACAGCAATCACTTGGAGATCAGATACAATATTTATAGACTTATGATATATATATATATATTGCTTCGTGCGAGTATAGCCCCACCTCCGCTAGCCCGATCAAAGAATGGCTTGTCGGTACGATAAACATCGTACCCACGAAGCATCGGGTTAACAGCAGGTCGAAAGTGGGTCTCCTGCAAACAAAGGATGGAGGGATGCAGGGAAGAAATAAGTAATTTAATTTCCTCTTAACAAGCATAAAAACCCCTACAATTTCATTGTAGTAGCGACATTATTTATTATGCACCTTACTCTTTTCAGCTAAAGGAGGGCGATTAGCTAATCAATAAAGATAACTAGTAGGTGGCAAGTAACCAACCAGTCTATAGGGTTCATAGAGAACGAATACTTAGTTTGGCTAGGTAAAGATTAATACCACAACAAGTGGGATTGACCAAACAAGTTCCCTTAGAATAGCTCATAGCGCTCACGGTTACCTAGGTACATAAAAGTTCAGACTAGAACTCATCATTAAACCAGCAATGTATTACTTTCCAAAGCTAAATGATATACTGCGCGAACTTCATAGCCACAATACAGGGGAGCTAACCATGATCCACTAGTGTACAAATAATATGCCCCAATTAGGGCACCACAGTTAAAGCCATGATAGACTATTGCAGGGCTCACGACCAAACCTTTACAATAAAGGCGTACTCAGAATGAAGTTCAGCATCTACTAGCGCTAGGCTTAAGAAGCCCGTCTTAAGCGAAATAATTGCAAACAACACAGCGAGCCGTTACGGTCTCGCGTGAACAAGTGAAGCCTAAAGGAGGCACAATAGCAAGACTAAATAACATAAGGTAAAAAAGGCCCATCAAAAAGGCCCGGCCGACCCAATTGGGTCATTAATCATGTCTGGTAACTCCCAGCTACTGTGAGCTTACGTAATCCTCAGCTATCATTTCGTAAAGGAAGTCTGATACTTAGTCAAACGCTATAGCCTTACTAAATTAACTAAACACGGCAAGTACATCCTAAAAAGACTACCAATTCACAAAGGGATACAAGCTGGTATATTAAGAACATCAATTTTGTCTATCATGAATCCAAACTACAAAATTTGGTTCACGCAACCAACTAATCCCATCTGGTTTGTGTATCTAAGGTAGGCATTCCCATTGAACTAAGTACACACTACATAGATTCTAACCAACAAACGATAGGCTCTGGGGGAGCCGAACTAGCATCTAATAATCTATTTACATGCCTAACTAAATCACAATGATACCTAAAGAAAAGCCAATTCATTTCACTTTACCAAGTACTAAGCATAGAGTACAGAGATGTAAGTTAAACTTGAACTATAGCACCGTCAATTAAGTATAGTTAAACCAGCCCATTTGTCGGCTGGAACCAAACACAATTCCAAGCCAGTAATTCTTTATCCTAATTCTGGCGGTAGGGTAGTATGAGCGCGTATAGTGCACCCACCATTGAAGGAATAATGTTAGCAAACCAGCTGTGGCGGAGGCTAACTCCAGCAACCCCTGGTTTCGACTCCCTTGACGCCATAGCGCCCAAGGTCCAGCTCTGACGGTGTGCTGCTATAAAGATGCAGAATAATAATAATAATATTTAGCACCGCGTCTTACTACCCATTCGGGTTATACGCTTAAGTACTAATTACGCTAATGGATTAGGGATTGGGAGGTTGAATTTAGAGGAAGTGAACCCGCATTTGCGTGGAGGGAGAAGTAGAAAACTATTTAGGAAAAACCACCCCCAGTTCACCCGACCGAGATTCGAACCTCGATCTCCCCGTCCTCGGCGGTGGAGCTCAACACGACTAGCGCGTTAGCCAACTACGCCACCGAGGCGGGTAAAGATACAGAAAACCAAGAGTTAGACAACCGGTATGCTCCAGGCAAAAAAATCATTCTGTGTGTATTAAAAATTAGCTCGTCGCAAAAATAATACCACAAACTCCCCGACTGGGACCAAAACAGGAGAGAGGGGAAGGAGGGGGAGTTTAGCCAACCATGTCGCATGTTGAGAATAATAGCAGGGGTGGCCGCCAAAGAGGGCAGGCGCATGCGTAACGAGCCGAGAAACAGAAGACATGTGAATATCGAACACTGCCTGCATTTGTTGGTAGGGTTTTAGCGCTCTGGTGTCAATTAATTGAGGCTCATTTGTGATGGTCTCGGGGCATAGCCACCGTATCAGGTCGGTTATGGGAAATTCAAACTGCAGCGTCGTGGACACATAGTTGATACCTTGGAATTTGACACAGCCACTTAGTTGTGAGAGCTAAATGGCCATTAGCTCGGCACAATTAATATTAAGTTTAATTATCCTCGCAACCCATAACACTATCTCATAAAAATTGATCTTTTTAGGTCCTCTTGCTTTTCCCAGTCTCTCCTGGACCTCCCGCTTCAGGAGAGGCTTTAGAATTATTCTGGAGAGACTGGGTTGGTGTATCCTAGCGCGAAGGATTTGTTAAGGCCTTCGACGCTTTCTTCACTGTAATTTTGTCGGTGGTCCCTCACTGGTTGTCAAAACATGTTTAAAATATCATGCTTCTTTAGGCCTAACCTCATAACCAACAGTATGAGTGCCCAATAGTGTGGCGCACGAATACATTCTTTAAGCCTCTTTTTTTGTGCTAGTGTGGTTGGCGTCATGTAACACTCATGTTGAGCTCTTACCGTGTGCGTTCCACTAAATAAGAACAGTGCGTTCCAAACTTAAAACAAAGTGTTTAACAGGTTATGGGCCCAGGCACCCAACAACCGCGTGAATATCCACGTAATATTTCATTAAAAAAAACTGTCCGTCGGGTAATTCACAAATCCGTTTCGTGAATTCGCGCTCGCGTTATGAAGCGACGTGATTCGCCATTTTTTTTATCTTTAGGTTCGGGCGATCAGCAAACAGCATTGTGTCGTGTGTTTGAAGTTCTAAAATCCGCGAGACCAAAATAGAAATAATGGCCGAAAAGTTTGACGTAGCACACGTAAATAAGTTCGACGGCAATAATTATCACCAATGGAAATTTCAAATGAAATGTGCCCTAAGGGCAAAAGGAGTATTTGATGTTGCAAAAGGCGCCATGGAAAAGCCGGCAATAGACAAAGTGAAGGAACTAGAAAAGTGGAACAAAGACGACGCAATTGCTATGTTTACACTCACTACAGCTATGGAATTATCACAGATCACATTAGTTGAAAATTGTGACTCGTCTAAATAAATGCTAGAGAAATTAGACTCTATCTTTGAGCAGAAATCAGAAATGAACAAAATGCTAGTTCACGAACGCTTTCATCAGTACAAGATGGACGCCAAAGACTCCATTGCTCAGCATATTGCCAAGATAGAAAATCTCGCGCGACATGTGAGAGAGACTGGTGAACAACTCAGCAACGTTACTATAATGACCAAAATTCTTGGTAGTCTACCTCCCAAATTTAGAAACTTCAGACAAGCTTGGATTTCACTAGACGAGGCTAGACAGACAATCCCAAATATGACGGCACGTCTGTTGGATGAAGAGGCCAGTCTCACATCAAATGAACAATCGGAAAGTGCATTTTTATCTTCGACAAATTTAAAAAGTGATTTTAAAAGTTCTAATAACTCTCAAAAGTCCAATCAAAAACAAAGGAATAGATCAGGAAAACCAAGGATAACGTGCTATAATTGCCAAAGAAAAGGACATTACGCCAGTGACTGCCGTGCACCTAAGAAACCCCGAGAAAACGGACAGCAAAACCTCACAGTGACCGTTCCCAACAGGGTCATTTCTCTGCGTTCAGTGCAGAGAAGCAGGATGTTATGCTAAGATCGGCGATCACCACCGAAGATAACTGGATAATGGACAGCGGCGCTTCTGCACATATGACTAATCGTCGTGATTATTTTTCTAAGTTTGAAGAGACTGTAGACAATACGAGTGTCGTGCTTGGAAACAACCAAGTTCTTTCTGTGATGGGAAAAGGAAGCATTAAATATAAAAAAATCATCAGAGGTAATTGGTGTGACTCCATCATCACAAATGTGTTGTATATTCCTGAACTAAGAAAAAGTCTTTTCTCTGAAGGTGTAATAACGGGAAAAGGGATGAAGATCCTCAAGGAAGATAGATATGCAGAAGTTTACGAAAACGGGGAGCTAGTAGCAAGTGCGGTCCGTGAAACAAACAATCTGTATCGAATGTTATTCCGCACTATAATCCCACATCAAGAAGTAGGCCTAAATTTCACCGCAAGTGGAAGTCTAAAATTGTGGCACGAGAGACTCGGACATATAAATAAGAGAACTTTGCGTGAAATGGTCACCAAAGGCTTGATCGAAGGTGTAAATATTAATGACCTTGAAGATTTCTTCTGTGAGTCGTGTGAGTATGGTAAACAGCACAGGTTACCATTTTCGCCCTCAAAGCATGCCAAGGCCAAACCAGGCGAACTCATTTACAGTGACGTGTGTGGTCCAATGTCCACACCATCAGTTCATGGTGCTAAATATTTTGCATTATTTAAGGATGATTGTTCAGGCTATCGTGTTGTATTTTTCATCAAGCACAAAGCGGATGTTGTTGTGTGTTTCAAAGATTTTGCAAACATGATACAGAATAAATATGAATATTCTATTAAGACCCTACATACTGACAATGGGACAGAATACTGTAATCAGGAAATGAAAGAATATATGTCAAAACATGGAATTGAGTTTGAAACAACGGCACCTTATACTCTTGAGCAAAATGGTAGAGCCGAACGTGACATGAGAATCATAATGGAAAGTGCACGTTCAATGTTATATGCAAAGGATATGCCAACATATTTATGGGCAGAGGCAGTAAACACAGCCGTTTATATTCTTAACAGGACTCCATCCTCTCAAGAACCAAACTCAACACCCTATGAAATATGGAGTGGAAAAAGGCCTGTCATGTCACATTTAAGAATCTTTGGCAGTGAGGCATACATGCATGTACCAAAGGAACTGCGAAACAAACTGGCGCCAAAGAGTAAGAAACTCATCCTTGTGGGATATGATAGAAACTCAACCAACTATCGTTTGCTGGACCGAAACACACAGAAAATTACAGTCTCAAGAAATGTGATTTTCAACGAAAATTCAAGTGGTTTCATTCCTAAAAGAAACACTGTAGTCCCAGTAGTGATAGAAAACACACATCATTCCGACCAGAGAATTCAGCAGAAGGACGCAGACCCTCAACATACCGAACAGAACGACGAAGAACCCAGGCACATTAAAGAAAATTACAAGCTGCGACCAAGAGATGTCATCAGGCCTCCCAAACGCTATGAGGCTAACCTAGTGGAAATAGATGTACCACAGACCTATGAGGAAGCAATGAAGAGTCCTGATGCAGAGCACTGGACTGACGCAATCAAAGAAGAACTGGATGCGCTGGAAAAGAACAACACCTGGGTGCTAGTATCATTACCTCCTGGTAAAAAATACAATAGGCTCAAAATGGGTTTTCAAAGTAAAACGCACCAAAGACGGAAACATTTCACGACATAAAGCAATACTGTGCGCTAAAGGTTTTGCACAGAAAGAAGGAGTCGACTACAATGACACATACTCTCCAACAACACGGTATGACTCTATACGAGTCCTACTCGCTATCGCAGCTCAACAAAACTATGAAATAATGCAGTTTGGCGTGAAAACTGCATTCTTATATGGTGAACTCAAGGAAGATATCTACATGCTTCCATAAGATGGAATCAATATTGACCAACACCTTGTCTGCAAATTAAGAAAGTCACTATATGGCCTCAAACAATCATCGCGTTGTTGGAACGAAAAGTTTGACGGTTTCCTGAAAATGTTTGAATTCTGCCAAAGTACTGCAGATAAATGTGTTTAGCGAGGGGATTTCAATAAATCAAAGGTTTTGCTTGCATTATATGTTGATGATAGGCTGATCATGACTGAAAACAAAATGTCACTACAACTTGTACTCGATAAACTGAAGACAACCTTTGAAGTTACAATCGGCGAGCCAAATTACTTTGTAGGTCTGGAAATAAAACGAAATAATGTGAACGGATCAATATTTCTACACCAGGCCAACTATATCAAACAAATAATCAAGAGATTCAATCTTGAAGACTCTAAGCCAATCAGTGTGCCTGCTGATCCACACACTCACTTGAGTTCAAACAAAAGGGAAAATGAAGAAATAAAAGTACCCTATCGAGAAGCTGTTGGCAGCTTAATGTTTGCTGCAATAGTTAGTCGGCCAGACATTATGTACGCAGTTGGAAACGTGAGCAGATATTTGGCAAACTATGGACCAAGTCATTGGAATGCAGTCAAACGCATCTTAAAATATCTAAAAGACACATCCAGCTACGGCATTGAATTTACAAGGAGTAAGAATCCACCCCCATTAATTGGCTTCTCGGACTCTGACTTCGCAAACGATTCGGACACCCGACGCTCCACAACTGGATACCTCTTTCAATTGAGTAATGGCCCTATAACATGGGCTAGTCAACGTCAACTAACCGTTTCCCTTTCCACTACCGAAGCTGAGTACATTGCTGCCTCAACTGCGGCCAAAGAAGTCATCTGGCTCAAGCATCTCCTACTTGACATTGGGGAAACAGTGGGAGAAGCCACAATTCTCGCGGTTGATAATCAGAGTGCAATGCGCCTTGTGCGAAACCCAGAGTTCCACAAGAGAACCAAACACACAGACATACGCTACCACTTCATACGTGATAAATATGAGAACGGTGAGATTAACATCAAGTATGTACCCTCCGAAGACCAGTTAGCAGATATACTAACTAAACCCCTTCCACGTGATCGTTTTCAGACACTCCGTGGTGCAATTGGAATGAAAAGACTGAAGAACTGACAAATGCTTCTCATTGACATTGATACATATATAAAGCTGTTTATCATTTTTGTTTTATTTTTTAAGCTAATTAGTAACTTCACTTAAATAACCCGTTTTTCTAACCATTTGCAAGACTGTAAACAAGCATTCATTTAGTGGGAGTGTCAAAACATGTTTAAAATATCATGCTTGTTTAGGCCTAACCTCATAACCAACAGTAGGAGTGCCCAATAGTGTGGCGCACGAATACATTCTTTAAGCCTCTTTTTTGTGCTAGTGTGGTTGGTGTCATGTAACACTCATGTTGAGCTTTTACCGTGTGTGTTCCGCTAAATAAGAACAGTGCGTTCCAAACTTAAAACAAAGTGTTTAACACTGGTCCTTCCTCAAGGCACCTATGGTACTCGCCTTTGCGGCCTCACCTGTACCGCCGCTCATCCCAACCTTCGTAGTTCCAGAGGTGGGATTGAGCGGCTTGACAATGACCGCACTTAATTTTGGACCCCGAGGAGGGCCCGGGGGTGATCCTCGAGGCGGGCTCGGGGGTGTTCCCCTAGAAGGGCTCCTCGGTGGTAAAGGTGGGGGAGACGACCTTTGTTGAGGTTTCACCTCTTGTAGCAATTTAGGCGCCACCTTAGTTGACGCGTTATCACTAAGGACGTCTCGAGTAGAGACCAATGGCACAGGTCGCGTAGACTTCTTTGTGAGATTAACTGCGCAATGACAGTTGGGACAGTTGATCTTCTGACTGACAATTTGGCTATAGGAGGTTTTTGCGTATAGCCCGAACGGGCAGTAAGATGCGGTGCTAATAATAATATAGGAAATTTGAAATACTGGAGCCTGACTAGATGCGTATTCCTTGCGTGCCTGGGCATATGAGATCTTCTTTTCGGATTGTATCTCCAGGACTTTTTTCTCTAACTTCCATTTAGGACAGGACCGAGACCAGGCAGAATGCGGACCCTTGCAGTTGACACAGTATTTAGGAGACTCACATGGTGTTTCGTGAGCCTCCTGTCCGCAATCGGCACAGGTTGGTTTGCCAAGGCATCGCAACTTCGTATGCCCAAATTCCTGGCACTGAAAACAGCGCCGAGTGTTAGGGACATACAGCCAGACCCTGAAGACGTGGAAACCTGCTCGGACCTCCTTTGGAAGGGTATGTGTTGCAAAAGTAAGGATATATGTGTCGGTTTTTTTCTCTTGTCCGTTATTTTTGGTGACAATGCGGTACACTTCGGTGACGTGCTGAGGGGAAAGTTCCTAGCAGATATCCTCAATGCTCACGCAGTCGAGGTCAAAGCAAGTGAACACTCCCTTGCAAACATTGAGGAACCTGTGAGACTCCACCTTTACCGGTATATGTGACGTATTGCTCAACGGTATTTCCGAGATTGCCATTACTTTTGAGGACTGAATGTCAGTCATTGTTTGTATCATGATTGTGCCATCACACAGTTTTCTGACTGATACGTCAGAATGTGCTGCACCATTTATCACTCTTTCGAGGATAAATGGGCTTACTCGCTTTAAACTTTCATTGTTCTCTAATCGAGACATTATCAGGAAACAGGGCTGGTGCCTCACCACTCCCTAGACTTTTTCCATTAAAGGGCTGGACGGCCTTACCCGTTTCCGCCTCCTCAATATTACGGCCCTAGGATGGGCCGGGCAGTGAGGTGCCAGCGGTGACGAGGTTATCGGCCATGCCGTATTTGGGGACAACCGACACAGTACTCGGATCGTAGACCCAGGGTGATCCATGTTGGTACTACCACATATGGCCCTGTTAACTGTCCCGTCGAGATGCCCCATACGACGCTAGACATGACAACCTTCGCATGGGGCATCACCTGGAGAGAGGTCATCGCAGCAAGTGGGTGCAGGAAAGTGCCAATTTTACGTCCGGACCCTCATGAACGCAACCGGTCTGTTCACAAAGTAGAATACCCGGTTATTGTCATCCCTAAGGCCCTTCTACTAAGATATTACAACCAGCGCATTTTCACTCAGGAGTTCAAAAGCAGTGGTATCCAATAATCATCCAAGGGAAGCTGTGTTAGATGCCAAGGTCATCGATGGTGGGGCCAGATGTCTCTGTGCAGGACTGAAAGGCAGGGGAAAGAAGAATAAAGGAAAGAAACAAAAGAAAGAAGAGAAAGAAAGATAAGGAACAGAAGGAGGGTAGAAGGAAGAAAAGGAGGTGAAAAGAAAAGAAATAGGATAGATTTGTCCTGCACGATGTATGTCCTGCACAGAAGCCTCCCCTTTTAGTCGCCTCTTACGACAAGCAGGGGGTACTGCGGGACTATTCTAAACCCCGTCCCGCAGGGGGGATCAAATAATGATACTTTTCTTCAATGGTCATGGTGGATAATATGGCTTCTTCTAGGAATAATCTTCTAGTGGTATGTAAGTTACTAATGCACACCAATAATAATATGGAATGTTCATTCAATTAAAACAATCTGACCCGCCTCGGTGGCGTAGTTGGCTAACGCGCTAGTCGTGTTTAGCTCGACTGCTGAGGACGGGGAGATCGAGGTTCGAATCTCGGTCGGGTGAACTGGGGGTGGTTTTTCCTAAATGGTTTTCCACTCTCCCTCCACGCAAATGCGGGTTCACTTCCTCTAAATTCAACCTTCCCGATTCCTAATCCATTAGCGTAATTAGTACTTAAGCGTATAACCCGAACGGGTAGTAAGACGCGATGTTAAATAATAATAATAATAAAACAATCTGGGCCCATAGCCCAAAAATGTGCTACCACAAGTTCAATGAATGGTTAACTAACATTTCAACTTAACTGGAATGAAAAACTTTAACTAAAATTAATATGAATTAAAAAAGAATAAATACAGAAAAAAACAAATACATCATGGTGACAAACATGAGTACCAACATTTGCACAAGAAATTTTCCTAGATCTAAATTAATATTAATGTTAAATTGCTATACTAACATAAGTAAAGACTGAGCTTATCACCGATGTTAATTATCAAATTAGGCTGATTTTATCACGGTTGACAAATGATCATAATAAGTAATTTATCAAACAATTGTTTTCTTTTATCATGACATAGTTAATTAATTTTTTGTAACTAAATTGAAAATGGCCAGAAAAAATACTTAATATATTTGTCTGCAAGCACGCTTGTCAAATTGAGGATGAGGCAGTAAGGAGCTGCTCCCCATCTACAACAACTAGGTTTTGGCCTAAGAGTATGAGGCCAAAGAAATGTGAAACACAAAATAAGAATGGGAAAAGGATAAGTTTAAGAGAGAGATGGAAGTTTTGCTCTTCTTTGCAAACTTTCACACTCAGTATAGGAGGGAAGAAATTAATTATTAATTGCATGTAGGCAACAATGTATGAAAAGTCAGTTTTGATCCACTCATTTCCTCTAACAGCGAAAACGATTTAACAAGTCTTTTACACGTAGACTATGGTTCTTTGGTAAAATTAAATATGTTTATGTGAATATCTTATTTTTATGCATGTTTTTAACACTGTCTTGCTACCTGTCCCTGCAATATACATTCTAATTATACTAATGAAGTAGTGATGAGAAAGGTATAATTTTGATAAAATGAGCCCGAATTGGTGTGGGGGTTAAGTGGGAAATAATTTTAAAAAACACACCCTCAAGATTTAAACTTCAACCTCCCCGATTGCTGCAACCCAGACTAGATGAGCCTACCATTTGGTCTGTATGCTTACCAATGTGGCTATTATATGTGTTGTGCTAGAATATATCAGTAACAGTATTAACCACTGCAACTCTTCTCAGTGCACTTGTAACATAACTTAATAATATTGCCTCTTCTTTTATTTTTACTATATAAAAATAATCACCAATTTAATTAATCATTTAAAATATTTACTATGATATAATTAAAATTAACATTTAAAGAAAATGGGCCTATTTTCTTATGAATATACTCAAATGATTCCAACAAACCAATTATAGCTATTATGATATATTTTTCATATTTCATTTAATTAACTTAGGTATTTAACATGCACTTTCTAAAACGAGTGATTATATCAACACACAACTTATAAACTAACTTAAATCTAGAACAGATACAACATCCAGCTCCCAACCGTTAATTCACCACTGAGAAAGGGGAAACCCACATTTCACAATGATAAATTTTTCTGCCATGCCAAGAATCGAACCTAGGACCCTTAGCTCAGTAGACAGACACACTACCGACTGAGTTACGGTATCGGACTACTATGAGATAAGAATACAAATTTGAAAATCTAGTTTTTTTTTATGAAATTTGCATTCCTTGATGAAATCAAAAACTTGTATAATTTGCTACAAATAATTGGTTTTATACTTTAAGACCCACCTCTACTTCTTGTTAATAAATACTATTTCTTAAGGTAATGCCCTTCTGGAATCATAGAGCTAATGAAGCTGGTCGAACATAGTAATTGTTTGGCAACCCATCCACAGGTCGAGATGAACTCAAATATTGTGAGGTAGGTTTCTTAATAGGTATTTTTGATGATCCTTCAAAAGTGACTTTTAATGTCCCCTTGAAACACATACTTGATAGGTCTTTGGGATATTTTGATTGCAATGTAACAGATTCTTTTGTAGAGGATAATGCCGGCAACCGACATTTCGCACAACAGCTTCTTCCAACATCATCCTTAAAAAGAGGTTCTGCAAATAATCTTTCATTCAAAATAAAGAGATGTTCACCTAAACAAAAGAAAATAAATACTACACTAAATTAATTTACTAAAGTAACTTACTAGGCCTACATAATAAAAGTTTGGAGCAGGTGTTTAGCACACACTATAAAAAGGCTGGGGGTTGAGGAAACCTTTACCAAATAAACACTCACAGACACACCCACATACACAACTCTTCATGTCTTACAGTCTACTTAGGACATAAGATGGCCTACCTTGGGTTTACTTAGAAAGGTAATTGTGTACTAAGGTGAAGCGCATAAGATATGTAATTATTAGTGGTTGCCCTGAAGCAGGCGTAGAAGGGAAGGAATTTAAAGGGATGATTACAATAAAGAAACAAAAGAGGAAATGATAGTAAAAATGCTATTGTTTTACAAGGTTGATTGCTTTCAAGGCATGTAAAACTAAGCGTATACAAAATAATAATTTTATCGATTGTTTTCTATGGATGTGAAAAATGGTCGATTTACCTTACACGACAAAAACAAATTTAGGGTGTTCGAAAACATGGTGCTTCGGAAAATATTTGGATCAGAAAGGGATGAGGCTACTGGAGAGTGGATGAGGTTACATGATAATGAGTTACATACCCTGTACTCACCACAAGACATTGTTAGGCTAATCTAATCTTGTAGATTACAGTGAGCAGGACATGCAGCACGAATGGGAGATTCTAGAACCTTATTCAGGTTATTGATTGGCAAACCCAATGAAAAGAGACCATTGCAGAGGCTGTCTCATAGACAACACTGATGCCAACCTCCTGAAGAATTTAATGTCAAGTTTTCACATCAATGTCACCTAATAAATGTATACTAAGAGTTCAGTGAAACATGATTAAATAGGTCAAAGTGATTTGTTTATACACACTGTTTTATCTTATAAAGCTTTTTTAGAAACAACCACTATAGCAGTTAATAGGGCCTATTCAAACATAAATTATGTAGGCTTACCCAAGTTGTTTTCTAATGCGACTTGGGGCATTCTTAATAATCTACTTTTTTTAGGGAGGACAGGAATTTGGTTAGAGGGAAAATTGTTATCTCGACTTATACTAGACCTAATGTAATAAATATCCTATGAATAAAATGCTGCCCAAAAGCTCACTAATTAAAATAATTAAAATAGAGTCCAATAAATTAAACAGTTGGCCTAACTTGTATGTTCAATTGATTGTACCAACAGCTCCAACAAACACACAACTCATAAATTGACACCCATGACTACAAGACCATTTATTAAATGCCAGTGTGGGCCTTGAGGGGGATGAGGTGAGTAGGGGAAAGTCCAGGCCATGGATGGCAAATCTATGGCACGTGTGCCACCCATTGACACACAAACATGATTTGTGTAGCATGCCGACATTGAAAAAATAAACATAAAATAAAGCTTTTGCCAAAGCTGTATAATATTTTGAAGTCAATAATATTTCAACAGCCCTAAAGGTGTTACTTTCAATGTTTATATTTAAGTTACTGTATTGAAATTAATATTGCCTAAGACATTCACTTTGACAATTTGATACTTTTCCCTTCCTTAATATTTAGGCCTAGGCTTATTAAAATTTTTACAATTTGAGTTGAGTCATATATTATATTAACATATTACACCAAGTCAACACGTTTTGATTTTTAAATAGAGCCTACTCATAAAAAAAAAAAAGTAAACTAGAGGTGGCGTGCACTAGATTAGTTCAAAATTCAGATAGTCCTTAAGTGGCACACTGGTCGAAAAAGTTTCACTCTTTCTTGTCATGAACAAGACCCAGATTTTGATGACATGTTATTTTTTATTTTTTATTTTTACACCACAGACAATGCTCATGAGTAGGCCTACATAAGTTTTGTTCATAATCCCCTTGTTAGGGAAACATTTTTATGGTTAATCTTTAGGTATTTTTTGGGGTAAATTAAATTATATAGGTAAAATTGTATTGGTTAGTGTCCTTTTCGGGTCATTTATAGGTGAAGAGTCATTTTTAAAGCATTTTGAGTCATTTTTAAGCATTTAAGTTGAATAAGCAGATTTTTAAATAGGCTACTATTGATATTTTAAAAATGCATCAATACACAATCATAATTTTTTTTAACACACAACTGTAGGATTGAGATGATAATTTAGGCCATGATTTTTGTATCCTCTTTGCCTGTGGTTGTAAAATACACATTCCTGGTGTGACACTACAATTAAGCTGGAAAGGGTTGCATTGGGAGGGGATAGCTTATCTTCTAAGTAGACTTGTAAATCAATGTTATATTTATCAGAAAGCCAGAATTAAGCTGTTAAAGTATTTTCATTGCTTATATATATTTTTTAGTTTACCTTTGTACAGTGTGTGTTTGATTTAGTCGTGTGCATTCATTATAAGTTTTTAATTGCATTTTCAGGTAATTTTTTGGTAAATTTAAAGTCCATTTTTAGAATATTTAGGTCTATTTTAAGGTATTTATTTGATCTTTTTAGGTCATAAAAGTTTGGGCTCTAGTCATGACATTGTAACTTAACCAAGATGATATGGATGTATAAGGAATTATTCAAGAAAATGAACTAGCCATTGTCTGGAAGTAGATTTAAAAACCTTACCATGGTAAAAAAAACCACTTTAAATATCTAATTTATGTGTTAATGGATCAAAACCCTGACCAGATGAAAAGTGGGCTTGCAGAATTTATCCTTGTGGAAACGTGAATTAAATTGGCCTACATCAAAACATTTTAAATTGAATGAACAATAAAACTAGCCTATCTTATCTAGCAGTGCCTAACAGTTTTTCTCAGGCACAGCACAATCTAACCTTGCGTGTGCTAGAGCTATCCAAACAAGGCAGAACTTTTTGGATTCAGTACAGTCAAACCTTGAAAGATACAGGCTTTTACAGATAGGATACAATCTAACCTCACATGAGAAGGACATAGGGGCCACAGAATATTCTAGCCTTGCATAGGACATGTTTCTAGACTTTAAGCTACTTGTTTATATTTAAGTATGTGGCTGGGTTTTTACTGTCTTAAAACCTGCCTCAGTGGCATAGTTAGCTAACACGATAGTTTCGTGTTGAGCTAGACTGCTGAGGACAGGGAGATCGAGGTTTGAATCTCACTCGGGTGAACTGGGGGTGGTTTTCCCTAAATGGTTTTCCACTCTCCCTCCATGCAAGTGCGGGTTCACTTCCTCTCAATTCAGCCTTCCCAATTCCTAACTCATTAGCATAATTAGTACTTAAATGTATTAACCCAAATGAGAAATAAAATGTGGTGCTAAGTATAAGTAGGGGCCTATTATTCATCGACTTAAACTCAGGTTAACCGTGTAAAAAAAGGCGGATAAAGGGGTCAAATTTTGTGGGTTGTAGCACATGTTAAAAGGGTGGGTTGGATGGCAAAAAGAAGAGGAAAAGATCTAAAGGAGATAAGAAAGGGGGACAAAAATCATGGTAGCCCCCCTGTAAATAGCTTCTAGAGCTGTGGAATGTTCCAATAGATTGCCAGAAGAGAGGCATTAGTTAGAAGCCCCTTGCTTCATACACTTCCTTGGGGGTATAGGGGACAGAATGAAGAGGGAAGGATTAGGGAGGAGTTTTGTACAATGAAGGGGATTCCTTCCAAAACTAATTTTTTTAAACTCGGAAACCAGTGGACACAAAATTCATTAACCGTTTCCTGGCGCAGGCGTTGAACGTCTTTGTTTGCACAAACGCTCCCTGACATGGGTGTGAATCGATGTTTCATTGCAGTAAGTTATTGTAATGCCATCTATCAATAAGCCACTGTAGTTTCAGCTAGTCCGAATACTGCATATTGAAGCTGATAGATGGAGCTACAGTTTAATGCTCTATGACCATGAATAAAGCAATAAATGAGAAAATAAATTAGTGAAAATATTTGTTGGGTAAGAGAACACGAGTATGTCTGCCGGGTCTATGCAGATAGTTATGCTACACACGTGCCAGGGAATTAGTTAAGTGATATCATTTAGACAACAATTTAAGCGTCATTGTGTAATATTTTATAAATTACATATGTAATTGTATATATACACACAATTTATAAAATAGTTAGGGGCTAGTTGAAAACTGGCAGCCTACAGGCCCTAAATTTAATGTCGAGGGAATATCTCTATAATTCTTAAGTAGTTAAGTTATCGTATAGGCCCTACTTGATTTTTTTAAATGTTATTTTAATGAATTTTTAGTTTTGTTTTTTTTAGTTTTGGTCAGAGCTCATCTACAGTAGGACTAGCAGAAGGTTCTTTATTGCAAACATAGGCTGAAAGTCAATAAGGTCAACCTATTTGGAAATAGGCTAGGCATAACTGTTATTTGTTTAGTAATTACTAGTAGTACTAGTATCAATAGAAAGTTTTATCAAACGATTATAATATTAGGCCCTACTACCAGCCAATGTTAGCTCTAAAGAACCTTCTCCTAGCCGTCACTTAGCTACATTCCCAATGAAGATACTTAATCTGCCTATGATGACTTGCAACATGGTTGTTCCAAATTTTGATGTAGCAGAGTAGGGCCTATACAGCATTTTATAATTTCAAATGTTTCAACTTAGATAGAGACTAGAAGGTTTGTGAATACGTAAATCTCATAGTCTACTCTGAATCCATGTCCCTGGTGCATATCATGTAAGGTTTCACTTCATTGTCACTAAATAACTGTAGGTTCCCCTTAAGTAATAAAGTTTAAATTCTTCATTAATGTTAGTAGGTAGATCAATGAATGTTGGGACATGTTAGAATACACACATATACCCTATTGAAGGTTAATGGAGAAAACCTACAAATTAATGATCTGTAGTTCAAAGTCAACACATACTAACAACTATTATGTTTTCCTTATTAAAGTTAATTATATTAACAATTCCCTTCTCCCCCTTATCATACTTAGCTTACATTTGTGAGTTGATGGTTGTGCAGGCTTAGAAAGATTACTAAAATCTTTATCCTCTTTGTATCCTGGAGGAAGGGCATGACAGTCAAAGTAATTTTCTTTTCGAAACTTGACACAATTTTGAAACCATTCTGACTGTCTTTCTTTCAGCTCTCTATCATGTTGAATGTCATTCAAATACATTCCTACAATATCACACCCAAATTGATGCATTTGAGAACAATATGTGTGCATTTTTGGTGGATTTAAGGAACACCTACATCCATCTTCTTCATAACTTGGTGATATGTAATGGGTGTGACATTTCAAGGGAAATTTTTGACATTTAAAACAGCAGTTCTGATACTTTGCTTCGTTTTGTGGTGATTTTTCATAAGTTTCATTTGGACAATTTTGATGGACGACCTGTTCATATTTACTTAATGGCTTTGATGAACATTTCTTATGAATCTTGCAATGAAACACATTACATTTTACTCCTTGTGTGGGCTTTCTTAATTTATTTAGTAATTCTTTATGGTTATGTTTGTTAGAGGAACTTATTTCTCTTTTCTTAGGTGACCTTTCATTATAATCATACTCCACTTCTGGACAATCAGAGTAGTGTCTAGGTACATATTTCCTTGATCCATTTTCTTGTAAAACTCTATAGTTATGTTGATAACAGGTGCAATTTTTTGAAGGCAATTGAACGTAAATAGTCTCAGGTTCTTTTGATTCATGTTGGTAACATGAGCATTTTTTTCTCCCTTTTGGTATTCTCTCATTTAACTCATATTCAATTGAAGGCAATTGAGCGTATATAGGCCTAGGCTCTTTTGCTTCTTTTTGTTGAGGGCAAATACATTTATTTACTATTTTATTTGACTGTTCATTATAATAACACTCTTTACAAGCGGGATACGAATGCTTCGAAAAAGACATTGATTTCACCAAAATTTGATTCAACTTATAGCACTTGTACCTAAGCGGGCTGAAAAGCTCCACATCCACAATAAACTAACCGTTTTTAACCAACATTAGAAAAATTAATAGAACCAACAATTGAATATGGTTCAAAATATTGCAAAATAAATTATAAAAATAAGTAATTAATAGATCTATACCTTTACAAATCATTATTAATATAATAATCATACAAGTAAGATCTTTTTTTAAATCTTAAGTATAAAAATGTGATTCTTGCGCAAAGTTAAAGAAAATACGATATTTAGAAAACATAACCTCAATAGAATCGCCAAGTTTAAGGTGTCACAGTTTCTATATTTGAAATTGCGGCACGAGCACACTTGGTGGTATAGGTAGTACTAGGTACTTACAACAACCCTACATAGTCGTAGAACCTGGATCCTCTGGAAATTTTGAGATATTTTACTTTGAACTTACCTCAGACCTGCAAAAAGCCCTATAAGATCGCCAAGTTTAAGGTGTCACAGTTTCTATATTTGAAATTGCGGCACGAGCACACTTGGTGGTATAGGTAGTATTAGGTACCTACAACAACCCTACATAGTCGTGGAACCTGGATCCTCTGGAAATTTTGAGATATTTTACTTTGAACTTACCTCAGACCTGCAAAAAAAACCTATAAGATTGCCAAGTTTAAGGTGCCACAGTTTCTACATTTGAAATTGCGGCACGAGCACACTTGGTGGTATAGGTACTACTAGGTACCTACAACAACCCTACATAGTCGTGGAACCTGGATCCTCTGGAAATTTTGAGATATTTGACTTTGAGCTTACCTCTGACTTGAAATAGCCCCCATACAATCGCCAAGTTTAAGGTGCCACAGTTTCTATATTTGAAATTGCGGCACGAGCACACTTGGTGGTATAGGTACTACTAGGTACCTACAACAACCCTACATAGTCGTGGAACCTGGATCCTCTGGAAATTTTGAGATATTTGACTTTGAGCTTACCTCTGACTTGAAATAGCCCCTATAAAATCGCCATGTTTAAGGTGTCACAGTTTCTATATTTGAAATTGCGGCACGAGCACACTTGGTGGTATAGGTAGTATTAGGTACCTACAACAACCCTACATAGTCGTGGAACCTGGATCATCTGGAAATTTTGAGATATTTGACTTTGAACTTACCTCAGACCTGCAAAAAGCCCTATAAGATCGCCAAGTTTAAGGTGCCACAGTTTCTATATTTGAAATTGCGGCACGAGCACACTTGGTGGTAGAGGTAGTACTAGGTACCTACAACAACCCTACATAGTCGTGGAACCTGGATCCTCTGGAAATTTTGAGATATTTGACTTTGAACTTACCTCTGACTTGAAATAGCCCCCATAAAATCGCCAAGTTTAAGGTGTCACAGTTTCTATATTTGAAATTGCGGCACGAGCACACTTGGTGGTATAGGTAGTATTAGGGACCTACAACAACCCTACATAGTCGTGGAACCTGGATCCTCTGGAAATTTTGAGATATTTGACTTTGAACTTACCTCTGACTTGAAATAGCCCCCATAAAATCGCCAAGTTTAAGGTGTCACAGTTTCTATATTTGAAATTGCGGCACGAGCACACTTGGTGGTATAGGTAGTACTATGGTACCTACAACAACCCTACATAGTCGTGGAACCTGGATCCTCTGAAAATTTTGAGATATTTGACTTTGAACTTACCTCTGACTTGAAATAGCCCCCATAAAATCGCCAAGTTTAAGGTGTCACAGTTTCTATATTTGAAATTGCGGCACGAGCACACTTGGTGGTATAGGTAGTATTAGGGACCTACAACAACCCTACATAGTCGTGGAACCTGGATCCTCTGGAAATTTTGAGATATTTGACTTTGAACTTACCTCTGACTTGAAATAGCCCCCATAATATCGCCAAGTTTAAGGTGTCACAGTTTCTATATTTGAAATTGCGGCACGAGCACACTTGGTGGTATAGGTAGTACTAGGTACCTACAACAACCCTACATAGTCGTGGAACCTGGATCCTCTGGAAATTTTGAGATATTTGACTTTGAACTTACCTCAGACCTGCAAAAAACCCTATAAGATCGCCAAGTTTAAGGTGCCACAGTTTCTACATTTGAAATTGCGGCATGAGCACACTTGGTGGTATAGGTAGTACTAGGTACCTACAACAGCCCTACATAGTCGTGGAACCTGGATCCTCTGGAAATTTTGAGTTATTTGTCTTTGAGCTTACCTCAGACCTGCAAAAAGCCCTATAAGATCGCCAAGTTTAAGGTGCCACAGTTTCTATATTTAAAACTGCGGCACGAGCACACTTGGTTGTTCTAAACACCTTGTATTTTCATTGGAAGAGAGAAGGTAAAATCCAAAACGTTAATCCCTTCTATTTTTGGCTTTGCGGTGCAAGGGGGAAGAAAGGTATTCCAAGAGAAATATATGTTGGTGCAAATTATTTTTATAAATCCTGTGTAGAGCCACCATTCTTTCTCTTGCATGTGCATGTGCAGAGCATGTAATATTGTTTGGCTTTTGTCTAATAATAAAATTCTATTTTCAGAATTAGGTGTGTGTTTAACTTTTCAATAAAGGTATGTAGTGGCTTATATTTTGTTGCAATTTATTTGTAATCTAGTGCTTTGATTTGATATAGAGTACTGGTAGTAAATGAAAACATTTTGATTTGATTGTTCTTTTTCTGTATGTTTCATTCGTCACTACCCATTCGGGCTATACACATTAATAAGTCTTTTAGTTGGTCAGGGAGTGGAAATAATTTGGAGGTAGTGTACCCACACTTGCAAGGAGGGAGAGTGTGAGCCCATCTAGGAGGAAATACTCTCATTACTGCCAACTGGGAATCGACCCCCAATCTCCTTGTAATTGTTAACTAAATATATTTTGTGATGTCTTAACCTATTAGACCACCGAAACGGAAAGGAATGGAAACAGAATACCTAAAGAAAGTGCAAGAATAGATTTAAAAAAATCAACATATTTTTACTTTACAGTAACCATTGTTAATGTAACTATTGTTTTTTAATTAAATAATTTAATAAATATTTTATCATGGAAGTAAGCAAACGTATACACAATAAACTGTACCTGCTTTGGTGTCCACATAGCGTAAGGTGTCACTCTCCCAATAGACTGGACTGCTGATGTCTGGAAGATCGGGGTCTGAATCCCAGTTGGGTATACTGAAGGTGATATTTCCTAAATTGTTTTCCACTCTCCCTCCACGCAAATGTGGGTACACTTTCTCTAAATACAATCTTCCTTATCCCTAGCACATTAGAGTAGATGTATAAGGTTTATCTTGAAGGTGAATACTAAAATATACACTAACTATATATACAGTAAATAAGAACAATTAATGTTGAAAAAATTGTAACCGCGCAGATATTTTTTTTATCAAAGCCACATTCGAATGACCTCTCCGGTTCCTACACAAATGCTTGACTTGCGTTTGGAGAGTTTATTTATTTATTTTTAATTTAGTAAGTTTAATTCTTTACAACAGTTATTATGAGTTCAGGAACCATTATTTTTAAACCATCAAACTATGGGATCGTCAATGATGGTCCGGTTCGCCAAGGTTGTGTTACACAAGGCTGCACGGAGAAACTGTGAGTACGCACCTTAAAGTACTTTATAAAAACCACAAAAACATTGTTAGCAAACACAACCTTTATTTGGTCTAGATTACACAATAGAGCTAAATGTCTAACTCATCTAGTCTGGTTTTTTGGTAATGTTGAGGTCAGGGTTTGAATTCTAGTCGGTTCTACTGAGAATTGGCTTTTTCGTCAATTGGTACTCACTCTCTTTACATGCAAATGCAGCTTCATTTAATCTAAATTCTATATTCATCAGTTCTACCCCACTTGCGTGGTAAAATGCATACAATCAGAATGGGTAGTAACGAAAAAAAGTTTACAACAGACAGTAAAATTCACAGTAGGGGTCTATCTCTCGGAGTGTATAGTTACATAATACAGCAACAATAATAATAATCACAATTGTGATATCGAGCATCTGGACTACACCACTCATAGCCTAGTAGGTGGAAAGATAAGCCAGTACTAATGTACTGTTGCCCAGGGGACGACCAAGTGTACTAATATTGCATCCTTTCCGTCGAGGCTCTTTCCATGTCTCGATTTGATGAGGTGATAGTGATACAAAGCAATTTACTAACAATTCTTCTCCGAGTCACTATTATAATATTGACTTTTTCTTCTTCTTTTTCTAACAGGGTTATTTATACCCTTAATTTTATATCTTTCTATGTTTACATATAAAATAATGCAAGGGGATTAATTTTATTTGGGATTGTCACAAACCCAAATGCAAATTTAATAATGTAAATATTATCTAATGTTGTTTGTAACTATGTTAATAGCAGCCAATGGGGCGCTGCAGATTGGGCTGTGTGTCTCAGGCCAGAAGGCTGCACAAATGTTGCGCCGTTTACGGAGTGTGCTATTGAACAGTAGGCCGTTGCTGGACAACATTCTTTAGTTCCTCCAAGAAGATGGGACTATCAACTTGGACCTCTTCGAACGATGTGTAGCCAGTGTTTATACTTCATAATAGATATGTTGCACCAAAATACAGATAATTTGAAAAAGGTATCTGGAGGGGCAGGCAAATGAATCCATTAGCTTTGACTCCACTCCAGTAGTGTATACATAAAATCATTAAGGAGGAGTGATATGGAAGGGGAAGGGAGAAGTTCCAGGTGATTGGCTACTTAATAAACAAAAACTACCATATTTTTCTACTCCCTAGTAGGCCACGTGTTGGAATCATTGCTTCGGATTTTCTTTCAAAGCTTGAAAGTAAACTATAAATGATAAATAATCTTATTTATAATAAGTCATCAGTCCCCTTAGAGCAGTAAGTAGTGTGTCTGTTTACTGAGCTAAGAGTCCCGGGTTCTATTCCCGGCATGGTTGAAAGTTCATCATTGGTGTAAATATGGGTTTACCCTCTTACAGTGATGAATTAACGGCTGGGGACTGGATGTTGTGCCTGTCTTAGTCTTAAGTTGGGCTGTAAGGTTTATGAAGCTATGACAGGCCATAGGCTGGAAACATAATGGGTGTAATTTGTAAAGTAAAGTTGGGCCTATATTGAGGTCCAAAATTCTATAATATTTTCAACTAGCTAAAATAACATAATGGAGATATTAATTTTACATTTATTAGTTTATAATTAATGAACTGATTTAATAGATTTATTGGTGCCCCTAAAAAGAAGAAAGTCGACATGGTCCACTGGAATAAAAAAGGTATGAAGCTGGTGGAGGATCATCTGAAGAGACACCTTTAAAGGAAGGACAATTTAGTGGGGGTCAAAAAATACAAATTTTACTGCACCATTTCCACAAATTTGTAATTATCTTCAATTATATATAAGAACTATTTTCTTTATACCTGACATTTCTATTTTATCACATTTTCTAGCTCATTATTTTATTATTTGGAATTAATATTGTTTTATAGTATCTTAAGAATTTAATCAATTACAAATATGAGAATATTTGTATAAATCTTCTTTATATTTTTTGCATTGAGTTATATAAAAGACTGTTAACATAATTAAAATATAAATTTTGTTAGCTCTGCTTGGCAGATATAAAAACTAATTTCTAATTTGTATAGTAAATTAACCAGGCTTAATCATACCAGACCTTCTGCTAAACTTTAAGAATGGAATAATGTGTCATTAATAGATTTGTTTTAGCTGCTCATAAATGAAGAATACATATTATTTAAATTAAAATATAGGCTTTGGAATATATAGCTTGAATTATAAACTATTAAAAAAATGAAAACTAAATTATTATTTTATTTTCTCTTGAGGGCCCTATTTCTTTGTTTCTATTCATAATCATGTAGTCATGTTTACACAAATAAATATAATTTAAGAGTAGTTTAGAATTAAATGATTTTTGAAAATTTGACATTTAAAAAAAATTGCTAGAACAATTTTGTTTGAAATATATATAAGCCTATATTAAGTGTGTTAGTTGTGATCAACAAGATGATATGTTTGTTTATTCCAGGGAAACTTAATCAAAGAGAGTTTACTCAAAACCTACCAATCTTGGTTTGAAGAGATTAGTTTTCGCTAAAGTTTAAACCATAAAAAAGTATATGATATGAAAAAACAGATTTTTGAGTTCTCACATTTGGTTGTGTATTGCGACTATAATCTAAGCGATGCAATATATTCCACTGTTCTAAGACATTTGAAAGTGCCTGATAATTCTTTTGATGTTAATTTATATTGTATATTGGTTTATTTGTTTAATTTGTACAGTTGTTTTCCACGTTTTATATGTTATAAACTCACTTTTGTTTTAATATTGTGATATATATAAAATGTTATATTTCAATCGACTCCACTTCTGTACCCTGTGAATTATATGTCCATACCTACGGTAACTAGTGTAATGTTATACTTAATTTACACAAATAATATTTATTTCACTACATGTAAAATATTATTTTAACTATAGTTTGCAATATATCATGGGAATTTATGTAATCACATAATGTTCACTTACCTAAATATAATAAATAATTTTTAATAAAGAAACAATTATTTGTTGGTATAATTATTGTTTTTACAGGTTTCACAGTCAATGGTGATTTAATATACCTTAGGGAGAACATACTAATTACACATATCTAATAGTCAACTAATCAAATATTTATAGTTAGAATAGGCCATCTTAGAGAGTCAACGAAGGAGGTTATCAACTAGGGGTTGACGTTAGTATGATGAGATATCACCAGAAAAATTTACACCACGAAACTGACAAAAGCATGTTATCGTTTTTCAAAAGGTAAAATGTTCAGGAAGCAAAAAAGTCACCCATTCGGATGTTTGAGTGGGGTTCCTTAGATAAGTCATTCTATAAAGTGTAAAGATTCTAATAGAATCAAATATGAATTGTTGGAAGCTTAGTTATAAAAGAGAAACTACACTCAATCATTGTTTATGTAAGTAGTCTCAGATTAGATAAAGTCACTATACAATAGTTTATATGGTCGGGAGGGGAAAGGGTATAATCAGGAAAACATATCGTCGTTGTTGTTATGAAACCTCCTATGTGTATTTTTTGTCGATTTTGAGATTTTGGTATCACTGAGTTCAGAATTTAATTCCCCATCTGATAGTGAATATCTCCTATGTGTAAAAAATCTTGTAGGCTATGAAAGCAAGAAAATGTAACCTCCTATGTGACCAATCAATATTACTGTCCCATTGAACATCTCCTATGTGTGTAGTATGCACATGGGAGATATTTTAGACCAATTTACATGTACTCTTCTCCCTTATTGCTGCACATAGGAGGTAGTTACATAGTTGTTTACTTACCCATTAGGTATCAGGGCTCTCTTATTCAGACAAAATGTCATCTAGTGGACAAAGGATGGTGCAATTGGTGAAAGAAAAAGTATGGGAAAAAGTCACGTAGATCAAGATCTCCACCAACATTTTTCTAATGACAATGCAGGACTAACAGTGAGTGTTGAAAATCCTAAAGACAATGTAGGGCTAACAGTGAGTGTTAAAAATCCAAAAGATGGGTTAGAAGGAATGTGGGAACACAGTGCCATTTCACAAAACCAGGATCATCTTTATCAACATTTTTCTAAAGACAATGTAGGCCTAACAGTGAGTGTTGAAAATCCCAAAGATAAATTAGAAGGAATGGGTTTAGAAAGTCTTAATCTGCAATGTGGAATTGAAGTACCTGCTTTATTGACTCATAAAGATATAGAAACAACTTTCCCAGTACAATTAAATTTAGATTACCAAAACATGGAATTTCAAAATGCTGAAATTGCTTCTGAATTAATTATTGAGCAAGGAGATGAGCTTTATAGTTTTTTTAATGGGGCAATTGAAATGGCTGAAGAAATTGTATTCCCAGAGGTAGAAGGTGATATGCTAGAAGTATCAAAAATTCCAGAAGTGTTCTGTAAAGAAACAAGTCAGGACAAACTTGAAGTAGTGGTGGAGGTAGAAAAGGGACATGGATATAATAAACCTGGTGTACTTGAAAGGGGTGATGCACTACATCGGTCAGTTTTTCAAATAATGCTATTTTGATGTTTTTATTTAAAACCACAAAGTTAGTAATTTTTGTATTTTATTTGCTGGCTAGTTGTAGAGGCTTAATATTTTTATAGTAATTAGATATGGTTTACAAATGAATGTTTCAGTCATAGTCATATCCACTGGATTCATATATTACTAGCCTATGTATAAACATTACTTTTTTGTGATTTTTTTTCATATCTCTAATTATAAATCATATTACTTATGTAACACAATTCTCTACTATCCATTATGTTTTAAAATATTTATTTTTTTTAGACCTATAATTATCTTAAACTTTCTTTGAACTGTCACCTTTATTTTAATATAGAAAAACCTTCCATGTGTCAGTTTATGATCAGATAAAAAAGGAAAATGAAACATCTTATGTGTTGTTGTTTTTTATTATATTTAAAAAAAGTAAAGAACGTTTTATTAAAACATGAAACAAACATATTACGAAACAATTATGTTACTAAGTTAATAAAATCTATTTACTATTAGCTAATAATATAATAATACCCAGTGTAATTGTGCTGCAATTACAAATATAGAAACTGTGGCACCTTAAACTTGGCGATTTTATGGGGATTATTTCAAGTCAGAGGTAAGCTCAAAGTCAAATATCTCAAAATTTCCAGAGGATCCAGGTTCCACGACTATGTAGGGTTGTTGTAGGTACCAAGTACTACCTCTACCACCAAGTGTGCTCGTGCCGCAATTTCAAATATAGAAACTGTGGCACCTTAAACTTGGCGATCTTATAGGGTTTTTTGCAGGTCTGAGGTAAGTTCAATATAAAATATCTCAAAATTTCCAGAGGATCCAGGTTCTACGACTATGTAGGGTTGTTGTAGGTACTTAGTACTACCTATACCACCAAGTGTGCTCGTGCCGCAATTTCAAATATAGAAACTGTGACACCTTAAACATGGCGATTTTATAGGGGCTATTTCAAGTCAGAGGTAAGCTCAAAGTCAAATATCTCAAAATTTCCAGAGGATCCAGGTTCCACGACTATGTAGGGTTGTTGTAGGTACCTAGTACTACCTATACCACCAAGTGTGCTCTTGCCGCAATTTCAAATATAGAAACTGTGGCACCTTAAACTTGGCGATCTTATAGGGCTTTTTGCAGGTCTGAGGTAAGTTAAAAGTCAAATATCTCAAAATTTCCAGAGGATCCAGGTTCCACGACTATGTAGGGTTGTTGTAGGTACTTAGTACTACCTATACCACAAGTGTGCTCGTGCCGCAATTTCAAATATAGAAACTGTGACACCTTAAACTTGGCGATTTTATAGGGGCTATTTCAAGTCAGAGGTAAGCTCAAAGTCAAATATCTCAAAATTTCCAGAGGATCCAGGTTCCACGACTATGTAGGGTTGTTAGAGGTACCTAGTACTACCTATACCACCAAGTGTGCTCGTGCCGCAATTTCAAATATAGAAACTGTGACACCTTAAACATGGCGATTTTATAGGGGCTATTTCAAGTCAGAGGTAAGCTCAAAGTCAAATATCTCAAAATTTCCAGAGGATCCAGGTTCCACGACTATGTAGGGTTGTTGTAGGTACTTAGTACTACCTATACCACCAAGTGTGCTCGTGCCGCAATTTCAAATATAGAAACTGTGACACCTTAAACTTGGCGATTGTATGGGGGCTATTTCAAGTCAGAGGTAAGCTCAAAGTCAAATATCTCAAAATTTCCAGAGGATCCAGGTTCCACGACTATGTAGGGTTGTTGTAGGTACTTAGTACTACCTATACCACCAAGTGTGCTCGTGCCGCAATTTCAAATATAGAAACTGTGACACCTTAAACATGGCGGTTTTATAGGGGCTATTTCAAGTCAGAGGTAAGCTCAAAGTCAAATATCTCAAAATTTCCAGAGGATCCAGGTTCCACGACTATGTAGGGTTGTTGTAGGTACTTAGTACTACCTATACCACCAAGTGTGCTCGTGCCGCAATTTCAAATATAGAAACTGTGACACCTTAAACTTGGCGATTTTATGGGGGCTATTTCAAGTCAGAGGTAAGCTCAAAGACAAATATCTCAAAATTTCCAGAGGATCCAGGTTCCACGACTATGTAGGGTTGTTAGAGGTACCTAGTACTACCTATACCACCAAGTGTGCTCGTGCCGCAATTTCAAATATAGAAACTGTGGCACCTTAAACTTGGCGATTTATGTGAAATCTTAATTTGAGGTTATGTTTTGAATATATTTTTACTTCCTTCAAGTTTTAGTTAGGAACCTCTTTTTCGGGTGGAATATTTAAATAATGTTCTAATTTAAATGGTAATTTGTTCTAATCATGTGTTTTAAACTCATTTATTAATTATCTACTTATTTTTAATATGGTTATATCTGGTTATTATTACTTATGTTGTCACCCTGCTCATATCCTCTTTTCCCCCAGAATAAACGTTTATGAGGTTGTGGAAAAGTTCAGTCCGCTTTGTACCTATTCAAACCATATACTTTGTGTTCACTGTAACTTTAAAAATCAATTATTTGGAGCTTTATTTAGAAACAGAGAACCGAGTTTTTAACCCAAAATAGCAATTGACTTTATTTTTAAACCACAATAACAATTAACTCAGTTTTGAAAACAGGCTATACGCATTCGAAAATATTTTAAACATATTTCTATGATAGGCCTTCTTTGGGATTTGAAATTCAAACAAGTATCAAAGGCAAATACAGCTTCCCTCTAAAGATAAATTAATCAAGGTAGCCATCAATTAAAAGAAAAATTTTCTTAAGATAAAAAAAGTATATCATGGAAAATTTGTTTCCACCACAAAGACCTATGTACGAGAGTTTTATACATTTCTTTTCAAACATATTTCACTTTTATCGTTTGAAGAATCAGCGCTAGTGTAAAAGTGGACTTTTTTTAAAAATAATATCAAATCCTTAGCACCCATATTACAAAACTAGGAGTTGGTAATGCATTATGCCAAACCTCTAACATGATTACAAACTAATATATTATTGAAAGTTTAAAATAAATGAAAATTTAAATCGAGGGTAAAAACCTTGGATAGTATCAAATAAGTGTATTGAAAAATTTAGTCATGGCTTATAGATTGAAATGAACTATTCCAAATACACAATTATTACTTAGCAACACCATTTGGTTGAACTACAATTATAGCTCTACAATTATACAACTATACAATTATAACTCTATTAATAAGTATTTTTACTTATGAGGATTGATCAATACTGAAATAATATACTTCCCTAAGACACCTCACCTTTTTGCCCTCAGCTAATCATTATATTTCCTTTTTCTAAATAATGTTTTATTTTATTTTCGCTGACAAGCTGAATTAAGATATTTTACCATTAATAGTTTCCATATCTCTCTTTCTCTTTAAAATTAAGAACCTTTTTGAAAATTTTTATCAAAATTATATTTTACTTACATTTTTGTGGTAATAAGTCATGATTCCATTTTGAATATAAGACTTATGAATTTCTATTCACGTACTAAGATTTTTAAGGGTGAGAAAAGGTAGTAGCCTTTGTTTGGTCCTGAACATAATAATTACAAAGATTATATCTCTACAACGTCATTCATAGCATTTCTTACGATTACAAAATTAACATATAAAATATTATTATTAATATACAAAATCTCCCTTTAGTTTCAGTAAGTTGGCATACAGACTAACAGACAGGGTTTACAAACCTATACTGAAGAAGCACAACATGATTTGAAATAGGGTAGGCTTATAGTTCGATAAACTAATCTACTTATATCCAATGGGTAGGCTTGCCAGATTTCTGAAATGTTCAACCGGGACACCGGAATGCCGAAATTTAAACATTTTATTTCTTACATGTTAATATTTATATATAAGTTACTTAAGTAAGAAGTAACACTTTGAATGAGGAATAAAAATATGAACTATACTTACATGTACTTTTCATTGGCTAGGACTATTTTTAGAAAGTCTTTTTTGGTTTTAATCTTGTTGTAAAATTCTTCACAAGCTAATCCGATATTAATTTTACATGTCATCAAGCCTTGAACCGTAGATTCCTTCATTAAACCCCTATCATCAATCCATGTGTTGTTCATCAACGAAAATACTCTCTCAACTGGTGCTGATGTCCCAGGTAAGCAGAAGGCATACTCAACCATCTTGATCAGATTGGGGGCTTCCATGTGATTCTCCTTGAAGTGACCAAACAGCCTGAGCCATTTTTCTTCACTTGAAATAATCACATCTCTGGTGGTCTCTTCTTGCTTCCACTGTTCCCAATTTGACTGCAAATACTCCTTAGCAAGCACAAGTTCATCAAACAGCTGATCATTGTTTATTTTCATATCGGGTACATCAAGACTGCTATTAATAATTTCAGCAGAAGTCTCGGCGCTTTCCCAATCAACAGCATTTGTTTTGGTCAGATTAACCCATGACAACTGTTTAACGTTTCCAAAACTATTCTCCCAGAGGTCCAAGTATGCAATGCATCTTTCATAAAAGCCATCAAATTATTCTTTCACTCTGTTACGAACTTGCTCATATAGATTCCTGTAGATGTTCTTTGTGCCCATAGTTATAAATTTTGAAGCCTTTCTTTCTGTCAAGTTTCTTTTGAGATCTTTATGAGCTTCAGCAACCTCAAAAGCTGTAGTGTTATCTTTTTCCATTCCCAGGATGGCCTTGTTAAACAGTGCAAGCTGTCCGTGGACAAACAACAAGTAGAGCTCACCCGTTGAATCAGTAAATAACTTTTTTATTGTTGATGGGCACATTTCTTGGTCTAAAAAAAACCGCTTTCAGACCTTCAAAAATCTGTAAAATTCTTTCCAGAGCGGGCATCATTGATAGAAACCGGGTGTTCCCGTGTTGAATGAGTTTACGGTACTGTATCTCGGCATATTCACAAAATTCTTTTAGTTTAGTTACACGGACTGTGTATATGTGGAAGTATTTATAAATCTTCACCAGTAAGGCCTCAATATCGATTGGGAGACTGTCTACTGCAGTTTGCACACAGTTGTGCACAATGTGTGCTCCACATCCGATTCCATTGATTTCCCGTCCTAGGCTATTTTTGAGTCGATGAAAAACATTTTTTTCCCTGCTCTTTTCACACCACCGAAGTTAGTGTTGCAGTTATCTTCACAAAAACCAACTACTTTGTTGTTCAAATCGTTTTGCAACAGGACAGAGCATAAGTGATTTGTAAGAATTTCAGATGTTTCACCCGCCACAGATTTGAAATCTAACAACTTTACTTGCATACCTGAATTAGGATTAAAGTAGCGCACTACAATTGGCACAAGTTTTATATCCTTTCTGTTTGATGCATCAATACTTACAGATACGTAGTTTGACTTGGTCAAGTCTTCTTTAAGCTCTTCTTGAGCTAAAGGAGCTATGACATCTAAAACTATTGCCTCACACTTAGTTTTTCCGAGTGAAAATTTAGGTTCAAAAAACTTAGAAATTAGTGTTGATGAACAAGAAGTCAAATTGAAACTTAGGCTATGGTTTGCTGTGTGGTAAGCAAATGTCGCCTCTTTCGCTGCTAAGTCTTAGTTATTGTCATTAGGATTCGCAGTCTTAAAAAAACTGGTCAGTTTTGATGAGCTAGCAGCACATGCTAAGCTCTTTTTGTGTTTACTCGACTACAAATGATCTTTTATATCGGATCGACCACCGTGAGCAACCGAAAACTCAGAATTACAATGTGAACATTTATCTCTATCGTCTTGATGTTGATTACCAGTACCAGTACATACCTTCTTCAAAAAAGGGAATTCATTCTGTAAATCCTCGGTGAATTTACACGACCGTTTTGGCATTTTAACAGAGAACGCATAAACTCTCACTTAAAACATAAATAAAACAGCTCTAGCTCACTAACACAACAGGCACCGCCGACGGGGACTGACAACTGACTGACTTATCTCAATCGCAAGCGGCTAGTGCCGAGGTGGGCGAGTCCAACGTTATTGCACACGAGGGGGTGTAGCGTGCAGCGAAATTTCTTCTGGCGCTAAAGCTACACCCCTTAGTGCCCAATATTGGACTCGCCCGGAGAGCGGGAGGGCGAGAAAAGACGATACGATGACAATATTATTAGCAGACCATCACTCTTCCACATTTTTCACTTTTAATACAGTACAGTGAAATAAATGACAAAGTATTTATCCTAAATAATCCTTCACAGTTAATTATTTTTAGACTTTTTGGTCATCTATTATAAGAACTATAATCAAATTTAATTTTTACCGGGACGTGAAGTAAACCGGCCGGGACACCGGGACTTTGTCTGAAAACCGGGACTGTCCCGGTCAAACCGGGACGTCTGGCAAGCCTACCAATGGGAACTTTTATTTATCGACCATAGCGTGTTTTCTTTGGGGATTTGGGTTTGGATTGTTGTGGCGTATCCTCTTGTTGAGGAGCAGATTTATCCGGTGTGCTTATGTTAGAAGGGGATAAGTAGAGGGTATGACATCCTTATAAATTAATTCAGGAGTGTGTTCAATATAAGGATACAGTAACTGTTGTAGGAATAGACTGTTCCTAGGTACTAATTACCATCAGAGTCCTTGATTGCGTGAGACCTTGGAGCTGAGTGTTTTTTATACTGCTACTGCTGGCTCTTAAACCTTACTTTCCTGTAAAAAAAAAAATTATCATCCTTATAGTCCAAACAACAAACCTGGTTTTATTTACCCTTGATTGCCAAAAGTTCCATTGTGATTTTTGAAAAACCTACCCCTTATGTAATCAAAATATGGCAATCTTAGTAAAAATCAATGTGGAGGTATGAAATATGATGTATCGTGGCTACAAACTATATTCGCCACCAACCTCCACCACCATTTTACCGGAAAATCAGCGCCTGGTATGGATTCTTAACTCAAGTCAACACAGAACACTGCTCATCATTCAAGTTGGCGAGAAAACTAGAAAGAAGACTCGGAATGCCATGTGATTCCATTCGCTAACCCCCGAGTTGAGGAAGCTGCGCAGGCGCCAAAGCTTGGGGAAAAACCAACAAATGCTATCACGTGTGTCGCCCTACCCCCTCTTAATCTTCATCTGGACGTTGTGCGCAGGCGTCGATGCGTGAGCCGTTTCCTGACTAGCCAAAGATGACCTCATCGGTCATGGAATTTATCCCTACCATTTCCCCCCACTATTATAAGTGAAATATACGCTTATACCCAGACCAGAACGATCACTCTTTGATGCAATCAGGATTTAGGAACTTACAACATGTAAGTGTGCATTATTTTAAAAAGGTTTTTTATATAAAAAAAAGTATTGTAAAACTGAGGAACGACTAAACTCTTGCTAAATTATGTAGGTATCCAATTTGATATTGCTTCGGCATATTTATTTATTAATTTTTTACTAAATTAATTTTCCTGATAATTAGATTTGTTTTGGTTACGGGCATGTTACGGTCTTAAGCCTTTTAGTGCTGTTTAGGTTATATTATTCGCAAATCAAATTAAGTAATATAATCTTTGTGCGCTATCTTGAACTATATTTTGTTTGGCTATATTCTTACAGTTGTAGTGTGTCTAGATGAAACTAATATGGTTTGGTATCATATTTTCAATTTCTACGCGAGTGGGAAATTCGGTAAATGATTTTAATAAGTTCAAATTTTATTATGGACTAAGTAAATAAGTTAGAAAAATATTAAGTTTTTGGTATGTAGGCTATCCCCACCTTACGGGTTAGCGAGTGGTGACAACACTAAAACTTTGTTAAATAATGGGGCTAAACGAGTGCGAGGAAACAGATGGCGTCACGCGGGCGCAGAAGCTAAGTTGTCTTGCAAGTATTAATTTCGGTATCTGCCAAAATGTGGGTAATAGTTGGGTACAACGTTTACAAAATTTCATTTATTGTACTCACATTTAAATAATTTGTTCTTATATAACTTTAACTCTACAAATAGCTTGTCAGTTTTTGTAAGTGTGAATTAAATGTTCTAACTTTATATATAGCTAGAACCTGGGTTTGTGCTTACTTAACACGTGAACCAAGATTTTTTTTCTACAACGTTCAACATTTGTTAAATAATGGCGGCTAAGCGAGTGCGAGTAAACAGATGGCGTCACGTGGGAGCAGATGCTAAGATGACTTGCAAGTATTAATTTCGGTGTCTGCCAAAATGGTCAATAGTTGGGTGCTATGTATACAAAATTTCATTTATTGTACTCATATTTTGATACCTAATTTGTTCTTATATAAATTTAACTCTACAAATAGCTTGTCAGTTTATATAAAATTGTGAATTAAATGTTCTAGCTTTATATAGTTAGAGCCCGGGCCTGTGCTTATTAAACACGTGAACCAAGATTTTAACCTAAAAACATATTCTGATAGGCGAAACTTCATTAAAAACAACGCGTCACTATAGCAACAACCATCTTAACTTTCAGATAAAAGTTATCAGGTACTTAAACCTCCCGATAAAAATGTGATGGATAAATACATTTTATCTGGCAGATAAATGCTATCTAGTAGTCATAAGACGCACTTTTAACTTATCCACCAGAGAGAAATATTTATCTTTCAGATTAATATTTATCCAGGAGTCATGAGACCGGCCCTAACTTGAATAGTTAAATACTTTAATTTACTGATAGTTAACACTGCTAGGTTTGGGTTTTACATATTTGGGTGTGGGCCAAATAAATATCCCTAGTGATCTACTTTTCTATTCTTTGTCTTACAACGCATTCTCTATTGAGAAGGGTTGAAAGATATCATCAATATGGCCTCCATGTCATATTTACATCAAGGCATTACATCGGCTATAACTTCTTATTGGTTAATCGTAGAGATATTTTCTTTTAATTGAAGATAATTTAATGATAAGAAAGGTTTACTATGTATGTCAAAGTTTTACTTAACATGTAAGCTTTGCCATTTGATAATGGTGAACTTTGAAAAGGTTATTTTTACCATTACATTCATACCACCCCATTGCACTAAAAAACGAGCACATCACAAATACAAATGGATATAATTTATTTATTTATTGAATCATTTGAACTTAGACTATTATAAATAATTATTTTTCTAAAATTTTATACAGGAAGTTTAACATGATTTGCATAAAGTCCGAAAGCACATTTCTGGTTGTCTCCTCTCTCTAATTGCTTTTATAGTTATCACCACTGTATGCAACCTCTTCTTATTTGTCTTCGTCATTTTCCATTTCAAAGTATTCAGGGCACATAGGTCCTTCAAACCACTGAATCCTCTAATTTATGTTACATAAACACAATCTATGTTTTAAGGGGCCAATACCTTTGTGTAGGTTTTGCTGATTAGCCTTCTTCCATATTAATGTAACAGAATTTCATCTTTTTTAACTTTTCACAAATAGCGGCTCTTGATGGAGGAAGAAGTGTAGGATCAATGCTTTGTATTTTCTTTAAAGGTCATTCTTCTTCTTTTTTGGGAGCACATTTTATTTGGAATGGACTGTATCGTGCTTGTGTTACTGACGTACAAAAGATTGTCTGTATACGGAACAAACATAGCCTATTGCTCAGCGCCAGTGAACAAGTCATTTTCAAGATCCACTGTCTTTCCCAAACTGGCTTAGAACGTCTTGTGTGCTACATTATTAGACATTATCATGAAAGGTTTAACCTTTCCTTGTATTGCGAAAGCTGCTGTAAAGTCCGATCCAGTAAATGTGTGGAAGCCAGGTAGAGCCGTAGCTAAACCATCACCAAGTTCTTCTGCAACAATTGTAACATCTATAAGCCATCTTGTGTTATTTGAGGCCGGTCCAATATCCATCTACACATTACAGTTCTGGAAGTGCCTTTTAAGATACACTAGCAAAATAAGAATGTCCGAATCATGGGCTCGAACAGCGATGTTCCTTTCTGTGCTGTGTTGTGCTACGTACTGTGCATGCCTATCCATGTGTCTGCTTCTTGATGACGACACTTTAGCTCAGGAATTTGTCTCCAGATCATAACATTGTTTAGTGCACTATATTAATAGCATTTATCTTTAGTACCAACATAAAGTAATCTTTCTCACTGAAGACATACGTATTTATCCTTTTTCCATTCGTTGCAAATGAAAGCAAGGATGGAGGACTTAAATGAACTGTTCCTCAAGGACTCCTGACGTTTGTATGGAGTTTTCTGTTCTGGTCCCGTCACTTTTATGTAACCCGATAATTACGTTTTACAAATATGATCATCTCAATATCCTTTATGCTTGAAATCTTATAGACATCGCAGACTAGGTGAACTTCTTTGGCAGATGTGCTGCAAATGTTTTTCAGAGGTTTTTATGCAATACCTTCATAGGTTTTGGGAAATTTCAAGCAATGTATCATAAACATTGCATCATATATTACAACATAAATTTCCAGCGGATTCTCTTTATTAGACGTTTGACACTCCTCTAATTTGTGCATCAGTTTGTTGCTATCTGTTTTATACAAGGACCCTCCAATTTGGCCCAAAGAAAGGGATACCGGTATGAGTTTACATTAAATCCCTTTTCCACTGTCTCATTTATGAACCACTGCAAGGTAAAGTAGTCTCCCGAAGAAATCTCGTTTGCAGTTCATGGTATCTAGCTTTGTTTGACTCTTAATGGGTTTTCGGGGCTGAAATGCTAGCACATTTTTTTAATCTACGTTTCTGGTTATCGGCTTTTCAACACTTTGAGGATCCACAGCGTACATACTTTTGAATTTTTCAAAAGTAGCTTGTCCTTTTTCGGACTCTATGCAAATAAGCTTAAACTTCCTGTGTAAAATTTTAGAAAAGCATTGCTTATAATAATTTCTAATAGTATAAGCAAAAGGGGGGCACTGACACCTATCTCTCTCCATGTTAACGTTTACCAACTTTTTTCAAAAACTATAGAAATATTTTTGTTCTGTTTTTCCTCCCTCAATCCTTGATCTTTGATACACACTTTATAATGTAGTTGATTTTTGGACTGCTCTCATATATTTAAAAAGTCATGGATGAAGGTATTTTTCTTTAAAGTATCGTATGTAAATTATCCTTTTACTTCATCCATGGAGAATCACGCGTATTCGCAGAATAGTCTGTAAAAGGATTTCACTAGAAAAACTTGTTTATTTTTCTCAAAATATAACTCCGCAGTATTTAACAAACTAGCGAGAAAAGCCAGCTCCCTATATCCAATAGGAAGCTAGCTTTCTACTGCACCTGTTGCAGAGAAATACCTGATTGGTTACTCTTGACAGTGTCGTGAGAGGTCCAAGCAAGGGACACATCCGCATATAATGAAAATATACGTAGAAAGATACACAGAAGGTGCCGGTGAAGTAGAGAGGGTAGACGTAAACAGAAGGTGCCGGTGAAGTAGAGAGGGTAGACGTAAACAGAATGTGCCGGTGAAGTAGAGAGGGTAGACGTAAACAGAAGGTGCCGGTGAAGTAGAGAGGGTAGATGTAAACAGAAGGTGCCGGTGAAGTAGAGAGGGTAGACGTAAACAGAAGGTGCCGGTGAAGTATAGAGGGTAGACGTAAACAGAATGTGCCGGTGAAGTAGAGAGGGTAGACGTAAACAGAAGGTGCCGGTGAAGTAGAGAGGGTAGATGTAAACAGAAGGTGCCGGTGAAGTAGAGAGGGTAGACGTAAACAGAATGTGCCGGTGAAGTAGAGAGGGTAGACGTAGACAGAATGTGCCGTAGTAAAAGCGAGGGTAGGCGTAGAGAGAGGGCCGGAGTATTGTCATGGATTCTCATTATATTCATTTAACTATAAATTATATTTAAACTTTTAAATACTGATCTAAGAGCAAAATATTTTCGCTCATAACATTTACTATCCTTTATCTATGCATTTAGCAAGTGTGTATTCACACGTTCGCTGTAAAACGAGAGCAGAGCTGATATTTTGTCACGTGACAACTCTAATCCAATCACAAAAAGTAAGCGTGTCCTGCTCAACTACATAGATAAGAGAGTATTACTAGAATGGCAACTCTCTGTATACGTACTAGTACACTATTATAGCGCCTAGCGGTGGGCTACAGTACTAACTCACGTAAGCGGGACGTTTGAATTGTCTCATACTATAGTGAGCCATGTATCAGTTTATTATTGCTACTTATTTAGTAATATTAATATTGAAATAATAAATAAAAATACGGATATTATTGTTAAAATTAAAGATTTTGTTTAGAGGCCCTACACTATTGTGCGAAGGAGATACCTAAACATGTATATGTTCTAATTATAAAATTCATATGCAATTAACTGGAGTGCACTGTAAATACTTATATTTTGCTTTAATGTGTTTTACAACTTTTTTTTATTTCAATAGTAAGGATCACTGTATGGAGTAGAAATGAGTACGATAAGGTAGAATTTTTAAGATAATTGACCAACATTTGCATGGAGGGAGAGTGGGAAACCATTTAGGAAAAGCAATCCTCAGTAGACCTGACTGGGATTAGAACTCCAACTCCAGTCATCGGCCGTCTAGTCTACTGCTGCTCTGAAAATGACAACTTAGACCATGTGGCCACTGTAGCAAGCATATAAAAAAACACACAGACAGACAAAGAGAGATTTATCAGAAGGGAGAAGGTATTGGCTTAAATACACCTACCTTTTGAAAATAATTAATGACATTTGAAACTTTACTTTTCATAACATGCTGCTGGCACGAAGAAAAAACAATATTGATGGACTCCTCAAACTTACCTTGAGATAATGGCTGTACTTTTGCTTTGTTCCATTTCACTACAACACCTATTTGAGACTCTTTCACTGTTTTTTTTAAATATCCTTTTTTATATGCAAGCAATGAAAAAGTCTTCTCTTTATGAAGACATTATTTTTGTATTTGTATAAGCACAAGCGATTATTCAGGGCTTATGTAAAAGAATGTGCAAATGGAATCTAAATTATACCCAAACTCAACCATACTTATAAATTAAGGCCACTTCGACACACAGCCGCTATCCAACTAAAAGCATGTGAGGGGGTCAGTAGGTTGGACAAGTCTAAACAAGTGCTATGAGTATAAACATGTCACTTTCAGGCAGATGAAAATATGTATTATCAAATGTGCTTGGCACTTGTAGTCTCAGGCAGACAATGCCACCACTACGCATTCGAAATATTGATATACAAAAAGTAAAGGTTTAACTTGCATTTTTAATGCCACAGATATTCGGAAGTTGTCTATAAAGGTGAAAACATGAACAATAATAATATTTTTCAAACAATAGAATTTGAGTATAAGATCTGTGTTAAGTAACATTTTGATGTACCCCACCTTCCCCCTATGTAACAAAATGTATCCATTAGAGCTACCTTTCCCCCTCTTCCTAACCCATAAAGTGTTTAAAAGTGGTTTATGGACAACCCCTCAGAACCTTGTAGCTATGCTGCGGGTGGGAATAAAGAGGAACTGTCAAACACAGAAAGTGAATATAACATTAGTACTAGTAGGCCTACACTGCTGCCAACTTCCCAAGCTTATCTTATGGTCATTGTTTAGCTATCATAAGGTTGGTTTTTAAAAAGAGTAAAAAATAGAGTATATTATTATTAGTCATATATTCATTTGTTTTTGGCTAGAAGGAACTCAAACGTTTGTGGCAGTATCTACAAAAGTTCGCCATATATCTCTATTTTGAGCTAACTCAATCCAATTCTCACCTTTCCATCCTATTTCTCTCAGGTCAATTCTAACATTACCCCCCGCCCCCCTTCTACAAAAGTACACCATATACCTCTATCTTGAGCTATCTCAACCACCCCATCAACAGCAATTCAATGCAATGCGATACTGGCATCTCAGTCCGCTTGGCCACTGGTGCAGGTAGGCATTAATCATACACCATTTAGAAGTATAAAAAATAGGGTGTGCAAAGGTCACTTTTTCACATGGGAAGCGGAGTCAAATAGAAGCTTGAAGTATGCAAAGAAAAGTCATAAACGAAGTCAAGAATTAGTTTTCGTAACTTACACTTTTTAATTTATAATTACAGCTAAACATAAGGAAAGGTGTTATAATAGAAATCAAATATCACCAAATTTATATATTCTATCATTCATTGAATTTGACTTTGTTAAACTTGAGGAAAGGAAAGGAAAGAAAAAAATATATCTTTTTTTATAGCCTTGAACATTAATAACCAACATTTAGCAGTCGATCAGGGAAAATGAGAGAAAAACACTACATTTTGAACAAAATAAGATGAATTCACTGTAAAAAATGTTATGAAAACATTCAAGAGAAAGTTTTAAATATTCCAAACTTTTAAAAGTTTTTTGTGCTCTTAGACATGTCTCAATTTATGTGTCACTTCAAATATTTTTCAAAGATGCGAAGTAAATTGTCGAAGCGAAGCTGTTACACAGGCCCAACCTTTGGTGTGGGAGTCAGGTCTTCAATCTCCATAGCAGGCTGTTTCAAGCAAACATTGCTAGAAACGTGTGGGTTTGGATCACCATCACTCGTTCCTACACACAGCCCACAAATATAATTTTAGTTAGGATAATTAAAATAAAGACCCACCACATTGGTTAAAAGGTTAACTTGTGTCCAATCACCCAAGGAGACCATCCAGTGTTGGAAGATATTAGCCAACAAAGTCGGCAACTGGGGCCGCCCGAGAGGCTCCTTCCGTACACCCCACCCCCCTCCATAGTATAGCAACTTACAAACTAACTTAAGCTACCAAGTATACAAAACACAAGCCCTAGATTAAAAATTTATATAATATAACTTGTCTACCTTGCTGGGGATCGAAACCGGAACCCCTAGCATAATCAGGTAGCCAATGGGTCAGATAACACATTAGTGCACATGAATATTATAGAATGCGTAAGTATTTATTAAGTATTATCTAATATTTTGTATAATTATTTAGCCATAGTTGCAACAATTTAGTGCTTATTTGATTATGTAAGCCTTAATAGGTCACAGTAGGCCTACTTACCCTATTTAATAAAAATAAATCTAATCAAAATTATCATAAAATGAGGGAAGAGGAAAAGATAGGAAAGTCAAGTCTATATAGAGAGACTATGGCTGTGTGAGGGTGAAGAAGAAGAAAAATGTTATGATGAATGGAATGAAGGATTAATTAATACATATGAAAGCAAAATTCTCTTACACTAGGGATCATCTACTTTGTTTTGCCCCCTTACCAGCGACAAGGTGACGAGGTTCTAAGGGGGGTCCTTTTAGTCGCCTATTATGGCAAGCAGGAAATACTGCATATTACACACTGCCCTGAAAGGGGTAAACTATGTTTAAGTGAAATAATATATTGGTATGTAAGTAGGACCTACCTTCATGTTCAATTATTTGTGAAGGATAAAGGAAAGAATTTTCCTCTGGTGGCCCCTCTGCAAAATCTACAAGCAATAGAAAATATTATTCAGAGGATATATTTTTAAGTTAGATTTAAAATTAATAAGATGTTTACAGGTAGGCCTACTAGTTTAAAAATGACCTATCAATTAAACTTTAGCTCGCCTTGGTGGCATAGTTAGCTAACACACTAGTTTCGTGTTGAGCTAGACTGCCGAGGACGGGGAGATCCGATAATCAAATCTCACTTAAGTGAACTGGGGGTGGTTTTTCCTAAATGGTTTTCCACTCTTCCTCCATGCAAATGCGGTTTCACTTTCTCTATATTCAGCCTTATCAATTCCTAACCCATTAGCGTAATTAGTACTTAAGCGTATAATCTGAACGAGTAGTAAGACAGTGTGTTAAGTATTATTAATTAAACTTGAGTAAATAGCCTATTAGAAGAACATATTTTTTGTATGCTACCACAAAAAAATGTCAAATTAATAAAATAAAACCCCCAAACTAAGAGAATAAACTATCCCTATAGAGATGATTTAATTTTTATAAGGGTATGTTTATTTACCAAGTACTTACTCAACATAGGCTAGTTATCGCCTATATTAGTAGGCTACACAACTTACAATATAATTAAAAATAAAACAAATATAAAACCCAAGCCTCTGATGCAAATCACAAATATCAATAAAAAGAATATGGTTTCACCAGGAATCAAACCTTGGATCAATAGACCTATGGGTTGCACACCAAACTGATTATTCCTGCTTTAATTATTTGTAAAATAATAAGTAGCCTGTAGCTATTTATACTGATAAGCGCACAAAATTAATATAAGGGCTCGCTTTATACTGAAACTGTGCATCAAATCAGCAATTAATTTACAGACGCATTTCCTTAAGTGAGACAAGATTTCATGGTTGTGCGATACTTTTGTAGCTTAAAATAACAAAACTTATCATATCTTAACCTATCCTCGAGGGATGGATATAAAAAATAATAAAATTATGCCAGCCTAACCTAATTACCTACCAAAATGTGAATAACATGTCCAGTGAAGAAGCCTATACACTACATATAACCTTAAATTAGTAATATGATAAAATAAGTAAGCCTAGGCCTACCAGATATGGGCTGTATTCGAAGTCAAGTAAACTTGGCTTGATGTAGACTTGATGAATGTACACTTTTCACACACTTGAGATCGAAGACTGCAATAGACTATTTTGACGGAAAACTATCCTTCACACACCCTTGAGTCCGCAGTGCTGCTTCCTACCAATGAGCTTAGAAACTATTTTAGATGCCATCTATCAGCCTGTTATCATAATCACATTACTCTAGCAGATGAAAAAATAAATAATTGCCAGTCAAACACATCAAGGCGGTCAATGGATAGCGTCACCTTGGATCAGGTGTGTGAGGGTGTATCGCACATTGTGCTATTTGGATGGATCTACACTTGATCACGTGAATCCATAACTATCAATGAACGTCAAGTCAGCGCATGAAGTAGACTATTTGGATACAGCCATGGTTTGATACAAGTGTAGGACCCTACCATAGCTGAAATAATAGGCTTAGGGCTACTGATAATTTTTAAACCTATTAACACAGCTGTTTAACACCTGCATTTTATTCTGGAAACTCTTTACAGCTTGTTTTCACAAAGTGTACTCTCAATTTAACAATTATTTTTCATTGAAAGTAATTTGACTTACCTGGTAAATATAAGGTGTATCCTAAGGCTTTTTGAGACTCCCATCTTGGAGGCTGGAATGAAGTGCACTTCACAAATTCTATGAGACTTGTATTACACATTCATAGAGTACAAGTTCATTATCTTTTCATTGTTTATCTGTTTCATCCACCATTAATACAACATTTCATGATATGTCCCATGATGTTAATATTAATTAGTTTTATAAACGTATAGCCAACTAGATTAAATTAGGTTAGGCCTACTGTTTTAGTAAATTCAAAATTGTACACTTCAAAATATAAAAAGGAAGCATATTAATCATAGAAAAGCACTTTATAGTTTAACCAAATAATTGTAAAAAAAAAGCATGAACAATTATGTTGGTACTGGTACCTAAATTATTATGGAAGGCCTATTAGGTTATGTTAAGTATAGACTGATATCTTTACATATTATTAGCGTAGGCCTAAATGAAATCATTTATTAACACGACTTTCAAAATAATACAGAAAACCCGCTAGAAAGACCTGATCAGCGCATGCGCAAATTTTCAAACATGTGTTATTTATAAACACAGCTGACAGCACATTGTCACGATGGCTTATCTCAAAATTGATAATTCAAAAACGACAGTTTAATGAAAGCCATGAGGTTTGTCGATGAGAAAATCAAATCCAATAAGAAAGTAAAACATCTAATTTTATTTTAAATACAGTAACTTGCAATGATTGTAATATTTACATTTTTATGGTTGACGTATCAATGCATCATGGGTAAACAGAGATTCCTAACTTACGTGAGTGTGGGAACTAGTGATGGGCAGAATCGGATGAATAGAATCGATTCATTCGATTATTCTGAATAATCGATTCATTCGATTCTTTCAAAATCATTCTAATTAAAAAATCATTCGAATGAAAACAGTAGCTGGCATGACGCGAGCTGCCCGAATCATTCTCTTTCCACTCCCCTGTTATAAGTGCTGAGGAAAATCGATCTTATGATTATGAATGTTTCCAGGATATTTCTATACAGGTCTTCATTTCTATTAGGTTCATTTTCAATAAATATTCCTCCTTGCTACACAATAATCGACCTTACGCTTTCGAATGATTCTAAGATTAATTTAATACAAAGTTTAAGTGGTTGTACAGTTTACAATTGAATAACAGCCAAAAATAATTCGAATTAAAATTACAAAATGATTCGATTATTTTGCTACATTACTAAGTGGATTGTTCTTTTTCATTTCCTTTAAATTTTACCTTCCTAACTAACTAAACGCATATAGCACGAACGGTTTGAGAGATAATTTATTTTAACGTTGACTTAAATTTATTAAGTATATAAGTATATACTTTTTATATATTTAATAAAACATTGCCATTATCCACCAAACTTACGTCGTCGTGTGTGGAGCAGTAATTGTGTGTTTGATTCTAAATTAAGCTTTCAGGAGGCATAAAATTGATTCAATTATTTAAATCGAAAGTATTTTATCACTTACTCGGTATATAAATAGGATTCTAAGCTTATATAGTTTTGTTATGTTTAGGAAATATTAAAGGGTAAATTATTTCGACTCTTTTAAACACAAAGGGAAAGGTATTTTATTTATTTAATTGTTAATCGTACGCAAAAGTATTTATATTAATTGAGAGATACTTATGTGACTAATGCGTTCACTCATTCACTGTATCGTATTTTGTTGTGGCTGTACTTTGGTCTTTGACACCGGCACAAGTAACTAAATACAGTAATAGAAAACTGTTGACAAGCTGCAAACGCAAAGGAATGCGTGTTGGGAGATCCAACAGCACGGTGAAGAGAAGAGTAGCACAAAGCAAAACGAGCAACTAGTAACTACTTTTAGAAGTAGTAAACATCCGATTATTACCGACTCTTTACCATTGATCTCTATAATATAACTGGATGGACATACACATACAAAATGCCAAGGACAAAAGCGTGACGTTCAAGTTTATCGTCTGCTACACTGTTGGGGGGAAAGATTTAACGGTTTCTTTCAATGTTCTTACGCAAAAACACGTCTCTGATGAATAAAAGTGTTATTGTTTGAGAATAGTGAAGTGTTATACCACACTTTCCTGAAAAAACATTTGCATTAAAGGATATAGAATTCAGTTTTACAGGTAATACTGTACAAATACGAATAAAATCTTTAACATATTTAAATACGTAGCTATCATCCATGTTGTTTACATTCTGCCAAGACTACACTTATATTTAAAGTTGGTTATTAGCTTGTATATTGATTTCATAAACCATATTATATTAAAAGTTCGATAAATATAATGAATAAGGTATCTTAAAACTTGATTACATTTGTTTGAATGACAAACTTTGTGTAGTTGCCATACCGGTACATTCAAACTATCACTTAGGTTATAGGCTTGTAGAAAGTACTTATTATTATATTACTTTTTTTTTAAAGTTGGCTCATATCATGTATATTGCTTTCAGAAACCATATTTTGTTGAAAGTTTGATAGCTATAATGAAACAAAATAGCTAAAAACTGTATTACATTTGTTTGAATGACATACTTTGTGTAGAAGTCTTACGTTCAAATTATAATTTAGGTTATAGGCTTGTAGGAAGTACGGTATCTACTAAACCATGATTTTAGTAATAATACCAATCTGTAAGGCTCTATATTGTACCAGAATACTATTCTATATATACTATTTTGGTAGGATAAACGGCCATTTAAAACGGAAGTATAAATTTCCTTCTGGAAGGTCTTTTATCCTAACTAAACACCACTATAGGGTAGGATTTTGGTACGAGATAAAGCCTTACAAATGAGCTTCCTTTAAACCTCATCGTATATGTTAGGCTACTTCAACTTATTTAAAGAAAAAACTAACCTATTTCGAACTTTGTTATGGTCTTCAAAGCTTTTACTAACATATTTATTTAATTTAACTACTCACACATTGATGTATCTAATATATTCTGTCAAATTAATTAACGGTGTTAAAATGTCACATTGCCTTGTATGGGTGTAAGAGAGAAGGAGATACCCGAAAGTTTTCTTCTCTCTTACACAATGGTATGCAGACGACAGCTCGAAAATTTCAGCCACAGATGTCCATCCAGTTATTTTATAGAGATCAATGCTCTTTACTACTTCTCAAAATCATTCGAATGATTCTTTCGTTCATTCGATTATTTTTCAAAGAATCGAATGATTATTCGATTCTTAAAATCATTCGATTATGCCCATCACTAGTGGGAACAGCAAACTGATGGGCAGAATCGGATGAATAGAATCGATTCATTCGATTCTTTCAAAATCATTTTAATTAAAAAATAATTCGAATGAAAAAAACATTCGAATGACAACAGTAGCTGACTTGACGCTAGCTGGCCGATTCATTCTCTTACCACTCCCTTACCAGAAGTACTAAGGAAAACCAACCTTATGATTATGAATGTTTCCAGGCTATCTCTATATTAATAGGGCTACCATAATTTATTGAGGCCATATCCAGACAAAGGTCTTTCCGGGGTGGCTGGGGGGTATGGAATACCCCCCAGGGGAGTGTGGGGTCCGGGAGCCCCCCCCTGATTTTTTTTTTTTTTGAAAATTAGGTACTGAAATCTGCGTTTTTAGCTATCCTGATACGTGAAAAATGTTATCAAACTTAGCTTGATTTATAAGCTTTTTAAATTACAAAATAAGTATTATGGGGTTAATAAATTACAAATTTATTATAATTAAGCCTTTTTAATACACTATCACTTAAATTCCATGAAATATTTACATACAGTAGATAACATAAGTGTTCATATTATATTCTGAAATTTTCAAGTACTTTATTCATGCCCCAACTTTTGATTACAATGTGCTGGGTCGAGGGACAGGTTCTTCAATTTTCCTTGATTCATACTTTTCAGGTGAATTCTACTATTTTGAAAATATTCACAAAAGAGACATTGCTTCTAAAAAATGCTTCAAATACTTGTTTCCATTTCTCTTGAGTTTTGGGGGTTTCATTTTTTGGTAGGGAATCCCATTCAGGTTTCATATTTTTCAAAATTTGGATTAGTGACGAAGGCTCATCAAATAGTTCATCCACATTGATGGAATCCGGAATAACGCTGGCTACAGTTAAAGCACTGTCTTCCATCTCATCCCAGGTAGGGTCATGTTGTAGCGCTAACCATTTAAAATAGTTAGCCTTGTCAAAGCTGTTTTCCCAAAGTTTCAATTAGCTTATCCCAGCTTTGTAAAAACTTTCTACACTTTTCAGAAAGTTTTATTCCTTCTTATCATCAACGGCGTCTTCATTTTTTAACTTCCTGAGTAACTGCTTTGCTGCAAACGGGATAAAGTTAGTTGCCTTCCTTTCAGTTTGACAACTAATTCTTCATACACTTGTGTCGCTTCTGTAGCAGTAATGTAATCAGACTCAACTTTAAGAATTGTCATTTGAAACATTTGAAGGCTTCCACCCACAAATGTTAAATAAAGTTCATTTACTGGATCTTCAAAAAATGCAAGTAACGACGCAGGGCAGTTTTCAATTGACAAGAAATACGACTTCAAGGGCTCAAACAAAATCAGTATCCTTTCTACTGCAGGCTTTAAGCTCAAAAATCTTGTGCTTCCACGTGAAAGGATTCTTTTATACTCTACTTCTGCAGATTCACAAAACTCTTTTAATGCGGTACTCTGACAGTATACTGATAAAAGAATTTGTACACTTTGACAACAATCGCCTCAACATCAACGGGCAGGCCATCACAAGCAGTCTGCACTGTGTTGTGCAAAATATGAGCAGAGCATTCAATGCCAAGAACTGGTCTTGACAGAGCCATTTGCAGTTTTCGAAAAACATTTCCTTGTCATGCCTTTTAACACCAATAAAGTTGGTATTAGTGTTATCAGCACACAGACAAACGACTTTGGAATCAATAGAGAACTTTTTGATACATTTTAAAAGATGTTCTACTAAAATATCAGAGGTTTCACCCGAAAGTTCATAAAAAAATAACAGTTTCACGTTAACACCTTCATTTTGGTTAAAATAACGAACAAATACAGGAGTCAATTTAACCTCTTTTCTGTTTGTACAGTCAATTGTTAGTGTAAGAAAATTTGCATCCTTGAGATCTTTGAGCAGTTTATCAAATATGTAAGGATTTATTACATTTACAATAACTGCTTCAGTCTTAGTCCAAGCTCCCGAAAATTTGGGCTCAAAAAGCTTTTTTAATAAGTTTGGCAGTGCAACCAGACGTTTTGAAACTAAGTCCGTGCATTGCGGTATGGTAGGCAAAAGTTGCCTCTTTTGCTGCACATTGCAACTCAGCATCTGTGACATCAGTGTTTTTAAAAAAAGTTTTAATACTTGCCGAGAATGCTGCTTGATTAGCCTTCTTATGTCTCTCACTCTGCAAGTGATTTTCTATGTCGTACCATCCTTGATGCTCCACCGAAAATTCAGAGTTACACGCAAACATCTCACGCGGTCATTTATGTTTTGACACTGTCTCAGAAACTTGTATTCTTCTTTTAGTTTGTAATTAAAAACACACTTGCGCTTTGGGCATTTTGCAAAGTTATAACTACCTACACACTAAAATTACAAACTGAACACTAATAGTATCAATACATCAGGAACATTAGGTACACAGCAAAGGAGTTATTTTTAAACAAACTGACAAGTGATAAACAATATAAACAACTGAGAGTCGTCCGCTCTGTGGACTGCGACTGCGAGTAACCTTGAATTGGACGTAGAGACAGAATTCAGTAAGCGCGCAGTGCTGCAGTGGGACCAACCTAAGGTGCGGCGCGGAGTAAAATTCCCCAGTTTGGCCAAGTTTTCGGTTCGTATTAGTAAAATCCGGACATTTCTCAGATCCGGAGCTAAACCGGACACGTGTTCCAAATCCGGACGTATGGTAACACTATCTATATAGGTCTTCATTTATATTAGGCTCATTTTCAATAAATAGTCCCCATTGCTACACAATAATCAACCTTACGCTTTTGAATGATTCTAAGGCTAATTTAATTTAAAGTTTAAGTGGTTGTACAGTTTACAATCGAATATCAGCCAAAAATAGTTCGAATGATAATTACAAAATGATTCGATTATTTTGTTACATTGCTACGTAGATTGTTCTTTTTCAATTCCTTTAAATTTTACCTTCCTAATTAACTAAACGCAAATAACACGAACAGTTTGAGAGATAATTTTTTTAAACGTTTACTTAAATTTATTAAATAGATAAGTATATAATGGTACTTTTTATGTATTTAATAAAACATTGCCCAGCCGTAATATTCAGATCATATAATAACTTTATTCATGGAAATAATTTTACATTCTTATAACACAAAATATCATTATCCAGCAAACTTACGTCGTCGTTTGTCTAGTAGTAATTGTGTGTTTGATTCTAGGTGAAGCTTTAAGAAGGTATATTATTGATTATAATATTCAAATCAAAAGTATTTTATCACTTAACCGATATATAAATAGGTTTGTAAGGTAATATTTAGGAAGTATTAAAGGGTCAATTATTTTGATTCTTTTGAACACAAAGGGAATCATATGTTCTTTATTTTATTACTAATCGTACGTAAAAGTATTTATATTAATTACGAGGTACTTATGTGACTAATGCGTTCACTGTATAGTATTTTGTTGTGGTTTAATTTTTGTCTTTGACACCGGCATAAGTAATTAAATACATTATAGAAAAGTGTTGATAAGCTGCAAACGCAAAGGAATGCGTGTTGGGAGATTCGACAGCAGGTTGAACTGTGAAGAGAATAGTAGCACAAAGCAAAACGAGCAACTAGTAACTACTTTTAGTTAGAAGTATTTAACATCCGATTATTACCGACTCTTTACTACTTCTCAAAATCATTTGAATGATTCTTTCGATTCTTTTTCAAAGAATCGAATGATTATTCGATTATGCCTATCACTCCACAGCTGCACCACTAAGAGGTGCAGAATTAATGTACTGCTTTCAAATTTCAACGTACTTGTAAATTCAGCTTTAAACATCTGTTATAATTACAGTTTTGGTCCTTCTATTTGTTGAAATAACAATTTTATGTGTTTTTTTTATTTGAGTTGTTCTTTAATTTTTTTTAAAAAAGAAGGTAACTTTAATCTTAACATAAAATATTGCCTAGACTGTTTATCTGAAGCTCCAGATAAAATAATTTTCGTAAAATTATTAAGCAATTAAGGTGTTATCATTTGGTTTGCTCTATTATGTGACTGTTATTATATGTATTTCCTTAAAATGATCAATATTCATACTTGTCATGCAAATCAAAAAATATTTAAGGATTTCTGAAAAGCTGTCAATTTAATTTTTTAAGGTTTGTGTATTTTACATTTATATTTTGATGGTAGGATATTGTCTTTCTCTTATTCGTCATTAGTTTTTATATTGATATGCTTTATTCAGAAAATTCCATTTACTTATAGGTTTATACTTTATTTTAAACTAGGGGACACAGTCTTTTTGTCAACAGAGGCTACTTTTGAAATAAAATATGGTTAATAGAATTTATTCTTCATAATTTAGGTGATTTCAAAAAGTGCCCAGAAAGATAGAAACCAAGTTCTCCAGCTTTCATGACTGATTTTTAGTTTTTAGGCTTAAGAAACATAAACACTTCAATAAGATTTACTGTAGTTGTATTGTATGTTATTTTATAAAATTATTCACACAGTAGTACAAATACCAAAAAAGTTACTAGCCCTACCTAAGGGGATTGGTGTTTGCTGAGGGTGAGTTTATTTAATTTTTTTTAAATTTCTAGCATCCATAAACACAATAAAAGCAAATTTACAATGATAAAATTAATATTGAAAAATTATTATATTTAATTTAAAATCCTATTTTATAGCCCAATGTTGATTTAACATATTAATATACATTAACTGTTTACTAGAAGTACAACAAAATCTTTTTTTATGTAGGCCTAACAAGCCTAATTCTTGTAGGTAAATAAGTTTTGTTTTATTATTTTGGTTATAGACACTTTGTACATCATCTAATGAAACAACCTGAAGTAGATGGTCAAACATTTCAATCAAAACTAGAAAAGCTATCTTAATTATTGACTCATAGATATTTTGGTGCATGAATAGATACATTTTTTTAAAATGAAATATGGGATTTAAAATATTTTATGAGAAGTAATTGTAGGAATAAGATAGCTTAATTGATTGTAAATCTATAGGACCGTGCATAAAAATAGCATGAATGTGATCTGTGAATGTGTTTATGAATATAGTGCAACATATTAAAGAATCCTGAAATTTAATGAAAAATATGTTTTTGATGCATGAAAGGTCAGGTTTTGGTTTTGTTTGTTTGGTCTACTTTAAATAGTAAAAATGTTAGAATTTTTTTAAAAGAATTCTGGCCTAGTTTACAGACAAACACACTAGACCCACAGCCTTCAGGTTTCCAGGTTAAAATGGCTTAACTAATTGGGAGAGCTTGAGTACTTCAACACGGGGATTGTTACATGCAATCCCAAGTGACAACATGGCTATCAAGCAAGACTTTTTAAAAAAGTTCACTTTATAGATGGATTTATTAAAGAACAGACAAAAATTGCCTTCTAGTGTCAATAGACCTGTTTTCACAAAGCTAGGTTCAGATAGCTGCTCCACCCACTTTTAAATAAGCCAAGCCCCCATATGAGTTTACTCAGACTACAAATTACAAATAATGCACAGAATGTAATTGTCCCTTTATATTCAAGCAATTGTTTGCAAATTGTCTAACTGTAAACACTCTTCAAATACCATTGACTAGTTAGGTGTTTGAAAAGGTTTGTTCAATAAAAAGGGGTAAGGGGTTGAGTTTGGAGGAGGGGGTGGACTTGTTTGTACCTGAACTATTGTGCTCGAACCACCACCTTTGGAAACTTTCTCTCCAGATTGTAGTCTCTACAACCAATAATTTGAAAGTTAGTTTAACTTAGAAGTGCTCTTATCACTGAAATTACATAAATTACACTGGTCAAGAGTAATTTTTCTCTAAAGGTAAGAACAACCAATTCTCACTATTTGAGGTCACCAAGTCCAAAAATGAACAAAAAAAAAAAGACTAGGCCGGCGGTGGTTTTCAAGTTGCACTAGGTAATGCCGTTTACTTAAATTTGGTCACCCTCTCAATGCTTGTGAAATTCATAGGATAATCTGGCAATGCTGAAAGAGAATAGTTTAAAACTGAGTTTGTTGGGTTTGTACCTTCAGGCTAGAACCGCATTAGGCAGGCAAAAATCATTCATAGGTTTCTGAGAAGAAAAATGGTGCACATTTTCCATGAGCTAACATATTGCCATGTAGAAACCAGATGACCGCTGTACACTTTTAGTTGTGTGATGCTATGTGATGTCGATTTATGTTTTAATACTGTGATTTGATCAATTAATTCCTTAAACATATCAATATATCATGTAAATGCGACCACAACTTAATAATTTGGTGAGAGGTTTGGAACTAAGTAAATTTAAGGCTGAACTACAACTACTTGCATCTAGATTACAGGAGTGCTATTTGTTAGCAGAATACACCACAGTCTTGATATTCAGAAGTCTACACAAAAAGTATGTGCCTTTTCTCAGGACAAGAATCTTTAATTTTGTAATAACATTCAGGGCCTTATGAGTGCCCATAATATATCCAAATTATTGGAGCCTCTTCATCGACTCATCTAAAATAAGTTTAAAAGCGGTTATTTTTCATAATGATGACCTAATGTCGGCTCTTCTTGTTGCTTATGCCACACACATATGGAGTCATATGAAAATATGAAGACACTTTTACAAGCTTTTGGCAATTCACAGCACCAATTGATTATGTGTAGATATTTGAAGGTAGTAGCTTTGATATTTTTACTATAGAAAGAAAGAACATACTAAGGGAAGTGTAACACTGACATGCTTACTGATTAGTGTTGGACCATCATTCGAGATACCCCTGACATCAATTAAAACAGGAAAACCAAAAAACCAAAGGTTTAAGACAACATTTTATTATTCTAGAAATAACATTTTTACATTATTTCCTTGGAAACTGTAACTTACCTTAGACTTACTTGACCATTTTCATGTTCAGTGCCATGTAACTATCTAATACATTTATTTTCTGTGGCGCAAGAAAATAAAAATTCTAACCAGTATTATTTACAAGATAGTTCACTCTTACCTTTTATATTAGTTCTAAAACAAATTTTTTATCACACCACTATTTCTAGGTCACGACCTAATCATTTTTGGACCTCATTTCACCTCTTTTGGACAAAGTTTGGTTCATTCTTATAAGTAATGTTAAATAGTTTGATAATATAGGCTTGATAAGTTTCATATTCAACATGGAAATGCTGTGGTATAAAAGTTTACAGAAGATTTAATCAGACATTTATCAAGCATAAAAAGGCTTTTAAGTTAATCATGGGAAATGATGCCTAAGCACCTTATCATAAAATAGGCCTAGGCCTACGCTGAATTTTACTTTAGATAGCAAATCATTAAAATGTATTAACTTCATTTTACTCACATGGAAACGGCGAATCAAATAATAGGCCTACTATGATTATATTTAATTGAAATTATTTTATTTTTACAACATTTAGACAATTTACAGGTACCAAAACCAAAGTCCAAACATAAACATACTAGACCAAAACATGGTTTTATCCATGATCCCTTGCAATATAATGTCATCTTGTTCCACCCAAGTCAAATGGCTTATTTTGTGAATATTAATTTAAATTTTGATTTGTTGACAAATTGAACGGGAGCAAGGTTAGATCAAGTCAGCTGAATAATTACCGTAAGTAAGGGTAGGTTAAGTTTGTTTGGAAAGGAACCTAATAATACATTTATATATTATTTATTTTTAAAATATATATTATTACTTTATTTTAATTTTTAACTTCTGTTGTATGAATTCCTGCAGTGGGGTGCGTCTTTTTGGATCTTTAGTATGTTTTAAGTTCAGTGCTAATGAAGCCTTGTGTGAGTTTACTGACTTTAAAATTATTAGTGAATGTTTAAAAGTGTTTTCATTTAGATAAGAAAAGTAAAATCAACCATTTGCAAGAAATTTGTCGCAAAAGAGAGGTGGTTGTTGCTAAAGTTTACTGCGCATTAATTGGCTATATAATATACATAAATCTTCAGTCGTGCAATACTACAGACTTTTCAACAATATTTGTTCCTGCATCACTAAGGTGAGTTTGGTTTCGAATTATTCATTAGAACACAGATTTTGATAATATTGAATTAGTGTCATTGAATTCCCTGCATTTTTGTGAGTAATGCTGATCTAAATAAACTTGATCATTTTCAAGATTTTTAGGAAAAAAAATACTCAAAAAGTACAATTCTGGGGTTTCATCCCTGTTTTATTATCACATACAAAAATAAGTTTCAGTACATAATCAGAAAATTCAAGAGGTCTCGTTCATATAAAGTACAGGCTATGAATGACCCAAATAAATTATACATCAAAGTTATAAAAATCCATGTTAGAAATAAACACGAAAAGGTATCATACACAGTAAGGCCAACTGACCAACAAACAAAGACCTTCGATTGAGTTAGGCGCTACTATACAACTTATTAAACATGCCCCCTCTTTTTTTTTTTAACACAAAATAGATTCATAAATCAAGGCATTCTAGTGGATGGACAACTCTACCAGACCTTGTAACCATATTAGCCAGATTAGTTCCAAGAGGCATAGTATTCGTTTCTGAATTAGGAGACTGAGAAGTTGAGGCTATCATGTCCTCTGGCTTGTTATCAGGAGAAGATGGTGGTGTTACCTTTAATCCTTCAAGATCACCCATATCATCACCAAAGCTCCTCACCCTATCATGATTTTCACAGGATATGTCATTACCAGAGTGCCTAGGCCTAATATGAAGTGAATTTCGTCTATAAAGTTTTCCTTTTATACACACCAGATATGATCTGTTTCTCAATCTCTTAACCACACTGCCCTCTTCCCAAAATCACAGTTTGGTGTTCCAAATAAAGACATACTGCTCAGGGTTAAAAAATTGCTCTTGGGATCGAGCAGTTTTGTCATAATGTGACGATTGCCCTACTTTCGCAGTCACTTCATCATCAATAATTATTTCTGGCTTCAAGTAGCAATCCTGTACAGGCAGTCTAGAATTGAGGGTGCGACTTTGAAGAAGCTGAGCAGGTGAGTATGGGAGCCCTGCCACTGGGCTATTTCTATAATCCAGAAGGAAAAGTGGAAAGTCTCCACGATCATATTGCGCCTTTTTTAACATCAATTTAACAATTCCAACCGCTTTCTCAGCCAAACCATTGCTGCGGGGATAGTGAGGACTGGAGGTTACTAATTCAATATTCCATGATTGGGCAAATACTTTGAATTCATATGAGTCAAAAGGTTGGTTGTCAGACATGAATTGTTTGGGAATCCCAAAACGCGCAAAGATTGGTTTGAGCTTACTTATAGCAGTGGAAGCAGACTTACTCGGGACCTTCTCAGCCTCAATCCACCGCGGATGGTAGTCCACAATACCTAGATAGCTATCGCCATTATAATCCGCAAAATCAGCAGCAATTTTAACAAAGGGTAAATCAGGGATGTCATGAGGTTGCAGCGGGTCCTTTATTTTAGACCGTTGAAATCGATTGCATGTTGGGCACGCAAGTATAAAATTTTTCAAATCAGAGTTGATTCCTGGCCAATAGAAGCTGCGAGATGCTTGAGCCTTGACTTTATCAAAACTGAGGTGAGTTGCATGAAGGATCTCAAGGGTGAAACGCCTCAGTTTAAATGGAACTAGTAGACGCTCATCATAGTAAAGAAGCCCATCATGGACTGAGATGTCTTTTCTGAGGGAAAAATAGTGATTCAGCTCTGAGCAATCTGATGACAATGACTTAGGCCAACCTTTAATGTAATAATTAAAGACTTTTCTCAAAACAGAGTCCACAACTGTATTTTACTTGTAATTTGCAAGTAAGGATGGTTGAACATCGGAGGTTGTCCCTATAACATGTACTATGTTGTACATACTTTGATCTACAGATGGAGGAACATTTTTACAAAATCTGGATTATAGATATGCTATATGCATGTATTTGCCTGCTAAATATTTGAGTGTGAATGAATAGGGCAATAGTTTCAGCCTGAGGCGGCGGAGGCGATTATTGGTAATTTTACCAATGGCTTTTACAATGATGGAGGTGAGTGGCTGATGATCTGAATGAACAGTTACAGCTTCGTGACCATACACGAAGTTATGGAACCTTTTGAATGCAAATGAGCCAGCAAGCAACTCTTTTTCCACCTGAGCATAATTTTGCTCAGTGGCAGTAAGCGATCGTGAAGCATATAAAATGAGCTTGCCATCTTGCATTAAAGTGGCACCAAGGGCATATTGACTACTGTTGTGCTCTAGACTTTTTCAAAAGCTCTAATTGCTTACTGTGGGAGGAATTCCAAGACCACTCGGAATCTTTTTTTAGAAGTTCATGGAATGGGGTGCAAATATCTGACAGGTGGGGCACAAATGGTCTTAGGTAGTTGACTGTTCCCAAAATACGCTGCAAATCCTTCCTTGAAGCAGGTACTTCTATGTCCTGAATAGCCTGAACCCTAGTATCATCAGGACGAATTCCATCCTTATCAAATTCCAACCTAAAAATTTAACTTTATCCACAAAGAATTGAACTTTTTATGGGTTGAATACTATGTTGTTTTCACGAGCAGCTTGAGTAACCTGTTTAACTATTTTCCATAACTCTTCTATTGTGTCTGCTCCACATAAAACATCATCAAAATATACACATACTCCCCCAATATTCCGAAAGTATTTATGAGTCATCTTTTGGAAGTACTCAGGAAGCACACTTAGTCCAAATGGGGCACGTAAAAACCGATAACATCCAAAGGGGGTGCTGAATGTACATAGAATAGCTGATTCTTTACTCAATTTTACCTGGTAAAACCCATCTTTTAAATCAAATACACAATAGTATTTTTTATTGCCCATTTTGGAACTAATCTCCTCGAGAGTGGGAATCAACACATAATCTCGGACCAAATTTGCGTTAAGATCCTTAGGATCTACGCACAGCCTTATGGCCCCTGTTTTATGTTTCTCTACAATAACTAGATTGTTTACCCATTCACCGGCTTCACAACATTCAATAATGCCACGCTGTTCAAGATCATCTAAATGCACCTTAAGTTTACTTAATAATTTTAGGGGAACTCTGCGGGCTGGGCTGCTTTTAGGTATAGCACCTTTTTTTAATTTTAAATCAAGAACCTCTGGAAAACATCCAAGGCCATTAAAAAATCCTGGTTTGAATTCCAGAAATTTTGAAAATCAGGTTTACTTTGAGTATTGAGAACCCCAACAAATTTTTTGTAATGAGATTGTTGATTCACACAAGATGAAAGGCTAAGTAAGGGTACGGCTTTAACTGAATTGACAATAGTGAACACCAAACTATGTGTTTTGTTTTCATAGACAACAGGAAGACAAATTTCACCAACAGGTGTAATCTCAAAACCCCCAAAAGCTTCAATATGAGTTTTAGGAGCATTTAGCCTTGAACTATAATCAGGTCCAATGGACTGCAAAGACCTTAAAGGAAGGATGTTAACTTCTGCTCCTGTGTCTAATTTGAAAAGTACAGGTTTGCAGTTAATTAGCAATGATATGCACCAATGACGATTGGTATTTACAGAGTTTTTAATTGAAAGAGAACCTATATCTGAATAACCTGAAACAGGAGGCAAAGAGTAACCAGCAGTATCTTGAAATTGACAAAAATAATTACACTCACCAACATTTGAAGTCTGGTTAACAACATTACTATCAGCGTTCATAGCTCCTAGTTCAAAAGCACTACGAACCACTAGAAAAATTATTTGTGGCAACACAATTTTTGGCAAAATGGTTCATACCTCGGCATCGATTACATCGCTTATTAATAGCAGGACATGGCCGTTTGGATGGTCATACCCACATCGATAACATGCTTTTCTAACAAACTTTTCACTAAACTTGTTTCTTGACACACCAAGATTTTCTTTGGGGTCGGGACGTAACGGTTCAGTCTGCTGTAGATTGTTCCAACTTCTTGATTGACCTGCTTTCTGAAGGTGGCACTGATTCTGCACTTGGGAGGGTTGGGGGGTGGTTGTTTTTCTGCTAACTTTAAATATATCACTTTGCGAGGATCGCCCTCCATCTTCAATGGTTTTCAAGTTTTTTGTCTGCCAGCTCCACTGATTTGCAATATTCCACACCTTTATTTAGGGTAGTATCCTCCCTAAGAAGGTGTTGTTTTATTGACTGTGAGTTCACGCCCAATATTATTTGTGCATGCAGCAACTTATCTTCCTGGTCACCAAATTCACAAGGTGTGGCAAGAGCTCTGAGTTCTGCATAGAAGTTTTCAAACGGTTCACCGATACATTGTTTCCTGTTAAAACAATTGAACACAAGGATTGTTTCATTCTTCCTCGGAATACAGTGAGATTTAAGAACAGACAATATATCATTTACTGTTTCTTCTTCAGGTTTGATGGTCGTTAAGGTTTTATATAGTCGGACAGCATCTCGTCCTAATAGGTTTTTTAGCCTGGCTATTTGCACGCCTGCAGATTTTGTTCCAGTCTCTGTCGCCTCAAAAATATTCTAGAACTTCTTCCTGGAATTCATTGAAATTCTTCGCCAAATCTCCGGCAAGATTAAGCGGCTTGGGTTTATTAAACTCCATTGATAACTATTTCTTTACAGGACGAGATATGAGATAGTCGTATCCACAAATCTGAATCACATATAATTTACTGCAGACACTACCGACTGCGCCATGTTTTATTATCACATACAAAAATAAGTTTCAGAACATAATCAGAAACTTCAAGAAGTCCCGTTCACATAAAGTAAAGGCTATGAATGACCCAAATAAATTATACATCAAAGTTATAAAAATCCATGTTAGAAATAAACACGAAAAGGTATCATACACAGTAAGGCCAACTGACCAACAAACAAAGACCTTCGATTGAGTTAGGCGCTACTATACAACTTATTAAGCAATCCCCAATTCTTTTTATTTCCAAATATCAACATGTTATGCTCAAACTCACCTTACAAAATAATATGGTGAATAATATGGTGAGCTAATATACAAATAGGATGAATAAAGAAAAGTTTTTAGGCCACTTTGTCAAATTAAAAAAAAAAAAATTCTCTTAAGAAACAGATGTTGGTAAGCTTTGTAGCTTATAAAAGCCTGGAAAGCGTGAATATGAGTTCGAGGAAACATGCCACACCTAACATTAACTTATATTCCAAATAATAATAATAATTATTATTTTTACAAACGTGCAACAATCCTCTACAACAACTTTTTTTTTGGTATCAAACCAAACTCTTGCAAATGAACACAAATTGTATTTTAATCTTGTAATGAAGAAATATTGAAGATCTAAAATTAGATTAAATGATGTAAACTCACACTATTCCAACTAAACCAATTTAACTGCCACTTCTTTTAGGTGATGTCACAATTATAAAATCCCAAATTAATATTTTGATATTAAGATATTTTGATACATACCTAACTTTTATACTTTCAATAATTTATATACTGTTACCATTATACTTACTCTACAATATGACATGAATTCAAAAGTTCATTGTTACACTTAAAAAAGTATGCCATCCATCCCTATCTTGATCTAGTTCTATCCAATCCACCTCATTACACCCTATCTCTTTTAGGTTCATTCTAATATTATCCTCCCATCTGTGTCTAGGTCTTCCCAATGGTCTCTTCCCATTGGGCTTACCAATCAATAACCTGAAGATGGCTCTAGATACTACCATTCGCACTGCATGTCCTGCCCACCATAATCTGCAAGATTTTACTATCCTATCAATGTCTTTTGATGAGTACAGGGTGTGTAACTCATCATTATCTAACTTACTCCACTCAGTATCTTCATTCCTTTTTGGACCAAACATCTCCCTAAACATATTATTTTTGAACAGCCTAAATTTTCTTTTTTTCATGTAAGGCAATATACCATGTTTCACAACCACAGAGAACCACTGCTAAAACTATGGTTAATTGTATTTTATGAGTTTTACATTCCTCGACAACAGGTGAGATGTTAACAACTTACTGTAGGCTATTATTACAGTTCTTACCCAAACTAACTTAACCATTCCTATGTTAATAATTTAAAATTTTGATTAATTTTTATCAAATAAACAATTTCATGTTTATAGGAAAATACTCTCTAACTATTAAATGCAAAGAAGCACGGGTCAATATTATAACACAAAGGATCATGAGTCAACACATAAAGTTTGTCAATGTTCACGATTCTTTGTTTCTCTTGTGATTTTAGTGAGTTTGGTTTTGATTTATAAACTATTCAAAATTATCAAACCTTATAAATCTTGGTATAGTTCAATTTGTCGTCGTTTTAAGTGTGTAATCATAGTAAGAAAGTTGATAAGTTGAAATAAAAAAAAATCTATGTGATCTGAATATAAGGCACTATTCCCCTAATTCAATATATTGATAGAGTAAAGCCCATTGGGAAATGTGGGAATACCTAAAATTGACTAACTCAAGGGCCTAGTGTTGCATTCATTTTTTACAGGCCTTTTAACCAATCCCCATCGGTGAGCATGCTGAATAAATGTTAGGCTCTTATAATTTGGTTACAGGTGACAAGTAGATAAGGGCTTGAACTCCTGCTGGCCTTAGGCCTATTAAGGATGTCTTTTTAAATGATTTCCCACTCTCAAAGAAAATGCCATTTCCTCTAGATTTATTATCAACCTTTTAGGTCAGGGTGTCTATTGAATCACTAAAGTCACGAAAAAGTTACTAATTGCTATAAAGTTTATGAAAGTCCCTGAAAAGTAACAAATTTTCTATTTTGGCCATAAAGTCATGAAAATATTTTGTATTGAACTTCTAGCGCATCTTAACAACGCGAACATGTCGAATGTTGAGCCACCCACTACCCATGATACCATGTGCTATCTGCAAGTTGCCTGTTTACTGTGATACCAAGGACAAGGTTAATGTTTGCCATCTAGTTAAAGTTTAATGTTGTGTGTGGGTGCATTAAGTCTCTATATGCATTATATAATGTTCGGCCATTTATTGAAGGAATTTTGTGGTCAAAAAAGGTAACCAAAAGGTCACTAATTTTTGTTTTCCCAACTCATTAGACATTTTGTAGGTTATATACATACATTCATTATTATAATGGATTAGAGATGATAAAGGTAATTTTTTATTGGAAATGTACATTCATTTTTATGAGAATAGCCCAAATGAATATTAAGACATGGTGCAAAAAGACATAAAATTAATTATAATTTATGTTAAACAATTTCGTATCTTATTTGGATTTTTTAACTAAAGATCAATTGGCTATTGCTGCCAAAGTTTCTGGGGTTATTTCCTTTTTCCAGGTTGTCATTTTTCATTTGATTGAATTTGATTCCAGAATCAGGATTGATCCTGCGGATAGCCACCATATATCAGTTTGTGATACATATGAATAAAATATTTCTTGAAATTTATTTCAATGTGTATTAGAACCCTTTCAGGTTATACACATACATGAATTATTGTAATGGATTATGAATAAGAAAGGTAATTTTTATATGGGATCTATACCTACATTTCCATTGAATGGAAAGAGGGGAATCGCTTAGAAAAAACCAGCCTTAGAACACCCGTCCAGGATTTAAACCATGTACTAGCAACCTAGTCTACATGAGAGTGACACAATAAACCCTTCAACCACAGATGCGGGTGGATACATTATTAAAATAAGTCAGATTAGTTGCATTCTTTTACATCAATGTTCATTTAAACTATATAGACACAGGGTCATTAACTAGAGGATCTAACAATATTTACAATACCCATGTTAGTTAAAAAAATATTACACTATGATTTAAACCAGGGGTCAGCAACCAGTTGATCTTGCATCAATTTTTACTTGATAGCATAAAAAACATCATTAAAAGTTGATATTTGATGCTTCTAAACTCGCAAATGTGATACATACAATCAAATATTATTATTTAGCACCGCGTCTTACTACCCATTCGGGTTATACGCTTAAGTACTAATTACGCTAATGGATTAGGAATTGGGAAGGTTGAATAGAGGAAGTGAACCCGCATTTGCGTGGAGGGAGAGTGGAAAACCATTTAGGAAAAACCACCCCCAGTTCACCCGACCGAGATTCGAACCTCGATCTCCCCGTCCTCGGCAGTCGGGCTCAACACGACTAGCGCGTTAGCCAACTACGCTACCAAGGCGGGTTACAATCAAATAACATTTCACTGTAACTAAAATAACCTTTATCGATCATAATCGATAATGTTATAAAAATGATATTTATTTTAGTAATATATGCAGTGTGAGGGGAATGCATCCTTTACTATCACCAAGATGTGAGGACACACGTTTAAATTATCAATAAGTAAAGACACGGCCCTACACTCCCTTATAGGACTACACTGTGATGGGGTTCTTCAGATTGAATGAATGGGCATCAATTAATACTACTATTGTTTTTATTAAAATGAAATGAAGTAATACATAGTCAACATAGTGACGAGTGCTGGGTCCACTCGTCATCTGTGAGCTCAAGTCATAATTTATATTTTGGTCTAAGTCTGCAACCTCTCTGCAAAGGTGTCACGATCATGGCAAGAGCCTAAGACACTTTTGATAATACTTATTCACACTTGGGCAACTGCCTACGCTTGAATTTTTGTTTAACCATTCTCTTGACCACGTCTTAACCACTGTCGTACTCATGGCGCTTAAGGCACGCCGTTGCTGAACTCACACATCTTCCCGACACACTACAATAATTGTCTACAACAACTGTGTACAACTGCCTGTAACCAACTGCCCAGAGCTTTACCCTAGGATACACAAACTAGATTCTGCCAACTAGGAGATACAACGGGCTTCCATCCACATCATAAAATCACGCAATATCTTAGAGAGTGATTCCTACAGATCCAGTGCTCTCTAAACTAAACTTAAGTGTTCATGGGCCTACGTGCCAATTTGACAGGAAATGAATCCTATTTTAGATACATGATACTTCACTTACAAATAACTGATGACGGATGTACTTAAAATACCAATCTCGTTGAAGTAAAATCATTAAGTTGAGAGCTTCACATTATTATATTTATTATATATTTTTTTTAGAAAGATTGAGACATAATTATTTGAGGAAGGTTGATTTTAAGGAATACAAATAAAATGTACAGACAAACGAATAAATTGGGACCTTTGATAAGTCTAAGTTGGACCCAAAAAAGGTTGCCGAACTTTGATTTAAACTTTTTAATTGATAAAGATGCTATTTGAATAAAACTGGTCAAGTCTTTCTCGAGTGCTAAATTCTAAATATTGAACTTCTTTTAGATAGAATACACTATGGGAGGTTGGGCCATATAAATATGTATATCAAAAAAATTTTACTGGCTAAAAGTAACATATTCTAATGGACCCTTCTACATAAATTAGCTTTCTACTCCTTTGGCTTTATGCTTATATATAAATAAAAGCTTTTGTCAAGGTAGGAATGTTATGCCTTTGTGTATGAATGCCTTTACATGGTGTGCAAGTGTAAGGATATATAAGTTTATTTACCTGTCTTGAAACATGTTTTATATTTATTTTTATAGCTGATTCTTTACTTTTAGAAAACTCTTCATAGCTTTAAATAATAATAATGTTCATCTCTTGATGAGAACATGATTGAACTTGCATTGCATGAATAAATACATTTTTTGTATGGGTAAGTTGCCATGAATAGTTTAGGAGAGCATTCAGAATCCTTTTATATGTCAGAATAGTGTTTGTTTCTTAAAGCCATAAGTCTTTTAACATATGAGAATGTTGCAGAAGCTATTAAAAGCCAGCATTAAAAGGCTTTAGGGTATCATATCCAGAAAAATTTGCTACATGTCAGGTTAGATTGTGCTGCATTCGCTAAAACCCGTCATATACACGGCTAAATCATGCTGAATCCAGAAAATCTGCATTTGACTTGTATATTTACAGGTTACATTTAGGTCACTTGGCCATTATGAATGCTAGGATTACTATGCAATATCTCGAAGCGTTAATCACTTTCATTTAGGCCACTACTCGAGGGCAAGACAACCTCTTGACAATTGAGCTACAACTTCTCACAAATTTAACTACAACTTCCGAGAGTGGAATACAATATTGTCTTTGTGAAATATCTTATGGTAAAATGTTACATTGCAAATTTTCAAAAAATGAAAAATGATTTTATATTCTATTTGAATGTAACATTTATATACCTTATCCAAAGAGCGTTAGCTCACTAAAGGATTATGAATTTTACATTAATATACTGCCACTCAACATGTGTTGACACAAATTACTAGAAGTTCCCTTATTGTTTAGGAACTGTAACCGGCGTCTATTACTAATAATCTACACCTTTAAAACCATTAAACTAATAAGTTTTTGACTAGAGCAGGCATCTGATCACATTGAAGAAGTGGGTTTAACCTGTAAAATCAGGGTCAACCCTCTCCCATCTATTCGACATCAGTACTATAGACATTAGATCTAGCATGTCATATTTGCTCACTTGTCTATACTAACAGCACTTCATGGATGGTTGGGTGATTTTACTCCACATTTTGGTTCTTTGTGTATAGGAGTAATGAGTACCCTAGTTGTAGGAAAGGTATATTTATATAATTTTAAATTAATATATTTTATTACCAGTAGGCTACATTTTTAATCTTGTTATTATATGGTATAACTTAGTTAAAAATAGCTCTGAAGAAAAATCTCAAATCCAAACCTAAGCCAATTATTAAATTAATAAACTCACTTGTTTAATCATAATCATGTATCTTTGATCAAATTTGATTTATATTAGCTTTTATTATTTTAAACTCAAAAACGCCAATTAGAACATGCTTCCCAAAATGAAACAACCACACTGGTAACTCATTCTTACTTCACAAATGTTTCTAAGTTTATTTTGTTCTTAGTACTACATTTTAAAATTTCCAAAAAATCACTTCAATAGCCAAGATGTCCTACATAATATTTTCTGTTTCAAAATGGTCTAGTCTGGTTTTATGGTGACAGGGAGGTCAGCTTTCAAATACATTCTATTGGTGGTGGTCTCTCTTAAATGGTTTCCTACGCTCCCGCCATATTGATGTGAGTGCATTTCATATAAATGCTACCCACCTCCTCTGCGCTACCCCATTAGTGCATTTAGATACAGATCAAATGGTAATAAGACCAAAAAATCAAAGTACCATAAAGGAAATGTGGAGTTGATTATTTACAAGAGTTTTTTTTAATTTAGGGCACCTTTAAATATACACCATTTCAAATACTGATTTAACCAATTGTTGAACAAGATAACTATAGGCCATTCTACTCAAATTGCATTACAGGCTCTTATGGACACTTAACATCTCTTTCCAGCCCATTGGTTCTCACATTAATGCTATCCATTTTCGATCAAGGTGAGGCCCATTCTGTAGCATAAAATTTCATTTATATGAAATAATCATGCTATATTTTATACAACATTCACTTATGCATATAATGAAAGCAATATAAAACTACCAAAAATATTTTAAACCCCTTATTATTATTATTATTATTATTATTATTATTATTATTATTATTATTATTATTATTATTATTATATGAAGATTAACATTGTGTCTCGGTATTACCACATCATAAGTCTCATTCCAAATTGTGTGGGAAAGCTAGTAATTTTATATTGGATGCAGTAATAGTTGTGAATAAGGCCTGGCCCACCTTGGTGGCGTAGTTAGCTAACATGCTAGTTTTGTGTAGGGCTAACCTGCCAAGGACGGGGAGATCGAGGCTCGAATCTCGCTCGGGTGAACTGGGGGTGGTCTTTCTTAAATGATTTTCCACTCCACCTTCACTCAAATGCGGGTTCACGTCCTCTATATTCAACCTTCCCAATACCTAGCCCAATAGCATAATCAGTACTTAAGCGTATAACCCGAATAGATAGTAAGACATGGTGCTAAGTAATAATAAACAACGCCTGCATGGGCTGAAATGGATATCTTTTACACAAGGTTAAAGAAAAACTAAAACATATTATGCCTCATGAAATATCTAAAGTTGTCTTGTTATAAACTTTCGAGCTTGTTCCAACTAAGCTCGGTGTCCAGAGTTAAATTCCCAGCAAGGTTGAAGATTTATTATTGGTAAATTGTTGGCTGGGGTATTGAATGTTGGGTTTTTCTTAGTATTTTACTAGTTTGTAAGTCATGTGTAGATATACTCAGTGTGTTTAAAAAAAGTGCACATAAAATACTCAATAAAAAAAAATTCTCTCTAGTTGGTTTTATTAAAGGAGTTTTTGTTGTTATGGTTCTATGCAAATACCGGTACACTTACTCTTAGCAACTTTTCTCATCCTTAATATAACATATTTTAAGTTTGTTGACCTTGGTGGTCTTGGAGTAAAGTGCTCGCCTCATGTTGGTGGGTTCAAACCCAGCCAGGGTCGACAAGTTTTATTTGAGCGATAAAAATCTGTAGCCCAATTTTCTTCAGAAGGGTAGGAAAGCCATCATTCCGATGTTGATTGTGGCATGTAAATTAACCCTGGAAGGTATGTGAAAATACCTTCCCTGGCAAAATTGATAGGCCCTATAATTTTCGCTCATATAAATTCTTGTGTGCTGATACAATCACTTGGTTCAGAAATACCTCTAATAAATAATAATTTAAAAAATTTGATTTAAATTAGTATAATTTGCTGGTATCCAAAACAAAGGCGCCAAACGTGTAAATATAAATATAGCCCTACCTAGTTAATTCTTCTCCCTTATGATAACAGTAAAAAATGTGAATCATAATCTTCTTGGAAAAACAAAACATAGCAGTTTGAAAAGTAATCTACGAACATATTGGAAAACATTCTAAAATATGAACCAAATTAGGGAGAAAAATATAATAATAGATAGTACTTAAATATATAATTGTTAGATTTAATGGATATAGATGATCAAAATAAAGACTTAATACCTTGAAATAACATTGGATAATTTAGATAATAACAGAACATTCCTGAAAAAGTACTCAATAAATAACATGAACTAATTACATTGAATACAGTATAAACACGACTGGTATAAGCTTATTATGTATTTAGATTTAATGATTATAAGATGCTCAAAATAAGATTACTAACAATATAAATTTAATGTATAATGAATGCTATACCTGGAAATATACACAATAAAATGACAAAATACACATTAAAATGAATAAAGAAACAGAGAAGAATTTGGAGCAGCCTTCCAAGGAATGAAATAAAAAAAGTGGAAGAATGGGGAAGATTCCAGATGGCATTGGTGGACGCAGCAGAGGAGGTGTGTAGAGGGACAAGTAGGAAGAGAATATGGAAGTAAACACCATGGTGGAATGCTAGAACAAGAGAAACAATAACCTAGAAGAGCAGAGCCTTTAGGGAGTGGTTCAGAGAGAGGACAATGGAGGTGAAGGAAGACTATAAGGCAAAAAATAAGGAATCAAGAAGGGTAGTGGATTAGGAGAAAAGTTGAATTGAGATGTGGACGAAAAAGTTGGAGGACAGTTTGGATAGTAAGAAAGTGCTGTATGGAATGGTCAGGAGTAGGAGAAGAAATAGAGAGTAACAGATTGGAACAGTAGACAAGAATGGGAATGTAGTGGTGGAAAAGGAAGACTTAAGGAAAATGTGAAGAGAATACGAGAGGACATGCTAAATGCTAACGTGACCACGGAGGATGAGGGAGAGGACAAAGTGAGCACTAGCCAGGAAAGTGTGAGCGACCTAACCTGGAGAGAGGTGGAAGTGGCAATGAAAGTAGGAAGGTTGGAAATACATCAGGAGGTGATAAAGTAGGTGTGGAAATGTTGAGAGTAGCTGGAGAGGGAGGACTACAATGGTTGTATAGGGTGATATGAGCAATATGGAATGAAGGGAAGGTCCCAGAAGACTTGAAAAGGGGAATAACAAATACCTTCTTCAAGAAAGGAGACAGGAATAAGTGTGGGAACTATAGGGGAGTCACCTTGATGAGCCACTATGCAACGGTGTTTGAAAAAATATCAGATAAAATAATTAAAGGAAGAGTAGGAGGAGGATTAAGAAAGTAGTAATTTGGCTTCAGACCAGGAAGGTCAACAGTGGATCTTATTTTTGCTGCTGCAAGAGCAACACTATGAGTATGAAAAATACCTGCTTATGGTCTTCTTGGATGTTGAAAAATCTTATGAAAGCTGGTGCAGAAGAAGAGTATGGAAAGCGCTGGAGAAGAAAGGAGTTCAGGATGAGACCATAAACAGAGTGAGGAATATGTTCAAGGGTAGTGTGAGCTGTGTGAAAGTGAGAGAGGAGAAGACAGATTGGTTTGAGTTAAAGAATGGTCTGAAACAAGGTAGTGCACTCTCATTGTAGGGATGGACGAAATATTGAAGGAAGGGGTGGAAAGAATTGGGAAGGGAAAGATGAAAGCATTGGTGTTTACAGATGACTGATGGTGGGGGAGGGGGAGAGTGAGGAGAAAGAAGTAAAGGAGCAGCTGGAAGTTTGGGAAGAAGTGGTTAAGCTGTACGGAATGAGGTTTAATGTAAGGAAGAGTGAGATGGTGATCACGTCAAGGTAGAACAGGTATACAACTGGTGTGACAGTGAGAGGGGAGCAATTGAATATATAAAAAGTTTCAAGTATCTGGGCAGCATTGTAGAGGAGAATGGTGGAAGGAACAGGAGATAAAAAAGTGAGAGAGGAAGGCAAGTTGAGGCATTTTTCAGAAGTATGAGAGCCTGATATGCCAGACAAGTGCAAGGGAGTTATCTACAATGCCTATTACTTACCAACATCTATGCACGCTGCAGAAACATGAGTAATGAGGGAAAAGATTAAAATCAGAATGCAGACAAGTGAAATGAGATTTCTGAGAAGCAGGATCGGTGTGACAAAATTTGACAGGATGAGAAATGAGAGAATAAGAAGAATAGTAAAGGAAGAGCTAGTCCAGGATAGCGAGGACACAACTAAGGTGGTATGGCCATGGGAGAAGAATGGAGAAGGAAAGGATGTCCAAGAAGATGTTGGATATGTAGCTGGGGGGGTAGGCAGCCGAAAGGAAGGTCAAGGGACAGATGGCTGAAGGGAGTAAGGAGGGTTGTGGAGGAAAGAGCAGAAGACTGGGCCAAGGTGGAGGGAGAGAGATGGTGGGAGGAAAGGAGGCATTGGAGAGGTTTATGTTCCAAACAGACCCAGCCAGTAGCTGGAAGCTGTTCATGATGATTATTATAACCATTACATCTAAACACATAATAAGCTGATACCAATCAGGTTTATACTGTGTCCATTGTAATTATTTAATGTTATTTATATATGTACTTTGCCAGTATGTTCTGTTATCTAATTTATTCAAAATTATTTCAAGGTAGTAATTCTTTATTTTGATTATCCATAGCCTATAAATCTAACAATCATGTTTCCAATTCTTATATATTATTCTAATCTAAGGAGTTTGTCTACCAGTATTGAGCTGTTAGTGTTGTTTTTCCTTAATTATTTTGGTACAGGCTTACAAGGTGTTTGACCTCACTAGTCTTGGGGTAAAGTGCTTGTTTCAGGACCTGATGTTTGTGGGTTCAAACCTAACCAGGGTCAACAAATTTTTCTTGAGCAATAAAAATTCATAGCATAACTTCCTTTGGAGAGGAAGTAAAGCCATTGGTCCCATGTTGATTGTGGCATGTAAAAGAACCCTGGAAGTTATGTTAAAATAGGTTTCCTGCTAAATTTTATAGGCCCTTTTGCTCTCGCTCATAGAAATTCTTGTGTGGTGATATAATCATTAGGTTCAGAAAGTGCACGTTAAATACTGCAAATATATATATATATATATATATAATATATATATAAAACAATTTACATAGTGTTTATTATATTATATATATATATATATTATATATATATATATATATAAAAATTTACTAGTGTTGATAATTTAATCATAATTGTTATTAATTTAAAACTAAGGCTATAAAATACTTATTATATTATAATCAATCATCTAATAAACTTTGGATCATTTAGGTAATTGTTTAATAAAGTGCACACATTCACACAGAGGAGGGGAAAATATTTGTTTTAACTGACGTTTGAAGAAATCCATCTTCATTGTGACATAACAAAATTCAAACCCCAATCTACTTTTTGCTGATGATTTTGTGTGGTGTTAATTTAATACGGGTTTAATGATGATTATTATTATTTACACACTAATCGAGATGAACTATTTATTTCCGTTTCAATAAAGGGAACTTTGTTTATCTTGATAAGTTTCTAGAGTATTAAAATTGTCAATCAGTTTCAAGTGGATAAAATCTGGCAACTGCGTGCCCCCAAAGACCTGTACTGCAATTTAAGAGTGGAATGGCATACAGTAATTTTTAATAAAAATAACTTCTTTATTCACTAAGAGTTTCTATCTGGCACTCAAAATACTAGTTAAATAAAGAAAAGCTTATGCTATTTAGGCAAGTGTATTTCTTTTTATTATATTTGGATTTGATATGATTGATGATGTTCAATAGATTTATATTTATTTAAATTATAAAGTATGACACATAAAAATATGTTTTAAAAAGAAGATTTATTTTACACCAAACTATAATTTATACATTTATTTATTCATAATTTCATGTAGAAAAAATATTAAACTTATCGACATTTAATTTCCTTATGTTTAAAATAAATTTCAAAGGATATTTTCATTTGAAAGATTTCATTAACCTAATTTTAGGTAGTTTGAAAATAATACATTTACTAAATACGGCCAAATTGAAAATAATACATTTACTAAAGTTGGCCACATTGAAAATAATATGTTTACTAACGTTGCTCGAACAATTTTTTTTCAAGTGAATTAACTATAAAATGGTAATCCTGAAAATATTGAAATGTTTTAAAAAATATAGGCTATTTTGCAATATTTTAACTTTACCATAGGCTTGTCCTCCACAGTGGATACCAACTGGAATTTAAACTCACTATTTTAGAGTTTTGAGTTGGAAATGAAATATTTCTCTTATCATTTATGTGGCCTTTCTAACTCTTTAACTCGTTTTCAAGTGTGTTGTGATAAACCTTGATGCTACATTGAGTCAAAATTTTTGACAGGGCAGGCTGAACAAGCTATTGCTAATTTGAAGTTTTTACTATTTAATAGTAAATCTTGGTACATTCTGGAAAATAAAAATGCTAACAGCACCTGATAGCTACATTCTGATTGTCAAAGGAAGCTCCTTATTTGATAACTGGAAACTCAGGTTGCGACAGGGTGGGCACCATTACATCACATGACCATTACATCGCTTTTGGGAACAAATACATTGAAGGTCCATCACGTTGCATTACTCCCACCTCTCTACTCACAGCTAACCCTACTCTGACGTACAACTAGAGTTGATTTGTTGCAAGGATAGTGTGCCTGACTCTCAACTCTAAAGCCTCGTTTATATTGTAAAACAACACGTTGGCAAACACGATCCCAACAAGTTGTCTTACAATACAAACACACTCCCAGTTTGTTGGGGATGTTGGCCAACATGTTGGTGTTGGGGGAGCTGGTCAGAGCCAACAAGTTATGTTGGGCTGTGTTGGATCACTTGTTGGAGAAAATAAATGACCAATCCAACATGTTGGCTGAGTTGGGATGTTCTGTGCATGCGCTATCGAGTTGAATGAGTCTCTAACCTTGGTGAGGGACGTGTTTTATTTTAGATTAGTTTAACTTTTAAAATCGGGTTTTGCATAGTTTTGTGATCATTGAATGGAACAAGGCTAATACAGTTAAACTAATTGATTTATATCAGAAGTATTTTGTTCTTTGTGGTGTTACATGTGTACAAAGCTATCAAATCCACTTTGCAAATGTAGGTAATTCATTATTCCCATGTACATATACCTTCAATTCGACTTTTAGCCAAAAAAAAAATATTGTTTCTTACATTTTTGCTTTTTCTGCAAGAGTACACTTCCTCTCAACACAATAAATGAAGAAACGGTAAGTAATACGTCATTATCCATGGCTAGAAATGTGTATACTGATTACAAAAAGGCGGAGGATCCAGGATGTTGGTCCAAAAAGTTGGCGAGAATAAATGCATCTTACTTTTCTACATGTCTTGTCTCTCAACATGTTGGATCCAACATGTTACATAATAAACGAGGCTTCACTCTCCCTATGAAGGTAGGTTTGGTTGAAAGGATTATGTGCCTGACTATCCTTGTTGGCAAAGTTGATTACAAGGATAGTGTACCCGACTCTCATCTTTAAGTTAAGTAGTTAGTTAGATTTAAAAAGTATTCATCGGTTCCAGACAGGGAAAAAGTTAGCATATCCACTCATGTATTTTCCAGCCTTAAATTTTCCATTTTGGAAAATTTCCCTAAGAAAATATAGGGAAGCTTTACCGTCTCACACCTCTACGTACACCCAATAGGAATATTGGCTCAACTGACTCCCCTTGGGAGGGGGAGAGTTTCTAACTTTCCAGAAATCTAATGTCCTTAAACAAACTTGGAGACTTGAATTTGAACGTTGTCTTGATCTGAGTGAACACTTGTGTTATGTATTTAACACAGGTATAGCTCCTGTCATAGACAATTTTTTCCAGAGAAGTAAAAATCAAAATTATGGTGTATTTATTTTAGGAGTGTTGTAGATCTAGTTGCCTAAGCATCTCGGCTATGGGGAAGTTTAAGTTTTTAACATCAAACACCAATACAAAACTCCTATCAACTCGTAAAGATTTAATAAAAACTTAATTAGAAATTATTTTCGTATGACATTGTGAAAAACAAAAAGTACATTGGTTTTAACAACAATCACAAATTCAGGTGCTAATAGCCTCATTTATACCTATCAAAACAATTTAGAATGATATCGTTAAAACTACTGAAATAAATGGTAGGCCTACATCCTTTCTAAGATAAAGTATTATGGTTTATAACTCTATCCTCAAATATCGATTATAAATAAACTACCCTTGAATAAGTGTTTTTCATCAAAACTATCAATAATATTTACTGAGACAAACATTAGACCCTTTTATGAACGGATGTTTCATAGATCTGTTCACAACCTTCAGTTATACTGAGACAAATAATAGACCAGTGTGAGAACTAGTGTTTCAATAGTTGGTATAAAAAACTATGTGAGTACTTTTACCCTCTACCTTATGTGAAAAGTCACTTTTATTGGAGATACACCCATAAAATACTCTCCATTCGCCCTCTACAGTAAGGGCAGTGGTGAAAAAAGTGCATGCCTAGGTAGCTCCTCGGCACACCTGCTACACAAAAAAAAGTGTCCATAGGGAATCACGATGTGAGTGATCTGATTTTTCAAAACACAAAGTACAATTGACTAGCGGATGTGATTCTGCATTGGCTTCAGGGGCATCTTCCTCAACATCGATATTAACCCTTGCAGGAGCAGGCTGCTCTGTGATAGAGGCTGGGAAAGGCTGCTCTGAGAAAGAGGTTGGGTCATGCTGCTTTGTGACAAGGGCTAGGGCAGGCTGCTCTACGACAAGGGCTAGGGCAGGCTGCTCTACAACAGGAGCTATACCTGTGTTAAATACATAACACAAGTGTTCACTCATATCAAGACACCGTTCAAATTCAAGTCTCCAAGTTTGTTTAAGGACATTAGATTTCTGGCAAGCTAGAAACTCTTCCCCTCCCAAGGGGAGTCAGTTGATCCTATATTCCTATTGGTTGTACATAGAAATGTGAGATGGTTAAGCTTCCCTATATTTTCTTAGGGAAATTTTCCAAAATGGAAAATTTAAGGCTGGCGAAATACATGAGTGGATATGCTAACTTTTTCCCTGTCTGGAACAGATGAATACTTTTTAAATCTAACTAACTACTTAACTTAAAGATGAGAGTCAGGTACACTATCCTTGTAATCAACTTTGCCAACAAGGATAGTCAGGCACTTAATCCTTTCAACCAAACCTACCTTCATAGGGAGAGTGAAGCCTCGTTTATTATGTAACAAGTTGGATCCAACATATAAGACATGTAGAAAAGTAAGATGCATTTATTCTCGCCAACTTTTTGGACCAACATCCTGGATCCTCCGCCTTTTTGTAATCAGTATACACATTTCTAGCCATGGATAACGACGTATTACTTAGCGTTTCTTCATTTATTGTGTTGAGAGGAAGTGTACTCTTACAGGAAAAAACAAAAACGTAATAAACAATAGTTTTTTTTTTTTTTGGCTAAACGTTGAATTGAAGGTATGTACATGGGAATAATGAATTACCTATATTTTCAAAGTGGATTTGATAGCTTTGTACACATGTAACATCACAAAGAACAAAATACTTCTGATATAAATCATTTAGTTTAACTGTATTAGCCTTGTTCCATTCAATGATCACAAAATTATGCAAAACCCGATTTTAAAAGTTAAACTAATCTGAAAATAAAACATGTCCCTCACCAAGGTTAGAGACTCATTCAACTCGATAGCGCATGCGCAGAACCTCCCAACTCGGCCAACATGTTGGGTTGGTCATTTATTATCTCCAACAAATGATCCAACACAACTTTTTTCTCTGACCGGCTCTTTCAACACCAACAAGTTGGGAGTACGTTTATATTGTAACACAACTTGTTGGGATCGTGTTGGTCAACATGTTGTGTTACAATATAAACTAGGCTTTAGAGGGGAGAGTCAGGAACACTATTCTTGTAACTAGCCTTATCTACAAAGTGGGAGTTAGAGTTGAGAGTCAGGCACATTATCCTTGCAACAAGTCATCTCTAGTTGTACATCAGAGTAGGGTTAGCTGTGTGTAGAGAGGTGGGGGAAATGCGACGTGATGGACCTGCAATGTATTTGTTCCCAAAACGCGATGTAATGGTTATGTGATGTAATGGACTTGCGATGTAATGGTATACACCCGTTACCACATTGGTATAAATAAATAATAATAAAATTTCACTTGTATTTATATTATAGTAATTTTAATTAATAATGACCCGCTTCAGTCGCAGAATGGTCTAAGGCGTCACTCGCATTTTAGACTGACCTGCTAGTGACAAGGAAATCAAGGCTCGAATCCCATTCGGATCTACTGAGGGTGGTTTTACCTAAATGGTTTCCCACTCTCCTTCAACACAAATGTGGGTTGATCACCTCTAAAATTCTTCTTTGTTATCATGACCCAATAAAATAATTATCATAGATGCATATAACTTAAACAGGTAGTAAGATAATGGCAATAAAAAAAATGTAAAGCGAAATTGTAAGGAAATATTATTGGAAGTTTATTTTTCTCGACTTTTTAGATGAACTATATAAATTAATAAATCAAACAAAACATTTATTCAACGCCAAATTTGAGCAAGTTTCAATATTAATGTTTGTGTTTGAAAGTGGGCTTCCTATAAAAATCAGAGTTTAGCTATTAATCTTGTGATAACCTTGGGACAACAACCCATCTCACCTCTTCATACTACACTAGTAGTACAATATTCACCCTGAGAATTGTCATCTATTGTCAGTTGAGCTGTCACTTTGTTGTCAAGCTTTTTGGATGTCTGCTCTGGTGAACATTAGTATGACATTTGTACTCTTCCTATAGTGAAATAATGATAGGTTTAGATTAAAGAAAAAGGTGATGTGATTTGGCCATGCATAATTCAATAAAAAAAGCTTATTTCTACTTAAATAAATATTATAAAATAAGATTTCTAACCAACAATAGGTACATATAATAATGCCAACTGTGGGTAGCCGGAAATACAATATTTTGTCTGTTTACCCACTATATTAATGATGGTTTGAACTTAAATTTGAACTTGAATTTAATATAGGGTCTTGTAATTAACTATACCAACATCATAATCTGTTGTTTACTAGAGGAGAAACTGGAATTATTTGATGGACAGTATCTTTGGCCCATCATTTTATGTTTTAAATTTTTAAAAACAACTCTTATTTATTTAGTTTGATTTTGGTGAATAGCTTATTTTAAAGACTGATAACTATAATAATTGGCATTGGTCATTGTTGAACTTTATGAATTCTATTATAAAATAGTGGCTTTAAATGTTAAATTAGAATAGATGAGTGTGAAATACAATAGTTGGTCCTTTTACCTACAATTTTAATGATTGTTTGTCTTTAATTAAATAGAGGGCTTATGTAATCAACTAAAGCAATATCACAATTATTTGTCACCAGCAATAAGGCCCCAGGGAGGATTGGATGACCCATCTCCTGTTTTAAACCTTAAAAAATATTTTTTTCTTTGATTTGGCTTTAATTATCATAACAGTATAACATTATTTTATTAAACTCATTTCATATCCATATGAAGTTAATGTTTTTTATAAGTTTGTTTTTCATAAAATATCTACTGTATTTAATTCTCTTTTGAGTTATTCAGTTAAAATACTTACCAATTCTTCTTAATCTACACCCCATTCCTCTGTGAGGTGCTCCACATGTATTTTCTTTGGTGTAAAATTCCATGGTTACCCAATGCCCAATTGTTATTTGGATGTATGTGGCTATAAATATATACATATTTGAATGAAGCATGGAAATACTGAAATTAAATTGGTAAAAAGCTAAGAAGACATTACTAAGACCTTCTGCATACCACAGTTACAATACTGCGATGCTAACATAAAGATACTAAGACGAAAATGTCAATACATACATATACCAAAACTACACTACTAATACTTATCTGTTTTATGTTTAGCTCAGTTACTAAACTTCCAAGAGTCCACAATCCTCAGAGGGGAAATAGCTGAGGTAATCAAGCTGCGCTATAAGAAATGTAACAGCTATGTCATCAATCAGTCTTATCTTAGTTGACCCTTTGGTTTTCAGTATTGGACAGGTCTGAGAGACGGGCGTCATAGGCTTATTTTGTAGGAAGCATACTATCAAGGTGATAGCCAGAATTAAATTTCGGGACGAGATTGCGGGGTTGGAGGAAGAAGGTCAACCGGAGATCAAGACAATTATATGAATATTTATTAAATTATATATAATCTGGATAATTTGGAGTAGTTTATGGTAATTAAGGTCAGAAATTTAGAAAATGTGAGTGATTTAGTTGAACCTTTTTTGCATTAACTGGTAGTTAAAATAAAAAAAATCACTGCACTGGGATAGATCTATACACCACTGATACTCCTTGACTTATGAATAAGCGCTAAAGAAAATTAGAGAAAATGTAAAAAATAGAGTTTTATTCCAAAGACCAGAACTATTTTGATGAAATTTGCCATTTATAATTTGTCTAATTACAGTTTTTACAAAAATTAAAGCTTGGAGAACATTTTTATTAGATTATTAGATTATATTTTATATTTGTTTTAAACACATTTTACTTTATTATCGGTTCCATGCCATTGTAAGGACCATTAAGACCCTATGACTCAATGTGCTTACCAGACAACTCTGGTAGCTTTGCCATTTAGAATCCCATTAAGGTCAAATTAACTTAATCCTAGCATTTTACAAAATCGTTATGGCACAAGGGATTTTATATAAGTGTGAACGCGGATTATGTTAGCCCTTAGCCACCTTTTTTAAAACTAGTTTTCTAATTACATCTTCTATTGTATAAAACCCTATTTGTTTTATATTCAAGTCAATATTTAATTGATACTATAATAATGCTGAATAGTATTATTTAATAAATATAGTATTTTTTTAAAAAATTCGTCACCCACTTTAAACCAAGAATTTTCTCATTGATCAGTACAAATCTAATATTTTCTTAGCAAAGAATACATGAGGTGACAAAGTATGTATCAACTCACTTTTTATCAGGTGACTGATTGACCATTGACTGACATGCCCAATCACGTGCACATTATCACAGTCACCAACAGATGGGTCGAGAACAAATAGCAATCATGCTTTGTGCAAAGTCCTGTATTTCAGGCAACTCTCGAATGTCAAAAATTAAAGTAACTTTGTGGCATAGTTATCTGGGTTGTGGAGTGCCGAAGTTTTAAAATTTACAAAAAGTTTATTTTTTTCATTTTAATTTATTTGAGGTGTTTAACATACACTTTTATATCAGCACAGCACTTATAAACTAACTTAAATCTCGACCAGACACAACGCCCAACCTCAGCCATTAATTCATCACTGTAAAAGGACAAACTCACATTTACCTAATGATACATTTTTTGGCCATGCCAGAAATTCAACCCGGGACTCTTAGCTCAGTAGACACACCACACTATCAACTGAGATAGTCTGGCGAACTACTTAAATGTTGATGGGCAGCAAGTCCAAAAATGTACTCTAATGTAAAAGTATCATTATATGAATAAACATGAATACATTAATTGGTTTAACTCTTTGATTTTTGCATTTTTAAATTAATGCATTTTTCACACATTTTGTTCTGTACATTAGGAAAAAGTGATTTATTGTGGCACATATACATAATTTATACATGTGAATTATTATTCTGTTTAAAATAACAATTCATATTTTCTTATTTATGGCCAACATTTTCTGGAGGCTCTTGTACACATAATTATCAAATTACCAGTTGTGGGTTTTTGGAAATCAAAGCTTGTAGGTTTACCTGCATTATTCAATATTTTTAAATTTCCATTTTATTTTAGCTCTAGTAAAAGCAGAAGAAAACAGAAAAAGTTCAAGTGAGAGGAGAAGAATGGAAGAAATTAAATGAGAGAAAATGGTGGAAGGATAGAAGCATTTTACTAAACTGACCCGCCACAGGCTGGAAACAGGTGATGATGATGATAATGATGATGATGATGATTATGATGACTAGGAAAAATATACATATAAATTAATGGGCAGATAATTATTTTGGCCCACCAATTTCTCTTTTAAATTTAAAATAAACAACTTTTTTTAAAATCTAATAGTGATGGAAATAAACACTTGTAAAACAGAATGAAAATACAGTTTTTTTTAAAACCTATACTTAGAAAACATTTTTAATGGTAGATTGCCAGATTTTAATATCAAAACTAATTCATCGAAATGTATTTCATAATTTGGGCTCTATTCATTTAATTTGTTAAAGGAAAAGGCATGTCACATTATTGATCATATAAATATAATACCCTCTTAAAATGTTTTCAATCATCTTTGTATAGTTAATACTGATGTAATACTTTAATATCTTTTGGTATATTATAATAATATTAATGTCCCAAACTCTTATGTTAAACATTCTAAATTTCAATTATCAATGACCCTCAAAATTATGGTTTTACTGGCTGTGGAAAAATGAGTCATAATTCCACAGATTTTAAATGACCACATCGGTTGAGATAAATAACTTTTTTAGCTTAAGTTTTTTAGCACCACATTTTCAGGTTATATACACAAAAAGGTATTAACAACTAAGAGTACGGTATAAGAATAATGTTTAATAATACAAAGATAAAAAATATCTTTAACTACTTTAACTAATCAAATAAATGATTATTAATTGGAGTGTGTTCTTAAATGTTAAATTTACTGTGGAATTATCTTAAAATAAATAAAGTCAATATTTATAAAATACATCTCCATGTAATTAAATGATCCAGCATGCAATGAAAGTATTTCTATAGTTCTTCGACAAGTTTCACTAGATTAGGGTAGTGAGCATTCACAGCTATCCATGTTGCATGGAAGCAAGTATGTGTACTGCTTACAAGGATTATTGTTATAAAAACTTAAATATCAAATATTGATTATGTGAACATTAATTTAGCTATACAGACCTTAACATGATTATTGTAGGGGGCCTATACATAGAGACAAGACACTGAATGTATTCAAACTACAAGGTGTTCCACTACATATAGTGGCACTTAAGTACTTAGTAAATAAGTGAACTATGCATCAAATCTCCATAAAGTACACCAAATATATTATTTTGCATTAATAGAATATGATTTAAAATGTCAAAGACTTATCAATTGTTTTTAGATTTTTATGCTACAATTACACTTGGACATGGGAATCGAACCTGGGAACTTTGGCTTAGTACGCCAATTCTCTAACTACTGAGCCATCCAGGAGTCATTCCTTGCTTAGGGTCATTCTTCACTCATATTTTAAGGAAGAGTCAGTGATTTACTTGCAGAAATTGACAGCCACATAAGAGTGATCAATAATTAAGCTCACAAGCAATCAGATAATGCAGCCACCTTCGACTCGGGACGGCTTTATGATGCCAATAGTAGAATGACAACCGTACGAATGCACATATCATGATGGAATAAATAACTAAGCTATTATATTTGTTAATTACGGTTATAGCAACCAATATCTACCAAAGGCCACTGTTTCTTTACACTACAAAGTATTCACACAGATTACTCATCAGCTCTAAATGTATTCTATTATTACTTTGTATTGGTGATTATATTTTGTTATTTTTATCATAAGTACTCATGTTGAACATATAGCTAAATAGCTAATAGGCATAGATAACTTCACGGCACAATGGTAGGACCTTTTTTTTCAGCACCGCATCTTACTACCCATTCAGGTTATTATACACCTACATGCTAATTACACTAATGTGTTAGGAATGATTAAGACTTAGTTTAGAGAAAATGCACCCGAATTTGCATGGAGGGAGAGTAGAAAATCATTTAGGAAAAAATACCCTGAGGGTACCAACCAGGATAAAACCACAATCTCCCCATCTTTAGTAGCCTAGTCTAACACGAGATTAGCGTGTTAAACCACGTGGCCACCAAAGCGGGTGCTGAGCTTTGTTTCTTTCAAAAATATACTTGTTTATAAATCATGCTATGTACTTGTCATCTGCTGTAATAATGAATTTATCTTTTGTTTGAAATTACTTTGAAACTGAAATTTACACTAGTTATGTTAATAATACTGTATGGTTGTTACTTCTAATGTTGGATAGTGCTAAAGAGTCTGACATGCCTCAGAAATGATGAATTTGGCATTTAATAGTGCTAATCATGGCTCTTTCAAAGCATCTGCAGTTCCATTCTTCCCAAACTGGAAACAGACTCAACAATTTAATTCATTTCGCCTATTAATGATGAATAGACTTTATTTACTAATATCTATTACCATATTTTTTGTAATTTAAAGAACTATAAAAGGAGATTAGCATTAGTGGTTGTGTAGCCTCTATACCCTCTAGCATTGCTTTTGTCAACACTTTAGTTTGCAAGTTTTTCACCCTAAGAGGGTCATTGTGGATATGAAGATTTCCAAATTTTCCCATGGTGGAGTGGCTCATAGTATATTGAGAAGTTTCCCATTCTTGTAATCATATAGAGTAAGTTGGTTTGGAAGAGAGCATGAGTCAAGATCTTTATTTTTTTGCAGTTTTATGTCCCCAAACATTTTTTTGGGTAAAAATGAATAAATATTGCTTCAATAAATGTGTTCAAATTTAATTTGCTACACATAGTAATTAAAAAGTTCTTGAATTTTTGTCATGGGCATCACAGAATTTGACTGAATTTTTTCTCCAAAGTTTTAATAATGAAACTTAAAGATGGTCTTGTACTTCAAATAACCTAGACCAGGTTTATATCGCTCTTTTAGAAGCTTCTAGAGAAATCCAATAATAATAATAAAAAAAGAGGTGGATACTTCAAAGAGCTTCTATATACATATAACATTAAAAAAAATCCAAGCAAGGACAACTCCACTTAACTTCTAAAATCATTCTCTTTTCAAAAATGTGTCAGGGGGAGACCACTATCAATAGCTTCTAAAGGCATCCAATTTTCAAAAATTTACTGAAAGTGGACGTAGGCTATAGGGATATTCAAATTCCAAAAAATTTTGGAGTGAGCACTTTTCTAAATAGCTTTTAAAAGGGTATCATTTTCAAAAACTCTCCAAACGAGGACCACTCCAAATAGCTACTAGTACATTTTTCCTCAAATTTTTCCAAAAAGCGGACCACTTGACAAGAGTCTGATTCATACGCAGACCACCCACCCACCTTAATGTCACCTACATGTCACTTGTTGAAGCAGGAAATTTTCCAATGAAAGTTTTTATCAAGCAGTAAGGACAGCATATTAATAAAACTTGGTTTCATAAACACATTTTATATTTAAATTTTCAGAAGAAGACCCTTCCTTATACAATAACAATACTAAATCTTTTGTCAAGTCAATGATCTTTCACTTTTGAAATAAATTATTAATAAAATAACACTTAATACTGTAACTTGTTAATAAAAATTTGATTTTACTGGTGGAACAAAGTCAATTTGACTTAGCAGAACTAGCCTTTCAATATTGTACTCTTTTTATTTATTTCACCTTTTACTTCCTAATAAAGAGAGCTGTTGTAACTGTAAAAAATTTCGACTTCAAGATTATGATGAATCTTTACATTTTATGTTCCTCCTAGCCTAAAAACAATTATGTGTGTCGTCGGGATGTTTTGATTTCGATTGAAGCCATTAAATAAATAGTAGTTTAATGTTGAGTAATTTTTGAAAACTGACTTAAAAATTTTGTTAAGGATTTATATCTCGGTAGTCTTTCTTTACATGATGGTATAATAAAGATTATTTGAGGTTATAATACTGATTATGTATTTTTGAAAACTTAGTCTTAAACTACAAAAGACTATTTGAGAAACCAAATATGATTTGTCCTACCATTCATTTTCCTGTGGCTCCATGTTCGGACCACCTGGCACACTGCCACAGACCACAGTTTGAGAAGCATTGTTCTAGGAGCATAAAATTTTCTACCATTAACTGGGCAGGTGAGGAGGAGGGGGTATAAAGTCCCTAAAAACCATTTTGTTACTTGCCCTCGCTCTCCCCCCTCACACAAATAAAGTTACATTGCTATTGTATGAAATAACAATTTTCTTATTTCTTAGGGTTTAATTGTAAGTATTAACATCATGTCATAAACTTACGATTTTTAACCCCTCCCTCAAATTAAATTCTCCCTATGCCCATGGCCGGTTACTAAATATATATTCAATCTGCGGTGTAAACTGATAGATTGTCAACCTCCTCAAAGAGTTCCCCCCAATTTTTTTTTTTTTAGATTTCTTTACATTTTTTATACGCAGAGAAATTGTGTTTTTGTATATAATTTTTTTATAATTTTTGCAATTTCTACTATTGTTATGTAGTTTTTAATGTATTGTATTTACTGTACAGTGTTATATATACCAATGGCTAATCATTTATTTTTCTGCTCTTTGATGTTGAGGGCTCATCTTGAGTTCCCCCTGAATTGGAGACTATTTGGATACGTTACTACTTAATCACACCTATGAAGTATTTAAAGATATTTTAATTTTAGTACATGAGAAGGCTAAACATTTCACAGTACACACCATCACCTCTGATTCCTCTTGATTTATGACTCTCTTTCTTAGTAGGCTTTCTGGCTTGATTCACCTTCTGATACTCTCTCTCATAGCATGATGGTGTTGAACTGCAACCTCGTATGTCAAAAAAATTGCAAACTGAGAATTCACTTGATCCCTATCAAAAAAGTGATCCCGAATCTTCTGAAAAAACCTCGTATGTCAAGGCAGGGATGCAAACCTTGAAAAATGAGTTTAAAAACTCCCTCGTAAGTCAGGCGGTTTCATTTCTCTACTTCAACCTCTTAAGTCAAACTATTTGACTTACATGTGTTTATTGTCATCCATGGCCTCCTAGATTTGTATGCAGATAGCTCGTATGTCAGTTGTTTCCCGCTATTTCTCTATTGTTTGTTCTGTGATGTGTCTTGTTATTTATATTTTCGCAAGCTCTATTAGTTCTGCTGTTGGAAATTTTGAAATATAATTATTTTAAGATTCGAACTGGATAATAAAGGTAAGTACGCTTTAAAATACATTATAATAACTTAACCTATGAGTTTTATACATTCTTATTCATTTGCTTAAAATGTTAGTGTATGATACTTAAATATAACCTATCTAATATAAACCTGTATGAAATGTGATGATAAGTTATTTTTGCAAAAACCTTTTATGATTGATTTTTGCCAAAAAAAACACACACATTTTTATAAAATGATCAAGAGCTACTACGTACATAATTAAAATCTTGGCATGCTTAACTACAGTAATTTATTTAAATTTTTATTTAAAAAAACCTCAACAAATATTAAGTTATTAAATGAGAAAGTGCTAATTAACAATTACAATAACTAAACAAATAAAAATAAACAGCTAATCAAATGTAGGCCCAAAATATATAAACATGAAATAGTTCTTGTATTAAGTACGTCTAACTTGTTCAGTTGGTTATTTATTAGAAAAAGAACCAGTTAGAAGTGATACTCTATGGCACTAGGAACTCAATAGTTCATTGCTACAAAGTATGTCACCTATCCCTATCCTGAGCTAGTTATATATTATAGTCCAACTCCTTACATCTTATCTCTCTGAGGTCCATCCAAATGTTATCACCATGGAGAACATCTGGTAAAACTGTTTTGTATATCCTGTGTTTTACATTTTTAGTTTTTATATTAAAACCTTATTGAATGTTTATTTTATAGTTATTTACTTATTTATTGTAATTATTAAACAAGACAATTTTAACAATTTAACAATTTTATTTGCTAACTTAATAGAAGGGAATAATGTTTATTTATTAAAAATATTATTGACATAACATTTATAGTCATTCTTGCCTGCCTTGAAAAAAGAAATATAATATCCAAAACATCGGCTGAAATTTGAATTGTATTTAAGAAATCTGTTAAGACTGATCCCCCCCGCCCCCACCCCCTTTAACCACCCTAAAAATAATTACAAAATAAATATAATTATAACTATGGGTCTTCTTAGGAGGATGAGGCTAACTATTACAGAAACCTAAATTTTCAGATGGAGTCTTTCAAGTCTAGAGCCCAAATAATCATGTCCTTGGCATTGGCAACGCATGTTGATGATGAAGAGCCTGGAGAGGATGGAGGACCTTCAGATGAAGATGTAATGCGGCAAATGGGCTTTGGGCATTTACTTTCAAATCAAGTAAGCAATCAAGGAAAAGAGGTAGAGAAGATCTCAAACACAACTATATTAGTCCAAGACTCGAGTTCTGTAAGCACTTTGGTGAACAACCCGAGCTTAGACCTTCCTGGGATTGAGCTTCCTAGGTCTGCCAGTGTTGATGTAACCACGCCTGAACATTTTTCTTCTCGGACTGAGTTTGACTCAAGTAATACTACACAAAACGAAATAAATGATCCTTCATTCGTTTTTGATTCTAATGAAATGAATAGTTCTGATAGTGAAGCAATTGATGATCCAGATTCTGTTAGGCCTAGATTTGACCTAGAAGAGGAGATTGTATCAATTGATATTGTAAACGAGTCTACAGTAGGGCTGCCTGAGAGACCGGCAGTCACAAAACGAAAGAAAATGGAAGAGTGGAAGCGGAATAAGGTTAAAAAATTTCGTCTGGAAGGGAAAAGTTACACCAGTCTTGAGAGGAAGATAGGTAAAGAAGGAAAAATAGTTAAGAATAAGAAAGACAGAAAAGAAAGAAATATTCGTCAAGTATGCAACTCTGTAGCCTGTCTTAAGTCAAGCAAAAGACACTGCATGCAAATACCTGAAACTCTATGTTCAAGAGGTTTTGGTCAATGACATGGGGTGAGAGGAAAACCTATGTTGCGTCTCTAGTAACTTCCACAAGTAAAAAGCAGATAAGAAGAAAGGAATCTGGTGATCGTCGTTCAATATCTCTTCACTATCACCTGATTATTGAAGAATCAAAAAAAGAGGTTTGTAAGAAAACATTCCTCAATACCTTTGATATTGGAGAATGGGCTGTAAGGAATTGGGTTATGAATTCTGAGCATGGAATGAGTATTAGGAAAAACGCTGATCTTAACAAGGAAACAAATGATAAAAGAAACTCTGTCCAGGGGAAAAGTGATGGACCTTCTACACAAGGAGATGACAACGAAAACAACGGTAATGTGAATCCACCAAGAGCAACTAAAACAAACGGAAAGCCTAGAGCTAAACTTTTTGCAGTCGATTTTCTCAGTCGACTTCCAAAAATGGAGTCTCACTACTGCAGGAAGGACACTTCTAAACTGTATCTTGAGCCCATAATCAAGTCAGGGCAAGAATTGTTTAATTTATACCTAGAAGACTGCAAAACTCAGAATAAAATTCCGCTTTGTCGGTTCACATTCATGGAATTAGTCACCTCCATGAATATTTCTTTATTTCAAACAAAAAAGGACCAATGTGATCTGTGCTCTGAACATAGGGTAGGAAACATTTCAGAAGAAGAGTACAAGGATCATGAAAGAGCAAAAAAAGAAGCCAGGGATGAAAAAGAAGCAGACAAAGTACAAGCAGACAAGGGCGAGTGTAATGTATACACAGTTGATCTTCAGCAAGTTAAACTCGCACCGTCATTAAAAGCGTCTGCTTTGTATTATAAAACAAAATTGTGTTGCCACAATCATACTTATTTCAACCTTAGTACAAAACAAGTTTGTTGTTACTGGTGGAATGAATCAGAGGGAGAGATAAAGGCTACCAATTTTACCTCTTGTGTTTTAGATTTTCTTGAAAAAGAAATAGCAGCCTGGCCACAAGAGAAACCAAAGCACATTATACTTTGGTCTGATGGATGTGTTTACCAAAACAAGAACAAAACTCTTGCAAATGCATTGCTAAATCTAGCTATGAGGACCACCTTCTTGATAGAGCAGAAATACCTTGAAAAAGGACACACGCAGATGGAGGCTGACTCCGTGCACTCTGCCATTGAGCGCAGGCTGAGGAACAGAGAAATACATCACCCTCATGATTATCTGACAGTGACACGAGAGGCAAGGAATAAGCCTTTTCCATACATGGAAAAATGTCTCAACCATGAGTTCTTTAGAAACTATGAAATTCCTGAAGGGCAGGTTTATTCCTCCATCAGACCTGGACATTTAATAAATGACCCAACCGTGAACAATGTTGTTCAATTAACATACAAGGTGGAGGGAATATTTTTCAAACTTCAGTTTTCCTCAAACTTGCAAAAGCTGCCTCAAAGGAAGAAGCTAAACATTACTAAATATTGTGTATCCAGGGTTGTATAGTAGCCAACTCAAATTATCTCACATTAAGTGGCAACACCTGCAAGAACTTAAGCGGGTTCTTCCCCAGCACGTCCATCAGTTCTATGATGACCTCCCCCACCATGGCAAGATTGACGAGTCAAAGTCAGGCAGAAAGAAAAGAATGTAGCTCTCTAAATCTCAGTTTTGTATAAATGGATAGTTTTTAGTTCAACATGAAAATAATTTCTTTCAATTTTTTTTTGTACTTTATAAAACTGAAATAATATTTATGTTGTATTTATGCCATAAATTAATTAAAGAGAGAAGCTCTCTCTCTGATTGGATTCCTTTCTCATTTAAATATTTTTCTTTACTTTGTAACAAAATATCATTTGAGTTGGATTTGTATGATTATGCTTAGTTGAATAAATCCCCTATGTCATCTTGTCTTTTCAAAACTTTGATGTGTATTTTTTGCAGCAAACTCTTATATCAAATGCAACAAACTTGTAAGTCAACATTCTAGCATTTTATTCATACAGCAACATTGTATGTCAGTTTTTATTTTATGCAGAGTTTGAAAATTATTTTTGTTATCATTTTCAAATAGTTTTTGAATAATGAAAATTAATTTAGTAATAATAAATTTACCTGTATTGATTTTCAAGATACTAACATGTTTTTTGGCTCTCCTGTAAAATTTACTTTTTTGACATACGAGGTTGCAGTTCAACACCATCGATATGTGGAAAGGTGCCTTCTCCTTTTTCGTGAAACCATGGACTCCAACAAGGCAACAATTTAAAGAGGGTTGAGGGGGTTGATTTATCATTCTGCTATTTTCTACACTAAAAAATTAATAATTACTTATTATATGCTGCGAAGATTTATAATGGACCATTAGATATACCATTCCTAAATTTCAACTTCAATAGTTTTTCTCCTTAATCTCTTGTTTTGATATGACTAGGCTGTCTCAATGCTATTAGGGATGGTAAAAGAAGAAAGGTGTAACTAATTAATTATCTTCTTAAACTTTTTTTTTTTGTATTTCTATTGGAATGTTCAAAATTAGAGTTGGGTCGAATCCACTATTTTACGAATCTGAATCTCGGGGAAAAAATTATGAATATAGTAGGAAATATGAATATAAAAAAATAATAGAAAATAAAAATAGTAACTAAATGTTAACATTCTTTCTTATAAGCCATTAATCATAACATTCATACATTCAGCTAAGTGTTAAATTACTGGTCTGGGACGTGGTTGTTAAGTTAATCCTATAATTATAATTGGTTCTGAATCACAAAAAAACAGTATTAGACCTCTAGAACAAATTTTACTTTAAAAAATTGATTTTTTTTTTCAGAATCTGAAGCTTGAATCCGAAATTCTCTCGAATACTCAAATCTAGAATATCCTTAAGGATTCAAAGGATTCGAGGTCCAATGTCTATCAAAAATATTTTCCAGTTTTTATTTTTTAAGGTTTATACTGTTGGTGAAGGGCCGACTGACTTTTAAAATACTCAATTTTAACTCTAACAAATGTTATTTCTCCTTGAAACCTATTATTATACAGTGTGAGTAGTAGTTCGTGGATATGGACAATACCAAATGATTAGGTGGGTAAATATATGTTGAAAACACTATTCAAAAAATCGGTTCTTCGCATATCTTGTGAGAAAAATATTAAAGTAAGAGAGTTGATGTGGCCACACTGTGCCTTAAACTTACATTAAACATATCTGTTAGTTCACAGTAGGTGTTTGAAAGTTGATCCTCGCACAGCTATGCATTGCTCCAAATGGCGTATGGATTTGATGTACACGCGGCAAAGCAAGTCAACGTCAACTGTCTTAACAGCCACATAGATTCGTGCCACAATGTCTTCAGGCAACTGCAGTGGGCTGTAAGGTAGGTACATCAGTTCTTTGAGGTGACCACACAGTAAAACAAATCCAGTGGTATGAGGTCCAGTGGCCTTTCCATCGGCCCCCCATGCCCGATCCACTAATTGGGGTGGACTTCATTAAGTAGTTGCCACACTTGTGCCCCGTAGTGTCCAGGGGCGCTGTCTCATTGATACCACATCCTCTCTCACACAAGCAATGCTACAACCTCCAACAACCCAGGTAAAATTGTGTCAAGGAACAAAAGTTATATGTAGGAATCCAAACTATTTGGTAGTAAATAAGGACATACAATACCATCCCCAAGAATCCCTGCCTCAAACATTGTTTTCTGGAGAAGCGATCAGCATACAGCTGCACTGCGGGTCCAGCTTGACTGTCTGACATTCCCATTGCCATTACCATATCCCAGTGTGTGTGTTTTTCGTTGTTGCTCACATAATACTTACCTCACTTGCATTTAGGTTTACATCTAATCGCCGGTGACTTTTCTCAGGTACATTGCTGCCACATCAATCTTCACTATAATGTCATTTCTCTCAAATGTTATTGGAAGAATGGATATTTCGCAAAAAGTGTTTTTGACTTATATCTTACCCACCTAATCGGATAGTAGTGTCCATATCCGCGAATTACTAACCTTGTATACATTGGTGGGTCTAAGTCTCTGACTATAAAAACCTTTGATTACTTTATCCTTTGGTCTAACAAATGTTAAATCTCTTTGAATATTTGTTTTTATATACTTGAGGGGTTTCTGGTGTATGTGATTATAAGAATAATTAATTTATATTTTGTTCAAATTTGCTTGATATTCTGACTTCTTTACCTCCTATTTTAAATTTAACACTAACATTAGATAATTACTACATAAACTCATTTTCCCAAACATCTTACCTAAATGAACATATATGCCAATATTTATGTTTGGAGATAATATTGTTTTAATTTCAATTTCATTTATTACATTTGTAAAGGGACAATTAGATAAATTATTTACATATTTCACTATCATTCAACTACAATCTTGAATAAGGACAACCTCAGATGAGGTTTTTTTCTTTGAACCAATATATTTAATAATACTTTTTAACTATTTCTTAATGTCACAAGAACAAGCTACTTAACATCGTTAATATATCCCTTTTTGAACAACTACTGCAGCCTGAAGACAATTTAAGGGATTACTTGAAAAATATGAGAGTTGTAACTTCAGTTAAATTTAATACTTTCACACAATTTTGAAGCTAAAATGAAGTACTTAGACAAGTCCAGAGCATATTGTCTCAAATCAAATCATTATGTTGTACATATTTATATAATGTTTTTCATTGCAGAAATGAAATCCTTGATCAACAATATCCAGTTTCATAAAAATATATAATCCTAGCATAAGCCGGAACTGAAACAAGCCAGTGCAATGGAGCTGAGCTTATTTCTTGAGATAAAAGGTATTTATTTTTTAATAAGAAAGTAATTTTCATAGTTTTGCATCATAGAATATTATAAATATTGTAGATATGTAAACAACCTATAACTTTGCTAATGTTTCTTATCTTCTATTCTTTATTCATGTGCTATAAAATTTTACCAAAGTTAACACACGTTTATTCAGCCACTTGCCATAAAATATGTTGGGTGAGGCTTGCCAAAAATGTTTTAGTCGTGGGTGGCTCTGGGCTCTTGGCTTGACAAGACTACTACTAAATTGTTTTCTCTCATTCAGTATCGAACTTGCCCTAAAACCAACAACATACATGCATTAATAATAGTTTTTTGTGTGTGTTGTTTTGTCAAATGGATAGTTAGGGAAGAGAATCATTTACTGGTACATTCCTGTCCAGATTTAATTACCCTGGCAACAATCCAAGAGCACACACTGATTTTAGTGGTAAAAAATGATGGCCAAAGATAATCAATGCTTAGATAAGGAATTATTTTAATAACAAGCGTATAACCCAAATAGGTAGTAGGATGCAGTGCTAAAAAAATAATTAGTTTAACCTATTCACAACAAAATTTATCAAGAAAATAGTATATCTTAGGGAAATAGCTAAAATATAATAATTTTTTCGTGGTTCATATTAATACAGTAATCTTGGTGTATTTTATTCCATTTTCACCAAACTCTGTATTCTCAACACATAGTAAACCTTGAGTAAATCATTAATATTTTAAAATAATATTACTCTAAATCATATTAACCATTTCAACTGAATTGGTATTAACATATAGAGCCTACTTTCTCAAGTAATTTTTAAATTTTTCTCTATCATTACTCATAAATAGTATAACTTTGTTATGTAAGACTTAATATACTGCATAGTTTTTTCAGTTTATTTTCCTCATTGTCAATGGCTAGGTAAATTCAAATGTCTAAAACTTTAAAACATGTGTAGAGTGAAAATTTACCAAATATAATACACATTTTTTTCACCATACTTAGTCAAGGTATCACTCTGAATTAATCATAATGAAGCTTGTTAAGTTCAAAACAGGTAATATTAAAGTTGAATATGAACTGTGTAACATACTAAAGTGAGTTGTGTTTATTATTTATCTATTTTTCCACCGTGTCTTACTACCCATACAGACTAAATAACATTTTGACCAAACGTATATAATACGGGCGAGGAAATCTACTTTTGTTTTTTAGGAAAAATGGGAAATCATTTATAAGAAACACCCTCATTACAGTTGGTTGATATTTGATCCCAACCCCTCTGTCACAGGCATACCAGACCAGATAAGCCTGTTATTTAGTTCAAGTGCCCACTGATGTGGGTATTTGTTTATTATTAAGTATATTTGTTTAAATTATTCTGTTAAGTACACTGGTTGTATTTTAATTTTTCATTAGTGCGCTCGCCACAAGGTCTATAAACATCTTAATCTAAATGGTAAGGCATGTGGAATATAGTAAAAATAGTAGGTAAACTCACAATAATGTATAGAGTGGAAAAATATAAAATTATAGTGATTTATCATGTGAAAAACCATCTCCATCTCAATCAACAGGAATTAAAACTCCAACTTCCCTGTTATTGTTAAGAGCTACCAAGTGTGATGACTACTTTAGCATTAGTGCTGGTTACACTGGTTATCAGCCACTTTTTTAACGACTTAAGACTGTGAAGGTAAGATATTTAAGGAAATGTACAAACAATTTTGCTGAGGGAGGATGTCAGACCATTAAGAAAACAGTTCACAGTGTATCTGGGTGGATTTCTATATTCTAACAGAAGTTTGTTTACCCATGTTCTTATGTATTGCACTTAAATGGGGATGTTTTTACTTCCCATTCTTTAAAGACAACATTTATTTTACTCTAAGTTAATATTTTATTCATATATAACATACCATTATTTCTATAGCTCTTTTAAGATAACAACAAAAGCAATCAAAATAACTCAAATGGTAACTAAACCATATCCTCAAAGTACATAAAGACGGGTATAATAAAACTTATTATTTCTAATAGGTAACTATATTTTCAAGTTTCTTAACTCGATGAAGCATCATTTTACTTTCTTTACTTTCTGAACGATCATGGCAACACTGTAATGGAAGAACCATGACAGTTATGAATTATTACAAAAATAACTAAACTAAAAATAAATTGTCTTCTTTCTAGATTAATACTTTCATCCAAATGAATCTTATCAATGCACTTATTTAATACTGACATCCAAATTAACCAATTAATCAATTATTTGTATAAAGAATATATAAATAATTAACAGAAAACTAAATAAAACATATACTCTGAAATAAATTAATTAAAAATAGTGAATAGTTCTTCTTTGTGACACATTTTTGTATGTGAATTATTGGAGGTGTGAAATACAAAGTGGTGTGAGGCTGCTAATCTTATATTTTTTCTTTTATAAATCAATTAATTTGACTAATCAAAATTCTAGGATTATACCATTATTCAATACAAATTCCTTTTCATTGGTAAAAATTGATCAGGTAATAGGTGGAGTGGTTTTGTAACAATCTTGTATTTTGTAATACCAAGCTTTGTTGGGAGGACAAGTGTTGACCGGCCTCTTAAACCAAATAAAAAATAATTCTTTTATACACTTTCAGTGTATATTCAGGGTTGCCATGCACCTGGAAGACCAGAAAAAAAACAGGGAATTTTGTGTATTTGAAAAAAAAACTGGGAAAAACAAGGAAATTCACATTTAAAAAAATGAATTTGGGGAATTTTGCTGCAAGCTTTAAATAGTAGGTATAAAATGAAAAATTGTAACTTAAGAACTGAACACTAACTGAACACTGAACTTAAATCACGAGTGTAGTGGTGGTAGTATAAAAGGGCAAAATGGACTTTATCCCTAATTAATTAAAAAACTGATTTTTATCATTCATATTAAATGTAAATACATTCGAATTTCTTATTCAACTTTATTTTACACTTAAGTTATATAATTTATTGAATATTAGTATTTAAAAGTTAGGAGGGTTTTTTTCATCTCATCTCATCTCATCACACGCCCACACGCCTTCTAGATTTATTTGAAATAGTAAAAAAAAAATTGTATTTATTTAAAACTATTTTTTAATTTCATTGATTAATTACTTACCAAAAAATAGTGACAAGTTAATTGACCTCAGAATCATTGCATCTGTTGACAGTGCCTTCGAACTTAGGCTAGGGCTACACAAACAATTTTCCCCACTGCGTTAAAGCTGTTTTTGCTGCTTGAAAAATGGAAACCGAGAGTTTCAATTGTCAGATGCTAGACATGCGATATATATCACACTATAGAGTTAAGTCAAATTTGGCTCCAAGATCATGTCATGATGGAATGTGCCGGGGTCCATTTTCCAGGCGAAATATCCCACTTCTTTACCTGCCACACATATGACAAACACCGATGGACGCTCCTCCACCAGGGTTGTGCCTCCACGTTACTCCAATTGTTATTCACTTGTAACCCCAAGCCACGTTTTCTAGAGCTTTGATAAGTGTTATATATTTATTATGAGCTATAATATTTGATATTCAAAATGAGTGACAATGTCATCGATTTTATTAATAGTGAAGCAATTATTATACATGTTGAACGATCTTGTTGACGGACTACAACCAATCACACATACACCACGCAACTTGGAATGGCAAATATAAATTTTCCTGGTATAATTATTAGGAATGATGTTTGCGCAACTGAAATGTAGACAACACTGAAGAGAAGTCAGGGGCGATGAGCGATTATTGTCGCTCTGTGTAACCACCCTCTTACGATTTTTTCAGCTCAGACTGCACCGCTTTTATCGCTTGGTCTAGCCTCTTGACCAACTTTTGTATTCACAATTTTTGTAGCTGAGGTCTGAGCGATAAAAATCATTCGTGTGGCCTAAATCTTAGATTCATCATTGGTTTGGATTGTCAAAATCATTAGTAAAATCTTCAACCTGAACAATCTTTATCAATATTTAAGTTCAAATATTTTGTCCTTTGGCACTGCTTGCAAATCATTGAGCATTTCAAGCCAACTTTTTAGCTTCCATTAGAGCGAACACAAACACTATTGCATGAAATCCATTGTAAAATTGATTCTGGAGCAAAATCAAGTACTATTTTAGAGGCTTCAAAAAGCCTTTAGTTTTCTGCCATCCCCATTGTTCAGCGTCCTTTTTGTTTCCAAGCCATGTTTGCACTTGATGGCACTCTCTAAAATAATGTTGGGTAGATGCTTCTGAAACCGGCAGTATTGACTCCTAATTTTGGTTTTAATTTTGTTAAAGATTTTTTGAATGCATTGAATCTGCTGGTTAAGTGAAATATCTTCATATGAGGTGTGGTACTAAATAACTGGACTCATTTTGTGCCACTTACCTGAGGTCTCAGCAACAACCAACAGGGTCAGATATTGATCTATGTTCTTTTCTCTCTCTACCTTTCAAATTTCAAGGTTGTGCGACCGACATTTCATCCGTAGCCCTTGTTCTAAGTGGACCGTGTATCTGAGCTCCGTCGGAATTATGATGAGTGTAAAAGGTGAGCAGCGTGTAAATGTGAAGTTTCTTGTAAAACTTGGAAAATCCGATACAGAAACGTACAATTTGTTAAAGGAAGTTTATGGTGATCAGTGTTTATTTCGTACTCAAGTGTTTAATTGGTTTAAAATATTTAAGGCAGGGAGGCAAGAGATTGAAGATGATTCGCTTCCCAGCCGTCCTCGCACATCGAAAACAAATGTTAATATTGAAAAAGTGAGTGAAATTGTTTGAAAAAATCGACGCCTGAGCATTCAAGCAATTGCTGACTTAGTTAATATTGATAAGGAAACTGTTCTACAAATTTTACATGAAAATTTACACATGAAAAATTTTGTTCTAAAATGGTGCCAAAACTGTTAACTCCTAAACAAAAGAAAACTCAAATGAACATTTGTGCAGACATCCTTCATAACATCGAAAATGATCCAAACTTTTTGGAAAATGTGATAACTTGTGACAAATCATGGTTTTTTTCAGTTCGACCCTGAAATTAAGCACCAACCCATGCATTGGAAGAGTCCCAGTTCTCCGAGACAAAGAAAGCACCGATGAGCAAGTCCAAATTCAAAGTAATGATAATAGTTTTTTTTTAATATCCGAGGGATTGTTCACATTGATTGGGTACCTAAAGATCAGACTATTAACCAGGTTTACTATAAGGAGGTTTTGACAACCAAATGTGGAAGAATGGCTCATGGATTCTTCATCAGGACAACACACCAGCACATAAAGCGCTGTCTATCCAGAGGTTTTTGGCGAAGCACAAGATTCCCGTGTTGGAACACCCACCTTACTGACTTGATCTCGCCCCGTCTGACTTTTTTCTGTTCCCAAAGATCAAATCTGCACTAAAAGGAACCCATTTCGAGTCTGTTGATGTTGTGAAGTAAAAAGCGACGAAGCTCATGAACAGCCTCTCAGAAAAGGACCTGAAACATTACTTCCAACAGTAGAAGATTTGTATGGTGAGGTGTAGGGATCGGGGAGCATCATTCTGGTTATTTAATAGCCAAACCTTGTATGTAACTGTGTATAAATGGATGAAAAGAGTTTTACCAATTTTTTTTACTTGTAAATAAGTTACATTTTCATGATTAAAAATGTTCACAATATCAACCCATTTGTTTTCTTTCTTCATAAGTTTGAATATTTTTAATCTTCCTTTTGGGAATATTGTACTGGTGGTATCACAGCCGGTAAAAGCGTGGGCCAACATAATTTTATTTTTTATGTTAACATTTATTAAATTTATTTAGAGTTTTCTTTTAACCTTTACCTCTCCGGGCTTATTTATTTTATTTTTTTATCCAATATAGAGCAGTTAAAAGATATAAGAGATCCACGTCTTTGCCAAAAATAATTATTGTTGTTTGCATGGTTCTTGACTTTTAAATAGCAGTTATAATAATGAGAGTCCTCAATATAAGAAGAATGTTGAACGATGTATCCATGTTTTTGCAACACATCCTTAAGCATCAAAATAATTGAATTTTGATTTTATCATTTGATAAAAACTTTCCTTTATTGACTGTAGCAATAATCTCTTCGCAAATCAGTAACTATTTACATTTATTTTTTAGTTAGACCTGTTCCTGCTCAGGTTTTTGGTACTATCCTGTTGGAACGAACATGTGTAACATGAAAGTATGTAGTTCCAACATCTGTGCGGTGGTAGAGATGCATGCTCTGACTTTCACTATGACCTTCACACGCCTTCTCTCAGTCTAAGTAACTGCTAAAGCAGGTAGCCTACAACTCGAGACTCACGCGATTCTAAAAATATATATGTTGATCTATATATGTGCCGATTTTCATTAACATCGCAATTATTTCCTTGTAACAGTTTCGGTACTAATTTTACTGTACTAATTTACCTCTACTAAAATAAATATCACATTTGATAAATTCAACATTATATTTTTGGCATTTCCACAGCTTTTTCTCGTCCATGAAGGATAAACTATACATAAACTGGAATCAATATTTTTATTTTTCTAGAATAATGTCAAATTCTTATTTCAAAGTTTTTCTCAAAAAAAGACATTAAAAGTGTGTTTACTCAACACAATAAAACATACCTCCAATGACAAAAATATTTTTATAAGACTTACATTTTTGATAATTTTATAAAAAACAAAATTTAATTCCTCAATAATTCAATTTATAAACTTAATATCTAAAACAATAGTCTGGAAAAATGGGGACTGCTTCTGGAAAGCACAGGGAATTTTGTAGTGAGAAAATAGTGACTACCTTAGTATTTACAACAAGCAGCCCCTCTTATCTCTTGTGATAAAAATAATTTTATGAATTTTTAACAGCACCAAGTGTATTTGTTTTATATTTTGTATATGTATTGCTAGACTTCTTCCATTTACCTTTCCTTGCGCATGAGAAATTTGGTTTTTCGTGTTATTTTGGAACATCCGGTATTTAAATGCTTTATACATGTTTAAGATTTTAGAGTCTGAAACATTCTTGTTGTTTGTCCATTTAACATTTACTCTCACATTAAAAATAAAACATTTGATATTGTTATAATTTTTTTATAATCTGTTATTACATTACATAAGCATATACTTTTTTTATCTCATACCTGCGAGTGATTTAAGGACTCAATTTACACATCATTATGTTTAAAACAAAAATTTTCTGTTTTAGGATGAATATGCCATTTTGGAAATAATTGCCATGAAGTCTTCCAAATCAGGATGAATTTCTCTGCATTCACAGGACATTTCTCTCCCCAGTTCAAATTTAGTAATGAACAAATAGAACCTGGTGCAGTGATAATAGCCAATACAGCAGATGGGCGAGTGCAATATATTAGACCAGAAAATGGTGCCAGTATCCTAACTACTGGCACATCTGGAAATGTGGTTCAGGGAATACCTGTCACATTGTCTGCAGTACCTGTATCAATGACAACTGGGAATGCATTTGAACCTGCTCAAAATCAACACCCATGTGTCACAGATGCAATTATTAACACACCAAATGGAACTTTCAAATATCATGCTCCTTCAGGCACATTTGTGCCTTGGAGTGAAATACCCATTATGCATCACTTTAATGATGGTGGCAAACACATGGCAACTCTTAATGTTCCTTACTCTGGGCAAGCGGTTAATTCTGCAACAGCAATTTTAGCAGTACAGCGCCCACAAACATCCGTGACACCCACATTAACACCCTCAGTTTGGCCGGTAAGATTTGTACCAAACATACCCACAGTCACTGTAAATTCATATGAAAAAATGGCGCATAACTATAGCAAAAGTGTTGGAGGTGATAAAGTAGATGTTTCTAAACAACATGGTAAAAAAGAAAAGGAGCCTTGTGAAAGTGAAGAGGATTCTGATGATACCAGTAAGTCTGATCTTGAGGTCCCAATCTCAACGGATGATGCTGATGCAAGTCAGATTGAAGAACAAAAAAATTCTTTCAACTCTTCAACTTCTCTTCACATAGCTGAAAATGGTGTATTTCATTGTCATAAACCTCATCTTCAAGATCGTGAAATTAATGTGCCAGATTATATGTCTCGTTTATCTACACCTGGGTTGCCTCTAAGTATTCAGCATTTTTTAAAGTATCAAGCTGATACATCTGAAGCATTTATGAAAACAGAAATTGAAGCAAACTTCAATGGCTTAGCAGCTAATTCAACTGAAGGTTCTGTACTGACCACAGGCAGGAATATAGAGGATAACATAAATCATGTTTCAAAGAGAAAGAAGAAAAGACCATCTAAGAGAAAACCTCGCCCTGGAGAAATCCGTATTTTGTCTGCATTAGATGGATCTCCTTTGTTTTGCTGTCCAGAATGTGATGTAGCTTATCCCGACAAAGATTTGTTAGAACAACATATGACGGGGCATAAGTTGGAACGTCGCTTCATTTGTAACATATGTGGAGCAGCATTGAAACGCAAGGAACACCTTGATCAGCATAAAAAAGGTCACAGTGATGAGCGCCCATTTGTTTGTTCAGTTTGTTTGAAAGGATTCAAACGAAATGAACATCTTACTCGACACTATGCAATTCATTCAGGAAGTAAGAATTTTTCTTGCTTGGAATGTGAAAAGGCATTTTCTAGGAAAGATCATCTACGGAAGCACAGTCAAACACATATTGCAAAGAGAGAGAAGACTGAAATCAAACAAATTACTTCAGAACAAAATGTTTCACAGTCTATGCTAACATTTCAACATAGTGAACAAGTGCTCCCTCACCCCCTAAATTTTCATCATATTATATCTTGAAACTTTATATTTAGTTATTAATTTTTTAAATCTGCAGTATTCTTTTATTTTTGACTTTGTTATATTTTTATGGTCATTTTATCCATGTATTACAGATCATTCAGAAAAACTGATATGCTGAAATTATTTATTTGAAAAATGTGCTTATTCAAGTATTCAAAATGCTGCCATTTGGCTTAACATATCACTGCTCTTAATTTTGCTATCAGTTGTTAAAGTAATGGTATTTTAAGCCAAAGATCTGAGGTTTGAATGCTGGGCTTGTTATTTTTTTTTTAGATATATATAAGTTTAGCTGATCAAGCTTTTTAAATGAACTATAATTTGTGTTTTTTTTAAACTGTTGGTTGTTCACAGTATAATCTTATTAACTGCACTGATGATTTTATCAGTGTTATTTAAAAGCAGTGATTTGTACCTGTTGCTCTGGAGTTTTGGGAGACTTGCAATTAGGAATAAATGGAGGGCTGGAAAAAGTACCTATAAATCTCAGTTAATCTAGATCAGTGGCACAGTTATTCAAATTTACAAAGTTGGACTCCCTTCTTAAGCACAAGGGTGGCCACAAACAGGTAAAAGCTAAATTAATTAGGGAATCTAAAAACTGAGAAAAAATTCATGAAAAAGTCATGGAATTTGAGCATGAATGAGGGGGAACTAGGCATTATCTACATTAAATCAAAAGAAGACAAATTTCATTATCAAATTTAGTTAACTTTTTCAATATTGTAAATGGCTATTAAGGTCATGTAAACTAAATATCAACCTTGGACACATTGTGTTGCTTTGATTATTTTTTTCACCTTAACCAAGGTGTGTACATGTGTGCAAACTCTGATTAGGTTTAGCTGGAACAGGAGGGCACAATCACATTCACTAGATAAAATCCTTTATTATATTTGCTTGCATGATAATGAGCAAAATTTGAAAAGTAACAAAAATATGGTTGATTTATTTAGTTCAGGCTCATTCCTCACTACGATTATCAAATTTTTCTATTTTGAAAACATTGTATTGATTATATAATCCTTTTATTGTGATCATCTCCAATACTCAGCACAGGATTGTGTTTGTGTTTACATTTAATTTTACATGTTTTAACATTGTTGATATAGACTTTTTTTAAATGTTAAATGGTTTATTAAAAATAATGTAACACATGATATAATCAAAATTTTAGGGTGTAAAATTAAGAATAACATTTGAAATGCAATGTGTTTGTAAAACTCATAACTGTGAGTAATGTATATCTAATACAGTACTTCCTCATATTCAATTAAACAATGGGTTTACATTTGATAACAAAGATAGGTAGTCAAGTCAACCACTACCAGCGATTTAGTTTCTGAGCATTTTTTAGGAATGGAGAAGGAAATGAACACGCATTTTCTGACATGAGAATGGGAAACTATTAAGGATAAAACTTTTCATTACACTTTGAGTCTCGACCTCCCCCTTACCAGAAAACCAGAGATGAGACGTCCTTTGTCATTGTACTCATCAGTACAGGTCACGAATAAATGATAATAGTTCAACCATGTTGACCATTGACTGTCCATCTATACTTGTAGTACCATGTTGACCATTGACTGTCCATCTATACTTGTAGTTTAGAGTGTCACAACTTTGGCAGTCGGTGAACTCGTGATCAGGTGGGATGGTCAATATGACGGTCCGGGCTCCTGAAGGGCTTAATCTTGAGTTGGTGAGAGCAGCCTGAAGGGCTCTTGCCTTGAGTTGGTGAGAGCAGCCTGAAGGACTTTTGCCTTGAGTTGGTGAGAGCAGCCTGAAGGGCGCTTACCGTTTGTGGGGTAAATATTTAAAATCAAATAAATACACTTTTTTGTAGAATTACATTTATTATGATCCATGACACTAAAGGGATCTGAAGAAACCAGTGTTTAGAATTGAATCCCAATTAATACACAAATATTGTTCTTATGTACAGTAAAGTTATGACAAGTATATTGACTTATTATTATTCCATACTTTTAAAGCTTAGATCTGATGAAATATGAAATATAATAAGTTAGGGTCTATACAAAGAGAGTTATTTACACATTTCTTATTGTCCTTAGCATGGAAGTTTTATTCCAACTAGTCAGCATCTGGGGCAGTTTAGAGTCCTCAAGGTGGAAAAAATACATCCTTCTGTATCATTGTGATCTAGCAGGTTTGCTAATCTTTAGTCTTGCCGACTCTTGCTGGTCTCGGTGGCTTAGTGGCGAAAGTGACCAGCCTTGAAGGCTTGGAGGAGTATTGGAGTAGAGGAGACGCTGAGTATGGCGGGATGTAACAAGAGTTATATAAACTGGTAAAATAAGATCAGGGGAAAAATTAAATTTTTGTCTGTAAAACCTGTAAAAGTTAGGGAATTTGAAAAGTGAATAGCTGTGGCCACCCTGAAAAATTATTAAAAACATTCTGATCCAATAACCTATATTTAGAAATATACATTAATCCACTATCAAGTCAAAGCTAACGATTTATTTTTAAATTCTTTTAGTTGATGTTTTTATAACATGCTATCCCCATTTCATTTCGATTCTTAAATTAGTGAATTAAGGGTTTCATAAATCCAGCTTCCTTTTGAAACTATTACACAAAATAGGGTCTCTTTTTTTTTCTTTTGGTCCATACCTGTATTTTCTATTTATAGATAGATGTGTGTTAAATACCCATTTTAGTGTATTTTACCTTCTTTGTTAGTATCATTTCTAACCTATCAGTTTAAAAGAATCCAGAATAATATATCTGCACATATACAATTTAAATCAACTTTTGTAACAATTAAAGTAATATTTATATTATTCCATCAAACAAATGATTCTTCAATTTTATTTTGTGCACCTCATCTTACTACCTATCCACATCCACATTTAATTACATTAATTGGGTAAAGATGAAAAGGTAGAAGTTAGAGGAAATGTACCTGTATTTGTATGGATGGAGGGTAGTAAACCATATAGGAAAAAAGACTCGGTCAGGAATCAAACCTTACCCTATCCATCACCAGCAATCCTGTCTATCGCAAAAGTGACACCTTAGACCACTTGATTACCGATTCAGGTTACTTACTTCAAAATCACACAACGGGTTACATTATTATAGAAACATATATACTGTGTACAGCCTTAGAAATAATGACATTTCTTTTTTTTTTTACCTATATTCAGTATTTGATCATGTGTATACAAATTTTTGAATTTTGTTTTATTACAAGTTTGTTGACCAAGCTAAAAATATATTGTATCCAAATTTTATTTTGATAACTATGTAACCACTGTACATTTGATTAAACTGGGCTATTTTCTAAGGTGTGTGACAAACATTTTGTAAATGCTATTAACTAAAATATTGTGAATTTTACACAAGCCTTCACCTTGAATAAATTGACATACATCTGAGAATCTGCTGAGTTATGAAATTATGTGTATACATTATTGAAAACATGTATTTTTATAGAGTGTCTTAAATAATATATTATTATAAAGGTGGTTCATAAGTTTAACTTAGTGAAGTATCTGAATACAGTTAAGAGCTATATCAATATTCTTAGTGATGGTGTGTTAATTTGGATCTGCCAAAGCGTTTTTTTCATAACTATATGATGAAATTATTATGTTTTTACTGTCTATAATTTTACAAAATCTACTTAATAATTTCCAAATAAATAATAAAGATACAGACACATGATAGCATTTAACACTTTTTTTAAGCCTCTTAAAATTTTTTCAAAAAATGACTAACATTTGTCAAGAGGACTTTCATAGGTAGTATATACTTTAAACATTTTTCGCCAAATAACTTTGTATAATAAAATATGAAATTTTATAATATATTTATTTTATATTAATATTTATCAATGTTTCAAAGTAACTTTTTTTCTTTTATAAGTTAGTTTTACTGTTTTATCTATTATTTGTATAAATAATCATGCTCTTTCCTCAATGTCAGCTTAAAAATAAATATTATTTGTTTTTACTTAACAGTATCTAAGGGAAGAAGGTCGCCAGGAAATGGGGATTCTGGACCACTTTGTGTACCTGTTGCTAAGAAACTATTCAATCAGTGGCGTGTGTTGAATATTTTTCTAGGGTAAGCTATCAAGATTTTTTAAATGTAAAAATTAAATTTTATGTTAAATATATTAAGGTACATACCTTATTTGTAATTGGGCTGGATTCTTCTACTCTCCTTAGCAAATTCCTCAATCACGAAATTGTAAAACTGCGGATTTTGTTTTAGATGTTGTAAAATACTTTTTTCCAATAGATAACACTGACAAGTTTGTGAGCCTCTCTTGGCCTGGTGAATTGCTTGCATAATTTTTTATTATTTTTAATGCTGAGAAGCTTCTCTCAACAGATGCACTGGCTGCCGGGATGGTTACAACTAGTTCACACAGTTTTACCACTTAACAATATGCGCTTTTTAGATCATTTGATATAATAAAAATAAGCAAATCACTGACATTTTTATGACACACATCCTGTGAAATGAAGGTGACTACAAGCTGTGATCTTAAAGAATGGAAATCAAACATACTACCATAGCTGTCTTTTAAGGTCTAGAAAGCCATTTAGGGGAAATTGAGTTTGTATTGTTCAAAATTAGCTACATGTAAAAGTTCAGAAAAAAATAATAAGTCCAAGTTCTTGAACCTATCACTTAGCTGTATTATAAGTGTGTCCAAAATCCACAGTATAGGCGTTTGTAATATATGTTTACATCAAATATGTCAGTATTTCTTGGACTTTTTTTCAGGTACATTCACATACAACTCTTTGTTGGTTTTTGTCCAGATTTTCTCAAATTATTCACTCTTGTTTTTCAATTGATCGTTTTTTAGTTGATCTTGAAATCCCTTAACTTTGTTTATGCAATAACCGATGTCATTAATTTTTGCCTGCAATATATTAAATAATCTATCATTAAGAGAGAAAATATCAGCTAGTGTATTTAGTAGAAAATTAAAATTGAAATCGTGCATTGAAACTTCTTGATCCCATTTTTCCTCTGGATCTGTAATCTTGACAAACAACAAAATTAGTTAATTCTTACACTAGTAGAACTATAATTTCATCATGTAGATGCTACTCTTGGAAGCCTTTTCTTCATTTCTTCATCCAGATGCTCGTGTTGATTTGGTTGATTTTGAAAAAAATAATGCTAGTCCATTCAAAGTAAGAAAAAAAATTCTGCAGTTTTGGAGAAGGGACACGCCCTGTGACAACAAGTGATTCAGCTGGTCATCGAAGCAGTGTACACAAATTGCATTCGGAAATGTATCTCTTACTTTGGACTGCAATCCATTCAAGTGCCCAGCCATGACCGCAGCCCCGACGTAGCTTTGTGCAATCAGCTTTTGTCCACAACCATACTCCTTTATCGATTTTACAACATAGATGTATAGTGCTTTCGCTGTCTTGTCATCAGAAATATTTCTGAAGCCCAAAATTATCTCGTGTACTTGTCCATCTTGAGTAACATAGTGAAAGACAGAAGACAATTGGGAAAAATTATTTACATCTGTGGTTTCCTCCAGTGTGATGGAAACAAAATTGGTTTTATTGATCTTTTTTTTTATATTAGACAGTTACGCATTTGAAAGGGCATAGATCAAATCAATCTAAATCAAATTCTATAGTCCCGTAAATATAGACGAATGTTCTAAATGGTTCTTCAATTTTTCATCATACAAGATTCACTAGTTCAACGTAATTACCTTTATTGAAAGACTCACTCGTTTTGTTGTGGCCTCTAAATGAAAGTTCTTGCTGTGCTAAAAAACAAACTACATCAATGAATCACTTTATAATTTCTCTATTCTTCCTAACAAGTTAATTGTGCTGCGAATCCTGTATTTTTTTTCTGTTATCAAGCATTAGATCAATTCTAGTTTTACCAAACTTTTTTCAGCAAACATAGCTTGTACATGATTTTGGGACAAACTGTGTTTTTAATGGCTTTGTGTATGTTGCCCATTGTCCATGTCATTGTAACTACTACTGTTCCAAACACACTTGCCTTTTGGAAAAAAGAAGACAAGATCAAGAGTATAACTTTTGTACATGAGGACATCCCGTCAACCATTCATTATTATTGAACAAATGTGAGCTGAAATGGCCTTAAACATGATTCAGTTCAGGTGTAGGTCTACCACATTGTAATATTTGTTTTTTCTCCTCGGAAGTACACAACGTGACTGAACGCGAGTACACAGCTTAGAGGAACGTACTATGCAGGCGCGGCGCTATTTACTCATAGAACACAGTCGGAGTCAGAAGAAGCAAAATCTGTTGCACATTCACTTTTGTATGTAGAACAATGCACACATTTTATACCAAACAATAGCATATTCAATGATTAAATTGACACTCATAACTTTTTTGTTAATGGTATTTGTATTTATGTATCTATTTGGCTCTGGGTAAGCAATGCGTACCTTGTGTCTATGGAATACATGCCACTGTATTCATTATATTATTTTCAAATATGTACAGTATCTTCTATAACCTTATAGAAAGTTCCTGTAGCGGTTTCTTAATTAAAATCTAATCATTACTATGGAAATCAAAAATTAACCAATGCAAATTAAACACCTGAAATGTTTGAGTAACTTTATTCTCGTGGACTACAAAAAGTAGGGCAATCATTCTGCTAATGCAGCTGAATAATAACCCACTCAAGTTACCACAGAAATTTCAGCATCTATGAAATCTTGAAACAAAGGTACAGGTACATTTGTGGAAAAAAATAAACATCAGGAAATCATGATTAAAGTTAAAACGTGTAAAATGTATGCTAACTTACCTTTAAAACTCTCCAGCAGCACATTCATGAGTTTTGTTCCCTTCTGCATCTTCTATCTTCCTTTCCTTAGCTGCTCTTTTCTTAGCTCTGGATTCCTTGGTCATGTCATTTGCTGCTTTTTCAGTTTCTTAACTTATAATTCATTAAAATCTTTCAGTCCTTTCCAAGTGTTTGGCACACCAGTGTTTTCGATACCATTGGAAACATTTTGCCAACAGATAATCTTTGGATAAATCCCTGAATCTAGGTTTTATTGCAAATAGAACTTAACCAGGTTTGAGAATAAACCTCGCCTGTCACCTAAAGTTTTTGAAATTTCGGATCTTGACGGGCACAGTTTATGTGGTGGGCTTTTATCGATAGACAATTTGTAAAAGTAATTTGCCCGAGAGGCTCTTTTCATGTTGGCCTTATCATACATAGTCTTCCCTTCCATGACACCCCTTTTCCATCAGGTAGTTAAGTTCATTTTTGAAATGCTTTAAGCCTCCGTAAGCGAGAAACTACTCTCTTTTGTACATTACCAATGCATTTGAATTTATTTATTAATCATCACCATATGGCTTAACCTTTTTTACACTATCAAAGGCTGAAGAATCACTATCTTCCAAGTATCTTACAGAACATAATCCCTTTTAGTTAATTACCTCTGAAAAAGTTTCAATATACCAGTCGACTTTATATCAACACTAGAACCCTTAATGTGTCCCCTTATTTTTAGGATGTTTTGTACAGCTTTAAATACTTTAAAAAGTATTCTATGTCTAACACCTTTCCTGTATCAAAAGACGTTGCATAAATAACTCCTTTCAGAAAAGTATGGCTCCTATTTTGCCACATGCCATCAAACACAGCAGCAACATGGCTATCTCCTGAATTCTCAACTATCACTTCTTGAGCGGCCTTTATCATGAATTCCTTAGCGACTAAATCCAACCTTGTACTTGATCTCTGATGTGAGATAGAAATTTTAGAGGTGAAGGAGGTAGGTTCAACATAGCACAAAAGGTCTGTGATCCAGCTAGGTCTATGCCCACACACACCACATTGCACATATGTTGTCGATGTACTTGGAATAAATACTGGACATTATTTATCTGGTATCTTTGCAATTATTACTCTCTAATACTAAATTAGTGACTATACCTCACCTTTTTACTTAATTTTTACTAAGCACTAAGGGTGACCTGGTGGTCTAGGGGTAAGGTGTCAGGCTTCTGTGCTGGGGGTCCGGGGTTCAATCAGATTATCAGATTGCCAAACCCTTCCTTCCCCTCTGACAAGACGTGTATTGATCACAACCTGTGAAGGTGTGGAATGCCAGGCCTCCACCATGGTTCGGATCCCACGTTAAACTGTAGGTCCTCCATCTCATCTCACAATCACCCCGGACGGGTAGTAACACGCGGTGCTAATAATAATAGTAATAATAATAATACTTAACACTAGGTTACTTTCACAGTCAGAATTTACATTTGTAAAAAGATGAAATCAAAGAAATAAGTTTCCAAGTCAACAATTATGCTGACTTTTTGTGGGTTACTTGGTCTACCATGGATCGACCACATTATTAATTTCAGAAGGCAAGTAAGACAGTTTTTTTTCTTTGAAGAACTGGGGAGTATTTTTGTACTAGACCTATTTTCACATTATTCTGGAGTCAATACAATATAATCACTACTATGCCTACTTTCTAGTAACTTGTTTGTTATCTTATTTACCTCTGAATTGTCTCTAAGTGCAATAACCGTTTGAGGCATTATTCACAAAAAATAAACATAAATTTGATACACTTATGTAAAAAAAACATGTAATCTTACAAAACTCGATAAAAAACATGTTACCACAAGGTTTGGTGTTGTACAGCACAGGGGGTAGGATAAAACATTAGTTGTAAAGGCCATATAGAACTGTTAGGCACAGGGGCTTAGAAAAACAAAGAGAAACAATTCTATTTTATCAGAAGAGTCATATAGAAATATAACTAAACATCTATTCAATGGGTGACCTGGTGGTCTAGGGGTAAGGTGTCAGACTTCTGTGCTGAGGTTCCGGGGTTCAATCCTCGGTCCCGGCACATATTTATCTGATCACCCAACCCTTCCTTCACCTCTGACAAGGTGTGTATTAATCACAACTTGTGAATGTGAGGAATGCCAGGCCTCCACCGTGGTTCGGATTCCACGTTAAACTGTAGGTCCTCCATTTCATCTCACAATCACCCTACCATTGCACATTAGCGTAAGTGCGTATAACCCGAACGGGTAGTAAGACGCGGTGCTAATAAATAATAATCTATTCAATGGGCGGGTCCCTTCTCCTGAGCTCAGACCTGAATGCTTGAAAGTAAGATGCACATTTGTTTTCAACAGGTAAAAATACTCAATGTAAGGACATTTTAATCTTATTAAGCAATCTATCAATATTTTCAGAAATGAATGAATTTTTTTATTTATAAAACCTTTTTTACCCATTTTGGCGACCTTCCTTAAGTTAATTTGAGTATATAATTTGTATAGCCATGAACTATTTTGACTTGAGTTTACAAAAAATATCCTAACCTGTCATGTTGTGAAATGATTGTAAATAACATGTATAAAATTAGAACTTGTTTTATTGGCCGATTGAAGTATTTTGATTAATTACCATAAAAACTTAGTTGTGAGTTCTTCAGACCCAAAAGTCTCCCACGTTGACAGTGCGTGGCAGCCCAATCAATACACCTTTCTTGATGGAAGCCAAGAGAAGACTAACCCTACATTCAGAATACATGCATTTTTAAGCAGAAAACCCATTGCAACCGCCGACACCACCTGAATCCGGTCCGATCGACACCGTACAGCTCTGTAGTGAACCCATTATGACTGGCCAGAACATCACGATACCGGTCAAAATACTTTAGTTGCAATGGGCAGTTCATCGGAAAAGGAGTTTATGGTAATTACAGTGGTTTGTGCGGAAGAAGAAGAGTGGGAAAAACATTTTCCGCGGAAACACAAATTCTGGGTGCACGATATATTTAAGAAAAGAAGTTCATCCGTACTCATATCTACACAAATAATCCACTTAAAACACAAATCGCAAACAACAAATTGCACATGTGTTGTTAAGTAGAATGTGGTCAGGGCCATTCTGGCTTGTGCGGTGTGGTGCCTAGACGTGCCGGGCGTTCATAGTGGGCTACGTTGCATTAAAAAATAAATAAGCACAGTGGTTGGTGCCGAGGGGCGGTGCTGAGCGATGCCGTGCCGTTGCAGTAGCTTTTGTGCTTAGTTAATAATGTTGAGCAGACCATGTTCCTAGTGATTAGGTTTGTGATATTTTCCCCTCCCATACCCTAACTTGTTCCTCTTTGTGATACCAATGATCTGCTTTTCCAATAACTCGGATCTCAAGAATCTACGGGAAGGGGGGGGTTGGGGTATTGACCACAAATATTTCTTTGTATTTATCTATTGTTGGTGTTAATGGACAGGACTCTTGAAGCTTGTCCATGTAATGACTTTTTTTTATTGTGTTGGTTGCATTTTGATCATCTTGCTTGTGTGTGGCTTGCAAATGAGAACGTCAAAGGCACTCCCGAAAACTTTGAAGGTGTCTATCTTAATATAAACTTTTTTAGCACCACGTCTTACTACCCATTCGGGCTATACGCCTTAACAGAGGTTCCAAAGAGTTGAGTGTGATTATAAATGTTTAAGTGAGCCAAAAGAGTAGACTATTTATGAAAATTTAGCGTTGGTGCACAAACTCTGCATTTTATTCTCATCGATTGCAGATGATGAATGCTGGACATGGTAAGGGGTTTCTGGCATTGATTCAATGACTAGGTCTCCTAGTTCGACATATTCTAAAAAGGGAATTTAAAGTTAAGCTCTCATGAAAAATTGGGGATGCGTTGAGGTGGTCACTTTAAATAGGACCACATCTACTGGGGACTTTGGGTACGAAGCACCTTTTTTTTTGTCTTTCGTATCTTATTCCTAGACTGCTTTGTTCTATTCCCATTTCGCTCCTCTTAATTTGTATTAGCTATCAGTTTACAAGCAGCTTTTGTGGAAGAAAGATTTTAGTATTTAATTTTTTAATTTTGGCTAAGACACACCACCCATCCTGGTATTTCTATGGCATTTGACTTGGTTACTTAAATCTTAACATTTGCTCGAGGTTTGATCACAATAAAGTAAAACTCTTCCACTGATTTTTAGTTATATCCCTCTTGGCGAGATGCGACTTATGAATTCCTTGACTCAATATTATAATGAGGGCTCATCCAGTGTACCGCGGCGTTTTATTATGCCGCCGACATTTCCAAAGGGTTTAATTTAACAAACAATCTCGTGATAAATGTACTACTAGTTTCAGTGCTAAGCTTCCTAAAGTGTTATAACGATAGCTATTCAGCTTTCGTTTTCACTTGAAATGAATATTGTGATTCACCAGTTTTCATTTGTATCTTAAGTGGAGAACGCCTGAGCAATGAAACAAAGGTGTCGAGAAAAATAAAGCGACATATAAGCACCAAACATCCCGGTGAGTCTCAAAAATCATTATTTTGAATGTCTGTAAAAATCACTAAACAATGCAGCGACTAAAATGGTAAAAGGGGTTTAAATTCTAGGTAGTGGACCTGAGGTGTCATTCATAGTTACTGAATTAATCTGAAAAACCCACAAAACTACATATTATTGGAGAAAATGTAATTGGTCCATCTTGTCAGGTCATTGTTGAAACCATGCTTGTAAAGAATCTAAAAGCAAATGTCAAAAGTACCTTTGTCCAATAAAATGATAGGCTGACGTATTACTGAAATTTCCGAGGAAATCAGTCCATATGTTGAAAAAATTAAAGTAAACTGGCAATTTTCTCTGCAAATAGATGAGAGCACCTATAGAGGAATACACATTTTATCAACCACATTTGATATTAATCATTTTAATTTTTGGTTAATATAAATTAGATAGAAAAATATATTATGGCCTTCATCAAAGTGTGCCCTTAAGTGAAAAAGGTTAAGATTCACTGATCTAATTACTGCTGTCCCCTAATGTGGGCCTAGCCCTGTACCCACATTTGGAAATCTCTGTCTGGGATGTTCTTCAGTACCGCCTGAGATTCACCTGAATCTCCTTGCTGTCTACACATTTGCACTATTAGCAGAATTCGCATAATGGGGAATAGACGTCATTTGTGGCTAGATCAGGGGGCTAGTGAGGCTTGGGGGATTACTGCTAAGTTTTTTCGGTCATAAACTTCTGCACAGACATGGTGGTTTGGGTTGGCGCTTTGTGATGTGATTAGCCAATCATTATGTGTGCCACTTGTCCGGACGTTTCCGCCTCACATCCTCCCTCAAATGCCTAAGAACCTTGTTATAAAAGTGCTGATTCATCATATGTCCTACAGGAAGAAACTCCTATTGAACATTTGTCACCACGTCAGAGAAAAAGATCTGCATGCTCTTCTACTGAGATGAGATTTTCTTGGTCTCTGGTTCGTAGCCTCAACCCAGCTTTCATCGCCAATGAATACCTTGGAAAGAAAGTTTTGGTAATTTCTGATCTGTTTGTATAGTTCCCTACACTCAGTGAACCGGTGTTACCTCTGGTTCATCAAGGGGGCCACAAATACGACGGTGATCTGCCTTATGTTGAAATACTCCATAGGAATACGTTGGCAGAACCAAATGATAGGCCAACGTTGCTGCTGATGCTATTTTTTATTCCACAACAGATCTTGTGGCTGGCCTGACCCACTTTTTTAAAATAAAATTTTGGTCTGTACTTCTGATGGAGGACTGATCACCGCGTTCAGAATTCTCAGTTAATATTAGGCAACGTTTGACCTGCGAGAACCAATCTTTAAAGATTGGGTCCTGCCATAGATGTTAACACTAAATTCTTGTTTAGGCATTTTTTTTGGTCTCCAACCTGGTCTCGCTGAGTTTCAAGTAAAACTTTATCAACCCGCATTTTTCCTTCAAGTTTGTAATTTTTCTTCTTGCAAAAATTGTAACGCACACTAACACAAAAAACAGCACACTGCTTCACAATGAATCTGTTTAGATTTACTTAGAAGCCATAGCATAAACTACTTCTGGTTGGGGCGTTCCATGCGGTAAGTCTGGAAACCTTTAGACTGCACTGCCCACTCTTTGGTGGCTTGGCGGTGGGGGGTTTCACTGTCTACAATTTTTGCTGGGCTTTCAAAAAATGAGCTCTTTAATAAATGTTTTGGGTGCATTTGGTTTGATAAATTTGATAATGTCACTACCCCCGTTCTTACCTCGTGGACAAATCTGTCATGAATCCTTATTGGGTTGAGGTTGGGTAGTGCAAAATAATGTATGGGTTCACGAATGGTTATTTATTTGGAATAGCGGTAGATGTTAAATATTGTTTTCTGTTTAGGTTTGTCAATTCAAGAGAAGGTAGGAGGTGTAACTCGCCCCTCTGGTGATCTGGAGCCTTCCAAAATTAAAGAATAAAACGTGAGAACATGATCTAAAATCCTTTTAACGGTAAGCGAACTGTGACTACGATTCAACATCAAATTAAGAGCGTGCATCACATACCAATCAACTCCGTGGTACGGTCGGCTAGAAATATTAAATTTACACGAACACTTGCACGAAATCAAATCTGATTAAACATTAATGGAAATAAAGAGTTAATAGAAGTTTCTATTAATGAACATTGTGAAACATTAAATGATATTAGGATAAAAACTCCATTGAAAAGGCCGTTTTTGACAATTTTAGAGTGGCTTCACGGATAAGCATTGGGCACAAATCTTCATTCTGTTATAATAGGGACATACCGGTTCTGTAGTTATTTGAGTAAGTATGCCTAATTTGGGGAGGTTTTTTTGGTAAGTTATATCTTTGTTGTTTACATGTTTTTGAACCTGTGGAACACTGTACATATATATTATTAACTTATGTTGCAAATGCCAAGTTATCAAAATGAAATTTTTATTTTTTTCAATATAATGAGTAAAATAGAAAAACTATGCGATCTCCCCATTTTGAGAACACGTGCACCTAATTTGGGGAGGTCTCTTTGATACACTAGTTTTTAATGAAAATGTGGACAAATTAAAAGAAAACGCTTATAAAACATGAAATCATTAGTTTTTAGTGTATAATTTTATGACTTTTAATGGAGTCATAGCATATTTTTAATACATTATTGTAAACAAGCTTAATGAGTTTGTTATCCATCCCTTCGACTTCGACTTCGGGGGTAACTTGATGGCACGACGACGGAGACGTCGTGGTCAGACACGCGTGGGTAGGAAAAAGGTCGGCGAGTGTGTTCCAGCAATGTTAGTCGCAGTGGAACAGAAGGATGTTGCGGCAACGCGTTGGAACGGAAGGATGTTCCGGCAACGTTAGTCGCGGTGGAACCGAAGGAAGTTCCGGCAACGTGAGTCGCGGTGGAACACGAGGAAGTCCCGGCAACGTGAGTCGCGGTGGGAGGTAGGGTGATGGTGGAGAGGGAGAGAGGGATAAACAAATTGCTCTTGCGTAACATAAGACAATTTAATAAGCTCTTTCGTATGGGTGGTGCACCCAGGTGGGTCACCACTGATTGGCCGAGGGTGACTGGCTGAGTCTGACTGGCCTAGTGACCAAGGAATCACCGTATTAAATACCCTCCACTGCTGCCTGGCCTTGTCCAATGGGAGAAACAGGGGCTTCCCATTGGTGCGTGCAAACTGTAGAGATAGTGCCCATCACGCGAGCCAATAGAGGCAGGAGTTCTGCAGACGCAGACGCAGACGCAAAAAAGTATGCTCTAATGCACCCTGAAGGGGTGCACGAGAGTAAATTCCAACACGTACCGACCAATTGGTCACACCGTGTGGTTTTCGGGTATTTACCAGACGGGTTGTCGCATTTCGCGAAGTTACTGAAACAAAAAAAAAAGCATATTATTAATTAATATTAATTTAGAAAAACAAAATTGTGGGGAACCGACTAAGGGTTTTTTAGAGTTACGTGCGGAGACACTACTCTATGGGGGATTGGGTGAGAGCCTCCCAAACCACATTTGTCACATCTCGCTTATCCGAGCAGGGCTTTGGGACGTCGGTGGCACCCTCCAGGGTCGATGACGTAATTCCCAAGCCCCTGGATAAGAGGATTGGTGGCACCGGGAAGTCTGACGTAGAAGGACTGCGCCAGCTTCCGGAAGTGATCCTTGATGGTAGGCATATCCAGGTCACGGTGCAGAGTCACATTCCGAACGTAGCAGGGTGCGTCCACAATGATCCTCGGACAATTGCTCTGGAATGCCTGCATCATCCTCATATACGTGTTCGCCAGGTGGCCCCAAGCGGGACACGCATAGTCGAGGATCGGTCTGAGCAACTACTTGTACAGTGTCAGACCGTTCCTTGTAGAAAGGGCGCTACGCCTGTTAAGCAGTGGGCCTAGGATCCCCAGCCTTTACTTCGCCTTGGTCAGTCGCTCGGTACAGTGCAGTCGTCAGGTCAGCTTGGTGTCCAGCGTAAGTCCCAAGTACTTAGCACTGTCCGCCCATCTGATCTGTTCTCCGAACAGCCGGAGTTGGGCCGGCCTGTGGAACTTTATTTTCCATGTAAAGAGACCTGCTGTACTCTTTTCCACGTTAATACTCGTTCTCCAGGTAGTCAGCCATCCCTCCAACTGCGTCAGGTGCGTCTGGAGTCGCCTCTCCACCAGCTGCCCTCGCCACGACTCCGTTACTAGAGCCGTGTCGTCCGCATACAGTGCTAACTTGGTGTCTGGGGATTTCGGAATGTCGTTCACATACAGACTGAAGAGCACCCACGAGGGAACCCTGCGGCACTCCAGCCCGGATGCTTCTGACTTGGGATGTGGCGTTCCCAAAGGTAGTGGAGAAGGTTCGGTTGGAAAGATAAGATTGAACAATCTTAACTAGGTAGAAGGGAAGGTTCAGGAAGAGGAGTTTGAAAAGGAGACCTTCGTGCCAAACACGGTCGAAGGCCTTTGCCACGTTGAGAAAGACAGCACCAGTCAGCCTGTTGATGTTGAAGTTCCTCGTGACCTTCTCCACGAGTCGGACGAGTTGGTGAGACGTAGCGTGTCCCACCCGAAAGCCGAACTGCTCATCCACCAAGATGCCCGCCTCGCGAACATGTCGGGTCAGTCTCGTCAGTAGTAGTCTCTCGAACAACTTGCCCAGACAGTCGAGCAAGCTGATCGGTCGGTAAGACGAAGTTAGGGCCGGGTCCTTACCCGGTTTATGGAAACAGAGGACGTTGGCGTGCTTCCAGAGCTCGGGGAAGCGACTCAGTTCCTCGTCATGCGCCACAGGGACCTGTAATGTACGCACAAGCTCTCAATCTTGTCCTCCCAGACACTGTTCCGGTATTCTTTGACTATCTCGCGAACCGCATGGATTTTGCGACTCCAGTTGGCCTTGTCTACCGGGTCCCTCAAGATTTGTAAAGCCTTCCTCAGGCGACTTTTCTCCCGGACGTGCCTGAGGATAGAATCGGGCAAAGAAACCTGTGGCGCCCTCTTAGAACGGTGCCCTCTTAGGACGGTGCCTCGGCGTCGAAGCTTCGAGCGACCCCTTGATGGTGGAAGTTATGAACTCCGCACCGCGATCGATTTCTGCTGCTGTTCGAAAGGTAGGGGTGGGTCCCAACCTCTCTCTCAACACATTCGTGAACCTGTCCCAGTTAGTGCGCTTAAGGTCAGGTTTTTTTGGGGTGTCTATGAAGGACACCGCGCGTCCCAGGTTCACAAGAACGGGGTTGTGATCCGAGTCTAGCTCAGCTAGAGACTTCAACACCAACCGCCTTCTGATCCCTCTGGAGACAACGAAGTCTAGGACGTCCGGGAAGCCAATGGGATTGAGAGGGAAGTGGGTAGGGGTCGGGGTGCCGGAAGCCACCAAGCCGTGTAGATCTATGACGTCGCGGAGCAATCCGCCGCGAGTGCACATAATCCTAGAGCCCCATGAAGGGTGCTTAGCGTTGAAGTCACCACTGATTAAAACAGGCGTGGTACCTCGAAGCAGCACCTCCATGTCAGCCCTCGTGACTGGGTTGAACCGGTGGTAGGCAGGGAAGTAGATGGAGATAATTCGCACTGGGCTGGTAGAGGTCACTAGTTGGATAGCCGTTGCTTCCATGTGTTTGAGGGGAGGAAGAGAGATGACGTGATGGTCAAGGCCCCTTCGGCCCAGGACCGCCGTCCCACACCTTCCTACATCCCCCGCTCGGTCTCTCCGATGGCAGATGAACTCTGTTAACGAGAACCTCATTGCGGAGCGCAAGTGGGTTTCTCCCAACAGCATTACATCGACACGATGCTTTGCCAGGAAACTTTCTAGCTCAGCCTTCTTCCCCGCGACTCCGTTGGCGTTCCAGAGTGCGACCGTGAGCTCCTTAAGCACTGGGGGTCCTCTATTCGGGTGCGCTGCCATGGGAGACCAGGTAGAGGATGATATGATTCATGACCAGGTGGCCACGGTTACTCCTCGGAGACTCCTGGACCTTCCTCAAGAGACTTGATGAAAATTCCCATGGATCCAGTCCCGGAATATCCTTGAGTAGCTCAATACAAGTTTTGAGCTTACTAGCATCCTTCGGGGTAGGGTTGGGAGTAGGGGTGGCAGGGTTGATAGGGGCAGGAGAGGGGAGTGGTAGGAAAGGGTTGGAAGGGGCAAAGGTGAGGGGAGGGTGGTGCGGGGGTGGGTCGGGTCGGGATTGAGAGAGGAGCGGTCTTGGACGGGTCTTCGACCGAAAGGGATGAACCGGATGCAACCGGTTCAGGCAGAGTGGCTTTGGCAGGTGCCTCGGCCTGAGGTTGAGGGATAGCTATCCCTGACAACGCACTGGCGAAAGATTGCACCAGCGGCTTTGGCTTTGGAGCTGGAGTCACGGTCACCTTTCTTACCGCAACGCGCGCCGAGGGCTTCTGGCCTTCGCTTAGGCCATCCGTCCTCCCTTCTTGACCCTTGGAGGCTCGTACGGTCCCTTCCGCCCGCAAGGACTTGAACGTGGGACATCCACGTCACGCCGAGGAGTAGGCTCCTGAACAGTGCAGGCACTTCGGAGGAGATCGTCTCTCCTTCGGGCACCCGCCCCTCTCGTGGTCACCACCACAGAACCCACACTTAGGGTTAGCGCGGCAATCCCTCCGCACATGCCCAAACCGGAAGCAGTTCTTGCACTGCACCGGGCCTCCGGGAGACTTGTACTTCTCCACCTTGACGTGGAGCCCGCACAGGACATATGGAGTACAGTCTTGCGGTGTGCTCCCCGGGAGTCAGAGAGACAACGAAGTTCGGCAACCGTTGCCTTTCTCCGGTCCTCTGGTCCCGTTTCCACTGGGAGAGCATCTGGGTGACGGATTTCACGGGGAAACCCATTTACGTCAACTCTTCCTGGATGTTGCCAGGGCTTGTCCGTGTCAGGAGTCCCTTCATCACGACCCTGACCACTCGCTCCCGACCCAGCTCGTAGGACCAATGCTGAATCCCCAAGCTCGGCAAGAACTTCTGGAGGGCGCGGTAATCTTCCTCCGACCCGCACTGGAGGCGTATTCGATCCCCCGGCTGCCTGACTGCCTCCACAGGCTCTCGAACCTTGGTTCGAATGGCCCTCGCCACCTTGGAGTAGTCCTCTACATCAAACAAGATTATGGGAGGGATCTTCCTCTAGACTTTGGGAGCCGGCCTAGAACCACTAGTACCAGGCTGAGGTGAGGCACGGCTTGTGTTCTTACCCTTAGGTTTCCGCCGCTTCCCACCTTTGCTCAGCGCTGGCGCACCCTGGCCCAGGCCACCGTCGTCTCCGCTCTCATCACCAGAGCTACCGCCTAAATGGTTAGGGTTGCCCCCCGGTAGCTTCCTGGTGTTGCCGGCCTTACCCCTTCGGAGGGGTCTTACGGTCTGAAACCCTTCAGACTCATCATCCGACCCCTGGCTCGACTCGTCGCGCATCAACGGGAGGTCTGGTCCTGAAGACAGTCCCTCCACGTCCACGGACTCGCCCGAGCTGTCAACACGCACGAAGCGTGTGACCCGGTCTTCAGAGTCTGAAGTGAATTCAGCCGGGCGTTTCTTACCTGCCGACACCCCTTGGCGGGTGGTGTCGGAGTTGACGCGGGCTTGTGCGGCCCATGCGCTAACGCTCGCGTCTGTGCCGCTTGCAGCGGTCTTTACCAGCGAAAGACGGCTAGGCTCCCCCTGGTCAGGGCTTCCGTTTGTCACCGTTAGGTTTCCACCCATCGTGCTGGCGGGAGCTTTCGCCATCTATCCCGGTTTGCGGGCTGGTGGCCCTGAAAAGGGCCTCCAGTACTTCTTGGCCGCCAGCGGCACGCGCACCTCTTGTAGTCGGAGGGGCCCCACTGGACACGCCCGCATCGGCATTGCTGCCGTCGCTTTGCAGGGGGCCGGCGCTGGTCAACGAGCCTAGGACCGAGGACGCATCTCCGGATGCCCCGGTGGTTCCACCAACGGCACGCTGCCCTCCTAAAGTTGGAGGGGCCCCGCTGACTTTCCCTTGGCCATCTGCGCCCACCTCACCGGTAATTGGTTCTCCTCCAGACTCCAGACTCATTAAGCATGCTCTAATGCACCCTGAAGTGGTGCACGGGAGCAAATTCCAACACGTACCGATCAATTGGTCACACCGTGTGGTTTTCGGGAAATTCTCAGACGGGTTGTCGCATTTCGCGAAGTTAACTGAAACAAACAAAAAGCATATTATTAATTAATATTATTGGGGAAAAAGAAAAATTTTGGGAACTGACTAAGAGGTTTTTAGAGTTACGTGCGGAGACACTACTCTATAGGGGGCTGTGTGAGAGCCTCCCAAACCACGTTTGTCACATCTCGCTTATCCGAGCAGGGCTTTGGGACGTCGGTGGCACCCTCCACGGTCGATGACGTAATTCCCAAGCCCCTGGATAAGAGGATTGGTGGTACCGGGGAGTCTGGCGTTGAAGGACTGCGCCAGCTTCCGGAAGTGATCCTTGATGGTAGGCATATCCAGGTCTCGGTGCAGAGTCACATTCCGAACGTACCAAGGTGCGTCCACAATGATCCTCAGACACTTGCTCTGGAATGCCTGCATCCTCCTCATATACGTGTCCGCCAGGTGGCCCCAAGTTGGACACGCATAGTCGAGGATCGGTCTGAGCATCTGCTTGTACAGTGTCAGACCGTTCCTTGTGGACAGGGCGCTACGCCTGTTAAGCAGTGGGCCTAGGATTCCCAGCCTTTGCTTCGCCTTTGTCAGTCTCTCGGTGCAGTAAAGTCGCCAGGTCAGCTTGGTGTCCAGCGTAAGTCCCAAATACTTAGCACTGTCCGCCCATCTGATCTGTTCTCCGAACAGCCGGAGTGGGGCCGGCCTGTAGAACTTTCTTTTCCATGTGAAGAGCACTGCTGTACTCTTTTCCACGTTAATACTCGTTCTCCAAGTGGTCAGCCACCCCTCCAACTGCGTCAGGTGCGTCTGGAGTCGCCTCTCCACCAGCTGCCCTCGCCACGACTCCGCTACTAGAGCCGTGTCGTCCGCATACAGTGCTGACTTGGTGTCTGGGAATTTCGGAAGGTCGTTCACATACAGACTGAAGAGCACCGGGCCCACGAGGGAACCCTGCGGTACTCCAGCCCGGATGCTTCTGACTTGGGGTGTGGCATTCCCAAAGGAAGTGGAAAAGGTTCGGTTGGAAAGATAAGATTGAACAATCTTAACTAGGTAGAACGGAAGGTTCGGGGAGAGGAGTTTGTAAAGGAGACCTTCGTGCCAAACACGGTCGAAGGCCTTTGCCACGTCGAGAAAGACAGCACCAGTCAGCCTGTTGATGTTGAAGTTCCTCGTGACCTGCTCCACGAGCCGAACAAGTTGATGAGACGTAGCGTGTCTCGCCCGAAAGCCGAACTGCTCGTCCACCAAGATGCCCGCCTCGCGAACATGTCGGGTCAGTCTCGTCAGTAGAAGTCTCTCGAACAACTTGCCCAAACAGTCGAGCAAGCTGATCGGTCGGTAAGACGAAGTTAGGGCCGGGTCCTTACCCGGTTTATGGAAGCAGAGGACGTTGGCGTGCTTCCAGAGCTCGGGGAAGCGACTCAGGAGCAGGACGGCGTTGAATAACTCCACGAGGAAGTTAATCGTCTCCAAGGGCAGCTTTCTGAGGACCGCGTTATTGATGCCGTCGCGTCCGGGGGCCTTGTTTATTCTTAGAGCGGCTAACGCCCGCGACATTTCTGCCACCTCCGTGGGTTCAGGTTCATCCAAGGGTCTGTACGAGACCGCTGCGATGACCTGAGCCACGTACCCAATGTGCATCGGGTCTGATGGGTCGTCATTCGGTACAAATTGCGCCTCTAAGTGCTCAGCGAGAGCATCGGCCTTCTCCTGGTCGGAGTTGGCCACCCCGTTGGGATTTACAATAGCCGGCCTTGGTGCGGGAACCCGCATCAAGTTCCTCGTCATGCGCCACAGGGACCTGTAATGTTCCGCACAAGCTCTCAATCTTGTCCTCCCAGACACTGTTCCGGTATTCTTTGACCATCTCGCGTACCGCATGGACTTTGCGGCTCCAGTTGGCCTTGTCTACCGGGTCCCTCGAGGTTTGCCAAGCCTTCCTCAGCCGATTTTTCTCCCGGACGTGCCTGAGGATAGAATCGGGCAAAGAAGCCTGTGGCGCCCTCTTAGGACGGTGCCTCGGCGTCGAAGCTTCGAGCGACCCCTTGATGGCGGAAGTTATGAACTCCGCACCGCGATCGATTTCTGCTGCTTTTCGAAAAGTAGGGGTGGGTCTACCTCTCTCTCAACACATTCGTGAACTTGTCCCAGTCAGTGCGCTTAAGGTCAGGTTTTTCGGGGGGGTCTATGAAGGACACCGCGCGTCCCAAGAATTGGTTCTCACTCAGACTCAGACTCATTACGCATGCTATAATGCACCCTGAAGGGGTGCACGGGAGCAAATTCCAACACGTACCGACCAATTGGTCACACCGTGTGGTTTTCGGGAAATTCTCAGGCGGGTTGTCGCATTTCGCGAAGCTAATTGAAACAAACAAAAGGCATACTATTAATTAATATTTTAGGGAAAAAGAAAATTTTGGGAACCGACTAAGAGGTTTTTAGAGTTACGTGTGGAGACACTACTCTATGGGGGGCTGTGTGAGAGCCTCCCAAACCACGTTTGTCACTTCTCGCTTATCCGAGCAGGGGTTTGGGACGTCGGTGGCACCCCCCAGGGTCGATGACGTAGTTCCCAAGCCCCTGGATAAGAGGATTGGTGGTACCGGGGAGTCTGGCGTAGAAAGACTGCGCCAGCTTCCGGAAGTGGTCCTTGATGGTAGGCATATCCAGGTCTCGGTGCAGATTCACATTCCGAACGTACCAAGGTGCGTCCACAATGATCCTCAGACACTTGCTCTGGAATGCCTGCATCCTCCTCATATACGTGTCCGCCAGGTGGCCCCAAGCGGGACACGCATAGTCGAGGATCGGTCTGAGCAGCTGATTGTACAGTGTCAGACCGTTCCTTGTGGACAGGGCGCTACGCCTGTTAAGCAGTGGGCCTAGGATTCCCAGCCTTTGCTTCGCCTTGGTCAGTCTCTCTGTGCAGTGAAGTCGCCAGGTCAGTTTGGTGTCCAGCGTAAGTCCTAAGTACTTAGCACTGTCCGCCCATCTGATCTGTTCTCCGAACAGCCGGAGTGGGGCCGGCCTGTAGAACTTTCTTTTCCATGTGAAGAGCACTGCTGTACTATTCTCCACGTTAATACTCGTTCTCCAGGTGGTCAGCCACCCCTCCAACTGCGTCAGGTGCGTCTGGAGTCGCCTCTCCACCAGCTGCCCTCGCCACGACTCCGCTACTAGAGCCGTGTCGTCCGCATACAGTGCTAACTTGGTGTCTGGGGATTTCGGAATGTCGTTCACATACAGACTGAAGAGCACCGGGCCCACGAGGGAACCCTGCCGCACTCCAGCCCGGATGCTTCTGACCTGGGATGTGGCGTTCCCAAAGGTAGTGGATAAGGTCCGGTTGGATAGATAATATTGAACCATTCTAACTAGGTAGAAGGGAAGGTTCAAGGAGAGGAGTTTGAAAAGGAGACCTTCGTGCCAAACACGGTCGAAGGCCTTTGCCACGTCGAGAAAGACAGCACCAGTCAGCCTGTTGATGTTGAAGTTCCTCGTGACCTGCTCCACGAGCCGAACAAGTTGATGAGACGTAGTGTGTCCCGCCCGAAAGCCGATCTGCTCGTCCACCAAGATGCCCGCCTCGCGAACATGTCGGGTCAGTCTCGTCAGTAGAAGTCTCTCGAACAACTTGCCCAAACAGTCGAGCAAGCTGATCGGTCGGTAAGACGAAGTTATGGCTGGGTCCTTACCCGGTTTATGGAAGCAGAGGACGTTGGCATGCTTCCAGAGCTCGGGGAAGCGACTCAGGAGCAGGACGGCGTTGAATAACTCCACGAGGAAGTTAATCGCCTCCAAGTGCAGCTTTCTGAGGACCGCGTTATTGATGCCGTCGCGTCCGGGGGCCTTGTTTATTCTTAGAGCGGCTAACGCCCGCGACATTTCTGCCGCCTCCGTGAGTTCAGGTTCATCCAAGGGTCTGTACGAGACCGCTGCGATGACCTGAGCCACGTGCCCAATGTGCATCGGGTCTGACGGGTCGTCAGTCGGTACAAATTGTGCCTCTAAGTGCTCGGCAAGAGCATCGGCCTTCTCCTGGTCGGAGTTGGCCACCCCGTTGGGATTTACAATAGCCGGCCTTGGTGCGGGAACCCGCATCAAGTTCCTCGTCATGCGCCACAGGGACCTGTCCTGTATGCACAAGCTCTCAATCTTGTCCTCCCAGACACTGTTCCGGTATTCTTTGACCATCTCGCGAACCGCATGGACTTTGCGGCTCCAGTTGGCCTTGTGTACCGGGTCCCTCGAGGTTTGCCAAGCCTTCCTCAGCCGATTTTTCTCCCGGACGTGCCTGAGGATAGAATCGGGCAAAGAAGACTGTGGCGCCCTCTTAAGACGGTGCCTCGGCGTCGAAGCTTCGAGCGACCCCTTGATGGCGGAAGTTATGAACTCCGCACCGCGATCGATTTCTGCTGCTGTTCGAAAGGTAGGAGTGGGTCCCAACCTCTCTCTCAACACATTCGTGAACTTGTCCCAGTCAGTGTGCTTAAGGTCAGGTTTTTCGGGGGGGTCTATGAAGGACACCGCGCGTCCCAAGTTCACAAGAACGGGGTTGTGATCCGAGTCTAGCTCAGCTAGAGACGTCAACACCAACCGCCTTCTGATCCCTCTGGAGACAACGAAGTCGAGGACGTCCGGGAAGCCAATGGGATTGAGAGGGAAGTGGGTAGGGGTCGGAGGACCGGAAGCCACCAAGCCGTGTAGATCTATGACGTCGCGGAGCAATCCGCCGCGAGCGCACATAATCATAGAGCCCCATGAAGGGTGCTTAGCGTTGAAGTCACCACCGATTAAAACAGGCGTGGTACCTCGAAGCAGCACCTCCATGTTGGCCCTCGTGGCCTGGTTGAACAGGCGATAGGGAGGGAAGTAGATGGAGATAAGACGCACTGGGCCGGTAGAGGTCACCAGTTGGATAGCCGTTGCTTCCATGTGTTGGAGGGGAGGAAGAGAGACGACGTGATGGTCAAGGCCCCTTCGGACCAGGACCGCCGTCCCACCCCTTCCCACATCCTCCGCTCGGTCACTCCGATGGCAGATGAACTCCGCCAACGAGAACCTCACTGCGGAGCGCAAGTGGGTTTCTCCCAACAATATTACGTCGACGCGATGCTTTGCCAGGAAACTTTCCAGCTCAGCCTTCTTCCTCGCGACTCCGTTGGAGTTCCAGAGTGCGACCGTGAGCTCCTTCAGCACTGGGGGTCCTCTATTCGGGTGCGCTGCCATGGGAGACCAGGTAGAGGATGATATGCTCCATGACCAGGTGGCCACGGTTACTCCTCGGAGATTCCTGGACCTTCCTCAAGAGACTCGATGAAAAGTCCCAAGGATCCAGTCCCGGAATCTCCTTGAGAAGCTCAATACAAATTTTGAGCTTTGTAGCATCATCCTCAGGGGTAGGGTTGGGTGTGGGGGTGGCAAGGTTGACAGGGGTTGGAGTGGGAAGAGGTAGGAAGGGGTTAGAAGGATGAAGGGGCTTGGGAAGGGTGGTGCGGGGTGTGGGGGTGGGTCGAGAAGGGATTGGGAGAGGAGCGGTCTAGGACGGGTCCTCGACCGAAAGGGATGAACCGGATGCAACCGGTTCAGGTAGAGTGGCTTTGGCAGGTGCCTCGGCCTGGGATGGAGGGGTTGGTCTCCCTGACAGCGCACTGGCGAAAGATTGCACCAGCGGCTTTGGTTTTGGAGCTGGAGTCACGGTCACCCTCCGTTCCGCAACGTGCCCCAAGGGCTTCTGGCCTTCGCTCAAGCCATTCGTCCTCCCTTCTTGAGTCTTGGAGGCTCGTACTGTCCCCGCCGCCCGCAAGGACTTGTACATGGGACACCCACGCCACGCCGAGGAGTGATCTCCTGAGCAGTGCAGGCACTTCGGAGGAGATCGTCTCTCCTCCGGGCACCCGCCCCTCTCGTGGTCACCACCACAGAATCCACACCTAGGGTTAGCGCGGCAATCCCTCCGCACATGCCCAAACCGGAAGCAGTTCTTGCACTGCACCGGGCCTCCGCGAGACTTATACTTCTCCACCTTGACGCGCAGCCCGCACAGGACTGATATGGAGTACAGCCTTGCGGTTTGCTCCCCGGTAGTCAGAGAGACAACGAAGTTCGGCAACCGTTGCCTTTCTCCGGTCCTCTGGTCCCGTTTCCACTGGGAGAGCATCTGGGATACAGATTTCACGGGGAAACCCATCTCCGCCAGCTCTTCCTGGATGTCGTCAGGGCTGGTCCGTGTCAGGAGTCCCTTCACCACGACCCTGACCAGTCGCTCCCGTCCCAGCTCGTGGGACTAATGCTGGATCCCCAAGCTCGGCAAGAACTTCTGGAGGGCGCGGTAATCTTCCTCCGACCCGCACTGGAGGCGCACTCGATCCCCCGGCTGCTTGACTGCCTCCACAGGCTCTCGAACCTTGGTTCGAATGGCCCTCGCCACCTTGGAGTAGTCCTCCACATCACACAAGATGTTGGGAGGGATCTCCCCTTGGCTTTGGGAGCCGGCCCAGAACCACTAGTACCAGGCTGACGCGAGGCACGGCTTGCGTTCTTACCCTTAGGTTTCCGCCGCTTCTCACCTTTGGTCAGCGCTGGCGCACCCTGGCCCAGGCCACCTCTGTCTTCGCTCTCATCACCAGAGCTACCGCCTATATGGTTAGGGTTGCCCCCCGGTAGCTTCCTGGTGTTGCCGGCCTTACCCCTTCGGCGGGGTCTTACGGTCTGAAACCCTTCAGACTCATCATCCGACCCCTGGCTCGACTCGCCTCGCATCAACGGGAGGTCTGATCCTGAAGATAGTCCCTCCACGTCCACGGACTCGCTCGAGCTGTCAACACGCGGGAAGCGTGTGACCCGGTCTTCAGAATCTGAAGAGAACTCAGCCGGGCGTTTTTTACCTGCCGACACCCCTTGGCGGGAGGTGTCGGAGTTGACGCGGGCTTGTAAGGCCCTTGCGATAACGCGTGCGTCAGCGCCGCTTGCCGCGGTCTTTACTGGCGACAGATGGCTTGGCTCCCCCTGGTCAGGGCTTCCGTTGGCACCGTTAGGTTTCCACCCATCGTGCTGGCGGGAGCTTTCGCCGTCCATCCCGGTTTGCGGGCTGGTGGCCCTGAAAAAGGCCTCCAGTACTTCTTGGCTGCCAGCGGCACGCTCACCTCCTGTAGCCGGAGGGGCCCCACTGGGCACGCCCGCATCGGCATTGCTGCCGACGCTTTGCTGGGGGCCGGCGCTGGTCAACGGGCCTAGACCCAAGGACGCATCACCGGATGCCCCGGTGGTTCCACCAGTGGCACGCAGCCCTCCTGAAGTCAGAAAGGGCCCCGCTGGCTTCCCCTTAGCCATCTGCGCCCACCTCACCGGTACTTGGTGAGGTCACGCTGGCCGACGTGTTGGCCCTAGAAAGGGCCGAATCGTCACCGGGCGGTGACTCTCGCTGGGCTCGGTCAGCGGCACGCTCACCTCCGGTAGTTGGAGGGGCCCCGCTGCCTACATCCGGTGGGCTGGAAACGCTAGCCCTGTTAGCCCTGGAAAGGGCCGAAGCGTTGTCGGCCCTAGAAACGGCCGATTCGTCCCCCGAAAGAGACTCCCGCTTGCCTCGGCCGGCGGCACGCACGACTCCGGGAGTTGGAGCGGCCCTGCCGGCTTCGGCCTCGCCTGCAGGCTTGTTGCCCCTCGAGAGGGCAGCTACCGCTAAAGCTTCGGCCTTCGGGCTCGTGGTGGAACACTTGCCACCCGGCACCAATTCCTTCCTGACCGGAGGGGCCTTCAGTCCCCGCGAGCGGAAACCTTCAGTCCCCGTGAGCGGAAACCTTCAACCCCCCCCCTGCCTGGACGGGCAGCACAAGCCTGCTATTGGCGGCGGTTCCCCCGACGCTCGCCGCCAGCTTCCTCCGACTCGGGGCCGGTCGCTTCCCGGGCCCGGGATTCTTCTTCGCCTCATCCGGCGGTCTTCTCCCGACCCCGACGCCGACTCCTTTCTTCACCTTCGCAGAGGGCTCCATCGCAGACGTTGAAAACAGCAAAACCGCTACAGACGCTCGAACAAACCAGGAACACGTAAGGGAGGCAGGACGATACCTTGCACTCCCATCTACAGACTCCAGACTCATAAAGCATGCTCTAATGCACCCTAAAGGGGTGCACGGGAGCAAATTCCAACACGTACCGACCAATTGGTCACACCGTGTGGTTTTCGGGAATTCTAAGACGGATTGTCGCATTTCGCGAAGTTAACTGAAACAAACAAAAAGAATATTATTAATTAATATTATTAGATAAAAGAAAAATTTTGGGAACCGACTAAGAGGTTTTTAGAGTTACGTGCAGAGACACTACTCTATGGGGGATTGGGTGAGAGCCTCCCAAACCACATTTGTCACATCTCGCTTATCCGAGCAGGGCTTTGGGACGTCGGTGGCACCCTCCAGGGTCGATGACGTAATTCCCAAGCACCTGGATAAGAGGATTGGTGGCACCGGGAAGTCTGTCGTAGAAGGACTGCGCCAGCTTCCGGAAGTGATCCTTGATGGTAGGCATATCCAGGTCACGGTGCAGAGTCACATTCCGAACGTACCAGGGTGCGTCCACAATGATCCTCGGACAATTGCTCTGGAATGCCTGCATCCTCCTCATATACGTGTTCGCCAGGTGGCCCCAAGCGGGACACGCATAGTCGAGGATCGGTCTGAGCAACTGCTTGTACAGTGTCAGACCGTTCCTTGTAGAAAGGGCGCTACGCCTGTTAAGCAGTGGGCCTAGGATCCCCAGCCTTTACTTCGCCTTGGTCAGTCGCTCGGTACAGTGCAGTCGTCAGGTCAGCTTGGTGTCCAGCGTAAGTCCCAAGTACTTAGCACTGTCCGCCCATCTGATCTGTTCTCCGAACAGCCGGAGTGGGGCCGGCCTGTAGAACTTTCTTTTCCATGTGAAGAGACTTGCTGTACTCTTTTCCACGTTAATACTCGTTCTCCAGGTAGTCAGCCATCCCTCCAACTGCGTCAGGTGCGTCTGGAGTCGCCTCTCCACCAGCTGCCCTCGCCACGACTCCGCTACTAGAGCCGTGTCGTCCGCATACAGTGCCAACTTGGTGTCTGGGGATTTCGGAATGTCGTTCACATACAGACTGAAGAGCACCCACGAGGGAACCCTTAGGCACTCCAGCCCGGATGCTTCTGACTTGGGATGTGGCGTTCCCAAAAGTAGTGGAGAAGGTTCGGTTGGAAAGATAAGATTGAACAATCTTAACTAGGTAGAAGGGAAGGTTCAGGGAGAGGAGTTTGAAAAGGAGACCTTCGTGCCAAACACAGTCGAAGGCCTTTGCCACGTCGAGAAAGACAGCACCAGTCAGCCTGTTGATGTTGAAGTTCCTCGTGACCTTCTCCACGAGTCGGACGAGTTGGTGAGACGTAGCGTGTCCCGCCCGAGAGCCGAACTGCTCATCCACCAAGATGCCCGCCTCGCGAACATGTCGGGTCAGTCTCGTCAGTAGTAGTCTCTCGAACAACTTGCCCAGACAGTCGAGCAAGCTGATCGGTCGGTAAGACGAAGTTAGGGCCGGGTCCTTACCCGGTTTATGGAAACAGAGGACGTTGGCGTGCTTCCAGAGCTCGGGGAAGCGACTCAGGAGCAGGACGGCGTTGAATAACTCCATGAGGAAGTTAATCGCCTCCAAAGGCAGCTTTCTGAGGACCGCGTTATTGATGCCGTCGTGTCCGGGGGCCTTGTTTATTCTTAGAGCGGCTAACGCCCGCGACATTTCTGCCACCTCCGTGGGTTCAGGTTCATCCAAGGGTCTGTACGAGATCGCTGCGATGACCTGAGCCACGTGCCCAATGTGCATCGGGTCTGACGGGTCGTTAGTCGGTACAAATTGCGCCTCTAAGTGCTCAGCGAGAGCATCGGCCTTCTCCTGGTCGGAGTTGGCCACCCCGTTGCGACCTACAATAGGCGGCCTTGGTGCGGGAACCCGCATCAAGTTCCTCGTCATGCGCCACAGGGACCTGTCCTGTACGCACAAGCTCTCAATCTTGTCCTCCCAGACACTGTTCCGGTATTCTTTGACTATCTCGCGAACCGCATGGACTTTGCGGCTCCAGTTGGCCTTGTCTACCGGGTCCCTCGAGGTTTGCCAAGCCTTCCTCAGCCGATTTTTCTCCCGGACGTGCCTGAGGATAGAAAAGGGCAAAGAAGCCTGTGGCGCCCTCTTAGGACGGTGCCTCGGCGTCGAAGCTTCGAGCGACCCCTTGATGGCGGAAGTTATGAACTCCGCACCGCGATCGATTTCTGCTGCTGTTCGAAAGGTAGGAGTGGGTCCCAACCTCTCTCTCAACACATTCGTGAACTTGTCCCAGTCAGTGCGCTTAAGGTCAGGTCTTTCGGGGGGGTCTATGAAGGACACCGCGCGTCCCAAGTTCACAAGAACGGGGTTGTGATCCGAGTCTAGCTCAGCTAGAGACTTCAACACCAACCACCTTCTGATCCCTCTGGAGACAACGAAGTCAAGGACGTCCGGGAAGCCAATGGGATTGAGAGGGAAGTGGGTAGGGTTCGGAGGACCGGAAGCCACCAAGCCGTGTAGATCTATGACGTCGCGGGGCAATCCGCCGCGAGCGCACATAATCCTAGAGCCCCATAAAGGGTGCTTAGCGTTGAAGTCACCACCGATTAAAACAGGCGTGGTACCTCGAAGCAGCACCTCCATGTCGGCCCTCGTGGCCTGGTTGAACCAGCGGTAGGGAGGGAAGTAGATGGAGATAAGACGCACTGGGCCGGTAGAGGTCGCCAGTTGGATAGCCGTTGCTTCCATGTGTTGGAGGGGAGGAAGAGAGACGACGTGATGGTCAAGGCCCCTTCGGACCAGGACCGCCGTCCCACCCCTTCCCACATCCCCCGCTCGATCACTCCGATGGCAGATGAACTCCGCCATCGAGAACCTCACTGCGGAGCGCAAGTGGGTTTCTCCCAACAGCATTACGTCGACGCGATGTTTTGCCAGGAAACTTTTCAGCTCAGCCTTCTTCCTCGCGACTCCGTTGGCGTTCCAGAGTGCGACCGTGAGCTCCTTCAGCACTGGGGGTCCTCTATTCGGGTGCGCTGCCATGGGAGACCAGGTAGAGGATGATATGCTCCATGACCAGGTGGCCACGGTTACTCCTCGGAGATTCCTGGACCTTCCTCAAGAGACTCGATGAAAAGTCCCAAGGATCCAGTCCCGGAATCTCCTTGAGAAGCTCAATACAAATTTTGAGCTTTGTAGCTTCATCCTCAGGGGTAGGGTTGGGGGTGGGGGTGGCAAGGTTGACAGGGGTTGGAGTGGGGAGTGGTAGGAAGGGGTTGGAAGGATGAAGGGGCTTGGGAAGGGTGGTGCGGGGTGTGGGGGTGGGTCGAGAAGGGATTGGGAGAGGAGCGGTCTTGGACGGGTCCTCGACCGAAAGGGATGAACCGGATGCAACCGGTTCAGGCAGAGTGGCTTTTGCAGGTGCCTCGGCCTTGGATGGAGGGGTTGGTCTCCCTGACAGCGCACTGGCGAAAGATTGCACCAGTGGCTTTGGTTTTGGAGCTGGAGTCACGGTCACCTTCCGTTCCGCAACGTGCCCCGAGGGCTTCTGGCCTTCGCTCAAGCCATTCATCCTCCCTTCTTGAGTCTTGGAGGCTCGTACTGTCCCCGCCGCCCGCAAGGACTTGTACGTGGGACACCCACGCCACGCCGAGGAGTGAGCTCCTGAGCAGTGCAGGCACTTCGGAGGAGATCGTCTCTCCTCCGGGCACCCGCCCCTCTCGTGGTCACCACCACAGAACCCACACCTAGGGTTAGCGCGGCAATCCCTCCGCACATGCCCAAACCGGAAGCAGTTCTTGCACTGCAAAGGGCCTCCGGGAGACTTATACTTCTCCACCTTGACGCGGAGCCCGCACAGGACTGATATGGAGTACAGCCTTGCGGTTTGCTCCCCGGGAGTCAGAAAGACAACGAAGTTCGGCAACCGTTGCCTTTCTCCGGTCCTCTGGTCCCGTTTCCACTGGGAGAGCATCTGGGATACAGATTTCACGGGGAAACCCATCTCCGCCAGCTCTTCCTGGATGTCGTCAAGGCTTGTCCGAGTCAGGAGTCCCTTCACCACGACCCTGACCAGTCGCTCCCGTCCCAGCTCGTAGGACCTGCACTCCCATGTATTGGTTCTCTCTGGCGCTGAGTCGTCACGGACGGCTTCGAGAACATGGACTGTGGAACGGTCCAGACAGTAGAGAGGGTGGGTGGCGCGGCCTGTGCAAGTGCGGAGGAAAGAGACAAGGGCCGACTGAACAGTGAGGCACAACAAGTTTTTCACCTTATTTAACATATAAAATTAAAGATTAAATTAAATTTAAAAATTTACAATGTTATTTCAATATGTCTTTTAGTAATTTCAAAACCTACTTGTTTTTTGCACAAAAAACACAAACAAATACAGCAGAACCAATATCAGCCCAATTTGTGTGGGACCATGAAACAAGCTGTTCAGCGCACCCAGTCCTCTCCGTTGTGATCTTCTGAATATAATCCGGTGCAATATAGACATTCTGCGTCGGTCTTCTTCGTCTGAAAACAAGTGGAAGTCGTCAGCTGAGTCATCATTGTATATAATGTCTTCGTCTTCTGACTCTGATGAGCTACTTGTCAACAGCTTGCCATTTTCTTTTTCGGTTCCTTCAGCTCTTACCTTTTCTTTTGACTTTCAATTTTCTTTCATCCTCTTTTCCCTTTTACATTATTTTCTCGCTCCAATTTCTTAATTTCCTTTTGTCGTTTCTTCTCTTTCTCTTCTTCAACTAGTTTCTTATATGGACTGCTAGTTATTATTTCAACTGATCCAGTAAGGAGATGTTTATTCATTTTTGTAATCAAAGCTGGAATAGGGAAAATATGTGAGGCCTTTACAATTTTACCTTCAATTTCACGTATATCCCTATTTTCTTTACATGCACTCGAAGTATCAGGGCTTTTCCTGTTATCATTTAGACCAACAGTCTTTCTCCTGCAGAGGTAGAGGGTTCTGAATAGTTTTGTGATCGGGCTGGTACACTGGCCCCTGTCCCACTGGATGATCCTTTATTGTATAATTCCTTGTTAAATAATTTTCCCGCATTAGCAACGGCTGATGTTTTAATGGTATCGTTAGAGTTATCCTCATGTCGAGGGTGTAGAGTAAAGTCCTATGGTCCAAAAACGAAACGATTAAGTGGCTAAAGACCTGTCTTTTCAAAGCCATTGGCAGCTGATTGAGCGTTTGCTGCTTTAATGTAGGCCTTACCAAACAGTTCACCAATCTGATAAACAGTTACAACCCTTCCTATGTGTCCTCTTAGCCACATTTCAATTTCTTGTGTGTAAAATGTCTTGAAGGATTTCATAAACGCCACGTCAAGTGGTTACAATTTATGAAAACTGTCCAGTGGTAAGCAAACTATGATAACATGATTTTCTCGAGCTATGCTAATTACATCAATATTCCGGGTGTGGGTAAAGTACCCATCCAAAACCAACACAACAGGGTCATCTTCAGTAGGCTTGACATGACTAATGAAATGACGCAACCAGTCAGTAAAAATATGCGATTGAATCCAACTTGAGGGATGATAAGCATGAATAGAACCAGGAGGTGTGACATTAATCAATTCTAGTTTCATGTTTTCCCTAGGAAAAATTATCATCGGAGGTATATAATGCCCCAAAGGACTTGTACAAGTTACAATCGTCATTAGGGACCCTCGTTCTGCAGATTGAGGGATTCTACCTGCTTTTTTTTCCTTTAGTGCAACTACTTTGGTATGCTTGTGCTGTACAATAATGATTCCAGTCTCATCACATTTGTATAAACGTGAAGGATTGTTCTTAATTTTTTGTAGACAAGTTTCATACCAATCAAAAAATCTTGAAACACCCTCAGGATTGAACCCTTTTGCCCTAGAAAAAGAGATCCCTTGCATTTTCTTACAGATAGCTTTGGATTTCTACGAAAAAATTGTTTAACCACTTCCTCCCTGCCTGCTCACTACTTTGAGAAAATCTATGTTTTATTCCGATTCTTGACGCTTGTTGGTATGCCATGATACGGATATCTTTTATAGTCAAACCATAACATTTGTCTTCCATAGTGGTACAATATTTTGCTAATTCTTTTTCTATAAGTTTTGGTAATGTCAGCTGTTTACCAATAGGCCTAACAGATAATTTATCACTAAGAGAAATTTTCACGTAACGCTCCATTATTGTTTAGAGGACATTAAATACTCTAGAAGACTTAAAATTCCCCATTTCCTTTCTTCTAACTGCGTTGACAGCAGATTTCATGCGCTCCTTATCCCACTACTTTCTTGGAGCCATCTGTAAACAAAAAACCCTGTTGTTTTTAAAATAAATTAAATGTGTCCTTAATTTGGGGCTCCCCAATTTGGGAACCCGAGACCTCAATTTAGGGCATACAATGAGTTTCATTGTTGACCTAACATTTTCAGTCAGAAAACTTGCTACACAAATGTGCATTATAGTGTTTTAATATTACAGTTATTGGTTATTAATTATAAATAGATACATATGAAATATCTCTTACCGTTCATAAAATGTTCTTCAATAAAGTTTAGTCGAAAAATATTGTGAAATACTCAAAAACTAAATTAGCTCACTACACTCAACACACGGTCTCAATAAAACTGCTGCCACCAGTAACAAGTCAAGATGGCTTGTTGGTGTAGTTCTGAGGTACTCTACTAGGTAACCGCATATCCTGGACTGAGATACAGGACCTCGCCAAATTAGGAGCCCTCCCCAAATTAGGCATTCTTACTCTAACAAGCAACTTTGTCACTTTGTTCCCCATAGTCAACACGGAAAATTTCGAATAATCATTCAAATACAAATGCACTGCACACATTTCTGGCATATCCTGGTCTTTTCTTTTCCCTTTAACTCCCATACCACGCACGAGCCGGTAGCTGAGTTGGGCGTGCTATGATGAACGATTTTAAATGTCAAGGATGAAAAGATAAACGGAAAGATAAAATAATAACAATCATATATTTTTTTTAATGTTGACGTTAACAGTCCAAAGTAAGACGAAATCGACCGGAACTAAGCTGTGTAAAGTTTTGGAATAAACGTTACGAAAAGATTTACCATTTGAAGGACTTCTCTGTGTTCCTGGATCACGGACCACGGACAATCTAACCGAGTCTGCCACTCGAAGTGACTATGTGTTAGTGCAACAACAAAACCATACAGACGTGGCAGAAGATATACAGAAGATGTACATAGACTAATATGATTTCGTGGAGTTCTTGTCTGACGCTAGCTCGGTTCATCATCACGTGTTATGTTCTTTCCTCTAAAGGACTAAATAATTTTATAACAGTGCAAAAGATTAATATTTTGAAAAAGATAAATCCATTCACAAAGACGCACTTTATTTTTTCTCAATATAGTAGAAAAATGATTATTGTAGTGTACATGGTAATCGAGTCCAGACCCTTGTGCTTGGAGCACCAAAGCTTCACCATTGAGCTACCTACTCAGTATTTGTACAGTGCTAAGAAGTACTTATTAGTAATACTTTAAAGCAGATTTGGTGAAAGACGTGTGGCAGGACATGTCTCGTAATAGCTATAATATTGTATTATAGATCATAATTGTTTACTATAAATTATATCCAAGAAACCATTTAAAATTAATAAAAATTGTCCAAACGTCAGCATAAAGCTACCCTGGATAAACGATGGAGTGTGTTTCGGATTGTTATTAAATGGCCGACAATTTTACATATCTATTACCGACTAACACTTAAAATATGAGTGATAAATGACCCAAAAGGCCCGTTGACACGGTGTTAGTGGACTAATGCAAGTTTACTAGTATTAGCTTACTAACATGCAAGTTGTGTTGACACGCATTTTTCACTTGTATTAGTATAGCTTCTAAAAAGATGGCTGAAAATGAAGTGGCGCTAACTGATCTCTCTATTGGAGCCATTTTTTTAATCACTGCGTTTGATTTCTCGTTCGGGTTATTAATACGCATATACTAATTACGCTTATGTGTTAGGAGCTAGGAAGGGTGAATTTAGAATAAGAATGGGCGGCCAAATAAATTACAATTTTTCAGTAAACGCAATGTATCATTATTAGTTGACCTATTTAAAAACGTTTGTGATATGTATGTCTAATATTTCTTAATTCCTTAATACATTAAAATATGTTTCAGTTGATCCCAAATAATTATTTTATTATTTTGCTTGATTGTTATAACTCACTTAGCATACATGATCAATAAAATTAAACTCGAATAAAATCAATAAATCCCAATACAACCAAACTAAGTTAAACTTTTTTTTATAAATAGGCCTAACCCAGGTTTTTTCAACCCTGTTTTAAATGTTGGTATACTAATAACAAAATATCTTGTTAAATGCTAGCTAGCTAGCTAGGCCTAAAATATTCCTTAAAAATAATAATAAATTAATTTGTACATTGGTTTAAATATAAACTATATGGTTTGCTATGAGACAATAATATAATGTTGTGTGTCTACTCAAGTTGCCAAAGCATTACTACAAAGTGTTTGAAGTGTATGGGCTGAACATTATTTATTAAAACTTATAAAGATTGGTTAAAGTGTCAAATACGGAGATTGGAAAGCGTGCCGGTGATTTCGCGTTAAACCCGCCGGCCATTCATACCTTACTTGCCGATAGCACAAATATTATGTTGTCGGAACTAATCACGGTACTACAATGTTTTATTATATTTTGTGATTGTATGTAAAAAAAATTACACATGCCACGTTGATTGGTAGGAAATAATGGTTTGATAAAATTATTTATAACATTTGTTAACCGATATTAAATAATATCTCTCACAAGGCACATTTGCAATATTTACGTAACATTTTATTTTGGACACTTCTTGAAATATGTACGCCTGATATGACTTTACATATCCTCTAGTGCAATATAATTGGCATTCTTTTCTTTAAAAATCCGGTGCTTAAAATTCCACAAAACTCATTATTTTCATTACATTCCACAAATAAGTGTCTCCCGCACAACAATATTTTAGTTGCCGCCATTTTGAATTGTCTACTTGCATTAGTAAAGTTGGAAGGTGACCAACTTTTTCAGTTGCAAGTGGACTTGTTTGTTAGTAGCTTGCTTGTCTGTTTACACGGTGTAAGTTGTGCGCGCGCAGCCAAATTAGTGTACTTGCATTAGTCAACTAATACCGTGTCAACGGGCCTTTACTGCTGAGCTATCTAAGGCTATATCCTGTATTAAGGCCCGTTGACACGATGTTAGTTGGCTAATGCAAGTCAGACAAGGACAGACAGCTAGTGGCTTGGAGTGAGAAGGGATGAGTTGTCTGCTCTACTCTAACCAGGCCGTTCGATTTTGTCTATTGCGGGGTTGCATCAGATATATTTTCAAAATCCGGGGGCAAAATATGTAGCACCTCAGCTCGTATCAATTTTCATGAGTTTCAGATTGAATATTTATGTGAATGAAGAACCATTATAAAGTTAAAAGAAGTCGGCACTAACTAATTTACTTCCCCCATTTATTACACACGTTTAAGTATACAAAATAATTAATTGATTATTGCATTTATTTGGCAGTTTTTATGCAGTTAATTGAAGGTTCATTGAAATAATATTTATTTCAATTAATAAACCCCTACAAGTACTTCTAACATTTCAAATATGAAATCTTTGCATCATTTTGTTTTTCTAAAAATTGTTGCATTAGATGCCAAAATTTCAAACTTTGAGTGAACACTGTGCTTAAAATATACATTTAATCTATATTTAATACACTGATCCAAGTTTGGTTTAAGAAGACCGACTAATATATATATATATATATATAATATATATATTTATATTATTAATTTTGGCCCATACACCCTTAACGCTGCGTGTAGACTCGGCTCAGTTAAGCCACGAGTACAGATTTGTTTCAAATGTTTTCTTACATTCGCTTGGAAGAGCTATCTATGGTTATATAAACTTATTTTATAAATTTCGATGTATCAATTTTTATGTGAAAATAAAATTATTGTTACCTAGAAGGTTGTTTTTTTCCTTTTTGGGTACAATTGTTAATAAAATAATGTAATTATTAATTTTAGTTCAGTCAAATATAGATGAAAAATTATCAGAGTTGTTAGAACTTGACAACCATTTAGTACTGATTTGAGTTTGGAGGAATGTTTACCCCACTCAGTCACGCCCAAAATGTTAATGTATGTGTATATATAGAAGAGACGGTTTTAAGAAGACGTACGAGGCAATTTGACCAATTGATTATCTCTCAAGGTTGCCATTATATCTGGTATCTGATAGCTCGCGATATCATTGTCACTCATATGTAGCTGACGATTCCAACCACATCCATCAGACTCGCCCTTAAATCATTAGTGAAGCATGGCCGTAAGCACGGCACGAATCATGTATAGCACAATGGTAGAGCATTGGCGCGCTAATCCGTATTCAATTCGCGTGTTCAGGTGTCATTTTTAAACAATTTTAAATTAATTTAGTTATGGTTTTCATACATTTAGTGCCGTAATCACATAATTACAATGATTTGCAATCTGTGTGTTGAAATGCATTGGAATATTCGCTTTAAAATTACAATATAGTGTTGTATACTTGGCAGGATAAAATCCATCTCGAGTCGCATATGGCGGTGGTATCTGATAGCTAATTAATGCTAGAAGCAGTAATTTTACACATATAAGGGTTGTATTCTCCCCAACCCTTAGTTCAATTTTCTTCCCCAACGAACTTGATCTGTATAAAGGAACAAAGAACAACTGTATCAAGTTTGAATTAAATCGGTTAGTGAGTATAAAAGTTCTTGTGAGACATATCCACCACAGACAGACAAACAAATACAAATCGGTGGAGTTAAAACGGGGAACTTGCTTCACTCGTTCATTTAATCAAACCACATGATCATGTTTTTCTTTATTTTTATACTGACGGTATTTGCTAGATCGCCCATACAAGGAACAAGCAAAAATTTCCCACCCTAACTCGTTTTCCCCTGTCATCTAAGCAAGCGTGGGGCCCTTTGCGGTTGCACCGTTTGCGGCTTTGACTTATACAATGTTATTAACTTTGCATTTTAAAAGTACTAAGAGAGTTTAATTTAAGTTTGACATTAATGGACAGATATTATTTTAAACACAATAATTATATAATATTTTATGGTAATTTAGACAAATATAATTGGTTAACATCGTCCACTTACTTTGGTATTAACTGCCCCTGCACTCTCTTTTACTTTCTCTCGATACCTCTAAGATTGTGATCATCAAAAAAATCGAACTTGAAATTTTGATAAATGTCGACGTTTCGTGACACCCGGAAGCCAAAAAAGTTGTTTTCGCAATGCAGTCTGTCTGTCTGTCTGTCTGTCTGTACCTCGGGCTAGAGCCGAAATTATTTTACCGATTGGGCTAAAACTTGGTATCTGGGGCTTTCACAAGATTGCCCTGAGTTTTTTTTTAATTAGACATTTACCCCTAACCCTAAATAAAGGGTAGTTTACTGAAGGGCGAAAAGTGAAAAAAAAAAATCGATTTTCTCAAAATTCGCTCTGACTTTTGATTAAATTTTATATCTAGACATAGTTTATCATTATAAACGAACCCTTTTACCACATTTTCAAAAGTAAACTACAACAAAATTTTTAAAAAATACAATTTTTATATAGTTAGAAAAGTAGTTCACTGATCCCAATTTCGCTGTTGTCAAGTGAAGAACGTATATAATTGCACTAGGATACGATTTATGGTTAGAGTCATCGTCCATCTAAAATCCCGGTTAATAAGTTGTGAATAGGTGACCTGGTGGTCTAGGGGTAAGGTGTCAGACTTCTGTGCTGACGTCCGGTGTTCAATCCTCGGTCCCGGCACAGATTTATCTGATTGCCAAACCCTTCCTTCACCTCTGACAAGACGTGTATTAATCACAACTTGTGAATGTGTGGAATGCCAGGCCTCCACCGTGGTTCGGATTTCACGTTAAACTGTAGGTCCTCCATTTCATCTCACAATCACCCTACCATTACACATTAGCGTAAGTGTGTATAACCCGAATGGGTAGTAAGACGCGGTGCTAATAGTAATAATATTTGCCTTAGTCATGAAAAAGGCCGGTAGGAGTCTTCTTGCTGGGATATAGATTAAAAAGGTCCGTGGAAGCAAATATCTATCTAGAATAGGAAACAAGACGAAGATAATTTTAAAAAGCAAGTCAATGTTTTCAGGGCACAAATAGTACAGTGACTGTGTAAATCCGTCAGAGGAAGAGGGGAAGTGCTAGATAAATATGCGGCCTCGCAGTATGAACTGCTCATGTATTATCTCTCTTTCCATTTCATACCTTGGTGTCTTGCATATGCCAAATAGCTTCAAAATCTTTAAGTAGGCAACGTTGTCACTTGTTTTGCACAATACCATTGATATAACTAGTTTACAAACATTTAATATATATTCAAACGTAAAATAAGAAGAATGGCTAAATGTTTAAGATACTGCATTGAACGTCTATTTTTCAGCGAAACATCCAGATCAACGTTTCCCGATTAAATTTAGTCACGGAAACCTTTTATATTTCGTACAAAATAACTGACCATTTAAATATTTTCATCGAAGATAAAAAAAATAAAAAATTTGTTGCAAGCGAAAAATGTTCTTGGTTCAAGGTTAAATACCTTTAAATTGAAAGCCATATTTTTCCAGGGGGAAGGCAACTACAAGTTTTGACCTCTTTCATGACCCATAAATAAATGCAGCCGCCATGTATATGAGACTGTTAGTGTCAGGGTAAAAAATGTTAAGATTTTGCCCTTAATTAAATGATAATCATGGTATCAGATTCTTTGTATACTATTATTAGTATAAAAGATACAAAAAAAAAAGTCAACATACATTTTAATGAGCCGAGTGTAATATTTTATTTTTTTGACAAATTCTTCTCCGGTTTAATTGTCGACAGTTGTACTCGAATGTATGGAGCCGTATCAAGTCTGTTTCGATACTTCGTTTTGGTTCCCGAATATAAAAAGAAACTAGAATGCAGTAAAAGCGACACGACACAAATATTGTCTCGACCGCTCCATATAAATGTGCCCACAACATATTTAACTTTTAATGTGTCCATTTAAAAAAAATATTTATTTACTTTAACATATTTATTGGTGTGACAATTACACGTACACACACCCACACATACTTGCAGCTGTGTGTATGCCGGATCAGGGTAGAACGCTGACATTTCTGACAGCGTGTCTTTTCGATGAGGGAGGAATAAACCGGCAGAATATGTAAATTGATTGAACTTCACTTTCTATTGATAACATGAGCCTACTTTACAATTTCCTGTGCTTCGCAATAACAACAATAATCGTGGGCTTGATTAGACGACCCGTATGAGTAAGGGAGATTGGTTGGGAAACAATGACTTTATATATAAGCGAACGTATTTTTCCCAAATCTAGAGAGATTCAAGTATTCCTTTGTTTCAATCATGTTACTGCGAGTGGTTTTGGTAAGTTTTTAAACGCTTTATTTATTATTATCTTTCTTCAATCAAGCTACTTGTGTGATCATATTTCATTCGTACTTGCTTCGCGTCTTACTACCCATTCGGGCAGTTCGCATATTTACTCTAATGATATATAGATGAAAGAGGTAGAATTTAGAGGAAATGTATTCTAATTTGCGTGGAGGGAGAGTGGGAAATCATTCGGGATAAAAATATACTCAGTACACTTGGATGGGATTCAACCTACACCATCAAGCCAGTTAATGTAAAATGGACCTCTTAGACCATGCGACCATTGATGCGAGTCAGAATTTTCAATTTGGGTTTTAATGTGTATTTTTTGTAATTAAGAATATTTCACTTCACTAAATGAAGTGAGTTGATCTAGTTCACTTGAAAGACATCCTCTAAATAGTTTGATAATTTTGAGAATTGTATGTCAATGTTTTATATTACCTTTAACGCTATTATGGTGGTGGAACCGGGGACCGGGGGGCGTTTCCCCTTGGAATAAATTTGCCACCAACCCCCTGGACATATTTAAAATCCTCTGATATTATCGAATACAAAGCTGAAAGATCGCCTCAAATCAAGCAACAAATGAGTTCTAGATGCATTCAATTTTCATAAATTTGCCCGGAGAAGACCACTTAAATAGCTTCTAGAGGCATCTAATTGTCAGAAAAAATCAGGGAAGGGGCACTCTAAATAGCTTCTAGGGCCAACCAAATTTCAAGAATCTATAGCAAGGTAAGACAACATCAAATAAATTTTCCCCAAAAGCCATCCAAATGTTGAAAATTTTCAACAAAGACCACTCAAATAGTTTCTAAATATAATTTTCGAATAATGTTCAGGGTAAATAGCTTCTAAAAGCATATCAATTTCGAAAAATCTCTGGGAGAAGACCCTTTCAAATAGCTTTTAAGAAATTTAAATTTAAAATAGGAAGCATCCCAATTTCAAACAAAATCGAGGGGAAGACTACTTCAAATAGCTTTTAAAAGAGTATAATTTCCGGAAATTTGGGGAAGGACCACTACAAATAGGTGACACTGAAACCGGGAAGTGAAGTGTAGGGGGCAACGTCATTGCTCCTCCTGGAATATGTTTGCTCCCTCTAGATGCATTTCCCTGCACCAATGGGCACATGGTCTAAACGTCAAACTCATATCTACTATATACATTCTGCCAGTCATGGGAAAATCGGGACTCGAATCCCGGCCGGTTATACAAAGAGTGCTTTTTACTTTTTTCCTAAATGCCTTTTCACTGTCCCTCCACGTAAATGAAAGTAAAATCGATATATTGAATAGGAATTCTTAGTCTCAGGTTCTTGTAAATTCTCTCATGTTAAGGTCATTTGGAGTGCATTATTTTCGCCTTTTGATAGACCATTTCTATGATAAATATATTTTACCATTAATTTAGTTTTTTATAATTCCATATTCAAAGATTATAAATTTCTATTTTAACCATTTATGTGGAATAGAATTTTAAAAATATCGTTATTTTTGATACCATATCTAGTTTAGAAAGCTGGACTTTTACTACGCTTAAAAGCCTACTCTAGTCAAATATATTTTAAATACACTTGAAATCAAAACAATTTTTTAATATTTGTTGGTACCAATGTATTTTTGAGATGTTATTCATAGGTATTCAAACGAATTGTGGGTACATCTTTCTAACTAAAAAATATCAATTTTTAAATTTCCATTAGCTTACCAAATAATCTACGCGTGTGACCCCCACATTGTCCATCCTCTATCAGAATTCACACCAGTGCGAGATCTCTAAACTTTCTATTCGTAACATTTGAAAAATGACACATAAACACGGGAATTTAACCCGGACCAATGCTCTACCTTTGAGCTATCCAAGATCTATCCAGAAAATTGACGGGGCGCCAGGTTCAATTCCCATGTTCAGTTGTCATTTTTGAGAATTCACAAATATTATATCTTATGCAGCTGTATCCGTACTAAAGATTAGTTCTATCTTCCAATTTTCGAAAGTCGTGTACAAATGTATAATTGTAGGCTACAAGCGTTGCTTTCTCCAGCTTTAGTATAAGATTTCTCAAAATAATTTGACAAACAAAGAAAACATGATTACAATATTATTTTCCGACAAGCATTTTGTAAAGGTTGTGGAATATATATTTTTTATTTATAAAATACCTATAAAATATTATTTTTATTATTCCAAGGCTCTACATTTTATGACACGAATACTCTTCATAAAATATATTAGCATTCAACTGTGTAGAATACAGTAGTTTCTTAGCATCTCATCTTATTAGCCGTATGGACTATACTATACGGTATGTACTAATTACGTTAATGTGTGAGGGATGAGGGAGTGAGGAAGGTCGAGTTTAGAGGAAGTCAACCCACATTTTCGTGGAAGGAGATTGTTAAATAATTTATTAAAAAATACTTTCAGAAAAAGCAAAAAGAGATTTTCCTTAAAGAAATTTAGGATAAGCTAATTTGTAACTGTCCCTTGATATTTGTAGTTTTGATTACCGGCATTGCTGAGCAACCACTTTCACCCAAATAAATGTATGAAAACAGCATAATCGGTAAATTGATTTTATTGTTAAATCAGAGCAGTCAATTTTTAGAGTCAGCTAGAACTTTACAAGTCAGAGGAACTGAACAATTTGTTTCTAAGATAAAACCTGTATGCCTTACCTGAAATCACCTCGTGCCTCTAGTGAGACGCGTCTCACAGTTTGAAAAATCCTGCCCTAGTATACTCTGATTTTGGTTCGAAGCCTGTTTGGAAGGCCTTATTTAGTAACAGAATCCTACTATATAATAGTATTTTATTAAGATAAAAGACCTTCCAAAATAATTGTTGTAATAAGTCCGTTCTAGAAGGTATTTTACTTACTTACTGGCATTAGAATCGAAATTAACTGCCTTACTAAATAGTACGCCACCTATCCTATCTTAGCTATCTATCATCCGCTTCATTACATCCTTCCTACCTGAGCTTATTGTAACAGTCCACTTCATTACATACTTTCCTTATCTTGAGTTAGTTCTATCCAGTCCGCTTCATTACACCCTTTCCTACCTTGAGCTATTGTATACAGTCCACTTCATTACTACTTTCCTTACTTGAGTTAGTTCTATCCAGTCCGCTTCATTACACCCTTCCTACTTGAGCTTATTGTATACAGTCCACTTCATTACATACTTTCCTTATCTTGAGTTAGTTCTATCCAGTCCGCTTCATTACACCCTTTCCCTACCTGAGCTATTGTATACATCCATTTCATTACTACTTTCCTTATCTTGAGTTAGTTCTATCCATCACTCATTACACCCTTTCCTACCTTGACTTATTGTATACAGTCCACTTCATTACATACTTCCTTATCTGAGTTAGTTCTATCCAGTCCGCTTCATTACACCCTTTCCCTACTTGACTTATTGTATACAGTCCATTCTTACATACTTCCTTACTTGAGTTAGTCTATCCAGTCCACTTCATTACACCCTTTCCCTACCTTGAGCTTATTGTATACAGTCCACTTCATTACATACTTTCCTTATCTAGAGCTAGTTCTATCCAGTCCGCTTCATTACACCCTTTATCTATCTTGAGCTAGTTGTATCCAGTCCACTTCATTACACCTTATCCCTATCTTTATCTAGTTCTATCTAGTCCACTTCATTACATCAGATTCCTATCTTGAGCTAGGTATATCCAGTCCACTTCATTACATCCTATCCCTCTCTTGAACTAGTTCTATCTAGTCCACTTCATTACACCATATTCTTTCAGGTCCATACTAATGTTATCTTCTCATCTGCGTTTAGGTCATCCCAATGGTCATTTATCTTAACAAAGTACTGTTATACTGTATGATTCTCGTACGAAATAAGGCTTCCTAACAAAATTAGGGTATATACCTCCTGTCTATGCAGTAGGAAGAAATTTGGCACATGTGATATATAATTTAAGAACTGACGCCACTCAAGTCAAATTAGCACTTAAATAATAAAGACTTAGGCTATGATAGAAATCAGTGGTGAATTTACTGCCCTAGGGGCTCTAAGTATAGGTACACATATAATGGCTACAATACTAGAAATTCCGAGTTAAAATGTATTTATATAGATATTTAACTAACTATTTGTTAAAATGTACGGTGACCCGGTGGTCTAGAGGTAAGGTGTCAGACTTCTGTACTGAGGTCCGGGGTTCAATCCTCGGTTCCGGCACAGATTTATCTGATTGCCGAACCCTTCCTTCACCTCTGACAATATGTATATTAATCATAATTTGTGAATGTGAGGAATGCCAGGCATCCACCGTGGTTCGGATCCCACGTTAAACTGTAGGTCCTCCATTTCATCTCACAATCACCCTACCATTACACATTAGCGTAAGTGCGTATAACCCGAAAGGGTAGTAAGACGCGATGCTAATAATCATGTTAAAATGTATTTGTATAGATATTTAACCAAACCTGTGTTAAAATTTATCCACACAGTTAAAATACTATGTAAATAAGTTTTAACAATGAGTCTTGTGTATAATATTTATGATTCACGTACACTCAGCTTACCCAGAAATGTAGCAGTATAACCTGGATGTATTACATTACAAACCTCTTAAAATCTATAATAATAAAGGAGTATGTGGGCTACATCAATCTGTAGCTCAGTTTGAGGGGAGATTATTCAGTACTAATGTACCGTTGATAAGGGGACGGCTGAACGTATTTATCGTACATCCTTTTCGTGGAGGCCCTTTCTATGACCCGATGAGGTGAGAGGATGATAATAGTGAATATAACAGGGCGGTGACCATAGGAATTATTCCCCTTTAGAAAAAAATCACTCCGGTACCAGCTGGGAAACGAACCTGGGACCTCAAGTTCAGCAGCCAGGGGCTCTGACCACTAAACCACAAGGCCGGTTTTATAAGCTATACCATAGTGGAATAATGCAAGGTTAGTTTGCTACCTTAAAGGGTTAATACATACCTATAGATAGCTGTAACAAATATCCTTTCCATACGGTATTTTTGGCTAAGAGCGCCAATGCTATACTACCGAACAATCCAGGGTTACTAAGAACTTGTACAAGCGGCAATATAAGTGCTGACCCCGAATCATACGTGATTGTATTTTTCTGATAGCTACTAATTTATGTGACGATCTCACACGCTCATCATAGAGTCTGCTCTAAACTATGAGTGATGAATTCCTCTGAGCATAACACTAATCCGGGATAGCTCAAGGGTAGAGCATTGGCATGCTAAGAGAAAGGCCTCTGACTCAAATTGAACTATCCCGGTGTAATTTTCGACGGCACTTAAATGGACTAGCTTATATAGCTGATATCGAGTAGGCTACTAGCACTAAAGTGTACATGTGTATGTATAATATTCCAGAGATTCGAGATTCGTAAAAATATATTTTAAAAAAATATCGCGATTACACTTTATGAAGAACTTGACTTGATATAAACATTTTAAGCAATTGGTTAAAGGAATTTTATGAACTTGTTTAGTTAAGAGAGTAGCAAAAATCACAAAAAAAAGGACAACAGCGTATTTAAAAAAAAAGTGTTATCTTTGTTGTTTATTACTAATATAGACCTATATGACAAGAAAATGGCATTTGTCAGTGGTACCAAGTCTAAAAACAACTTTTTATGAATTAAATTTAAAATATTTCCTTTAATTATAACTGTACATTTTTAAAGATCTAAATATTCAAGTTTGGATTCTAGATTCGAAGGAAAAATTTAAGATTATGATTCAAAATTCGGACTAGATAATTAATATAGGCTTAGACCCATCTCTAATTAAATGCAAATCATAGCTATAGTAAACCTATCATTTTAGCTAACAGCTTGACTTTCTTTTTTAACTTTAATGATTATTATGAACAATTTTCCAGGTGTTCTCTAGCGTCTGTATTGGTGGACTTCACACTACCGAAAACAAGAAAGGTAATGGCGTTATTTACATCAATCACACCGACATAAATCCGAAGCTTACAGAACTTTGGAAAAAAGTTTCAAGTGTATCTGCGTCGTCTAAAAGAACAATCGGCAATCAGCCGGCAATTTTGATCGACCAGAACAAGACTCCAAGTTCATCAAATCAAGAGCCAACCTATATAGTTTTCTCTCCAAAGTTTCATCTAATGAATCTCTTCGATCGAATAAAACCGTATTTTACCTCTAATGTAGTCTCAAATGAGGAAAATACGGGCAATAACCCTGGAGGGGGATGGTTTAACCATTGGTTTGGGCATTATCCTGCACTCACTGATTATCATACCAGTCAATCTAACAATAACAACCATAGTTTCCCATTTCCGTATCGTACGGTGAAACCTATTACAAGCGTAATATAGACTACTCGTGCAGTCCCACCAACCCCTTCCTGAAACTCAATTGTTTTAAATACTAGACCTAGAATGTTGCCCAACACTGCATAGGAGATGTTTAACATGGAATGTTTGATCATATTCAAGGTGAAAGAAAAAGTAGATTTATCTTTATCAAACATTGTTCACACAACTAATTCACAAAAGTAATTCACCCGCCTAGGTGGCATAGTTAGTTAACGCGCTAGTTTCGTGTTGAGCTAGACTGCCAAGGATGAGAAGATTGAGGTTCAAATCTCGCTCAGGTGAACTGGGGGTAGTTTTTCCTAAATGGTTTTCCACTCTAACTACACGCAATTGTGGGTTCTCTTCCTCTATATTCAACCTTCCCAACTCCTAACCCATTAGCGTAAATATTACTCAAGCGTATAACCCGAACAGGTAGTAAGAAGCGGTGCTAAGTATTAATTTATTATTATTATTATTATTATTATTATTATTTATTATAAAAGTAATTGATTTTCTAGGGCAAGATTTATCGATGTAAGGTGCTAAGAATTATAATACCGAATATAAGATTGTAAGACTTTTTTTTATGATATATTGTGCTAGTTTCGGACATTCATAGATTAATTGTTTTGATTGTTAAATGCTAAGGTGCAGAAATTCCTAAACTTTACTGGGAATAGCTGTCCGTCAGTATAATACATGGGGGGAGGAGGAAAATACAAGTGCCAATACAATTTGTGTTGTGACCCTCTGTTAAATTATATCAATCGATTCACAAAGAGCCATTCTCTTCCCCTATACCACTTACCTTTTTTTTTTTTTTTTAGCACTGCGTCTTACTACCCGTTCGGGTTATACGCTTAAGTACTAATTACACTAATGGATTAGGAATTGGGAAGGTTGAATATAGAGGAAGTGAACCCGCATTTGCGTGGAGCGAGAGTGGAAAACCATTTAGGAAAAACCACTCCCAGTTCACCCGACCGAGATTCGAACCTCGATCTCCCCGTCCTCGGTGGTCTGGCTCAACACGACTGGCGCGTTAAGCCAACTACGCCAACGAGCGGGTCACTTACCTCTTGTTCCTCTGGCATTTAGGTCTTAATAATCAACCAAAATAAGTGGATTTTTGGATTTTATAGAGAGGAAAGTTTCTACTTTTATATTATGTTTACAAGTATATGTGTGTATAAAGTTGTTTAAACTAGTTTTGCATTCATTCTAGTAAACACCAAACTGGTGTATTATTAAAGGTTTTGTCAATATTTAGCCTAAGTGTGACACCTGATCGACACAATCTCAGCTACCACCTTAAGAACAATAACATGAAAATGAAGTAAATGACCTACAATGAATAAATTTAGGATATTCTATTACCTATGTTTATTAGAATGTACAAGTCCTGTAACGCGTAGGTGATTTTTAAATATAACAGGTAATCTTAAGAATAAGAAACATTCAGTAAATTGTAAAACCTTTTATTGTCAAATCAGAGTGTGCGGTCATTAAAAAATTAAAATAAAAATAAAATTGACAATGTTTAAAATTCCCTTGATTCATAATCAATACTCAGTGGCGTATTCAGGTTTTGGCCGTTTTGCACACCCTCAGTCCCTAAGTGAGTGTGCAACCTCCCCCCTCTTCCCCCCAAATCTTTTACCCCCACCCGGAACAGAGGGAGGTTCTTAATTTAACAATATTTAAAATGTATTATAGCAAGAATAATAAATAGTAAAAACAAAACATTTTATTCATCGGAGAGATTTCTTCCTCGTTTTCACTAAGTTGTCTGTGGTGACGTAGAAAGTTTTGTTTAAAAAACATCTAAATTATTTACAAGCCTAAAATTTCCTTATAATTCCATTATTTATATAGCATAAATTAGCATATTGTAACTTGAGGGCTCGTGCGCGACCTGACTGTCCACGGGTCGTTCACACGTTTTTGATTCTTATTCTGATATTGAGAATTAGATCTACCATGATATTCATGACAATGATAAAACCAAATAAAAATAAAATTTTATTTATTAGTATGGCCACCAGTTAAATTAGATTAATTTTATGTTCCATATTATTCAGCTGGATTAAATTTGTATTCTGGGTGAACCCTTAAATTAAGTATTTTTAAATACCTTATCTAGTAGAGTAATGAGACTAGGCCAACTTCTATAAATAAAAAACATTCGATTTGAATAACACTTTAGTCAAGACGTTGCGCTATAAACGATGGTTTATTTATTATTAATTGTGCACTTTAAGCTACGCTATGCACTATTATTTACTAACTATGCGTTCAGAGTTGGCCCGACTGACAAGTGCGCGAGAGAGCGACTGAGCGACTGCGTGGCCAAACTGACGAGCGAGCACGTGATTAGCAGATAGCTCTCAAACTGTTGACGAAGAGGAAAAAGGTTCAAATTTTGGCTCAGTGATCTGAGGGTGGTTTTTGACAAGTGATTTATTGTTATGCTTTTTACCATCCTCTCCCCGCGCTTATTTGTAAAGGCCTATTTTAACTAAAATATTGAAGTATTTTAACATATCAATTAATATATATATATATATATATAGGCCTATATATATATGGTTTATAGTCTTACCAATTAAATTAGGCCGTTAGTAGCAAGTGTCCTAAACCTATGTCAAACACCATGTCAAATTGAGAAGTTTTCCTAGCACCCAATGAACCAACATATAATAATATTGCCCAGCGCCTGTAAACTAGACTGTTCCGGCTCGAGCGCGTGCGCTTAAAAAAGAGAACCAGTTCTACCCGTCACACGTCTATCGGGTCGCTCGCTCCAGTGTGGCCACCTCTCATTACAACCAATGTGTTCTATTTTATTTTTTAGTCACTTGCCAAGTCTAGCCGTACCCTTATGCATGAAGATAAGCCTAAGCCCAGCCTTACCAAAGGCTTCGGCTCAAGGTTCTATGATTTTGGCTGGGATTTTATTAAAATTTTGTGGTCTAATAGTTAGGTCTGGTTTAATTTATGATTATATTTGGCTTTGAATTACTGGTTTAGAAGGTAGAGTTACAAAAATAAATTCCTAACTTTTCACCTTAACTTAATATAAAAACTGCCTGGTACAAGATTTAAGGATATGTTTGTTTGTACACCATGCCTGTCAACGCATCTGAACTATCTGCATTATTTACACTAATTGTGGAAGAATGATGAAGGTATAATGTAGAGGTAATGTACACGTATTTTCGTGGAGGGAGGGGAACAAACTTTTTTAAAACTACTACAATTGGTTGGAACTCGAAGCCCAACTTCCCATCAGTGGCAATCCACTGATTTTTCGTATCAGGCCTACTATTTCTGAAAATTTAAATGATAAAATAATGTATATATTCTGGCTAGTAGTAATAATGGCTGTACTGTAGGCCAGTAACAAGAAATATTGGCCATTATTTCTTTAAAAAGAAGACAAAATAAATAACAAAAATACTGTGGTATATTATCTGAAATACTTTATTATAAATACATTTATAATAATTGTAGCATTTAAATAAATCATCTAACACTTTTAAAATTAGATCTACAATATAAAAACTTAACTTTGTTAAAATCTGTATTGACCATTTTTTAGCACTGCGCGTCTTACCATTAGTTCAGGTTATACGCATATGTACTACTTATGCTAATGAGCTTGGAATGAGTAAGGTTGAATTTAGATGAAGTTTACCCGCATTCGCGTGGAGAGAGAATGGAAAATTATTTTGGAAAACCACCCTCAGTACACCCGATCGAGATTCAAACCTCGATTTCCCTGGCATCGCCATTCTAGTTCAACACAAGAGTGACGCCTTAAACAATGCGGCCACCGAAGCATTTGTATATTATATGTAAGGAGAGTTGAAATTGAAGAAACTTTTTAATTTAAAAAAAATAAGTCATAAGCTTTATATTATTTCATTACTTTCCAGGCTGATGTTGAAGAAAGAATAATTATTTCTATGTAAGGTTCTATGCCTAATTACTTTAATACTAGTTTTAGAAAAAAACAAGTTTGGTAAATTCCAAATTTATCCACCTTTACTGCCCCAAAATTGGTCCAGATTAGTTATTTTAGAAATGTTTAGCATTTTTAATTAAAAAAATACATATTGTTTATTGTTATATTTGATTTATATTCAACTTGTGTGATAAATATTTGTTTAATGTTTTAGCGATTAGTTTAGTGGAGATCAAAGTTTAATAAACTTTTAAACTTATAATTTTTTGTAGATATATTTTATTGGTTTTATTGAACTTTATATAACTATTGTGTACAGTACCATCACTATAATATAAGTTTCAAATAAACCAATTTATCCTATACATGTGAATCAGATGATATGTTTCAAAGTGAATGTGATTGTATGATGAAATAAATCACTGGGCTGTTCATTATAATATAATGTTCCACAATAACCATAAGTTGACTGATAATCTAAAAAATAAAAAGTAAAATAAGCAAGGTTGATTTTGAACCGACTTTACTCTGTGCCTGCTTGGCTATCATTAAATATTGGTACAATAAAAATATGATTCGTGATACACTGAAAGTATTGCTGCACAAGGTAAATAATTTACTCCTTGTTAAAATATTGATAGTGTAACGTCTTGGTGATTTCCATTGCTTTGTACAGATCAGTTTTAGTGTTGAGGTCTTGGATTACAGTTGCAATGGCAATGGGTGTGTCCTTTCTATGAAAGGTATCATTTTCCAACATAGCTTCTAAAATAGTTTTCAGTTGATCAGCAGCCGACATTTGGCTTGTCTTCTCCAGTAGACGAATAACTTTGTCAGAAAATCCCTATGGCAAATAATACATATTATAATATATAAATCATGCGTCTTGTTTTGCTTGTAAAGGGGGGGGGGGGACACAGGGTCTAGGAAATCAAATTTAAACTTCGCACTACCGTGACCGATTGCTCCAAGATGCTAGTTTAAAGGATCATCTCACGTACGATTATCCGGAATTTTAAATATATTACTATGTTCTAAATATAAATAACATCCAAGGGATTTTTTTTTTGCAGTATTCACGTGAAAACAGCTATTTTGGATCAGTTAAATATTTATTTTCACTTTAAAATAATAATTATTCAGTGCTCAGTTACTTTGTAGCATGGTAAAATGGTTTCACTTGTCTCAATTTCAAGGTATTTTATTGCAGACTCCAGACAATGCGACGAATGGTTCAACAGATAACTTGGTTCTCCGTGAGGTGAGAGGGGATTTTAAACGCTGGCCCACCTACATATTTACAGGTTTTCTGTATCCCGGCAAGAGATTATGTGGAGACTTATCGGGAAGAACACGGGAACTACACTAAATATGATTTAAATACTTTAAAAAATTGTAACAAAAATCCTAGCTACAATCCAGAAACATTCTTATAATAATTTGGTATTAGTATTAGGAGGAATTGTCTTCTGCACAATGTCATAAAAGGGAAGGTTGAGGGGAAAAGGAGCTTAAGAAGAAGGAAGATTCAAATATTGGATGACTTGAAATTAATCTAAATTTCGAGTGACATATGATTTAAAAATGCACTTAAAATACAATTTTGGAGTTAAATCACTTTTGACTATTTTAAATAACTATAACATTTGTATTTTCATTACATTAAAACAATTATAGAATGTTAGGGCAGAACTTAAGGAGCGTATAGGGGGACTCAGGTGAACAACTTTCGAAAAGGAATCCATGTCCTCCAAAGTCATCCTGAGTCAGGCGAGACCATGTATTCCAGAAACATTCTGTAAATGTGTCCAGTCAAACGTAGTGACAGGAGTAAGACTATCGCCGATGATACCCACCCATACATTCACAGCAAACCTCTCTTGGTGGCTGTGAGCAACGGGGGTTCTGTTCAGCCCAAACATGGCTGTTATGGCAGTCGAAGAAGACATCTCTGGTGAGTGATGCCTCAACCGTGAACTCTATAAACTGGGGCTCGTTCAGATAACGTTGCAAAATTCAATGATGCCGTCTACGGATAGGGGTAAAAGTTAGGCCTCTGTCGTATGATTCAAGGTTAATCCAGTAGGAGAACAGCAAAGTATGCTTATTTCAGCGGAATTGTATCAGACTTATCCACCTTCAATAGCCTTACCGGTCTAAGGATGACTTCGGAGGATATGGATTCCTATACGAAAGTTGCTATATCTGACTATCTAATTCCCTATACACGCTCCTTAAGTTTTGACCTAACCTCTTGAATCACCTTTGTATATATTATGTATGTATGTATGCATGTATGTGTGCATACAATATATTTAAATACATTGACCACCTCTGTGCTCTAGTGGTGAAAGTTCCTGGCTACAGATCCAGAGGTCCCACGTTAGATCCTCGGCGTTTCCAGATTTTTCTGTGAAACAATGGGTCTGTAACTGGGTCAACTCAGGCAAGTGAGGACAATTGAGAAGCTGTTTGAATAAAGAAGTAAAGGTGCCGGTCTAAAAAACTGATATTAATGGCTGGAGGGTCCATTGTGGTGACCACATGACACCCTCTACTCGCAAATGTTGAAACTATCTTCAACAACCTGCGGTGACTGCTCAATCGGAATAGTTTGCTTGCAGGCTGACGCCATAAAGTTGTTTTTATATTATGTTATGTATTATGAAATAAAGGTAAGGAAAGAGGAATAGGCACAAATAAAAGGAACAAATACAACATTGCTTTTACTATGAAAATAAGTGATACGGCGCACCGCACAGACTTTCTCTCTCTTTCTATAAACTCGTAAGATTTCTGAACGGAATAATGTACATTGTATCATCACCACTCCACATAAGAACACGCATAAAATAATATACAATGATATAGAATCAATGAGAAAAGAGGCGCATCTTTGTCTGCCCAAGAGCATTTCAAACAGTTTAATGTTTTAAAGACCTTAATAAAATGGTATTTGAACCATTTGCTGACAGCTTGGAAACTCGGATCTGCTTTACATGTTCCAATTTATGAAAATTATATTACTAGAGATGAATGGAGGGAAGAAGAAAGAAATCTAAGGAATCAATAACTAATGAAAGAATGTGAAAATGTAATATTAGCTATAGTGAATACTAGTTTTTGACTATTTGTTGTTGCTTGTGTAAAGGTAAAATCAAATTAGTAGGAAGTAATAACACTTGAAAACAGGACAGAAGATTTGACCTATAATTTTAATAATATAAACAATAAAGATTTATGTATTTACAGATAAAAATTTTCACTTAAAACCAAAGAGCATACATGAAATAATAGATTTTTTTTATAGAAATATATTTGAAATATATATTCGTTTACAACTAATAAGGTCTATTGGGATTAATAAAATGTATTTTCTGATTAAAGTTTGTTTTATCTTTAATGTCATACATCTTTTTCATTTTCAAGTAATATGAGCTCCACCACTTTATTTGTAATGTTAAATAGGGCTTAAATACGAGATTTAATCAAAACCGTTAAAGCGTATTTAGAGATATTGTTATTGATATAATTATTTTTATTTATATATATATATTTGACCCCGAAGTGAATTATTAACCAAATAGATATTTACTAAAATTTTGTAAGATTTTTGAACATCTCCATCAAAGACCAAAAACATTTTTTAAATTATTTTTTTATTTATCACCGCGTCATACTATCCGTTCGGTATTTATGCTTAAGTAATAATTACGCTAATATATTATAAATTGGGAAGGTTGAATTTACAGGAACTGAACCCGCATTTGAGTGGAGAATGGAAAACCATTGATGAAAAACCACCCCAATTCACCCGACCTAGATTCAAACCTTGATCTCCCCGTCCTCGACAGTCAAGCTCAGTATGAAACTAACGCGTTAGCCAACTACGGCACCGAGAAGGGTAACAATATAGAAATTAGTTTTATGTGTCAATGTGCCCTATAAGGTACAGACAGACAGACAGAGGGAAATTCAAAAACCACTTTTTCGGATTCAGAGATTCATGAAACGTCAAGATTCATCAAAATTTCTGTTTTAAATCCTATATATTTATTTAAAAAAATTAATGTCCTTATTTGTATGTTTGGACCAATAAAAAAAAATTAATATTGGGTCCACAAGGGTCAACACTTCGTATTAAAATTTCAATTTCTGGTTAAAATTTTAACATTTTATAAGGTGTTGCACATCTTCAAGTAATCGCATTGATATTTAATTATTCATTTATACATTTTGACCAATAAAAAATGTAAGTATTGACTATTGAGTCTAAAATGGAGATAGATCATTGCTGTGCAAACATTTCTCCTAAGAGTTTTAAGGAAAAATAACATACATTTTTTAAATACTTATATTTAATTACTCTATGGCATTGGAGAATTATTGCGTTAAGACTTAAGTAGTATATGTTTACAACTAAAGCTCACAAAATTATATTAATATATTTGCAAATATCTCAGAAACTGTTGCTTTTATAAAAATATATGTCAAATAAAAGTTTTTTATTTCTAATAGTCTTACAATTTTGCAATGATAAGTTGTTTAGTTTCTCAAATAGTTGTGGAGATACGGAAATTAACGCTTCTGTAAAGTACCCTAAAAATCATTTTCATAGGAAAATGAAAATAGCCAGTTTATTTATAATTTAATCAAAATCGTTTGAGCAGATTTTGAGAAAACCTATTACTTTCTCTCTATCTTAAAGGTAGAGAAAGTATGGTGATCGTCAAAAAAATCGAACTCGAGATTTTGATGAATCTTTACGTTTCATGACTCCCTGAATCCGAAAAAGTGGTTTTTGAATTTCCGTCTTTCTGTCTGTCTGTCTGTACCTCCAACTAGAGCCTAAACTATTTTACCGATTGAGCTAAAACTTGATATCTAGGGTTTTCATAGGGTTGCCCCGAGGTATTTTTGGAATTGGATATCTACCCCTAAAATTAAGGGTAGTTTACTGAAGGGCAAAAAGAGAAAAAGTCGATTTTCTCAAAATCGGCTCTAACGATTTTGATTAAATTTCATTTATAAACATTAATAAATATTCCAAACAAAATGGCTACTCTCAATATTTCGGCAAAATGGCTTTAAGGGCTCCGGTCTGATGCGTTAATTAACTTTTTTATAATAGCTCCGAAACTATTTGAGATATGAAATTACTTAGCATTACAAATATGTTATTCGAAAACATATTTTTATAAAATCAATAACTTTCAATCTATACGCAATTATATATATATTTTTAACTTTTTGGACATTAAAGTTTAAGTATTGCAACTGTAAAAAAAACTAACCTGAATTGTTGATGGATGTCGACATCTCATGACCCCCCGAACCCTAAAAAATAGTCTTTGCAATGCCGTCTGTCTGTGTGTCTATTAAAACTTAAAATTAAGCGTAGTTTTATAAAGGGCGAAAAGAGAAAAAATAGGTTTTCTCAAAATCTGCTCAAACGATTTTGAATAAAACTCGTATCTAGGCGTTGATTAAGATTATAAATAAACTGGCTATTTTCATTTTCCTATGAAAATGATTTTTAGGGTACTTTACAGAACCCAGAGCAGAAAGACGGCATAGTTATTGTGTACCATAATGTCCGATCACTGCACAAAAATATGGCAAACATCCTTGCAGATGACTGGTATTCACGCTGTGACATATTGATAATGTCTGAAACTGAAACAATCCCACAAGACTTTCTACAAATTCCAAATTTTAAGATGTTTTTCAGATCTGATAGTGTTAGTGTCCGACGCCCAAGAGGATTATTATGTTTGGCAAAGAAAGACATGAAAATTCAAACATGTAAGCACGTTTCAATAGAAAACTCTGTTTTCGGAATAGATATTATAGGTTTCAAAATTGGGAATGTCACTATCATCACAGGGTACAAATCACCTAGTACACCTATCATTGAGTTTGTCACTGCTATTAACAAATTAATCCCTTCTGATAAATCTGATGTAATACTATTAGGAGATTTTAACTATAATATTGTTGGAATTAATGAGCCAATATAGTTTGAAACCCATTCTGAAGTCTGACGAGTCACGACAAACGATGCACAGATAAATGTCATTTTCAGTAATATGACGATAACCAGATTTGGAGTGTACGAAAATTGTTTTTCAGACCATAAACAAATTTACTGTGAATTAATAAATTAGTTTCCCGACACTCCGATTTCTTTATTATCTGTAAATACATAAATTTTTATTGTTTATATTATTAAAATTCGAGGTCAAATCTTCTGTCCTGTTTTCAAGTGTTATTACTTCCTACTAATTTGATTTTACCTTTACACAAGCAACAACAAATAGTCAAAAACTAGTATTACTATAGCTAATATTACATTTTCACATTTTTTCATTAGTTATTGATTCCTTAGATTTCTTTCTTACTTCCCTCCATTTATCTCATAGTAATATAATTTTCATAAGTTGGAACATGTAAAGCAGATCCGAGTTTCCAAGCTGTCAGCAAATGGTTCAAATACCATTTTATTAAGGTCTTTAAAACATTAAACTGTTTTAAATGCTCTTGGGCGACAAAGATGCGCCTCTTTTCTCATTGATTCTATATCATTGTATATTATTTTATGCGTGTTCTTATGTGGAGTGGTGATGATACAATGTACATTATTCCGTTCAGAAATCTTACGAGTTTATAGAAAGAGAGAGAAAGTCTGTGCGGTGCGCCGTACCATTTAATTTTTCTGTAGCATTTGTTGCTATAAGTACAGTCAACAAGGCAACTAAAGCAGTACTTACCCTATATCACCACCCCGGCTCAGCAAGAAATCAACAACACGTCTGCCGCATCGGAACCCACTCAACAAATGCCAGAGAGCTTTCAAGAGTCCGACACGCCCCGCTAGAGTCCGCCACAATAGTACCAACATAACAACTACAAGAAGACGAGAGACTTTCGTCTAGAAGGAAGTGGAAAAGGCTTCCAGAAAGATGTAGACGTTATTCATGGCTACGCACATTCCCCCCCCTTCGTGATCCTGTCACCCTAGTTCGTGAAGTTGCGCCGTATAAAAGACCGCCCAACGCTATGGCTCACTCTTGTCGCTTGAAGCGATAGTAAGCTAGGTTCGAGAACTGTCACGTAAAGAAGGAGAAATTCATTTTCGGCGTAATTTTTTATTTATGTTTTTCAAAATTCTCTTTCGGATCAATATATTTTGTTAATGAAAAGATCTTTACAGTCATTTTAAATGGGCATTGAAATATGTCATGGTTATGGAAAATAGCTTCGTAGTCTTTAGATAAAATAAAACTTATAAAGTTTTAAATGTTTTTCATAATATTTAACTGAAGACTTATAAAATTATTAATGTTCCTTATGAAGAAGTTAGTAAAGACACTTAGTTGGAACATGTCACTATTAACAATGGTGTTACGCGGGAAGATAATTTTGTCTAAAATTGAAACTTAGCCTATAGTACTTAATTTATGATTTTGTTTACAACTATTTATGTAAGGACCTTGAGTCAGAGCATTCCGAAATAAGCAAGATGTTTTGCGTGATATATATGTTAAATATTAAATTATAAACTATTGTGTTAAAATCTACGTCTTATTGTTACGGAGTTAATAAGGATATTATCATGAACTGTCAGTAATGATAGGCGTAATTTACATTTTGTTCAATGTTAAAATTAAAATCTTTAACTTATAGTTATTTTCTTTTTGTCTGATCGCTATAACATTAGGAATGTATGCGAGAAATATGTTTTGAGTAAAATTTAAATTGTGAACTAAACGGTTGGACTTGATGATTAGGTATACCTTGAATTTACTTGTGGAAAGACATTATATTTATTTAATTGAAAAGATGAAAGAAAGCAACAATGTTATGTCCAAAATAATATCTAATATAATAATTATTTTTATATATAAATAAAACTTTATTTTCTATTTGCCGTCTTTTGAATTCTGTTAGGTTAAGTTATCCCTAGTTTAGGATATACATACTACTCAGGCACATCCCATCTGGTTTTACTAATTTATTAAATTAGTACAGTATATCTCACATTTTTTAATGAAGGAGGATCGTGTTTACTTTTGATTATTAGTTGGTATTGCTGTGCACGTTTTCCGTACCAGTTTCTTCGCATTAATACTTACTCTTACTGCGCACTCCTATTTAATTTTGCATTTAACTTATCTGTCGAAACTTGCTTTCTATTATTTGTATTTGTGCCCCTTTATTTTCTAGAGCTTGGGTAACATTTCTCTTTTCGCCCTTTATAAAACTACTCTTAATTTTAAGTTTTAATAGACACACAGACAGACGGCATTTCAAAGACTATTTTTTAGGGTTCAGGGGGTCATGAGACGTCGACATCCATCAACATTTCAGGTTAGTTTTTTTTTACGGTCGCAATACTTAAACTTTTCCAAAAAGTTAAAAAATATATAATTAATTGCGTATAGATTGAAAGTTATTGATTTTATAAAAATATGTTTCGAATAAAATATTTGTATTATAAATATATATACATATTTGTAATGCTAAGTAATTTAGAATTTCAAATATTTTTGGAGCTATTATAAAAAATGTTAATTTACGCATCAGACCGGAGCCCTTAAAGCCATTTTGCCAAATATTGAGAGTAGCCATTTTGTTTGTAATATTTATTAATGTTTATAAATGAAATTTAATCAAAATCGTTAGAGCTGATTTTGAGTAAATCGACTTTTTCTCTTTTTGCCCTACAGTAAACTACCCTTAATTTTAGGGGTAGATATCCAATTCCAAAAACCCTCGGGGCAACCCTATGAAAACCCTAGATATCAAGTTTTAGCTCAATCGGTAAAATAGTTTAGGCTCTAGTTGGAGGGTACAGACAGACAGACAGACAGACGGAAATTCAAAAACCACTTTTTCGGATTCAGGGAGTCATGAAACGTCAAGATTCATCAAAATCTCGAGTTCGATTTTTTTGACGATCACCATACTTTCTCTACCTGTAAGATAGAGAGAAAGTAAAAAGGGAACATGCTTAAAACATTACATTGCTGCCACTCTAAACTGTGTTTCTCTCTTTATTATAATATAATAAATGGTACGGCACACGCACAGACTTTCTCTCTCTTTCTATAAACTCGTAAGATTTCTGAACGGAATAATGTACATTGTATCATCACCACTCCACATAAGAACACGCATAAAATAATATACAATGATATAGAATCAATGAGAAAAGAGGCGCATCTTTGTCCACCTAAGAGCATTTCAAACAGTTTAATGTCTTCACAAGGGTCAACACTTCGTATTAAAATTTCAATTTCTGGTTAAATTTTAACATTTTATAAGGTGTTGCAGATCTTCAAGTAATCGCATTGATATTTAATTATTCATTTATACATTTTGACCAATAAAAAATGTAAATATTGACTATTGAGTCTAAAATGGAGATAGATCATTGCTATGCAAACATTTCTCCTAAGAGATTTAAGAAAAATAACATACTTTTTTAGATACTTATATTTAATTACTCTATGGCATTGGAGAATTATTGCGTTAAGACTTAGTAGTATATGTTTACAATTAAGCTCACAAAATTGTATTAATATATTTGCAAATATCTCAGAAACTTCTGCTTTTATAAAAATATATGTCAAATAAAAGTTTTTTATTTCTAATAGTCCTACAATTTTGCAATGATAAGTTGTTTAGTTTCTCAAATAGTTGTGAAGATACGGAAATTAACGCTTATGTAATGTACCCTAAAAATCATTTTCATAGGAAAATGAAAATAGCCAGTTTATTTATAATCTTAATCAAAGCCTAGATACGAATTTTAATTAAAATCGTTTGAGCAGATTTTGAGAAAACCAAATTTTTCTCTTTTCGCCCTTCAGTAAACTACCCTTAATTTTAAGTTTTTATAGACACACAGACAGACGGCATTGCAAAGACTATTTTTTATGGTTCGGGGGGTCATGAGACGTCGACATCCATCAACATTTCAGGTTAGTTTTTTTTTACGCTCGCAATACTTAAACTTTAATGTTCAAAAAGTTAAAAAATTCATATAATTGTGTATAGATTGAAAGTTATTGATTTTATAAAAATATGTTTCGGATAAAATATCTGTATTATAAATATATATACATATTTGTAATGCTAAGTAATTTCATATCTCAAATAGTTTCGGAGCTATTTAAAAAAATGTTAATTGACGCATCAGACCGGAGCCCTTAAAGCCATTTTGCCGAAATATTGAGGGTAGCCATTTTGTTTGTAATATTTATTAATGTTTATAAATGAAATTTAATCAAAATCGTTTAAGCCGATTTTGAGAAAATCGACTTTTTCTCTTTTTGCCCTTCAGTAAACTACCCTTAATTTTAAGTTTTAATAGACACACAGACAGACAGCATTGCAAAGACTATTTTTTAGGGTTCGGGGGGTCATGAGACGTTGAAATCCATCAACATTTCAGGTTAGTTTTTTTTACGATCGCAATACTTAAGATTTAATGTCCAAAAAGCTAAAAATATATATATAATTGCGTATAGATTGAAAGTTATTGATTTTATAAAAATATGTTTCGAATAAAATATTTGTATTATAAATATATATACATATTTGTAATGCTAAGTAATTTCATATCTCAAATAGTTTCGGAGCTATTATAAAAAATGTTAATTTACGCATCAGACCGGAGCCCTTAAAGCCATTTTGCCGAAATATTGATGGTAGCCATTTTGTTTGAAATATTTATTAATGTTTATAAATGAAATTTAATCAAAATCGTTAGAGCCGATTTTGAGAAAAATGACTTTTTCTCTTTTTGCCCTTCAGTAAACTACCCTTAATTTTAGGGGTAGATATCCAATTCCAAAAACCCTCGGGGCAACCCTATGAAAACCCTAGATATCAAGTTTCAGCTCAATCGGTAAAATAGTTTAGGCTCTAGTTGGAGGTACAGACAGACAGACAGACAGACAGACGGAAATTCAAAAACCACTTTTTCGGATTCAGGAAGTCATGAAACGTCAAAATTCATCAAAATCTCGAGTTCGATTTTTTTGACGATCACCATACTTTCTCTACCTGTAAGATAGAAAGTAAATATAATAGTATTTGCTATTTGATGAAAGACTAGATTTATAGCAGCATCCAATAAGTTGAACTTATAAATTACGGTACCTGGTATTTTGAAAATCCCACTTTTTTTGCCTCCAAATTGAGAAGAGTGTGCAGATCAAGGAGCGTACGCACGTATTTTGTAAGGGGTTTTCTGATCCGAAGAATTAAATTGTCCTCCATCCCCGGTCGAAGCTGCAAAGGTGGGGGCTTCTCAAGAAAATATATAGGCTCCCTCGAAGGAAGTTGTAGTTCCATGTCAATCTCAAAGAGCGCGAGAATCTCTGCGGGACTAAACGTCGTTTCCTCGCCCAGCCCTTAAAACAATGACCTTGATTATATAATATGGGCCAAACTATTGATCTCCTAATATATCAAGATGTGTTAACCTTTTATTCTAACCTTATCCCACTGACCATTCGGGCTATATTCATTTTAATTACGCTAGTAGGGTAGAGATAAGAGAGGAAAAATTGAGAGGAAATGCATAAGCAGTCGCCTAAGGCTAGAGGGGGAAATTATTAATTAAACACGCATATCTCTTTCACACAGCCGAGATTTAAAACCCCAACGTCCCCGTGATAAGCAAATCAGGCTAGATGAGCCTGACATTTACTCTACGTAGGCCTTCCCACTAATGTAGGTTTGTGTGAACTGGTTATAGTAATACAGTAGATTCCTGTTAATTGGGGCAGCCGCTTATTTGGGACAAAACTTGAAGAATAAAAACGGAACAAGTATTAAGCCTGAATTTTTTCCGTTTCATTGGGCCAACTTGCCAATTAATTGGAGCAGTGAAGGTCGTGATTGAACAACAAACTGTGTGTAAATGGCACGCCCGCTCAAAACATAAAGATCTTGGGGCCAGTTTCATAGTCATGTGTAGTACGCCTCAAGTGCGGCGCTATACTAAATTCAAGACGACTCCTACCTAAACTCGAATTAAATGGACCAGTTTCTCAAATTAAACTGGCCCATTACATCCTGGTCTAGGTAGGTGTCAACCTGTACTTACCAAAGCGCCGCACTTGAGGCGTAGTAAGTCTGACTATGAAACTGGCCCCATGGAGCAGTAGCCGAGTCAGTTATCGCCAAGTCATGCTGTAGGGTAGTTGTGTTACGTTTGTTCTATGTCATGGTATTAATCGATTTGACGATCCCCTTCAATGACAAGATGAAAAGTGATATTATGAGGACACCAGAAGACCAAGAAAATCATGACAATGATATACCGAGGTGCGTGACTAACCAGAACATCAGGAAGTATATCGCCGAATTGAGATGCTATTTCATGCATGAAGGCAATGAAGGCTGTCCTATACCAGCATTAGATATCTTTGCTGACTTTGTTCAGTTGCAGTCCATAAATAGAACATGTCAGTCAGTGTACACTTGATAGTTTTTTCAGAGTAAGAACCCTTATTAATGTGTAACCTTTGCTTGACATATTATTATTCTGACTATATCTTCATTTTACATATGCACTTTACGTTGTATATTGGTTCGTTTTAGCTTTAGTTATTTTTAAATAAATGTTTTTATCAATATGTATTAAATACAATGTGTATTCTTTAAATGCCAAATTCTTTTTATCTCATGCATCACTTTTTTGCTCCTTTAGTATGTGGTTTTCAGCTCATTGGTTAAAATTTTGCTTAGTTGGGCAAAAGTTATTTAGTCCCAATGTGTCCCAATTAACAGGAATCATAAATTACCAAAACATGGTGGTAGTACCTATACTGGTTCCAGCTTGGCACATTACTTCAATAAAGTTGTCTAGAGGACTTTTAATCCAAAGCTTTAAACAAAAACAAAAAAATCAAATGACATAAGTTATTTATACTTTCACAAGCCCATTTGAATCTCTATTTGCTAGTATTGATTAATTAACTAAATTTTTAGACTAATTGATAGTTGATAGAGTTTGTAAATCAAAGTTTTGAAAAATTTCTTTCCTTGTTTGTATATATATATAGCTTGTTACCCCTCCCCCCGTCGTCCATATTGTATTACAAAATAGTTTACCACTATTGAGTAGCTTTAAGTCTAGAAATTACCTGTGTTATAACTTTTTATGTTACGTCAAGTTCTTAGTGTGATGGATTAAATATATTAATCTGAAGAAATACATACTTTATAATTTACCAAATTTAGAAGTAGAATATGTCCATAAATATCCTTAATTCGCGTTGATAGATTAGAACCACAAATATAATTCTAATTAACAATAGGGGATATATTTTCTAAATATATCTAGCTCCATCACAAATCTAATGACAAATTTTCCATCCTCATAACGAAAAATGAACGAACAAAGGATTAATTTATCGTCAGAATTCGAGCCCTGTATTTGATCAAATATTGTGATATTCACATCTCTAAGATGAACCTATATGAGATTTTCCCAAGATCATGTCACAAGGACGTGTCGTTTTTTCCCTCACTTTTAAAATTACGTGGGTCTTACACTGTCATGTTTTACTGGCGCCAGACGTAACTGGCCTGCCAATATGACAGTGTAAACCTCTATATACATGCAAATTAAAGAGTTTGCGTGACACATGTTCTGATTGCACAAATATTCGAGCGCTCGAATAACTTGGTGCCAGTAGTTAATATTCTTGCCAGTTGAACGTGTGCGCTAGTGTGCTTGTACGTGTAAACCTAGATTGGTGTGCAAGTCACAGCGTGCAGAGAACAGAGAACAGTTGTGTATACACAGTTTGCACGGCAGTTGGACTGGCATGGCTACTGGCGCCAGCTAAACATGACCATATACACAGGCCTTTAATCATTACTATTGCCATGTTCTCACCAGACTGGACTGAAGTTATCAAGGTCTCTGTGTTGGGAAGCATTGCAGGAGGAGCACCCTCAGTCGATGGAGCGGGTTTGATATTCCTCAGCTCAAGGATGTCATAGGTGATTACTTGCATGGCTGCTGGGATAAATGAGTCGCTAAATTGCGATTTTATCATGGAAGGCCCACGACTCATACACAGGACTACTGGTGGCACCTGCAAGGACAAAATAAAGCATAAGGAAAGAAGGAATTTCCCTTGATGGCTCGAGCAAACACTGTTTTTATTGACGTTTTGACAGGCACTTAACACATCTTATAATCTAATCCAGAATTTGATACCTACTATCCGAAATCAAGATAAGATTTCCGCAAGTCCATCCTCTCTCGAGATGATTGCAGGTCTTTACAATTATTGTTTTGTCTCACCTTGTTTCTTAGATTGAATAATTCAAGTCTTGTTTATTAACTTGTAAGGATATTGAGATTCAAATATACCATTTTAATGCTTCTAGCCTATTGATTATAATAAACTCGAAATATTTGAATCCAGTTTGGTAAAGCTCTACTTTGAATGTCACGAGAAGATGAATACACAAATGCCACAATACCAGTAAATTTACTTGAGTGATTGATGCTAGGTATTCTTCAGAACATGTATTTTATTATATTTATTTACACAATTCAAATGAGAAAGCGGAAGTAAATTATCAAAATTGTACTGAAGTGTCAAATCAAAAAATATTATATATAATTATTAATTTTTGAACTTAATCTTAATATAATTGTGATAATCTACTTCTGATTTCTCACTTCTTACTTTGATGGGATGATAATCAGTAATCACTGTTGACCAGCGCCTTAAATTCTAGATAAAATAATTTTTCGCCACGGTTATAAAGTATTCTCTTTAAGAAAGCTTTTAGTGTATTGTAATAAATAGCACGTTTATTTTATATTTTGGTAGGCTTGGCAGACAACTGTAATAGTACCTTCTGGTTCATTGAGGAAAACAACGGGAAACTACCTCACTCCTCATTTCCCTAGTACGCCTCTTCAGTGCTGCCTAGGCCTTATATCTGACGGTGGAACTGTTGTGGCTCCAACCGACCTTCGTCCTGAGTACTATTTATACATCATACATTTGATTTATAGGCTGTTCACTTCTACTTACAAATTAATGTCTCTCCAGACGAATACATCTACTTAAAAGGTTGGCCCGCATCATGGACTAGAAGGACATTTACCGAATTGGAGGCCAGACAATTATAGCCCAGTGCCAGCATCATGTGGGTATCGTGTTTAATTTTACTTAAAACACATGTGATGGTGTTGTGTAAGCTTATTAAGTGATTTATATTACACTTTAGCTGCAGTTTGTTTACTTGTAGTGACTTATAATATCCAATATATCGAAACGGGATGGAATGGCGATTTATAAAAAAAAATGCACCAAAATCCAGAATTCCCCTTTGTTAAGTAAGACACTTTAAATAAACCTGGCCAAGGATCAAAACCCAGAAACATTAATCTAACGACACTTTTTGAACCGATGATTGTATTAGCACACAATTTCTATGAGCGAGAGCGAAAGGGTCTAACAATCCAGCCAGGAAAGGAATTTTCACATACATTCTAAGGTTCTTTTACATGACACAATTGACATGGGACCGACGGATTTACTTCTCCTCCAAAGGAAGTTGTGCTAAAGATTTTTATCATTCAAGAAAAATTCGTTGACTCTGGCTGGGTTTGAACCAAAGAACATCGAGTCCTTAGGTGAGCACTTTACCCCAAGAGCACCGAGGTCAACAACAAGTATTAAGACTTGTTGCACCCAACAGAAGGACAAGGTTGTAAAACCTAAGCTTATCAGCCAATTTATTGGGGGAATGGGGGAGTGTTGTCACCAAATAGATATTTTACATAGTCATTAGGCCTATCTAGCGTGGCTTGTATTTTTCGAACAGCAAGTCTTGAATCTCATAAGATGGTAGTTAAGAGAACTTGGAAGAAGAATTACTCAAAACACATTATTGTTGGAAAATGAAGAAAATTTTACTTTCAATTATAATAATTCAATCCATATGATTATGGGTATGGTCCAGGGAATACACCACTGGATTTTGATTTTTTTTACCAGCACGTCTTACCACCCGTCCGGGTTATACGCATACGCACTAATACGCTAATGTATTAAGGATGAGGAAAGTTGAATTTAGTGTAAGTTTACCCACATTTGCGTGGAGGGTGAGTGGGAAACCCTTTAGGAAAACCCCCCTTAATACACCTGACTGGGATTCGAACCCCAATCTCCCTGTCATCCGCAGTCTAGTTTATTGTGAGATTGACGCCTTAAACCATTCAACTATTGGAGCAGGAGATTTTGACATTAGTTAATTTAGATAAATATTTGTGTGATATTTACTTATTTTTAATCCGCGTGGAGCTCACTCAAGAGATAGAGGGGCTAGTTTTAGAAAAGGTGCACCCAAATTAGCTTTGAGAGAGAATGGTATAATCAAAAGGATAAATTACTATAAATGATTCATTGCAGCCGGACAAAATTTGAATATGTCATTAGCGATCCACTCTTTTGTGAGTCTGACACCTTAGGATACCTGACTGTCATTGCTTGTCATTGCAACATAATAAACATTTTGTAGATCATTAAATATTTGATTTTCATATCTATTATTAATGAAGAACCTGGTTTGGTTATTAACTTGATCTCTTTTTCAATCAACAATAAACTGGGCCTGCGTTAGAATATATAATGACAACAATTTAAAATAAATCTTATAGTAAAACAATATATTTGGCCTTAGATAAATATTTGATTGCTTGTACAGTTTTTGTAAATTACTCCTTGAAGATGACCAGATGGAAAATATCACATATTTAGTCTTAAGATACTAATTATGTGAAATATACTTTGTAAATTAAAATGCAACGCATTTATTAATTAGATCAATAAAATAACATAACCAACCCAAATCATTCCGTGAATTAATATTAAACGTATTTATTAAAATCATTACTCAAAGAAACTAATAATTTATGCCAAACACGAATTGGTGGATACGTGGACTAAATTTCGGGGTCATCTAGACTACTTTGTTGGTGACGATAAGGCCAGGGTTTAAATCCCGACCGGGTGTACTGAAGGTTTTTTCCCCTAAATAAACTCAACCTCAGCGAAACACTTGTTTTTAAAATCATGAATTATGAAGTCAACTATCAGAACCAGCAAACAGCATAAGAGATAGAGAATAACACGCGTCGGAAGTTGTTTAGAGCTAACAATTCCTCTTTATTTACATATACTTTACACACATACTTTACTCCTAAATATGTCATAAAACAAATAATATCAAATCAACAAACATACCTGGTAGTGACATACGACCACAAATACAAAAACAAGTTTCATGGTGATCGTTTTGTTGAAACTAGAAATGGATAGGAAATTTAAAACTTTTTCCTTCACAGCTAAGAAATCATTATGTCATTATATTTTTGGTAAGATTGACTATAGTTAAGATTAATGGGAAAATATCATGTGTAGAGAAAAGTTAATTAACATCGCAAGTGGTCTATCATGGTGGAAGCTCCCAAATTAGAATATTATCAGTTCTTAATGGCATGACAGTGTGGAACGAAGCGTGCGTAGGCCAACAGTTATACAAAGAAATCACCTCATGATCAACCCAGATTGAGTCCTTTACTAAATAGAATAATCAGTTTTGTTATGTATTTTGACAAATAATATTTCACGGTACGTGCAGTGCTCATCATTATATATGCTCACAAGACTAAGTAACTAAAATATTGCTTCATTATATCTGAGTGGCTCTAGTTTAAACCACGGACTACGAAGACTGTAAGTATGCAGCAGAAACATGGACATTGAATGTAAGAGTTACAAGGTAAGTGGAGGCTATAGGGATGAGGTTTGTGGGGAGCATGTTATCTGCCATGAGGAAAAACAGAATTATACTGTTATTTAAACTGTTATATGATCCACGTGGTGAGTAGGCTGCGGAGCATAGTGAACACACAGCGGGAGTTTGCATGTTACTACTATGCAAGCATACTCAGTGACTGTCAAGAAATCTAGTGATGGGCACTATCGAATGAAAACTATCGAATCGTTCGATAGTTTAGAAATCATTCGAATGAAAAGTATTCAAATTCATTCACGTTGCTGCTGATCGATAGTCAACCTTACGGTTTCGAATATTTTCCTTGTTACAGAGATACAAAATATTCGTTTCTATAAGGTCCACTATTGGAAATCAATCCTCGTTTTACATTGCTGAACAATGGTTTCGTTCTCAGTTATCGTTTGTCCACACAAAATGTGTGTTAAAGTAAGCCTACAGTTTATCATGCACATTGTAGTTTATTTCACATTTACCTAACCATAGTGTTTAGACTATTATTCAAACCTATTTATATTTATTTGTTATTAATTTAATTTATAATAATTGTATTTCCCCTAAGGCTATTCAACTAGGTCCACGATTCACTTACGAATTATTCAACGCCTTAGCTCAGCCGGTAACAAGTCTGCCTACTAATCTAAGAACCCCGGTTTGATTCCCGGCATGGGTGATAAATCTATTGTTTGAGAAATGTGAGTTTCCCCTTTCACAGTGATAAATTAGCGGCTAGGAGCTGGATGTTATGTCTGTTCTAGAATTTCGTTAATATAATAGTCGTGTGCTGATATAGTCAAACGGTTCAGAAAGAGCACGTAAAACACCATAAATAACAATAAAACACGCATTCAGCCACCTTAATTTATTAATGTTTCTACTTTCGTTTGCTATAAAAATAATAAATCTTTATAGAAGTCAAATATGCTACACATTGAAAATTAATTAATTAATAAAAATTATGCATAATTTACGTATTTTCTCCTGGCGAGTGTAGGCCTTTTCTCTTATTCTGGTAGAAAATTTGTCTTTTACAATCTTTTATGATGTAGGTTTTTCTTTGGCGCAAATGGCACCTTTTGAAGTGTTCATTGTTGAATTATGTTCTAATTTAAATATATTTCTTTGTTAAGTTTATCTTCAAAGTAGTATTACTGGGATAGGGCCATTAAATAATAATAATAATAATAATAATAATAATAATAATAATAATAATAATAATAATAATAATAATAATAATAATAATAATAATCACTAATTGTAAATTATATTGCGATAGGATTATCATATACTATTTTAGGCGAATGAGTATCCAAATAAATTATACAAAATTGTGAAAAGTATTTCATTAGTTCTGTCACTTTTTACTTTCTCTCTATCTTACAGGTAGAGAAAGTATGGTGATCGTCAAAAAAATCGAACTCGAGATTTTGATGAATTTTGACGTTTCATGACTTCCTGAATCCGAAAAAGTGGTTTTTGAATTTCCGTCTGTCTGTCTGTCTGTCTGTACCTCCAACTAGAGCCTAAACTATTTTACCGATTGAGCTGAAACTTGATATCTAGGGTTTTCATAGGGTTGCCCCGAGGGGTTTTTGGAATTGGATATCTACCCCTAAAATTAAGGGTAGTTTACTGATGGGAAAAAAGAGAAAAAGTCGATTTTCTCAAAATCGGCTCTAACGATTTTGATTAAATTTCATTTATGAACATTAATAAATATTCCAAACAAAATGGCTACTCTCAATACTTCGGCAAAATGGCTTTAAGGGCTCCGGTCTGATGCGTAAATTAACATTTTTTATAATAGCTCCGAAACTATTTGAGATATGAAATTACTTAGCATTACAAATATGTATATATATTTATAATACAAATATTTTATTCGAAACATATTTTTATAAAATAAATAATTTTCAATCTATACGCAACTTATATATATATATTTTTAACTTTTTGGACATTAAAGCTTAAGTATTGCGATCGTAAAAAAAAAACTAACCTGAAATGATGATGGATTTCGACGTCTCATGACCCCCCGAACCCTAAAAAATAGTCTTTGCAATGCCGTCTGTCTGTGTGTCTATTAAAACTTAAAATTAAGGGTAGTTTACTGAAGGGCAAAAAGAGAAAAAGTCGATTTTTTCAAAATCGGCTCCAACGATTTTGATTAAATTCCATTTATAAACATTAATAAATATTACAAACAAAATGGCTACCCTCAATATTTCGGCAAAATGGCTTTAAGGGCTCCGGTCTGATGCGTCAATTAACATTTTTTATAATAGCTCCGAAACTATTTGAGATATAAAATTACTTAGCATTACAAATATGTATATATATATATATATAATACAGATATTTTATCCTAAAGATATTTTTATAAAATCAATAACTTTCAATCTATACCCAATTATATGAATTTTTTTAACTTTTTGGACATTAAAGTATAAGTATTGCGACCGTAAAAAAAAAACTAACTTGAAATGTTGATGGATGTCAACGTCTCATGACCTCCCGAACCCTAAAAAATAGTCTTTGCAATGCCGTCTGTCTGTGTGTCTATAAAAACTTAAAATTAAGGGTAGTTTACTGAAGGGCGAAAAGAGAAAAATTTGGTTTTTTCAAAATCTGCTCAAACGATTTTGATTAAAATTCGTATCTAGGCGTTGATTAAGATTATAAATAAACTGGCTATTTTCATTTTCCTATGAAAATGATTTTTAGGGTACTTTACAGAAGCGTTAATTACCGTATCTCCACAACTATTTGAGAAACTAAACAACTTATCATTGCAAAATTGTAGGACTATTAGAAATAAAATACTTTTATTTGACATATATTTTTATAAAAGCAACAGTTTCTGAGATATTTGCAAATATATTAATACAATTTTGTGAGCTTTAGTTGTAAAGATATACTACTTAAGTCTTAAGGCAATAATTCTCCAATGCCATAGAGTAATTAAATATAATAATAATAATAATATTTAGCACCGCGTCTTACTACCCGTTCGGGTTATACGCTTAAGTACTAATTACACTAATGGATTAGGAATTGGGAGGGTTGAATTTAGAGGAAGTGAACCCGCATTTGCGTGGAGGGAGAGTGGAAAACCATTTAGGAAAAACCACCCCCAGTTCACCCGACCGAGATTCGAACCTCGATCTCCCCGTCCTCGGCGGTCGAGCTCAACACGACAAGCGCGTTAGCCAACTACGCCACCGAGGCGGGTAATTAAATATAAGTATCTAAAAAAGTATGTTATTTTTCCTTAAAGCTCTTAGGATAAATGTTTGCACAGCAATGATCTATCTCCATTTTAGACTCAATAGTCAATATTTACATTTTTTATTGGTCAAAATGTATAAATGAATGATTAAATATCAATGCGATGATTTGAAGATCTGCAACACCTTATAAAATGTTAAGATTTTGACCAAAAATCGAAATTTTATTACGAAGTGTTGACCCTTGTGGAATACATTAAACTGTTTGAAATGCTCCTAGGTGGACAAAGATGCGCCTCTTTTCTCATTGATTATATATCATTGTATATTATTTTATGCGTGTTCTTATATGGAATGGTGATGATACAATGTACATTATTCCGTTCAGAAATCTTACGAGTTTATAGAAAGAGAGAGAAAGTCTGTGCGGTGTGCCGTACCATTTATTTTTATATATGTTATTAAAACGTTGACTAAAAATGTATTTCAAAATAAAAAAGTATTTAGAAATATTACCTAATTGAAGAATATAATCACCATAATACTATAACTAATATTATCAATTTCAACTAATCTATAAATGCATACAACGATAGTGAATTGTTATTTTGGATATTACTTAAAATTGTGATATCAAAAAAATTACTTTTTTAGATCCATAATATTTTTATTTAAAAATATTATAGAATCCAAATTTTTAGGATGAAGTCTATTTCTTCGCTCTGTCAAAACTTGCCCTGCCTTTGAGAAAACACGTTCCGAAGGCACTGAAGTCGCAGGTAAGCACACGTATTTCATGGCCAAAATATAAAGTTCCGGAAACAATGATCTATGCTTATACCAGAACTGCAATGGATCACTTACTCGGTTAAAATATGGCATTTCCATGTACTGTCGCAAAATTGTGATACTGCTGCTCACCGGAGTTGATGTTGTCTTCAATTGAGCCACTTTTATGTTAAAACTATCTCACAACGAAATATCTGTATTTGTGTTGTTTGTTCCCTTGCACTCTGGACCTCCTGTTGCCACAACTATCTCCACCTCTTTACTTTCAATGTGTAGGCACAAAACAGCTAAATCATCACTTACCCAAGTATGCGCTTGGGCTGCATTGGTTTCAACTCCAAATGCAGCTTTTTTGAAACGAGGGTCTAACATTGTTGCCATAGCTGTTAACTTACTTCTCTCCAGAATAGCTAATCTTCGTGAAACTCCCTCAATTAGACTGGTTTGGAGTTCTTTAGCGACACTAGTTCTTGGTGTTTGTTTTTGTAATGAAAACTGAATACCTCTAACCAGTGGAATTACCTTTGCTGCAGTTGGATATGTGTCTCCAGACAATTTTGAGGTCATTATTTCCAATAATTTTAAAAGTGGCACGCACTCCTCAACTATCTCCCATTCTGCCCCTCCAAAGAAGGGGGGGCTCGTGGTAAGTATACTAGGGAGGCGGATAGTGGCTCTTTCAAGTCCATGATCCTCTCTAACATAATGAGTGTGGAGTTCCACCTTGTTGCCACATCCTGTTTGGGTTTAAGCTGGCTAAGCCCCATAGTTTTTTGGATGCTTCGAAGTTTGTCTAAAGCTAATGTACTGCTTTTGAAATGACCACTAGTCCTCTACACTTCTGCAGAATTTCACTTAGCCTTAGATTTCCTAACAAAGCATCACTTACAATTAAATTCAAAGTATGAGCTACACAATGCAAATGAGGAATTCCCAATCTTTGAATTGCGTTTACCATGTTGGCTCCATTGTCTGTAACAATTGCCACAATCTTCTCTCGTACCTTCCATTCATTCATTACGGCTAGCAGAGTATTCACTATGGCTTCCCCGGAGTGACTGTGCTCCACTTGTTTTGTGCAAAGCACAAGTGAGTACAATTTATTATTGCACACACAATGAGCAGTAACTGTAATAAACCCTTGTGTGTTTATCGACGTCCACATATCTGTTGTTAAGGAAATAAACTTGGCTCCATTAATTAACTTCTGTACCTCAACAATAGCACTCTCATAATAATCTTGGTGAATGTTTGTTGTGAATGTCTTTCGGCTTGGCAATTTATACTCACTATCTAAGAGATTAACAAACTGTTTAAAACCCTCATTTTCCACTATTGAAAAAGGTTGTAGGTCATTAGTGATCATTTTTACTAGTCCTTCATCCAAAATCTTGCGCTTCGCCTCTGGAAGCTGTTTCCTACGGAAAACACCCCTGAGTGTCAACTGTTTATGACGCTTTTCTGGAACTTGAGGGGGATCTGGATCTGAAGAAGGGCCTGCTGATGGTATTTCAATGGTTGTGTCTGCTGCTATAGAAGTCATAGTGGGATCGTCTTCAATTTATTCCAGCATTTTGGACGACTCCAAAAGAGTAGGGTGGATCCTTTTTAAATGGTCACGCATATTTGATGTGTTACCTGTACTTTTGTATTCTCGCTTGCACACTTGACACAATGCTTTACCATTAGGTTTCTTCTAAAAAAATCCCAAACAATGGATCTTTTCTTTAAACGATTCATGGTTGTAAAATCAAATCAAAAATAATTTTTAAATAGTTGCGCTAATAATATTTAAAATTATGTTTTTATATTAAATATATTTTAACGGTTAATACTAAAAATATTAGTATATTTAAAACAGTTTAAGAAACCTTAAATAACTAGAAAAATGAGTTCAATAATAATAATAATAATAATAATAATAATATATATAATAATAATATACACCAATAAATACCACAAAAATATGTTATACCAAAAAGATTGTTTTTACTGAAACCACATTAAATAATAAGTTTAAAATGGGTAAATTAGAACAGGGTCTAGTAGATTAATAAGTTGAACAAAAGCACGTTTTCAAGTCAAGAACTCAAAAATCTCTAAACCAACCAGTGAAATCACCCGCAACGAACTGCCCTATATGTTTTCAAATGTCTCATACCACCCTCGACCCTCTACTTGCTGATACAGCAGACATTATCTTTAAAATAACTAATAATTTATCTATGTTTATGTTTGGTAAATGCCTGTATTTCATGACACAGGCAAGTGAGAAAGAAACTGCTATTATTGTTTTGATTAGTCAGCCTTGTTATGACTTAATGAGACACACACACAGGAGCAGCTGCGAATGAATAGACAATTCATTCGATTGAAAACGAAAGGGACGATAGTTTTCATTTAAATGATTTCGTTACTACGAATATTCATTCGAATGAAAACTATCGAATGATCATTTGATAGTTTGGAAACGATAGTTTTCATCATTCGATAGTTCAAATCATTCGATAGTGCCCATCACTAAAGAAATCTGGCAACGTGCATCGGTTGCTATGACAACTACCCTTCACGGAATGGTCGAGCATGTAACGAGCCTCCACTCCCCACTCCAGCTGCATTGACCACAATCCTAAAGCAGTTTAAAACGCAGTATAGGAATGAAGTTGTTCGGGAAAGAGTTGGGGTTCAAAGAGTAGGCCTACATAAGATAGTAGATGAAGCAAGGCTGAGATGATATGGTCATTTAATGATAATTGAAAAGGAGAAAATACCAAACAAACTTATGGAGATGAAGTATGTAGGAAAAATACCACAAGGGAAACCAAGAAAGAGAGGGGAGCTATAACAGAAAGTGTGCAAGTGATAGGAGAAGAATGGAAGCGATTAAAGGAGGAAGAATGGTAGACGGAAAGAGTAATGTAGAGGCATTTTAATAAAGTGACCCAGCCACAGGCTGTAAACAGTTTATAATGATAATGACTACGAGAACTAAGCTAACCAGCTAAAGTTTGCAGGATTGTCCTGTGGAAGACGAGGTACTGGCTGATCTAAACTTGTTTCACCCTCTGCAGACGAACATTTACATAAATAGTGATTGGTTTGATTAATTTTTTAGTGTTTACCCATACAGTATGATCTTGGTAAGGAGGGATGAAGCCTCTATTTTAAGGAAGGTAGTTTTGGGGAGAGGGGTCTATTACTATCGAAATGGCAATCCTCACATTTTAGGCCTTTTTGATTGTACATTGGTGATAAGTTGATGGAATTTTCAGGGGATAAATGCAAGGCGATTAGGAAGGAAGAAGACCTTAGCCTTATTTCCCATAAACACAGGTAATTCAATGGGAAGGAAAAGGGCTTTAGCTGGCTTGCCCATAAGAACAGGCAATTTTGGCATACCAAATTCGATAAAGAAACTGATGTTGAAAATATTCTTGCAACTATCAATAATACATAGCACCCACATGGAAATTCTTTTGATCTATATTTTGAGCAAATTTAATGTTATTATAAACAACATTATTTTAAAATATTTTTGTTGTTGCATAAGTTTTTCGAGAAAATATTAAAGCATTTAAAAAAATTTATGAACAAAACTTACAAAACATGCATTTAAAATCACTCTCTTCGAATATTTTCTTGTAAAAGAGTTGTTTTTCGATTGTTTGGAAGATAACTCGTTTACTTTTCATTCGAATACTAATATTTCTTATGCTCATACGTTTGCACCTCTCTGTAAGCTATGAATGGCACTTAGCACAAGTTTTCATGATTCCTCCTTGGTTTGCTAATAGTCGCCATTATAATGGTTCACACAGTCAGTGGTTTCCAAACTTTCTCGACTGGCGAACCACTTTCACAAATATCTAAGTTGCACGAACCCCCTGATAAATATACATAGCCACACACTTAATTATATATATATATATTTTTTAATGAAATTTAGTTATTAATTGTAATCAAATTGTTTAATATCTTTAAATTAACCTACTCTAGCTTCGGTAGGTACTTTGGAATATCCCACCAAATATAATGGAATAATATTGAAACTATGTAAGTACAAGTTCAAATAACTATACATTTATTTAAAAAATTAAACTGAAATTAAATAAGCAAAGTACTGTAGTAAAATTTTCTTACCTTTACTGTCACAATATTTATCACATTTCACATGTTTTTTTTTAAAGTGGTACTGGAAATTGCTGCTTTTATATAACTGAAATAGCATCCTTTAATCACAAAATTCCATTCCAATCTAAGTTTCAAAATGGTTTACAAATTTTAACAGCTACTCATCTCTTCCCGTGACCTAGTGAGAAGGGTGCGCTTTCTTTGGATGGAACAGAGCCTTAAAGTCAGGAACCACAGACGATAAATAAAGTCTCAAATCACTTTCAATACTGAACCTGTTTCTATATTCATGTTTTTAAATAGGCATGTGAAGAAAAAGATTTCTCGCTCAAATACGTAGAAGAAAATGGTACCAAACCTGTAATAGCTTAATTCGCTAACACTGGGAACTCATCCTTTAAACTTAACCAGAAATCATTTAATGACAGAGCTTTTCTTTAATTCAAAATCAGTGGAAATTTCAAGGAACTGCTCTTTTTCCCTCACGCTTAATGTGGAGGATTCCAAAACTGCTGTTTCTTACAGGGGATTGTGAATCCAATTGTTATTATTGGACATTGCTGGAAAATATTCTCTGGAGGTTTTTCCAAGTCCCTTCAAGTGTTTTACAACCATTTTCTTCCAAAGAAAGCTGATTTTCTACCATAATATCGTGAAGGGTATCAAAGCACTCCGTTTGATTGCTAATTAAACACGTTTCCCAAAATTTAATTTTTTTTATGAACCATTCGATACGGTCTTGCACAGTAAAAACGTTAATATTCAACCCCTGAAGAGATAGGTTTAAGCTGTTCATTTTTGAGAAAATGTCTGCCAAATAGACCAAAGCCTGGAGCCACATTTGATCTTGCATGCACTTTTCTTTGTGAAATGGATGGTTGATAAGAAAAACAAAAACTTAGTGTTTGAGTTCAAACAATCTTTTAAAAGTTATAACTCGAGATAATTACCTGACTTCAGTGTGAGACAATAAACAATTGTTAATGCTTCCCATTTCCCCACAAAGTGCTGAAAAAATCCGCTATTACAGAAATATTTTAGCGAACCCCTTGGAAGGTTTTGCAAAATACCAGGGTGTTCGCGAACCATAGTTTGGAAACCGATGACACAGTAATAGTCGACACGAACTGCATTCAGTACGCTTGTGTGCACAGGGTATAAAAGAAACCAACAAGGAGGACTGTGGCCAATGCAGAGTGACTGCGTGCAAATTAGAACTAGAAGATTAGACGGGAACAAGGTCTAGGATATACAGGTCTGGCTACTTTTTAGTTCCAGTGATCAAATATTAAAGCCAAAAAGCGCTAGGATCTCTGCATACAAGCTCGTGTTAGTGATGGGCATAATCGAATAATTTTAAGAATCGAATGAATCATTCGAATGATTTTGAGAAGTAGTAAAGAGTCGATAATAATCGGATGTTAGCTACTTCTAACTAAAAGTAATTACTAGTTGCTCGTTTTCCTTTGTGCTACTATTCTCTTCACCCTGCTGTCGAATCTCCCAACACGCATTCCTTTGCGTTTGCAGCTTATCAACACTTTTCTATTAATGTAGTTAGTTACTTATGGCGGTGTCAAAGACCAAAGTACAGCCACAACAAAATACTATACAGTGAACGCATTAGTCACAGAAGTACCTCGTAATTAATATAAATACTTTTACGTACGATTAGTAATAAAATAAAAAACATATGTTTCCCTTTGTGTTCAAAAGAGTCAAAATAATTGACCTTTAATATTTCCTAAAAATAAAAATATATAACCTTAAATCCTATTTATATATCGGTTAAGTGATAAAATACTTTCGATTTGAAAAATAGAATCAATAATATGCCTCCTGAAAGCTTCACTTAGAATCAAACACACAATTACTACTCGACAAACGACGAAGTAAGTTTGCTGGATAATGATATTTTTTGTTATAAGAATGTAAAATTATTTCAATGAATAACATTATTATACAATCTGAATATTACGGCTGGGCAATGTTTTATTAAATACATAAAAAGTATCGTTATATACTATCTCTCAAACCGTTCGTGCTATTTGCGTTTAGTTGATTAGGAAGGTAAAATTTAAAGGAAATGAAAAAGAACAATCTACGTAGTAATGTAACAAAATAATCGAATCATTTTGTAATTTTCATTAAAACTATTTTTGGCTGATATTCGATTGTAAACTGTACAACCACTTAAACTTTGTATTAAATTAGCCTTAGAATCATTCGAAAGCGTAAGGTTGATTATTGTGTAGCAATGGGGACTATTTATTGAAAATGAGCTTAATAGAAATGAAGACCTATATAGAGATAGCCTGGAAACATTCATAATCATAAGGTTGGTTTTCCTCAGCACTTCTGGCAAGGGAGTGGTAAGAGAATGAATCGGCCAGATAGCGTCAAGTCAGCTACTGTTTTCATTCGAATAATTTTTTAATTCGAATGATTTTGAAAGAATCGAATGAATCGATTATTCAGAATAATCGAGTGAATCGATTCTATTCATCCGATTCTGCCCATCACTAGCACGTGCACAATTCAAATATTGCAGAAAAGTACTACGTACGTCGTACGATTACATTTTATGGTTCTAGATGATATGGCGAGTAGAGAAAATAATTTAATTAACTTAATTAAAGGGCCTTATTAGTAAAATATACAGGGTGTACCGAAACATGTGGGACCCATTTCAGCGGTGGACATGAGCCACGAAAACCATTTGAAATGTTCATATAAACTTGTTTCTAAGTTACAGCCATGTGATTCGATTGAACTGTTTGTCTACCATACTCGATATCGCTTGACCTCTTGACTAGGTATGTTCTATGGCTTATTACTGGTTATTACAAACACTTGGTATTTTTTTAAAAGAGTGCGGCATTCTACGACACGACGACTGCAGGTTGCATTCAGACTGAAGTTGACCATTTTGAGAACTTCCTATGGTGTTAAACATCTACACATTATGCCGGGATCACGATCAACTTAACGTTAACTTAAAGTTAATTTAACGTAACTTAACGTAAAGGACCTCCTCGTGTGTTTAAATGGAAGCGATCACGATAGAGTTAACTTAACGTTGACTTGCAGTTAACTTAACGTTGACTTGCAGTTAACTTAACGTAAGAGATGTCCTGGGTGGTCTTTTACTTTAAGTGAACGTTACTTGAAGGGTATCACGTGTTCTAGCCAGCCAATCACTATGCGAGTGACGTCAACAGGGCTATTTAGTAACTCATTTGTTCGTATTATGATCAATGTTTACTCTTTAGCGTAAGTTCTAGTGATCAGACATTGAAACAAATTAATTAAACTAAAATAGGAAAGCTAAATTTATCAAAGAGGTTTGTAATAGATATTTATTATATCGATTGAAAACTGTAAACATTCACAGATCATCACTGTACAACTAATACAAATCACAGATCATACTCGAGAATGAAGATGTTTTGCTTGAGTTGTTACTTTAAGTTACGTGAATCGTGATCACACATACGTTAAGTTAACTTTAAGTGAACGTTACGTTAAGTTAACGTTTAGTTGATCGTGATCCCGGCATTACTGGGTTACCAACATGTACTATAACTCGTAAACAAGGTCAAATGAAACAAATGTTTATATGCACTTTTTCGTTGTTTTTGTGTCTCCTGTTCACCGCTGAAATGGGTTATACATACTACGGTGCAATCTGTTTATCAACTATAATAATTGATTGCTCATGATTGTAAAATCATTTAAATTTGCTTGGCAATGAAATAAATATATTCTTTTAGTCAAATCCAGCTCAGCACACTGAGGGAAGGGAGGGGGCCTTATACACAGTGTGTAGTATTTAAATATTATTATTATTATTATTATATTATTATTATTATTATCATTATTATTATTATTATAAATACAATGTTTTTAAAGCTGAGGGCCCTTAAGTCTTAACAGCTCGTTTACGACACCTGAAAGAATTCGTGTTTGAATCCTATTGGGTAACATTTTGAATAATTTGTATGAATATTAAGACCAGCCAAAGATAAAATGACATTTAAAAGGAAAAAGAATTTTTTTTAACTAGGCCTGCAACTGAAAGAAAACATTATAAAAAATTAGCACTATTGTAAAACTTAGTACCGCGTCTTACTACACGTTCGGGTTATACGCGTAAGTACTAATTACACTAATGGGTTTGGAATTTGGATTTGCCCTATTAATGGAGAAAATAACAATATAATTACAAACAATTTAAGGTATTGCCCGAAATAAAACCAGTGCCTTCTATTTTCATTGTTGAATCATTCTATCATCAAGTCCTGGGGTTTCTTTTCAATATTTTACGATTTTGTGTGTGATTACATATTAAATTTAAAGGATTTATTTTTGTGAGACTAAATATTTATATCGGTAGAGTTAGCTCTGAACCAGCGGGATTATACGGCATTTCTGACTTTGAACAGGGAAATCAGATTTCAGCAGGGTACACTGAATCTCATTTTCCAATGACATTGGTTTTCCATTCTTTCTTTAGTTGAATCCTGGTGTATTTATTCTAATTTGTCCTTCTCATACCTACTCCATTAGATTCAACTACAAAGTAATAACCTTTGTGTTTAACATTTCAATGAATGGATATATGTGTCGGATAATAAATGTTCACATAGTGGCTATGTCAGCAAGTTACTTAAAAACCCAGCACCCAATCACATTATTAACAGTTTTAACAAATGTACAATAGGACGACTCCTATAACTTCCTCATTTTATTAACAACCTACTATTCTATTTAAACCCCAGTCAGTGTCAAATCAAAATCCTCTAATGTAGTATTTGTACTCTCAACCACTCAGCTATGGCAGCCTTGTATGGCATTTTACATACTGATAGTCATTTGATTGCTTCTGGCAATAATTAGTGAAATACTTTATTAGTTACACCTAGTGGGGTCAAAGCTTAATATTCCTCGCATGATATGGAGGCAGGCTATATGTAATGAGATTCATAGCTAACTAATCATAATGCATTTTGCATATATTAATATGTATATTATATATTTCACCTTCTTTGATACCAAACGAGGATTATCAAACATTTACCTCACCTGGATTCGAACAAATAAAGCCTTTCAGATGAAAATAATTATTACGCATTTTTTAAATACTAACAATATAATTATATTAATTAATGTAGGTCTATATGTGAAACGTCACACTGTGTTGTGTGGCTCGTTGTCAATTACGTATGTTCATGTTTATAAACTTGTGTTTTCAACCTAAAAAGTTCCAATAATTAGATAATAAATGTCACCTTTCTCGGCCGTTTAAAGGCTAAGGTTACCACAGAAAATAGACCAACCTTGAAATACCCGGTGTTTTTTTTCAACTCATTGACAGACTAAGCATGAAATGATAAGACTTCATGGCTATGCTCCAGGCAAAATTACAATTCTTAAAGCATATTCCAGCACCTGCCTTCAAACTGGCTACAATAAATACGAAGCACATCGAGCTTACATTGTCAGTCTTCATTTGCGAAACATTTTAACTTTGTTTTAGGCACAGTGGAAGCTTATTAAAAAAATAAATTCTAAACACAACTGTAAATGCAAAAGATTCAAATGCTATGCTTAGTGTTACATAGTGAGTGATTTATTAAATCTGAATTATTTAATAACAAATAATGACGATGACATTAGTATACTTGGTTACGTGTGGCATTTTTATTATACATATCTGTGAAGTAAGTACTCGTCAAATATCCAGTGTTTTGATTTATTAACATTAAATTGTACTTATTACCCTCGTTGATGGGCGCCAGGACTAAGATTCAGGCTCATCTAGTCTGGCTCACCAGTGATGGGAAGTTTGGTATTCGAATTCCAGTTGGATATACAAAGGGTGTTTTCATAAGGGTCTCTCCACGATTTTTTTTAATTCATTTTCTATAAATCCTACTTTTCGCTTCCCTACACCATTTAAGTAATAAAATACGGATAGAACGTATAACCCGAACTGGTAGTAAGACGCGGTGCTAAAAAAAACACTGATAGCCTGGGCGGGTAGTAAGACGCGGTGCACACAAAAAATAGACTGTATGTGCTCGATTCTATTAGGCGATGTATTGTATATTTAACTGGGTTTTAAATGTGATAAATATTTATATACGTAAATTTAGCATGTTTAAAACCGAGATGGAATTTTTGGAAACTACCTCTGGTTCTCTAGGGGAAGCCAGGGAGAGTTCACAAAAAGTGATTTTCCACTCTTTCTCCAGGCCAATCCTCTCTTATCCCACTCCATACCTTCTAATGATTCGTTATCAACATTAATTGTGTTTAACGTACAGTACTGTTAAAAATATTAATAAGGCTTCTTCGCTCAGTTTGAATAAAATTTTGCGGAACATTTATTGTATTAGCACCTAAGTTTTACTTTAAATCATAGTTTAGTAATCAATGATTTTTGGGATTTTCTTAAAACATTTCAATATCACACTTTATCCAGAGAAACGAACTAAAATGGTAGGTTATATCTTTTTATATTTTTTATTTAACCCATTCCCTTTCCCCCCTCTTTCACCCCTTTCCTTCTGTGTTGAGGGTCCGGGGTTCAATCCTCGGTCCCAGGCACAAATTTTCTGATTGCCAAACCCTTCCTTTACCTCTGACAAGACGTGTATTAATCACAACTTATGAATGTGTGGAATGCCAGGCCTCCACCGTGGTTCGGATCCCCCGTTAAACTGTTAAACTGTAGGGCCTTCATTTCATATCACAATCACCCTACCATTGCACATTAGCGTAAGTGCGTATAACCCGAACGGGTAGTAAGACGTGGTGCTAATAATAATTTCACCCCTTTCAAAAATTAATAGTGATTAAGTAAAAAAAATATAGGAACTATTACCATACGAGTGAGAACATTGACTATATAATATCTCACCTATACCTAGCTGTACAAAAGACATACGAAGACCCGTTCAAAAGGTGGAATATATATTATATACAGGATGGGGAAGAAAGTGTTGACACATTTAATAACACTATATCTATACTATTTCAACTAATAATACTTCTAATTAAACTTAAAATAACAACAAAAGATTGATTGTCTACATTACGCTTGAATTAATTAAAAAAAAGTCCTGAAGATGACCACCATCACATGCAATACATTGTTGTATGCCCTTCTTGAAACTTTACATAACTTTGTATATTTTTTTTTTGTTAAATTGTTTCAACTTTCACCACAATTCTTTCTTTAAGTTCCTGAATTGTTCTTGAGCAAGTTGCATAAACATGACTCTTTAACATTCCCCGCAAGATAAAGTCTGGAGCTGTTAAGTCTGGTGAACATGGTGGCAAGGCGATGACCCCAAATCGTGAAACGAGGTGCTCAGGATTTTTGCGAACCACCTCCATTCATTGATGTTCAGGCTGTGGGGACCATTGTCCCATCTTGCTGGAACCACATTTTGTTGGCATCCATGCCCTTACTTTGTAGTTCAGGACTGGTTCATCAATGGAGGGGCTTCACTAAATGTTTCCTGGGCACCTGGTTCCACGAGTTGAAGACATCGCCTGGCCACTACGTTCATCGAACTTTCAAAAGCTCCGGAATTTTTCTTGTGTTGTGGAAGTTGAAGCAATTCAACAAGAGACATTTCGTAAAAATATGTCAATATTCGAGAAGCTCATACAACAAGGTATTGAATATAATGGTGGACATCTTAAGGAGATTGTTCTTAAAATAATTGATAATTTAAGGGTATGTAGAAAAGTGTCAATCTATTGTTGTTATTTTAAGTTTAATTAGAAGCGTTTAATAGTTAAAATAGTACAGATTAAGTGTTATTAAATGTGTCAACACTTTCTGCCCCACTCTGTGTAATAAAACAAGCTCAAACAACAGACGGATTAAGACATCCTTTAGTTCCCTCTTCAGGATTTCTTATAGCTATAATTTACAAAGAGGTATTACCCCATCATTACATAATTAAAAATATATTAATTCTATATATGTTTTGTATTCTGATGTGTTGTGTTTATGTTGGGCTATCCTCAGTAATGGGTCGAATTTTATTCTCCGTATCTTACTACCCATTCAGTCAATCGTTATACTTACATTAATAGGTCAGGGATGATAGAATATAATTTAGAAGAGATATTCCTGCATTTTCTTGTAGAGAGAGTGGAAACCTTTTTGGAAAAACAACCTCAAATCACCCGACCGTTATTTGAACCCAGGCCTTCGCGTTACTGATGAGAATGACGCCTTTATCAACGTGCCTACAGGTGAATTGTGCCGTATATAATATAGAAAATATATTTATGTTTGATGAATAATGGAAAGATGTAATGTGTCTAAATGTGATTAGAGCTATAATTAATTTATTTGTGATAAGAGGGTAGACATTTCTTTCAATATGTTTGACCATAGCTATATAATATTTAATTTTATAAAATATGGATATAAATGTATTTTTTTCCCCTCAGATGCACAAGAGTGAAGACTTCGAAAAATTTAACCGTGAGCCTCAAGAACCCAGAAAAGTAGATAAAGAAAGAAATGCTCCTGAAACTACGTTTTTCACCGCCGTAAAGGATGCAAAAAATTGTTACAAGATATTCAATAATCATTCAACTGAGACCAACACCACTAACTTTAAGAACGTGTCATTGGATGATGTGCGTATACATCTTCAAAATATTATTCAAAGTATTCTTGTTTCTTCAGAAGAAATAATAAACGCAGCAAAGGAACACGAGTATGCTGGCAGGAATTCGAACACAAAACTCAAAACAGGGCTAAAACAAACTTTGTGTCAAAATAATAGGTTTGTTTTACTTAATATTTTAAAAACACTTTATAGTTTAAGCAATAACACGTCGGGTACCCATCGTCACTTTGAGCCTAATGGCAAAGAAGAAACACTGGATTTTTTCGTTGATGAACTGGACTTGAGTGTTGACTCGATTGCTTATTTTTTTGCAGAAATAATAGGTACTTTTATTGGTTTGTCATGGGGATTTATTTCATCAATTATTGCTGTGATTGGTTGAACCATTAAAGGCGAGTGTGAAGTTAATGTTTGTTTATTCAGCCTTATGAATGCTTAAAATACAATGAGATACAAGATCAGTCACAAATAATCTTTCAGATAAATAAGGGAAGGATGGATGGATTGGTAATTTTAAAAAGATTAAAATAAGATAGTAAATTCCCCAAAAAAGTAAAAAAAAAAAAAACTTTGACAGTTTATTTCATACGTATGACTATGGTTGAAGCTATAGGTTTGGCCACCTAATACAAATATTGACTGTCCAGCCCTCTACTCTTCACTATCTAACCCCACTTCTCCCTTTTGTGGTTCCAAACCACATTTAATCCACAATCCTACAATTTGGGGAATTTCACACAATTTTAGTAGGTAGATAATTTTTATTTTCATATTAAGCATCCTATAACTGGGAAGAATTACAAGTTTCTTACGATGATTGACGATTACATTTACGTGCGAAAAGACTAAACCAGTCGCAATATTCGAACAATTAGACCACGATGCCATATAGAATATCCCTATGGGAATAAAGAGCTATCACATCAAACAAAATTATTTTAAATTTCAGGATGAACAAAATAATCTTTGTTACAATGTAATTTAGCTAACCCTTTTCTGGGTAACAAACTTACTAATACTAAACTAAATATTGTTCAAAGCAACTTCAGTAAAATACACCTGACCCAAACGTGGCTCAATTCCCTGGTATCATACAGAAAAGAGCCAAGGTTTGGGACAGAACTGAGCCATATCGGGATAGTCCCAGTTCTAGGGCAGATATAACTATTTACCTTGGGTCAATGGAAGATACGCTTCTCGATGACCAGAACAATACTTGCCGTGGAGAAAAGCAAACACTTTTGTTTTAAAAAATATATAGGGGGTACTAATTGATTACATTCAAAGTGTAATCCAGTAAAATGTTTACCGCTTAAAATCTCGTATCCTTAAAGACTTTCAGTATGGCTAGAGATTCTTGATTTAATAATCAACAACAAATTAATACTCTTCCTTCCTCCTATATATTTTTGTTCGAAAATTATTTTGAAACAGTCTTAGATAGGGTAACTGCTAACAATTATCTTGAAAACTCTAATTTGGTAGAGTATTTTAACACATTCAACACAGCGCCCGAACCATATTCGAACAAGTGTAGTCTATGTTTCCATAGTTGTGAAGCACGAGCTAAAATTGTGTTTACTTGTAACGACTACGTGTAGTTTAGTTCAAGCTTCGGTTTGCCTTCATCTCTTAGAAAATGTATTCTTGACTTTCATAGTTAAGAAAGTAATCTTGGTTACAACACTTTTAGAAAATTTTAAGAGTATATCTTTAAGTTGATTTATTGTTGACAATGATACTATCTTAATTGGGATGTAGGGTACGCGATTTAAGTTTTTACAGCAAACATTTTTTTAAGTTAAAATAGATAAAATATTCTCCAGTAAACACATAAGAGTTTAATTTCCTTCACATGGTGAACTCAACATTTCTTAAATATCTGCCAAGAGTGTCCAGAAATTTAATGATAACTTTTTCTCTTAATTTAAAAAGTTCCTCATCTAATGCCTCTATGCGCATGAAAGATGTTCAACAACTGTTGATATCACCATATGAAGAAAATTAAACTCTTTGTTTTTATTGGAGAAATATTTGATTTATTTTGTCCAAAAATCCTGTTTTGCTATAAAAACTGACAAAACACTGCCCTTAAATCGAATTTCCTACACTACCACCTTAACAGACACTTTCAAACATCACTTTAAAAGGTCCTTGAGGTACAGTAGCCCCACGGCTTCTTTGGTGCTGACTGACAGTTCACAGCTGAATTCTGACTGTCAACAGTTAGGTATATACCTAAATTTTGACTGTCAGAAGTGACAGCTGCTAAACACATGTTTTTTGCAGATCATATGGTTCGGCGTAGGGATACTTGATTTGGTCTGGTAGCTTTTTAAAGCCATCAGCTGTCAGCTATGAGCTGTCAGTCAGCACCAAAGAAGCCATGGGGCTACTGTAAATCAAAATATATGTGAACAACAATAAAAAATAATTTAAAGGTACATAAATCATTTATTGTAATAAAGAATAAAGTAAAATGGTTTTGGAAGTATATAAATACTATGCCATATGTGTGTCTGTGTGTGACGTCACAGCTAGTACAAATAGAATTTCTCATGTAAATGTACTTACGTTCTATTTGGTGAGTTTTAAAGAACTAACAAAGAAACAAAAACCATCACAATCATGATTAATTGATCATCAACATTTACCAACTCCAGCTATCCGGGTATGGTACACAAGCGCTCACCACTTCTTCCTGTTGTAATTTAATTTTGGTTCCCCAACGTATTCCCACTTAAACCCTCTTTTCTTTACCTCTGAAATCACAGTTTTCACCCATCGTTTCCTTAGCCTTCCCCTTGGTGTTTTCCTTTTCATTTTTCCATCGACAGAACCACAAATTATTTAACAATAATAAAAAATAGTCTTACAGTGTCTCAAAATTATTAATATTTTGCTTGATTTTTTTCAAACACCTTAGTTTTAAATCATCTATAACTTAAGATATTTAGTTTATTCACGAAAACCGCCTGTCAAAATATTCCTGCCAGGATGTAGATTTAAAATGTCCATGGAAGCATATTTCTATCTAGAATAGGAAAAAAAAAAAATGGTACGGCGCACCGCACAGACTTTCTCTCTCTTTCTATAAACTCGTAAGATTTCTGAACGGAATAATGTACATTGTATCATCACCACTCCACATAAGAACACGCATAAAATAATATACAATGATATAGAATCAATGAGAAAAGAGGCGCATCTTTGTCCACCTAAGAGCATTTCAAACCGTTTAATGTCTTCCACAAGGGTCAACACTTCGTAATAAAATTTCGATTTTTGGTTAAAAATTTTAACATTTTATAAGGTGTTGCAGATCTTCTAGTCATCGCATTGATATTTAATTATTCATTTATACATTTTGACCAATAAAAAATGTAAATATTGACTATTGAGTCTAAAATGGAGAAAGATCATTGCTGTGCAAACATTTCTCCTAAGAGCTTTAAGGAAAAATAACATACTTTTTTTAGATACTTATATTTAATTACTCTATGGCATTGGAGAATTATTGCGTTAAAACTTAGTAGTATATGTTTACAACTAAAGCTCACAAAATTGTATTAATATATTTGCAAATATCTCAGAAACTGTTGCTTTTATAAAAAATATATGTCAAATAAAAGTATTTTATTTCTAATAGTCCTACAATTTTGCAATGATAAGTTGTTTAGTTTCTCAAATAGTTGTGAAGATACGGAAATTAACGCTTTTGTAAAGTAGCCTGAAAATCATTTTCATAGGAAAATGAAAATAGCCAGTTTATTTATAATCTTAATCAACGCTTAGATACGAATTTTAATCAAAATCTTTTGAGCAGGTTTTGAGAAAACCAAATTTTTCTGTTTTCGCCCTTCAGTAAACTACCCTTAATTTTAAGTTTTTATAGACACACAGACGGCATTGCAAAGATTTTTTTTTAAGGTTCGGGGGGGGGGTCATGAGACGTCGACATCCATCAACATTTCAGGTTAGTTTTTTTTTTTACGGTCGCAATACTTAAACTTTAATGTCCAAAAAGTTTAAAAAAATCCATATAATTGCGTATAGATTGAAAGTTATTGATTTTATAAAAATATGTTTTGGATAAAATATTTGTATTATAAATATATATACATATTTGTAATGCTAAGCAATTTCATATCTCAAATAGTTTCGGAGCTATTATAAAAAATGTTAATTAACGCGTCAGACCGGAGCCCTTAAAGCCATTTTGCCGAAATATTGAGGGTAGTGTTACACCCTCTCTTTCTACCTCGTAGTTTAAGGCCACCGTAAACAACAATACGAGTAAGAAAGGGCATAATCTAAACATGAAAAATAAACTAAATAAATAAGAAACACAAAGCAGAGAGTTTTGAGAAAATAGTCATTTAATATGAATTTCTAAACAACATTTAATGAACATAGTGGCCTCGACCATCCTAGTAGCAAAAGTATGTTGCGAACATAGATAGCAGGAAAACATTCTTCCAGAATAAACCATAAACAATATTAAATATCCATACTTGTTTAGCAAAAGAGATTCTAAGTTTTACTTCCAAAATATTTCTTAGTTTTAACAACATAGATTGGGTTCATATCAAAAATAAGATATAATAATATAAGTAATTCCCACAAATAAACATTTAAAGAGTTCGTGACGATAAGCCACACGAAAGTCACCCATTACAGTTCAATTAATCAAGTCAATTAATTTAATTGAAAAGTTCAATATAACAAAACACTTTTGAGAATATTTACAATATAAGACATTTTCTTATTACCGTGTCCAAGGTTGCCGTCCATCCACGATAGCGATGAGTTCAACATTTTCACGTAGTGGTAATGAAGATCCCTGTGGATGTTGACAGAAGCAGTAGTCGTAGATCGCAAGAGAATACGGAGCACGAGCGTTCTTGATAGATTTAATATAAGGTGTCTCTCTATTCATAGCGTAGTCTAGTCTATCACATTTATATAACTATAATCTATCATCTGACTTCTGTTGTCGCACTTCGGTCCGTATAACCATCCGTACAGTATGATGATAATCATAACCATAATAACGTACATACTTATTTAATAACGTGAATACAGAACATATCTCGTCAACACTGAATTCTTTGCGAGAGTAATAATCGTAATCAACTGAACTCTTCACGAGCAACATAATGAATAGCCTGTACTAGACTTCATGAAAATAATAACGTAGTGAACAGAGCTCTTCACGAGCAACATACTGAAGTCTTAACCAGACATACGACAATATTACTTGATTGAACACATATCCTATAGCGGATATAAGTTATATACTGGTCTAGTTGCGTAGCACAAAAAGGGGGGTGGTAAGTTGCCAGTTTGTCAGTCACGCCACATCTTGGGAAGTTCAGTGTGCAGGCCTCTGGTTGGTTAAACCGCTCGACCCAACGGTTTTCCGTCTTGAAATTTGAATCCTCATCAAACGATTGGCTTGCTACGTCAGGGGTCTGTAGCGAGCTCCGGCGAGGTCTGTGACGTCATCTTCCCCTGACAGCTGGCGACCATGACTTGCGTTCGTCAGTTTCTAACTTGACGGTATGATGTACACATCGAGTGCGGATGCACTTGGTACAGTTGCCCCACTCGCCGATTTAGGACGTTTATTTAACCATCGAGCTATCTTCGGTTTTCAGCACATCAGATCCAGGGGGTACGTTTATTTATTGAGTTATTAGTAGAAGTTGATTTGTATATTGTTGAAGGAGTATTGTACATAAAGAGATGATTTAATTTAGGGACTGTTTTAGGACTGGAATAACAATAGAGAAGTTTACTATTGTTTTTTGGCTATTTTCCGTAGTTTCTCGGGGCGGGTAGTATGATAGTTCAGGCGAATTGGTTGAGAAGAACAAAGTTGTAACCTTACATCTTTGTAATGTTACAGTAGCCATTTTGTTTAGAATATTTATTAATGTTTATAAATGAAATTTAATCAAAATCGTTTGAGCCGATTTTGAGAAAATTGCCTTTTTCTCTTTTTGCCCTTCAGTAAACTACCCTTAATTTTAAGTTTTAATAGACACACAGACAGATGGCATTGCAAATACTATTTTTTAGGGTTCGGGGGGTCATGAGACGTCGACATCCATCAACATTTCAGGTTAGTTTTTTTTACGGTCGCAATACTTAAGCTTTAATGTCCAAAAAGTTAAAAATATATATATAATTGCGTATAGATTGAAAATTATTGATTTTATAAAAATATGTTTCGAATAAAATATTTGTATTATAAATATCTATACATATTTGTAATGCTAAGTAATTTCATATCTCAAATATTTTCGGAGCTATTATAAAAAATGTTAATTTACGCATCAGACCGGAGCCCTTACAGCCATTTTGCCGAAATATTGAAAGTACCCATTTTGTTTGGAATATTTATTAATGTTCATAAATGAAATTTAATCAAAATCGTTAGAGCCGATTTTGAGAAAATCGACTTTTCTCTTTTTTACCCTTCAGTAAACTACCCTTAATTTTAGGGGTAGATATCCAATTCCAAAAAACCCTCGGGGCAACCCTATGAAAACACTAAATATCAAGTTTCAGCTCAATCGGTAAAATAGTTTAGGCTCTAGTTGGAGGTACAGACAGACAGACAGACAGACGGAAATTCAAAAACAACTTTTTCGGATTCAGGGAGTCATGAAACGTCAAAATTCATCAAAATCTCGAGTTCGACTTTTTTTGACGATCACCATACTTTCTCTACCTGTAAGATAGAGAGAAAGTAAAAAAAAAGTTTTAAAATTCAAGTCAATGCTGTCCGTTTGAAAATACAGTAATATATTGGGTGTGTATACTCGTCATCGAAAGAGATCAAATGTTATTAGCAGATGAACAAGAGGCCTCCCAGGGCAAGCTTCTAATTTTCTTCCTTACCTTTCTATTCCGTACATTGGCGCCTAAGTGTGATAGTGCTTAGAGTGATTAAATGCCTCAAGTTAAGATGCAGTCCGCTTCACAAAATAGCTTCGAATTCATCAAGTAACCAACGTCGTTAAATATATATAAGTAAGCTACAACTTTAGGCTTAGCATCAGGTATATGAATTCGGAAAAAACCTGCGATCTGTAAATTGTCTTATTCGCCTTCCCAAGATGGCGCCGAACGCAGACCTCGTAGGATGGGGAAAACTTGGAAAGATGGCGGTGAGATGAAGTTTTTCTTGATTATCTCGTCAAACGTTAATTTTACCGTAAAAATAGATATAATATATATTACTAAGGATACAATTCGCCATTAAAAATGTCTTGAACAATTTTTTTTTAATTTAAGTATTTTCTAGTTATAGCCACAAGAAGCCTATGATTTACACTCAATTGAACGCAATAAAGGGGTTCCCAATCTATTTTTACTTTCTCTCTATCTTACAGGTAGAGAAAGTATGGTGATCGTCAAAAAAATCGAACTCGAGATTTTGATGAATTTTGACGATTCATGACTTCCTGAATCCGAAAAAGTGGTTTTTGAATGTCCGTCTGTCTGTCTGTCTGTCTGTACCTCCAACTAGAGCCTAAACTATTTTACCGATTGAGCTGAAACTTGATATCTAGGGTTTTCATTGGGTTGCCCCGAGGGGTTTTTGGAATTGGATATCTACCCCTAAAATTAAGGGTAGTTTACTGAAGGGAAAAAAGAGAAAAAGTCAATTTTCTCAAAATCGGCTCTAACGATTTTGATTAAATTTCATTTATGAACATAAATAAATATTCCAAACAAAATGGCTATTCTCAATATTTCTGCAAAATGGTTTTAAGGGCTCCGGTCTGATGCGTAAATTAACATTTTTTATAATAGCTCCGAAACTATTTGAGATATGAAATTACTTAGCATTACAAATATGTATAAATATTTATAATACAAATATTTTATACGAAACATATTTTTATAAAATCAATAATTTTCAATCTATACGCAATTATATATATATTTTTAACTTTTTGGACATTAAAGCTTAAGTATTGCGATCGTAAAAAAACTAACCTGAAATGTTGATGGATGTCGACGTCTCATGACCCCCCGAAACCTAAAAAATAGTCTTTACAATGCCGTCTTTCTGTGTGTCTCTTAAAACTTAAAATTAAGGGTAGTTTACTGAAGGGCAAAAAGAGAAAAAGTCGATTTTCTCAAAATCGGCTCTAACGATTTTGATTAAATTTAATTTATAAACATTAATAAATATTCCAAACAAAATGGCTACCCTCAATATTTCGGCAAAATGGCTTTAAGGGCTCCGGTCTGATGCGTTAATTAACATTTTTTATAAGAGCTCCGAAACTATTTTAGATATGAAATTACTCAGCATTACAAATATGTATATATATTTATAATACAAATATTTTATCCGAAACATATTTTTATAAAATCAATAATTTCCAATCTATACGCAATTATATGAATTTTTTTTAACTTTTTGGACATTAAAGTTTAAGTATTGCGACCGTAAAAAAAACTAACCTGAAATGTTGATGGATGTCGACGTCCCATGACCCCCCCCCCCCCCCGAACCCTAAAAAATAGTCTTTGCAATGCCGTCTGTCTGTGTGTCTATAAAAACTTAAAATTAAGGGTAGTTTACTGAAGGGCGAAAACAGAAAAATTTGGTTTTCTCAAAACCTGCTCAAAAGATTTTGATTAAAATTCGTATCTAAGCGTTGATTAAGATTATAAATAAACTGGCTATTTTCATTTTCCTATGAAAATGATTTTCAGGCTACTTTACAAAAGCGTTAATTTTCGTATCTTCACAACTATTTGAGAAACTAAACAACTTATCAATGCAAAATTGTAGGACTATTAGAAATAAAAAACTTTTATTTGACATATATTTTTATAAAAGCAACAGTTTCTGAGATATTTGCAAATATATTAATACAATTTTGTGAACTTTAGTTGTAAACATATACTACTTAAGTCTTAACGCAATAATTCTCCAATGCCATAGAGTAATTAAATATAAGTATCTAAAAAAAGTATGTTATTTTTCCTTAAAGCTCTTAGGAAAAATGTTTGCACAGTAATGATCTATCTCCATTTTAGACTCAATAGTCAATATTTACATTTTTTATTGGTCAAAATGTATAAATGATTAATTAAATATCAATGCGATGACTTGAAGATGTGCAACACCTTATAAAATGTTAAAATTTTTAAACAAAAATCGAAATTTTATCACGAAGTGTGGAACCTTGTGGAAGACATTAAACTGTTTGAAATGCTCTTAGGTGGACAAAGATGCACCTCTTTTCTCATTGATTCTATATCATTGTATATTATTTTATGCGTGTTCTTATGTGGAGTGGTGATGATACAATGTACATTATTCCGTTCAGAAATCTTACGAGTTTATAGAAAGAGAGAGAAAGTCTGTGCGGTGCGCCGTACCATTTATTTAATTTTCACGTCAAATGATTCGTTATTTTAACCACTAAAATGTAACCAGTGCATTTGTTACCAAAGATTTATGTTTTATAACTTAAAGAAATAATATTTATTACAAAATGTTTTTATAATATTTTTATGTATTTTTACAGAGTAAGTTAAAACATTTACGGTAATAGAGTTATTTTATTGTTTCCCTTATTCCACTCATAAATCACTATTGGGAATAGAAGGGAAATAATCAGTGACTTTATTAAAAAATATTCATGTTTTTAAATTCGCAAGACATTTATTTGAAATATTCATGTTTTCATATTCGTTTCCACACCCCCATGCGGTAGAATATATGGCACGCTTTTTTTTCATGTGGTTTCGTGTGTCTCCACTACAATTCTCTTAGTTCAATTTTATTCTCTTGGATGTTGAGGGATGATGAATATCCTCGCTATCCACCTCCTAAGTTTCATCAGTTTCTTCAGAAATAAAGTGATCGAATTGTACATCAATTTCTTCATCGTGATTTACTATGTCCTCTTCATGTGCGATATTTGTGCATGAGTGTCCCTGGCAATGAAAACAAATAGTGGAGCATTGGAGACCAAATTTACGACAACTTCAAGCTGCTCTGCATCCTTTAATACATTTACAAGATATGGTTTTAAAGAGTGCTTGTGGAGCTGGATCGTTATTGATGGTTACAGGAAGTAAGCCGTGCTTTGAGTTTTTCCAACCCCAAAATAAGGGATTCTTGTTGTTCCGATACTATGTTTGAATTTGTTGGTATGTTATTAAGGAATGCTGGCGTGAAGCTGCTTGAGTGGGAGGTAAAGATGCGAGGTTGAAACTGTTCTTCAACAACGATTTCGTGAACAATTTAAACCTTAATTTGTCCAAAGTATCTTCCTCGCTCTTGGCTCCGTAAAGGGTTACAATGAATTGTTGCCCTGACATGTCTACATCGTCCAGATCTTTGAAAATTTGCACAGCTTCCTGCAATTTCTCTATCTTGTTTAAAAGTTTGACAAACTCTATTTTGCTTTGTCTGAAAAACTAGGAAGTTGTGTCACAGCCACTAAATACGTATAGGAACAAAATGTTGTCCTTTACTTCTTTAGGATATTTGAAGCTGCTAGAGCAATATACTGTATTGTTTGTTTTCCCTTTGTCCGGTTTCAAGAAAAAAGTGTTGGGGCGAGATGGAGCTAATGCAGAGTGTATCACCAATAGGTCGCCCACTATCAACACATATTTGGAGTGATGTGCGATTTCAATTCCGCTATTAACTATTAGATGGTCAGCATCTTCTTCAGCTTGTTTCGCAACGAATTTCTCCGCTTCAAGTTTCTCGTGGAGCAGGGAGATGAGTAGGTTTTTATTCTTATCGTTCGATAAGAATTGCTCTCGGGACATTGCATAGACTCATCAAACAGTACATTTGCCGAAGTACATTTCTCTATTCGTCGAAGACACTCAGCTGATTTCGTACTTTTGGCAGTTATATCATCTGGATATCCGTCAAAAACGATTATGGCCTCTTCTTTGTAGTACTTTTTGACATAGTCCATGTATTTAAATAGGCTCAAATAAAGTTTCTTTTGACTGCCAGAAAACTCGGTGTAGAAGAAATCCGCCGTCTACAACTTAAACATCATTACCAAAATCTATGTTGTCGGTTACAGGAGTAAACAACTAATAGAATGCAGATTTTCTCGTTTTGCACATTCCTGATTCCTCAAAGAGTGAAAGTGGATTAGGAGCCAAATAAAATTCAAAATAGTGCTTTAACTCTTCATTAGATTTCTTAAGGAGGCACATTTTCCGAAAAAGTATTTGGATTTTTGAAGCAAAACCTCGGAGGAGCATCACTCGATGCTTCCGCTGAAACTTAACCTCTTTGAAGCTGTCACCGATTATGCTTGCCATTAAAAACTTTCTCAGTTCGTGCGCTTTGAAACAATCTATCTTTACATCTTCTTGTACTCCAGTACTTATGGGCATGACATTGTCTCCAACAGGAAGGAATAGTGAAACAAAAAATTCCACAAACCTTGTAACATCTTCGTCATCTCTTGACATTCGTGAGACCCTGGCATCCTTATGATGTTCCGTTGTAGCGAATGACACATGGCAGAATTATTCAATTTTCTCCTAAATATCCAGAACAATAGGCATTGTAAGAATCAATTTTCTCAGCGTACTGTCAGAAATACCTCATCCGTGAGTCAACCCACCAGTACTCTTCATCGATCTCATAAGGGTCTGTTCTAGTGTCATACCTGTCCATATGACAGACAAAAATTTTCCAGAGTGTCTAATCATTTAAAAGCCATTTGTCACAAATCGTCCATATTCCAATGGAGTCAGTCTAGACTTAATAGCAAGCATATCCTGTAAATAGAGTTGGCAGGATTTTGCATGCAAAAAGTGACCACTTACGTGAAAATAAAGCAACATTTTTTGTACATATTGTAGATACAAGTGCCAATCTCCACTTCTTTCACCTTGTACTAATTGTTTTGTAGCGGTGGACTCTGGCGCTATAAGACAAGAACATTTTTACTTCATTGTTATCCCAGGATACAACACGTCACGCGTATCTTCGATCAAGACATATTTACGACTCCAGGGAGGAAGGGACGATAGTACCAAGGGACTGGCCTGATCGGTGGAAGAAGACTGCTGCAGCGTTATAATCAAGTATTGATAGGGAGTATATGGCTGTAATGGTCGTGTTTAGCTCTTAGGAATAGTTTACTTGTTCAAGAGGGTTTTAATAACTCTTATTTTTATTAGGTAAATGTAGGTAAGTGTTAAACTTTCTGGCTCGCTGTGCTAGTCATTGGTGACGTTCTATGTCACTGATATATACTGGGTCCTTCATACCCGCAGTTTAGGTAGTAGTGTGTCCCACTCCATGGCCTGCACGACCATGTCGTAGTCTGCAGTGCCTTCAGGCATGAAAGGGGCTGTTTAGGTTGTTCCAGGCCTGGCAGTGTGCCTTATTAGTTGTTGGACGACTCTCTTAGAGGTACTTGGGGCGCTTCACGCCATGATTGTAGTTTGCCTTATTTTGGTACTCAACTTGTGGATCTTTTGCCTTTCAGGCATGGCTCGCGTTCGAAGATCAATTTAATGATTGCTGTTCAACTTGTAGATATTTTGTCTGTCTGGCATGGCTCGCGTTTGTAGAGCTATTTAATGATTTTTGTTCACCATGTTGTGGTGCTTAACTTGTGGGTCCTTTGCTCTTCAGGCATGGCTCACGTTTGTTACATATTTTGATATAGTCCCTTTGAGAGGACGTGTCTCCCTCTTCTGGTTTTGATAGTTGACCGTATTGGGTTTGATCACCTCGAATCTGGCTATGGCCTATTGGTTATTTGCCGGGTCATTTTGTGCTTAGGCCTAGAACCCTGGATTGGAACTTTCGTCTATAGTTTAGCCGGAATACATATGGCCGGAATAAACACCCTGTAGCTTATAACTATTGTAACTTGATTAAAATGGATTATGCTAGCCTCACTAGCATGGGTAGTCTTCATCGTCTATTGTAAGACTGCTAGTTTATTTATCCGAGTTAACAGGTTAACTTATTGTGTAGGGTATACTTGTTAGTGTAATTGTTTATTGACTAATTCGATGTTTGTGTTTCAAATGGGGAGGCTGCCCATACCAAGCATAACCAGGGATTTGCCTATGTTGTACTAATGTTCGCGCTTCCCGCCTTGACAACAATTGAGTGGGAACACTAGATAACTCGTCGCTTCGGAGCTATCAATTTTAGGAATACATTATTAGCCTAAAACTTCACTAACTGAATAGTGCTTGTATTATTTTGATGTATGTGCTGACAAACTGATCTCATTAAAGCCTTTTTGTTTATTTCCATCATTATCTTTGCTTTTACTTCTTTTATATCTTGAATATATTCCCTGTTTACGTACCCGGGGTTAAAAGTAAAGCCACCTCCGGTGCAGTCTTAATAATGTCACCGTATGAAAATATTGGATCCAAAGCACCAGCACCTCCACCTTGTTTAATTTTACTTACATATAAAAAAAAGCACTTAAAGTTTATTATTTCTTTTCTCGTAACTAACACGTGTAGCGTAAACCGAAGCCTAGAGTAAGAGATACGAAATTGAAGAACTCACAAGTATTACTACCGTAAAGGTTTTAACTTTAATAAATACATATATTATAAAAACATTGTTGTATTTACGGATTATTTAACGTTAAAATTGAAAGATGGATTGGGAACCCCTTTATTGCGTGCAGTTGTGTGAAAATTTTAGGCTTCTTGCGGCTATAACTAGAAAATACGTAATTTAAGAAAAATGTGTTCAAGGCCGTTTTTATAAAGAATTTTATCCTGAATAATATATATTATAACTATTTTTACAACTAACAAATGCACTGCTAACATTTTAGTTGTTAAAATAACGGATGATTTAACGTAAAAATTAAAAATAAATGGTACGGCACACCGCACAGACTTTCTCTCTCTTTCTATAAACTCGTAAGATTTCGGAACGGAATAATGTACATTGTATCATCACCACTCCACATAAGAACACGCATAAAATAATATACAATGATATATAATCAATGAGAAAAGAGGCGCATCTTTGTCCACCTAAGAGCATTTCAAACAGTTTAATGTCTTCCACAAGGGTCAACACTTCGTATTAAAATTTCGATTTCTGGTTAAAATTTTAACATTTTATAAGGTGTTGCAGATCTTCGAGTCATCGCATTGATATTTAATTATTCATTTATACATTTTGACCAATAAAAAATGTAAATATTGACTATTGAGTCTAAAATGGAAATAGATCATTGCTATGCGAACATTTCTCCTAAGAGATTTAAGGAAAAATAACATACTTTTCTAGATACTTATATTTAATTACTCTATGGCATTGGAGAATTATTGCGTCAAGACTTAAGTAGTATATGTTTACAACTAAAGCTCACAAAATTGTATTAATATATTTGCAAATATCTCAGAAACTGCTGCTTTTATAAAAATATATGTCAAATAATTTTTTTTTTATTTCTGATAGTCCTACAATTTTGCAATGATAAGTTGTTTAGTTTCTCCAATAGTTGTGGAGATAAGGACATTAACGCTTCTGTAAAGTACCCTAAAAATCATTTTCATAGGAAAATGAAAATACCCAGTTTATTTATAATCTTAATCAACGCCTAGATACGAATTTTAATCAAAATCGTTTGAGTAGATTTTGAGAAAACCAAATTTTTCTCTTTCGCCCTTCAGTAAACTACCCTTAATTTTAAGTTTTTATAGACACACAGACAGACGTCATTGCAAAGACTATTTTTTAGGGTTCGGGGGGTCATGAGACGTCGACATCCATCAACATTTCAGGTTAGTTTTTTTTACGGTCGCAATACTTAAACTTTAATGTCCAAAAAGTTAAAAAAATTCATGTATAATTGCGTATAGATTGAAAGTTATTGATTTTATAAAAATATGTTTCGGATAAAATATCTGTATTATAAATATATATACATATTTGTAATGCTAAGTAATTTCATATCTCAAATAGTTTCGGAGCTATTTAAAAAAATGTTAATTGACGCATCAGACCGGAGCCCTTAAAGCCATTTTGCCGAAATATTGAGGGTAGCCATTTTGTTTGGAATATTTATTAATGTTTATAAATGAAATTTAATCAAAATCGTTGGAGCCGATTTTGAGAAAATCGACTTTTTCTCTTTTTGCCCTTCGGTAAACTACCCTTAATTTTAAGTTTTAATAGACACACAGACAGACGGCATTGCAAAGACTATTTTTTAGGGTTCGGGGGGTCATGAGACGTCGAAATCTATCAACATTTCAGGTTAGTTTTTTCTACGATCGCAATACTTAAGATTTAATGTCCAAAAAGCTAAAAATATATATATAATTGCGTATAGATTAAAAATTATTGATTTTATAAAAATATGTTTCGAATAAAATATTTGTATTATAAATATATATACATATTTGTAATGCTAAGTAATTTCATATCTCAAATAGTTTCGGAGTTATTATAAAAAATGTTAATTTACGCATCAGACCGGAGCCCTTAAAGCGATTTTGCCGAAATATTGAGGGTAGCCATTTTGTTTGGAATATTTATTAATGTTTATAAATGAAATTTAATCAAAATCGTTGAAGCCGATTTTGAGAAAATCGACTTTTTCTCTTTTTGCCCTTCGGTAAACTACCCTTAATTTTAAGTTTTAATAGACACACAGACAGACGGCATTGCAAAGACTATTTTTTAGGGTTCGGGGGGTCATGAGACGTCGAAATCCATCAACATTTCAGGTTAGTTTTTTCTACGATCGCAATACTTAAGCTTTAATGTCCAAAAAGCTAAAAATATATATATAATTGCGTATAGATTAAAAATTATTGATTTTATAAAAATATGTTTCTAATAAAATATCTGTATTATAATATATATATATCAATTTGTAATGCTAAGTAATTTCATATCTCAAATAGTTTCGGAGCTATTATAAAAAATGTTAATTTACGCATCAGACCGGAGCCCTTAAAGCGATTTTGCCGAAATATTGAGGGTAGCCATTTTGTTTGGAATATTTATAAATGTTCATAAATGAAATTTAATCAAAATCGTTAGAGCCGATTTTGAGAAAATCGACTTTTTCTGTTTTTTCCCTTCAGTAAACTACCCTTAATTTTAGGGGTAGATGTCCAATTCCAAAAACCCCTCGGGGCAACCCTATGAAAACCCAAGATATCAAGTTTCAGCTCAATCGGTAAAATAGTTTAGGCTCTAGTTGGAGGTACAGACAGACAGACAGACAGACAGACAGACAGACAGACAGACAGACAGACAGACAGACGGAAATTCAAAAACCACTTTTTTGGATTTAGGAAGTCATGAAACGTCAAAATTCATCAAAATCTCGAGTTCGAATTTTTTGACGATCACAATACTTTCTCTACCTGTAAGATAGAGAGAAAGTAAAAATAGATTGAGAACCCCTTTATTGCGTGCAGTTGAGTTAAAATCGTAGGCTTATTGAGGCTATAATTATAAAATACTTAATTTAAGAAAAATGTATTCATGACCTTTTTTTATAGAGAACTTTATCCTGGATACTATCTATTATAAATATTTTTACGGTAAAATTAACGTTTGATGAGATAATCAAGGAAAACCTTATTTCGACGCCATCTTTCCAAGATGGTGCCAAACGCAGACCTCGTAGGAGGGGGGAAACTTAGTATATTCAATACATATCTAATATAAAGCGATTAAAGCACTTAACAGATTTCCAAGAATTATTTCCTAATTGGGGCTTATTTTACTCCCTGACGCTTGGCCTACTTGTACAAAATGATTGTACATGAATAGTTAAGCTTAGAAGATGGAACTGATAAGATGCTAACTACAGTCCTTGTTCTTGTAATGACTCTTTCTACTAAATTATCACAAACTCTATATACCAACTAATTACATTTAAATATGAACACTAAAAAAAGCTGTGGGCTGGATGAACATTGATGATGATGATGATGATGGGCCCACAGTGTTGGCATACGTTGTCTACATTAACCACTGGCTGTTGAGGGTTGACTCTCCTATGACGTATTCGTTCTTTCTGGGAATTACGCTTGTCAGATTGGTGTCTTCGTCGTTTTAGTTCAGAGTGTTATTGGCCTTCGTGGACAAGCCGACGCCATGCCGGGCGATTGGCCGCTGTGGCCTCCCAGTTGTCAATGTCAATTAGGCACTTCTTCATGTTGGACTTAAAAACGTCCTTGTACCTTTTGTGCTGTCCCCCCAGATTTCGTTGGCCGTCCTTCAATTGTGAATACATAATCTGTTTGGGGAGTCAAGTTTCGGGCATTCGAACAACGTGGCCTGTCCATCGGAGTTGATGCATGATAATCAACGTTTCAATACTGGTGGCATTGGCCTCTTCTAAGATACTGTTGTTAGTACGCCAGTCTTGCCAGTTTATTCTGAGGATTCTCCTAAGAAAACGCTGATGGTACCTCTCCAGGCATTTTAGGTGCCTTCTGTAGGTGGTCCAAGCTTCACACTAATAAATAAGAGTTGGTATTATGATAGTTTGGTACACGTACATCTTGGTCTGAGTTCTGATATTATGGCTTTCAAAGACTCTTTCTCATAACCGTCCAAAAACTGCGCTAGCACATTTTATGCAGGGTTGGATTTCACAATCGATATTTGCATTGGTCGATAGGTGATTGCCAAGGTAAGGAAAGTGTTCGATGTTCTCCAAGACCTCCCCATTGATTGTGGTGGCAGGAGCTGCAACGTTGGAATTGAGTGCAGGTTGATACAGAATCTGCGTCTTTCCGATATTAATTCCCAGACCAATTAACGTACATGCCTCATTAAATGTAGCCAAAATAGCTTGGAGGTCCTCTTGGGAGTTGGCCAAAACAACGTTGTCATCCACATACTGGAGTTCGAGAACTGGCGTTGTAGATATCTTGGGCTTCGCTCGTAGTCTGCTATGGTTGAATAAGCCACCATCCGTCCTATACACTATTTCTACACTCGGTGGCAGTTTCCCATTTATAAGATAAATTATAATTCCAACAAATATTGAGAATAGAGTGGGGGCAATTACACATCCCTGTTTGACATCCGTTGTGATCTCAAAGGGTTTTTCAAGTACATTCTCAGAGCAGTGCCATTCATGTTATCGTGTAGCAGGCGAAGAATCTGAATTTATTTCGAGAGGCATCCAATTAGAGCTAAGATCTTCCAAAGAGCATCTCGATTAACCTAGTCAAAGGCCTTGACGAGATCAATGAAGGCTATGTATAAAGGGCGGTTTTGTTCCCTGGATTTCTTCTGCATTTGCCTTGCACTGAAGATTATATCAGCTGTACCTCAGTTGGGTCTAAATCCACATTGTGTTTCTGGAAAAGACCCTTCGGCTAGTGGTATCAGATGATTGGATAGAATTCTGGCAAGGGTTTTGCCGGCAACAGAAAGCAGGGATATTCCACGATAGTTGCCACACTGAGCCTTGTCTCCCTTTTGAAGATGGTTACTATTAGTGCGTCTCTTAAGTCAGCAGGGATGGTTACAGAGTTCCATATCTTGACGATGAGAGCATGTGTATACTCAATTAGAACGGGGCCCCCTTCCTTGAATATTTCAGCGGGAACTCCGTCTGAGCCAGCTGCCTTATTATTGTACCATCTACATCACACCTTGAGGACTATTTGAAATGTGTGCCGATAGATGGCACTTCACGCCCACTGATGTCGGAAGGAAAGTGTAGAAGAATAAGAGTGATGTACGGATTGTTGAACAAAACAGTCCTGGCTCGTGTGCCGCACGAGATAGATCAGTGTTAGACGGAAAACATTTCTTGAGTGCCCAGTGGGCCAGTGTATTAGAGTTTTTACGTGTTTTCTGTTTCATTTGTCCTACAATATTGTGGGCCATCAAAGTTAATCAATCTATTCATTAATATAATTACGTTGAACTTAACCTCACAGTGTTTTATTTACAAGTGGATTAGTCTTGTTTTGTAAACAAATAACGGGGGGTAGTAACAAAGTATCAAAGCTCAATTAGTGAAATTTTCTTGGTCAGCGGGGTGACGTGACCGTGTAGTGACGTATTGGTACTACGTTGTGTCGGGGAGATGTACCTAGTGATAACAAAAGGGGTACATTATTCTTGAGCTGTCTTATTGCATCTTTGACTTCCTGTAGAGATGGAGCTTCGCCAAGGTGGTCTTGTATGGACTTTTGAGGAATTATTGTGAAAATGCCCTCATCAACGTGTGCATTTCTGTTTAAGAGTTCTTTGAAGTGCTCCTTCCAGCGTGTGCTATTAGAGATGCTGTCTTTGAGGAGTGTAGGGTCATCCTTAGATCTAAGGGGACTTAGGCCTTGAGTAGACGGGACATATACAGTTTTAATAGCACTGTAGAAACCTAGGGTGTTGTTGGTTTCAGATAGATGCTGCATTTCATAGGATTTTAAGGTTCACCACTTGTTTTTCAGGGCCCGAGTTCTTATTTGCACTTTGGCTTTTGCTTCTTGATGCTGTTTTTTCTTGGAAGTTGATTTGGGATCCTTTTGCCAAGCAATGTGTGCGTTCCTCTTCTTGTTTATGTGACTTTGAATTTCTTGGTCATTTTCATCAAACCACTCCTGATATTTTTTCTATGTGCAACCAACCGATTCTTCACAGGCCGACAGTACCGCACACTTGAACGCTGACCAATGGCGTTCAATATTGTCAGGATATTCTTTTGGAAGTTTTTCACTAAGGAGTTGATGGAACTTTATCTTAATGTTAACTTCCTTGAGGCGTTCAGTGCTCAGTTTACTTCTCATATGTCTTCTCTGCTTCTTTCGTTTCGGAGGAGTGTGCAGAGACATCACAGAACGTATCAATCGATGGTCTGTCCAGCAGTCATCAGCACTTGTCAGGGCCTTTGTGATTAGTACATCACGTTGGTCTCGGGAACGCACGATTACATAATCAATTAGGTACCAGTGCTTTGATCTGAGATGTTGCCATGATGTTTTAAACTTGTCCTTTTGTCGGAAGAGGGTATTTGTAATAACAAGTTTATTTTCCAAACATTTTGTGAGTAGTAGAGTTCCACTTGCCTACACCTTCTTTACCAATTATGCCAGTCCATAGCGCTGAATCCTTACCAACTCGAGCATTGAAGTCTCCTAGGAGAATAATCTTGTCATATCGTGGCAAAGTTTTTAAAAGCATATCGAGTTGGGAGTAGAATTATTCCTTGTAGTCTTTATCAGAGGTGAGAGTTGGAGCGTATGCACTGATTACCATAGCTTGCTGGTTATTTGTTTATCTGAGCCTTAGGTCATGAGTTCTTCATTTATGCCGGAGGGGAGTTCGTCAAGGTGATCGACGAGTTCGTTCTTAATGGCGAAGCCAACTCCATGCATGCGGGTATCGTTATCATCTTTATCTTTCCAAAAGAAAGTTTAACCACCTCAATTTTCCCTAAGTTGTCCTTCTCCTGCTCGTCTGGTTTCACTTAGATAAGCTATTTCAATGTCATATCTTCTCAATTCACGTGCCAAAATTTCTGTTCGTCTTTGTGGTCGTTTTCCATTTTCATTGTCCATTAAAGAGCAGATATTCCAGGTAGCAAAATTCATATTTGTTATGTTTCGACCGCATAAGATGTACCCTCTAGATTTGGTAACACAGTCAGGTGGTATTTGGCTGACTATGTTTAGGGTGCCTTTTATGGCGCCTTCCCCATTTGGAGTGAGCAGAGTGGGTCCTGAATAGGCCTGCTCAGTCATGAACGCAGCACATGGGTTGCTCTACAGCATTTCCTCAAGCAAGACAGCGATCACACATTCGTCGCCTACGTGCCGGTTTGTTACTAGGAGCTCCTAGACTACACAGTCCTGCCCCCGTCATAACTCACCGATCACCGCAGGACTTGATAGTTAATTCAGGTTGTCGTTTGGAAGACGCCTGTGCGTGATATCTTTTCCCGTGGAAATGTTGCTGCACATCAACAATCACACGATCCTTGGCAGACTCAGAACATATGCCCAGTGGCACGACTGGAGATTCTGAGACTGTTGCAGCCTTCGTCCAACTGTTATAGCCGAACTAGTCGCTTTTACGCCAGGTCCGCCGTTGAGGACTTTTTAATTCTATGCCGTTGACCATTGTTGGTTCATCCGCCTTTAGGTGTAGTTTCCCACCCCAAGGGAATAAGAGTGCCTTAGCCTCCACCTGCTCCTCCACCCTCCAAGGAGGCCCTTAGCATGATAGAGAGAGACTCCCTATCCCGGGAATCATTCGGTCGTCAGAGCCTCGTCAGTCGAAAGCAGGTTGTACACGAGCAGGCGCGAGGTTGACATTTGGGTATGAGATATTGTCGGCGGACTCACTCAACCCCTTACACCCGTGGATGAATATTACTAATCATAACATGTGGAGTTTTTATTCACAATGGTAAAATAGTTTATGTTGTACCCAATGGCGTAGCAAGGATATGCCCGGGGTGGGTCTCAATTTTGGCACCCTCTATCTGGTGTAGAAACCAAATTCTTATAAGAAAACTCTTATAAGAAGAGCTTTCTGGTAATCTTGAAAATCTTGAGTTGCCATCTGCCGATTTTGGAGGGTGTAAATACTCCTTTCAAATATTGACACTATCTATATTTTAATTATTTAACGTGAATAGTTTATAGTCATAATTACTTACTCACTCTATGGCATTAGGAACTCAAGGTTCATTGCCAAATTTACTTACAATCATAATCTATTAATGATTAACTTTGCCTCTGGTTATACCAATACATAAAGAAAGAGTGACCAATACAAGATAAAAAAAAGTATAGGCTCATATCATTACTTTGTACAGAAAGTAAAAGATAAACGAGTTATAAATTAATTTTGTACGGTATGGTATTTAAAAACTTTTATGGACCCCAAATTACTACATAGCCCAATCTTCCCTAATTTTTTTAAAAACCAAGTCTAACTAACCATTCGGGTTATAGGCTACGCTAATTATATGCACTAATTAAACTAATGTGCTGGGGATTAGGAAGGTTGAATTTAGAGAAAGCGGACTCGCATATGCGTGGAAGGAGAGTGGAAAGCCATTTAGGGAAAAACCCTTTTAGTACACCCGACCAGGATTGAACCCCGATTTCCCCGTCTTCGCAGTTTTTTTGCGAGAGAATGCTTTAGAAATGGGGCTACTAAAATGGGTATATTTCTAATTAAACAATCCGGGACTCACTTTAGATTCTGTGCTGGCTTCATGCTACAAAATCATTGAAAATGTTAGGTTTTGTTAAAATAAATACAAAGACCTTTAATATCCTAAAGTGAGATTGTAGCACGAGTACCGGTATTCTTTAGTAGGGTTAATGAGCAACCTGTAATTTAAATAATTTCTACAGTATCGTTAAATACTTCTCTTTGACAGAATGATATTATTATAGGAGCTGCGACTAGCTGGCGAAGTTTGTTTGAAAACGTGCTAACTACATCTGAATGATCTTTGGAAATTTCTTGAGAATTTAAGAATTTAAAATGATTGGTTGGCTTCACTGTGTTATCACATGAATTGCCCATCACTTGTCATTTTATTATGACGTTTTGGAGTTATTTGTCCAAATTTATAGTCAATGACATATTTTCTTTAGTTAAATTAAATTTTAAAATGGCAGGAGGTGCGATGGAGAGTATCCTTTCATTTCTGTGAAGAGATAGTTTTTATGTCTTAGTTAAGGCTTTAATATAAAATGTGCTACCCTATTTGTTATTATTCACTTTAGCAATTCAAATGTGTTTAAATTGAAGAAACTCAAATTACTTAAAATTTAATGATGTACCTGGTCCAAAAATAAATGATTTTAAGGTTTTGATTACATTCCTATAACAGAAATGTTTTCACACAAACTATAGCACTTGTTGCTGCACTTGTAGCTATAGACAAAAACGCATCAGTTACCAGGAGGCTACTAAAAATCATTATATTTTGAAATACTTATTTAAATGAAAAAAGTTTATAAATTCACATAAGATAGTTGCCAACAAATTGTTGGTACTGTCTCATTTTAATAGAAAGGGCGTTTCAGAAAGGAGGCCTACAAGTTATTTTGAGGACAACATTGATAAAATCACTATATTATTAGTGTTATTTCGTAGGTATTAATAGGAAATAGAATGCAAATAGCTTGGGATTTTTTTTATATGCACACAACAAAAACAAATTTCCATTGATAAAAAATGTAAAATAATTGAAGATAATTAAAATAAAGCACAGCACATACTTTCTCGCTTATCTTAGAAGAGAAACATTTACCAAAAACTCGTAGGATTTGTGAAACAAAATAACATACACTGTTGCTGAAACTACCAAAGAACAAACATAAAATATCATACACTGTTACGGAAACAATGAGAAAAGCGGAACATTTATATCCACCAAAGAGCATAAAAATCAATATATTTAAAAATAGGCTTAGGACTACTCCATAAATAAATATGGGTCGGTCTAGTGTGTCCTAACTGTCCCATTTTAAACAATTTCTTTCTTAAAATATAAAAAAGTTTGATAACAGCCATACATTATTCCATTCATTAAAACACAAAAGAATCAATATGAACCAAAGAGACTAAAAAAACCACTTTTTAACCAAATAAGAAAAAGTTCCACTCACCTTAACAACGGATATCTTTCGGTCATTCTAGAATTGTTTGGACACATTACACTAAACTCCAAACATAATTTTTACTGTATTTATGAAGGTGTAAAAACCGTCTTATGACGACCACAATTTATTAACTTTACTTCATAGTAAATTTAACTTCAAATGATTTAACTCGTAGGTGATCACAAGTAGCGTATGCATCCTGGGCTTAGTTCTTTTATAATGTTTAAAAATCTCTTGAAAATTTTCTAATGAAATTATAGTGAGTGAACATATCCATTACAACTAATCATCTTAAACCTTAGAATATTTCATTTTAAAAATAGAAATTATTTATAAATATATTATTATGGTAGCCTACCTACTCGGCTTACAGTATTTAACATAACTTTCCATTAACAAAAACACAATGAAATTTTATATTAATATTCATAAAATTAACGATTTAAACTTTACAAACAATATTTAGATGACATCACATATATTGATACTCGGAATAGAATGGCACACAGTAACCATTTCATTTAAGACACTTTTTTTATTTAAAATAGCATATAATTAATATTTGAACACTATTATTACATCACAAATAGGATACACATAATTGAATTATATTAAACTCATTTATTTTTAAACTTTTTTATTTTTGCAACATTTACCATAAACAACTCACCAAAATCACAGAGAAACATATATAGCCCCTATTGATGACAAACATGTATTTTGACCTATGATTCTTTATGTTTTTACCCATAACATCTAGGGGATTTTTCCAGTTGACTTTACACTTTAGTTCCACTAAAAAGTGTGCCAGAGGTTTTTTAATTAGTACAAAGGAAAATTGCTACTCATTTGCAAAAACTAGGCCTAGGTTTATTGCAAAAAAAAAGTTTAATATGTTCGTTGTAGTGGCTTTTTATTTATTCACAAAGACTCAAAACTAGAATTGGGCTATAGTTTAAAGTGTGTCACATGTTATCATATAAACTCCCCGTTCAGAGCTACATTTTTTGAAAAAGGTTCACCTATCGGCTAGGATACTATTATCATGATTGGTCTTTGAACATATAGTTAGATTGATTTATGTGGATGGACACTTGCAAGAGATATAAAGTAGACACATTTCAAGCATTTTTTAAATTATATCGCTGAGCGGTGCCCTGTGACTTAATGTGAGTTTGGTTTTGAATGGTTCATTATAACAAAGTTCTTCAATAGCTAAAATTTTAGTAATATTCAATTCTTTGTTCCATTTTTCTTGTGACTGTAGTGATAGTATTATATTGTTTATTTTTTGGTATTAAAAAAGAGGGGTCTAAATGAGATGTTTTTGATTACCATCCCCTATGTGCAGGAACCTATTAAGACCACAAATTACAATGTGTTCTAATTATTTTCGTTCCTGTGTGATTTTGGTGTGTTTTGTTTTAATTGTATGGTTATAAAAACTTAGTGAAATCTTATAAATTTAGCAGGCCTATTATTTGAATCCCTGTGTTCTTAAGTAATTTTGTTATAATAATAAATGAATAAACAAGGATGCAAAACTGTCTAAAACAACCACATTATCCCTTTTTCACAACATACACAACTTTCGCAAATAATTAACTAGATATTCTTTCAAGGCCGTAGCCAGCCAATAATTTCAGGGGGGTTTGGTGAGCCCATCCCCTTTTTGATGGAGGCTAGAAAAAATTCTAAATAAAAAACACCTTTGGAAGCTCTCTGAAGTGCTTTTTATGGTAACACAGCCCCCTAATTTGTACTTGTAATTTAATTTTGATATTGTTTGAACCATAAATAAAGCCATATATATGTTGTTCATAAAATTTCGGGGGGTGTTTGAACCCCGAAACCCCCCCCCCCCCCCCCCGACTACGGCCTTGTATTCTTTTTTAATCTTGTTGAAAAAATCTTGAAAATCTTTTAATGAAATAACAAGTTTGGATCACATCCGAGAAGTGGAAATCTCACAAATAAATATATTAAAATGGCGAAGTTGATATTTTGGTGAGAACTGAGTAATTTTAGCAAAATTAACTAATATTTATTTTTACGGTTCTTACTTAGAAAACTTAATGTTACTTTCATGTTTAAATAAATTATAATCTTAATTTTTATTGATAACATAAATTAAGTTTTTTAGTAACTTAAATAGGTTTAGAAATGAACGCTGTAAAAACGATCACACAGAGAACATAGCTTGAGGACGATAATTTAGAGATTACTGGGAACAACATATCATGCAATAACTCGGGCAGTAAGTTGTTAACATCTCACCTGCTGTCAAGGAATGTTAAACTCAGAATTGGCCTATACAAAACACTAGTTTTACTGGTTGTTCTCAATGGTTGTGAGACATGGTCTCTTACCTTAAATGACGAAAATAAATTTAGGGTGTTCAAAAACAAGGTGCTTAGGAAGATATTTGGTCCAAAAATAGATAAGGCTACTGGGGAATGGAGAAGGTTAAGATGGTCAAATCTTACCTATTACGGTGGGCAGGATTCAGTGTGAATGGAAGAAACTAGAACCATATTCAGGGTAGCCTATTAACAGGTAAACCTAATGGGAATATATCATTATGAAGACCTAGACTTTTGAGTTCCTAATGCCATAGAGTAAGAAGGTAAGTAATAATTTCGATCAAATAAACAATTTAATTACCATCTAAAAAAATTTCATACACCACAATGTATAGTGGTCAAAATTTAATGTAAATAACATTTAGTCATTACAAAAGATAGTCAATATTTACATGTAACTTATACATTTCTCTTGTGATTCCAGTGAGTTTTGTAATAATTGTATAAACTTGAATACTACAAATTAATAAAAATTTATAAATCTTGATATTACTCAATTGGCCGTCATCTTAAGTAGGATATAGTAATAATATGATAATAGATGTTTAATGTAATAATAAAAAAAATGCATTAAATTTGAGGTAACCTACTGTTCTCTATGTATGTTATAATGTAGGTACAAAAGAAAATAGATTTTTATGCTCTATATGATGCATACTATATCCTCTATCAAAAGTTAGAGCTACAAACCATTGGGCTAATTTGACAGAATAATTTAGTTTCCATTATGTTAAATAGTATAAACTACAGACGGACTATAGCGAACAGTTCCACTTTACTATGTAAATCCCTATCCACAATATCCTCTGACTACAGATATCAGATATAAAGCTACAGCAAACAGTTTCACTTTTACTCTGTAAAGGCCTATCCAAAACACTCTCTGACTACATATATTAGGCTACAACATAAAGTTCCACTTGTACTCTGTAAATGCCTATCCAAAACACCTCTGACCACAGACATTAGGCTACAGCAAACAGCTTCACTTTTATTCTGTAAAAGCCTATCCAAAATATCCTCTGACTACATACTTTAGGCAACAACAAACAGTTCCACTTTTACTCTCTAAAGGCCTATCCAAAATATCCTTTGATGAATGAAAATTTAGAAAACAAGGTTTCCAGTTGTTTACACAATTTTAAAGAGTAACCTAATAATGTAATCCTCATAAATAAAATAGAAAAAAAAAAAAAAAAAACACACACACACACCACAGATATATCACACAAACTACAATACTAATGTCTATTGTCCGGTTCACAGTGCACTTGCATCACTTGTACCATCTATGTCACACCTTGTGGACTATTTGAAATGTGTGGCGATAGATGGCACTTCACGCCCACTGAGATCAGAGGTGGAGTGTGGAAGAATAAGTCAGTGATGTACGGATTGTTGAACAGGTCAGGGCTGGCCTGTGCGCCGCACGAGGTAGAGCAGTGTCAGACAAAAAATGTTTCTTGAGTGCCCAGTGGGCCATTGTATTAGAGTGTTTAAGTGTGTTCTTTCTGTTTCATTTGCCCTACAATATTGTGAGTCATCAAAGTTAATCAATTTACTCATTAATATAATTATGTTGAACTTAAACTCACTGTGTTTTCTTTACAAATGGATTAGTCTTATTTTGTAAACAAATAGCAGGGGGTAGTAACCGAGTATCAAAACTCAGTTAGTGGAATTTTCTCGGTCAGCAAGGTGACGTGACCATGTAGTGACGTATTGGTACTGCGTTGTGTCGGGGAAATGTACATAATGATAAGAAAAGGGGTACACACTTGAACTTTGGTTGGAAAAAATACAAGTTATTGATTTGCCACACTATTAATTCAACATTTTTAAGTGATTCATGAAACAGTTTGTTTTACTCTTTTATTGATTGTCGATAATTCCTACCACTCTCCTGTAAATGAAATTAATGTTCCACAACAAATAAGATATTTTTAATTCAACTGTTAAATACATTTTCTAAAATATAAACACAACCAGGCCCCTAATCTGTTTAACAATAAGCTACGCAACAATATAATCACTTTTCGTAACCTGCTTTGGTAAGCATGTGGACTAGGTCAGGCTCATATATTTTCTTTTGATGATGGTGAGGTCACGATCTGAATACTTGTCAAGTGTATTAAGCTTTTTTTCCCTCCTAAATGGTTTTGCGATCTCCTTTTAAATTCTGTCATCCTCAGCCCTATCTGATTAGTGCAATTAAATGTGCATAGTCCGAACGGGTGATAAGTCATTGTTCATACTTGAGCAAGATGATGCACACACGTTCATGTCCACTTTTCATTCACTTTATGTAAAACGCTAAGTTATTAGCACCTTTTCAAGTAAATCAATTAAATCTTAACCACTGACAATATGTACCTTAACGCCTACTCACAGGACATTTGTTTAATTTGAAATTTGCTGTGAAGGACCTAGAAAGAAATGCAAAAAAATCAGAAAAGGAAGAACGTGTTGAAAAAACTAAGTGTAAAAAAGCTATACAGAAAGGTAACACAGAGGGTGCTCGAATCCACGCAGAAAACGCTATTCGTCAGAAGAATCAATCCTTGAATTATCTACGCATGAGTGCCCGAGTAGATGCAGTGGCGAGTAGGGTACAATCGGCTGTTACCACACGCAGGGTGAGAATCATTATGTACTTAATTTAGTATTTAAGTTAATTAACAACAATAGATAGTAATTAAAGCATTAAATTTAGCACTATCAAGTTTTTGTGGTTTAGATCTTTTGAAAATGGGTGACCACACATATTTACTGTAAGGATTTGATGATGTTGGAAGCTTAGTTTGAATCATGTAAAAGTTCACACATCATTATGTCTGAGAAAATCAATTTTGTAGCAGGAGTCATTTGATTTCTGTAGAACAGTGCTTCCCAAAACTTTTAGAACTGACTCACCTAGCTTAAATGAACACTATGCCATTTTTTATGATTTTATATTTTCAAATAATTTCATAATTTTCACATTTCAAAAACTGCTCGCAACCCATCGAAGATTGGCTTGTGACCCACCAATAGGTTGAGAATTCATTTGTAATTTGTCGGTATTGTTAAAATAATTAGGGACCAACAATTAATTTGTTTCCTTTCCCTGTGGGGGGTCACTGAGCTGATTATACTTCGTCACCAGCCAAACTGATAGGAAGGAAAAACAAAGAAGCTTTGAGTGCCTTCTTCACAGTTTGAGTTTGGCAGGTCCCCCCATTGGTGCAATTTCAAACAAGGTGATGCAGGGTAGGAAATAAATTACCAGTAATATGCAGTACAACAGGGTTGATAAGAAGGGTTTGGCAGAGTAAAACGGCCACTCTTGTTTTAAATGCAGGGGTTCGTTTACGTTCAAAATAAAGATGCTTGTGTTTCAATTGTGGGAAAACTCTTTCCAAATGTAGCTGCAATATTTTTTCAGGTTTCGTATAAGTCTGTTGCAAATTATAATTTAATTATTTGTAATCTATTAAGTGTAAAGTTATTAATTTGTGAAATCACAACGGTACAATATTTATCAATATATATTAAATATACATCAAAAACCAACGCAATACAAGTTTAGTTAGTTAATATTTACACTATGCAATCACTATTTCAACTACCAGTTAATAAGTTAATAAAAAATTATCGTAACAGGGCAGTGTCCCACACTTTGGGAACCACTCCTATATTATTTAGCTGATATTATTTAAAAGTAACATCTTTGAGCACTTTAATTAGGGAATTATTTATTAGGGAAGTTATTTTTAATAAACCTCTTATTAAATATAGGCCCTAATTTAAAAGGTGCATAGTTTGGAAGATTTATTTACTTCAAATACATACTTAGTAGAAACAAAGTAAAATAACTTATATGGAAATTAAAGTGGCAAAAAAATATTTCAAAACCTCCTTAAGTTAGGCTATTTATCTAGTCTATTTATTATTTTAAAAAGCTATAGGAAAAATTAGTTTATTCAATTAAGGTCCCTTTAATTGCCATTAATGTTGAGTTTCTAGGCCTAGTTAAAACCTTCACTCACACTTTGTTATTGTTAAACTTTGTGCGCAAGTGTGATAATACTGCAGCCTAGAGTTGGAAACTATAATATTGTATTGGTCTATTTAAAGTTATCACAATATATAGGTTATTTTCTCTTTAGTCAACTTTGTTGCGTTGTTGATGTCAAACTTGTGAAGTCGGTGCCTTGGTGTGTGTTCTGAACCCTACTTAATCATTAAGTTTTTACTTATGAAAGAGATTATATAATGTTCCTGGGTAAATAAATTGAGAAACACTTGTGGTACTGACTCCTTTTAATACTATGCATCTACATCTATTGGCATGTTAACTAAATGTCATTCTCGTCTAGTCTTATTTGCTGGTGATTTTGAAGTTAAAGTTTGAATCCTGTTTGGGTGGACTGAGGTTACTTTTCCTAATTAGTTGGTCACTCTTCTTCCATACAAATGTGGGTATATATTCTTTATTTCCTACCTTCCTCATCCTTACCTCATTAGTGTAGTTAATTGGGGATAGCCCAGATGAATTGTAAAACACGGGGCACAAAATGAAATATAAGTACATCCTAAAGATTATCTTTGCAGTTTGCAACAGTGTGTTTTTAACTAGTGGGCTATAGTAAAATAAGATAGATTGTTATTTTATTCTATATGCCACTCACCCGCCTCGGTGACGTAGTTGGCTAACGCGCTTGTTTCGTGTAAAGCCAGTCTGCCGAGGATGGGGAGATTGAGGTTCAAATCTTGGTTGGGTGAACTGGGGGTGGTTTTTCCTAAATGGTTTCCCACTCTCCCTCCACGCAAATGCGGGTTCACCTCCTCTAAATTCAACCTTCCCGATTCCTAATCTATTAGCGTAATTAGTACTTACGCGTATAACCCGAACAGGTAGTAAGACGCAGTGCTAAATAAATAAAATATAGGCCACTCTCTGACACATTGGTTATATTCTAAAATTAGATGCTATATTAAACATTTATGGTGGAGTCAATATCACATGCTTGATACATCATTCATTTAACAAAGTTATATTTTTCTGAACACATTTAAAAATATTTGTCAAAACTTAATAATGTGTTTCAAATATTTGAAAACATATCTAGATATCACTGCTATGTTAATCGTTAGAGACCTTTGTCAATATTGATAGGCTTAACTTTATATTTCAACACTATGAGAATAATCATATTTTGAAATTTGGGTATCCCTTTGTAGCCAACTGAAGATCTACATGTGTACAAAATAGGAATATGTTAGCCAATAAATAAATGTTTCCCAAAGTTTGGTTGAAATCTGCTAGAATGGGTTTTTGAAAGTCAAGGAAAAGGGGTGGCTAACTCTATTTACCTTTATAATATATTTAAAGAGCTTTTATCCAGACCTAAACTTCTTTATATAAAGTGCATTGTATCACACTGACAGACTATTCTCTCATATTGTCTCACACTGACAGACTATTCTATTATATTGTCTCACACTGACAGACTATTCCCTTATATTTTCTCACACTGACAGAATATTCCCTTATATTGTCTCACACTGACAGACTCTCTTTTATTATCTCACACTGACTAAACATCCTCTTTTATCTTACACTGACTAAACATCCTCTTTTTCTTACACTGACTAAACATCCTCTTTTATCTTACACTGACTAAACATCCTCTTTTATCTTACACTGACTAAACATCCTCTTTTATTTCACACTGACTAAACATCCTCTTTTATTTCACACTGACTAAACATCCTCTTTTATCTCACATTGAAAAAAAATCCTCTTCTATTATCCCACACTGACAAAACATATATACTGAAAGGACATACTTTACCATCATATACTGACAGGACATACTTAACCATCACATACTGACAGGACATACTTAATCCATCATCATATACTGACAGGACATACTTTTCCATCATCATATACTGACAGGACATACTTTTCCATCATCATATACTGACAGGACATACTTTTCCATCATCATATACTGGCAGGACATACTTTTCCATCATCATATACTGGCAGGACATACTTTTACCATTGTCTCATACTGACATGACATACTTTTCCATCATCTCACACTGACAGGACATACTTTTCCATCATCATATACTGACAGGACGTACTTTTCCATAATCATATACTGACAGGACGCATTTTGTCCTAATTCCACATGGACAAACCATTATTTTCCATCATCCACACTGGCAAAATATCATTTTCCATCCTCCTCATTACAGAACATCCTTTTCCATAATCCTTCACTAACAGGACACCTTTTCCTCATCCTTCCTACAGGACATCCTTTTCCATCATCCTTCACTAATAGATCATCCTTTTCCATCAGCCTTCACTAATAGATCATCCTTTTCCATCATCCTTCACTAACAGAACATCCTTTTCCATCATCCTTCACTAACAGAACATCCTTTTCCATCATCCTTCACTAACAGAACATCCTTTTCCATCATCCTTCACTAACAGAACATCCTTTTCCATCATTTCCTTCACTAAACAGAACATCCTTTTCCATCATCCTTCACTAACAGAACATCCTTTTCCATCATCCTTCACTGACAGAACATCCTTTTCCATCATTCCTCACTGACAGAACATCCTTTTGCATCATCCCTCACTGACAGAACATCCTTTTTTATCTCTCTGAAAGAACATCCTTTTCCATCATCCCTCACTGACAGAACATCCTTTTCCATCATCCTTCACTAACAGAACATCCTTTTCCATCATTCCTCACTGACAGAACATCCTTTTCCATCATCCTATAAAGCCAAATCATTTTGTTTCATTGCTGCCCACTTACAGTACATCATCTTCAATTTTCCTTTTATTTAACCAAATTATTTGCCATGCTGTTGTGAGTGTATTTACAATACTGGGCCTGGTGCTGAAAACACACATTTTAATTACATGCTATCCCCAATAAATATATATAATCATGCCCTGGACAAGTACACAATACAGGCCAAAATGATTGTTGCCTCTTCATGTTTTGTGATACACTATGGTTTTCTTAACACTAAAAGGACATGAGAATCATAAATTTTTCATGCTGATGCAAACCTCAGGATTTGGATATCAATTTACTATGATACTGGTTGGATTTATGCATGTATATAACTTGCTCCAAAATAAATTCATGATGAGTTTGTTACTTTTTTATTGGTATAACCCATCATCCATCATCTACTTGACATACTTAAATTATATAGTACATTTTCTTTCTCAGTTTCATATAACAGGGTGACCTGGTGGTCTAGGGGTAAGGTGTCAGACTTCTGTGCTGGGGGTCCGGGGTTCAATCCTTGGTCCCAGCACAGATTTATCTGATTTCCAAACCCTTCCTTCACCTCTGACAAGACGTGTATTAATCACAACTTGTGAATGTGAGGAATGCCAGGCCTCCACCGTGGTTCGGATTCCACGTTAAACTGTAGGTCCTCCATTTCATTTCACACCACCCTACCATTACACATTAGCGTAAGTGCGTATAACCCGAACGGGTAGTAAGACGCGGTGCTATAATAAATAATAATAATAATAATAATAATAATAATAATAATAATAATAATAATAATAATAATAATAATAATAATAATAATAATAATAATAATAATAATAATAATAATAATAATAATAATAATAATAATAATAATAATAATAATAATAATAATAATATTAATAATAATAATAATAATAATAATAATAATAATAATAAATAATAATAATAATAATAATAATAATAATAATAATAATAATAATAATAATAATAATAATAATAATAATAATAATAATAATAATAATAATAATAAATAATAATAATAATAATAATAATAATAATAATAATAATAATAATAATAATAATAATAATAATAATAATAATAATAATAATAATAATAATAATAATAATAATAATAATAATAATAATAATAATAATAATAATAATAATAATAATAATAATAATAATAATAATAATAATAATAATAATAATAATAATAATAATAATAATAATAATAATAATAATAATAATAATAATAATAATAATAATAATAATAATAATAATAATAATAATAATAATAATAATAATAATAATAATAATAATAATATAATAATAATAATAATAATAATAATAATAATAATAATAATAATAATAATAATAATAATAATAATAATAATAATAATAATAATAATAATAATAATAATAATATAAATAATAATATTAATAATATTAATAATAATAATAATAATAATTCATATAACATAGATGCCAACATTTTCACCTTCTCAAGCTTGACAATATCAACCCTTCTGGAGGGACCCCAAGCTGATCTGTCCTATTCATTCATTTGTCGAATTAGTTAGCAATATGCCAATTTATTTTAAAACTTTAATTCTTCCGTTAAGATAACTCATCATTAAGTTAAGTGTTTTTATTGTGTTCTTGCATTCTCAATCTGCATGTCCTATGCCAACTATGAAGGCCATTATATTTAATAATAACTAATAATTTATTTGCAAATTATGAACTATTTGATTAAAATGCAGCATTAAAAAAAATGCTCCTTGATCTAGGTCTGAAATCAATCTCTTTTTAACCCATTTTAATAAAATAAAGGGTGCACTGCTCCTTAAAATACTAGCTTAAATACATATTTAACTTTTCATCTTGTTAACAGAAGATCCTTTAAGGCTCACATTGAAACAATCACTGGAATGTTTCTTCTCACATGAACTATATATTTAATTTCCCTTTTCAGCAGGGTGACCTGGCGGTCTAGGGGTAAGGTGTCGGACTTCTGTGCTGAAGGTCCAGGGTTCAATCCTTGGTCCCAGCACAGAATTATATGATTGCCAAACCCTTCCTTCACTTCTGACAAGATGTGTATTAATCACAACTTGTGAATGTGAGGAATGCCAGGCCTCCACCGTGGCTTGGATTCCACGTTAAACTGTAGGTCCTCCATTTCATCTCACAATCCCCCTACCATTACACATTAGCGTAAGTGTGTGTAACCCGAATGGGTAGTAAGACGCGGTGAGATGATGATGATGATGATGATAATAATAATAATAACAACAATGCTGACAATGACAATAACAACAATAATAATAATAACCATCATCTTTTCAGCACAAACATGCACCTTTAGCTATGATTAGCACAAGCTTAAGGTCAAATGCATGGGAACTTTTTCAAAAATGTGTAAAATTAGTACAGTTGAGACCTTTTATAGCTAATTAAATGTCACACAGTTGATGACTGACAAATAAACAAAGTGTGCCTATTAGCGTATCTATAAAATTGACTCTCTTTGTACAGTTTTAGTATTTTTATTTATTATAATTGGTCAGCGTCTAGTGTACAACAGTATTGAAATCCCCTCACTGTGAATCAGACCATTGCTGTCTTTTTATTTGTTTGCTGTTTATTCCCGCATTATTCACTATTTTTATATATCACTACACATTTACTGGACTTAGGACTTGATTTATTAGAATCATGCATGCATCCAATACATGGCTAAACTATTGATTTACTTCTATGCAAATTCTCAATTTGATTGTAGTATTCTTACAACCGTATATAAAGAGTAAGTAAGAGGAAAATTTCATACAAGCAAAAAGTGGAGTATGTGACTTTTTTTGGTATGAAATAATAATAAAATGTTTTCTTTCACTTTGTACTTTCAAGAACTGTTGATTAACAAATGTCGAGCATTAAATAACCATTCAGGGCTTATTCCATAATGTATTCAAAGCAAACTTTAAAATATGCTCAAGAAGTTGGAATAAAATGGTCAAGTTAATCACATTAATGCATGATTAATTTAAATTATATTTGAAAGGGTATATTTTATAATATCTTTGTGACATAAGATTATCATCATTTTTTTTGCTTTAACTCATGTTTTTAATTTTTTTTAGTGTGATCATAAAAAATCTTCTTGCTAAAACTTAATATCTCGATTTCTAACAATTAATCAAAAAGACACTTTACATACCAGTATGTCTCATGTTTATTAGACAAATAGCTGCACACCAATGCCAGACACTCTCAACTACATATTTGTATGAATTTCTAATTAACTATAGGAACCATGCAAAGTGCAGACAATATTTGAATTCATGACACGAGCGTGCATGACAACCACATTTTTAAGTTCTTGCGGGGTGATCCTACATTTACTTTTCCTGATCTACTATTACTGCCTTACTATTACAAGATTTACAAAAATTATTATTATGTTAAATACTTTAAATCACTTTTGGTTGTGCACTCTATAGTATTATTCTACATTTATTGTAAATTAGTGAATAGATAAATCTCAAATTTATAATTGTTGTCCCCTTTGTCTGACAATAATTCAGCCTGGTTATTAATACGTCTACCTTTTGTGTTAAGGGTCCTGGGTTTGATTCCCGACATACTATATATTAATCTTTGGTGAATTGTCAGCCTAGGAACTGGATGTTGAGAATGTCATACTACTATATTAATTTATTTTATAAGTCGTGTGTGGACATAATAGGTGTGTTCAGAAAGTGCACATTAAATATCCTGAATTAAAAAAGTTGAAAGAGATGTAGTGTGTTATATTAGACAAACCAACTCTTTGTTATTAATTCAATTATTAAATCACTATTATAATGTCCAGCCTCCCTTCAAGCACAATCGTCATTCAATGACTGAACGGAATGACGGACCGGTCTATCTGACAATCTTCAGTTTATCAAAACCTGATGCGCGTGAAGAGCTGATAACTAAACACATCAAACTGTGAAAAGTATTGGTGCTAGAGGGATGAGTCTTGTATCAAAATAAAATTCAGTTCATGATGATCATTTTGTATACTTAGACTTACTACCCATCTATTTCAATTAGAAAAAAATCTTTACATAGAGTGAAAATATGTCTGCAAAAAAACCTCATTATATTTCTTTCATTAAAAAACAATTTTTTAAAGCAAACCAATTGGAATATGAGAATTTTAATAATATTCTCATGTCTTTTAAGGTTTTTATAACAAATTCTGAAAAAACTACTGTGATTGTCCAAGTAGTTTATGAGAAACGGTGAATAATGTTTTAGGATTTTCGAGTATTTGATCGTGGTAAACATGATGCTGCTCGGATTTTCCCTGCAAGAACTTACAAAGTCATTGCGAGTTGCACTACCAGTACTGGCACACATAGCCTGTACTGCATAAAAATTACATTAGGCTTTTAAAAATATTGACATAGTATGTCAAAACACATTTTCCTTTATGTAAAATGCATCTTTTTAAGAAAAATAATAATTGCATCAATACATATGTGTAAAGTTTTCCCAACCATAATTTTTGAGTACATTGAAAGTATGGTAAGTTGCATGTAGACTATCACTCATTTAATTAAATACCACTATTTTTGGAGAATTTATTACATTCAAATGAATCAATTATAGGTATATTTTGTAAGCCATGATTCACATAACTTTGAATATTAAGTGCCAACTTGGTCTACACTAAGTCAATAAAGCTTCTTAGTAGATATCACTTCAGTTCACTTAAATAAACACTTGCACCTTAATATAGATGAAGGAAAATGTCTTGCAGCTAGCTTGCAATGATTATCTTGAAAGGAGATGGAGTATTTGTGGTGGTACTATTTATTTTCACATTTAATAATATTGCTTCATTTGTATTTAATGTAGGCCAACTTAATTTTAGCAACTACACAATATGTGCATTACCCCGGCAACATTAATTGTTGTATATCAACTATCACATTGAAATGTTTAATAAGCTGGATGTGGCCCTCAGGCCATAGTTTTGGCAGCTTTTTACTATTTTAATAAATGCATCATGGCTATATATAATTTAGAAATGGTATATAAAACTTGACTTTGCAATGCCTGCCTCATGAAATTAACATTTATAGATTTATTTTTTTTTCCCATGGAAAAGGGTCAAATACCCGCCTCGGTGGCGTAGTTGGCTAACGCGCCAGTCGTGTTGAGCCAGACCGCCGAGGACGGGGAGATCGAGGTTCGAATCTCGGTCGGGTGAACTGGGGTGGTTTTCCTAAATGGTTTTCCACTCTCCCTCCACGCAAATGCGGGTTCACTTCCTCTAGATTAAACCTTCCCATTTCCTAATCCATTAGTGTAATTAGTACTTAAGCGTATAACCCGAACGGGTAGTAAGACGCGGTGCTAAAAAAAAAAAAAAAGGGTCAAATAAATCTTGGTAGGAACAAAAGAAGATTAAACATATAGTGGATTTAAAAATTAAAAGAGGAAAGAAATTCACACTTTACACTGCTGCCATTGAACATAATTATTTAAAATGCTTTTTTTCATAATAATTTATATTTAAGACATATTATAAAAAAATTAAATCTAGCGTTGCAATGTAATGCTAAACGTCCTTGTAATTTGATTGCTCATCAAGTCTAACAGTTCTTTAAACTTAACATGGCATTTTCCCATCAAACATTTGTGTGCTGATCAAGTTATGAATGTTTTCCATAACCTTCTAGTGGTTAACCTACTCAGATCACAATATTTATTACATAGCTATTGATTGGTTTATGTTGAACATCAAGATTATAAAACAGACTTCACAACATCTATTGAGTTGTTCTGAAAATTAATGAAGTAAAGAAATTCAGAGTATTAATATTCCATCCCATGCTAAATTAATTGTATTTGGTTCAGAAAACAATTGAAAGTCAATTATGAATATGTTTATTTTGGCCACCGCGCTGCACTTACTAACTGTTCAAGCTATCCACATTGAAAATATTCATTTTATACTATAATACTGAACTATTACAGGATATGTGACATTTATTTATATTTAATATATTTTATTATAATAAAAGTGCCATTTGGAAAGAATAAAAAATTACTCTTCGAAAGAAATATTCATCATTAAAGTCATAATTATTTGAGACAAATTAATGACCATATTGATATAAAGGCTGTTATTGGTTCCATAACTTTTGGATTAATATAGACTTTTATTGTGATATATTAACTCATTATTATGAGATACGTTATCATTTATTTAACATCAATATTACACAGTCATAGTAAGTTTGAGATCAAGGAAAGGGTAAAAATCCATTAAATTAGGTTTTGACTTTATTTCAATGTTTCCTTCACAAACAATATATGACTTGTTGGTGACAGGTGACCCAGTCCATGGCAGGTGTTGTTAAGGCAATGGATGCAGCCATGAAATCAATGAATCTTGAAAAGATCTCCAGTCTAATGGACAAGTTTGAGAGCCAGTTTGAAGACTTAGATGTTCAGAGTTCATACATGGAGAATGCTATGTCTCAGACTACCACTACAACTGTTCCTCTAAATGAGGTGGACAGTCTAATGCATCAAGTTGCAGATGAGGCAGGGTAAATATGTTGAATTTTTCTTTTATTGCTATTCATTGTAACTTAAGCTACACTATCAGTTTAGAATGATGGTGAATTTTAAGGAACTGCGTCAGCATTCACTTGAGAAGTGAATGGGACTTAATTTGGAAAAAGTTTCTCCTGGCACACTCGGCCAGAATTTAAACCTTTTTTTCTCCATGTCATTTGGGCACTTGTAAGTGCCTGATAACATTAGCTGTAATTTTAATCATTAGTGCCTTGTAAATTTAATAAGCTTAGATCTAAACAATTTAACTTTCTCAACAAAATGTGTTTAAAACTTAATATGGCTCATATCTCTGTAAGGGGATGTGTTTCATCAATGACCTACCACCTTAGAGGATCCCTAGGAGTCTCAGTTTTGAATCCTTGTAGAGGAATTCAACTGAATATTTATTATGGTCCAAAGTTTCTTAAATAAATGTGGTTTTGGGCATTGTTGACTTTTCCTATTTGATACCTAAAAATAAATACATTTTAAGCTAGAATTAAACTGTAGAAATAAACAAGAAATCGATACAAGAACTTAAACTCTACTAATTTATTAGCCTTGGTTCAGCTTTGTCTCGGAAGCACAAGGGGGCTTAAATAACTTTCAATAATCAGCGTCAATGAGTCTTTTGAAGCTAATCAGTGTTGTATTATTAGGAGCAAATTTTGGTCTGTTCAGTCATACTCATTGCCCACAGATAAAATAGTGGTGAAATTCCATATTAGGGAGTAGAGATCAGTATAATTTCATGGGGGGGATATTTTGGCTGGTGCTTGATAAATAGGATTTCTTTTGGATTTTTGTTAGGTATAGGTCCTGAAGATGAGGAAAAGCAGTTATTTGGGTTTGCGATTTAGGGGAGAAAGGCTTAGAGCAGGGGTCGGCAACCTATGGCAGTCTTGTCTTGTCGCAGGCGGAACAATTTTCAATGGCACACTGAGCGATTTGAATAAAAATAATATAAAACCTTAATTTCTAATGAAAACCATCGATGTGAGTAATAATTCTAATTACGGTACATGTTTTATGTTTCAATGATTCAATTTTTTGTTTCAAAATTTCAAAATAGTGGATTCAGAACTTAAATTTTGCAAAACGCATTTATAACTTTTGTAATTATTCAAATTTTTCTGATTTATATTAAATATTCAAGAAACGGTAGTTGTTTAATATACTAGCTTTAGAAACATATTGTTACATTTACATTTTACAAGATCAACTTAAATATGTTTCAACAGTTGTACTAGTTAATCAGTATAAAAATATAAACGATTTTGGCGGGCTTGGGTTGGTTGGTACGCTGAACGACTTTGCATTATTACCTGGGCATAATACTACTAAAAGGCTGCCGACCCCTGGCTTAGACAGGGTGGTTATGCTTGGGCTAAGCATTTAAAGCAGGAGGATATGAAGGTGTAGCTTGGTTGTAGGGAGAATTACTTTTTCATTTGATGTAATCAAGAAGGACGAGGACAAATGATTATATTAGAAATAACTGTGAAATACATCTTGAGCCTAAAAAGTTTGGGTGTTTTATACTGCCTCTTTATCTTCGTCCATTAAATTTCATTGTTTATTTTGTGGATTGGTTCTTATCCTCGTTCTTGCTTCTGTGATACCTTTCATTAAATGATATGAGCACTCTTACATATCTTTAACAATTTCCATATTGAGGCCAATGGGTACATTCTGTATTGCTAATCATCTTTTTTTCTAAATAAATAGCTCAAATATTTGACTTGTGAAACAGTAGTTTTGTTTAAGTATTCATTCATTGCCAACTTTTCTTGGATCATACTTTCCATTGGAAATATAGTACAAAAATTGCCTTGCATATTTTTTTACCAATATTTTTATAGAATATTTCTTAGATTTCCCTTTCATACTTCAAATCACTATACCATGTCCTCGATTCATTTATTCTGGCAAACATATTTTATTTTGCTTATTTAAGTGCCCTCTCTTAAAAGCATACTACATTTTTTTAAATACATTTTTGGACAATGGAGACAATTTTTTTGGCTTGTAAACTTGGTATTATGTAACATTGTTTAATCATATAAACCTTAATAATCACTAATATTATTTGAATTATGCACACTATAACTGACATGCTCAAAATACTAATTTTCTTTAATCGTTATGGTCATTGTTTAGTAGACATAAATTTTCATTTTTCTTTTGAATTTATACAATAATTGGTTCTTTAACATATTATCCTGACATTTTTCGTTTCATAGTAGTACCTCAGCTATTGGACTGTAATTAAATTATTAACTTTCTTAGTTATTATTAACTCAACACAATCTCCTTCCTACAAATTTTGCAACAATTTTTACACATACTTTTGTGTGAATGTCTTGAATTTTGAGGTTACTTATTCAATCTGCACCTTTTGTTATTCTTTCCATTGACTCAATTTTACTAGTTCTTCAATTTTAATTCAAGGTTTCTTTTTAGCACTACATCTTACTACTTGTTCAGGTTATAAACTTTAATTTCAGTTGTTGCTTAGTTGAACTTTAGTCCAAACAATTTAGGCTATATTAATTATCTTTCTCTTCTTCTATTTAAGCTGTTTTTCCACATTTAATACAACTGATACTTTTTCAGACTGCATGAAAAGAGTGTTCATTATGATTTTTTCAATGCATCTTTTTTAACCTAATTTTTTAGTATTTTCTTGCCTTTTTTAAAAAAGGAAAATACACTTTTTAGGCTACAATGGTTTTTTAGCATTGTGTCTTATTACCCATTCAGTCTGTACGCCTATGTACTAGTTACACTAATGGGTTATGGATGAGGAAGGTTGAATTTAGATTAAGTGTACCCACATTTTGTGGAGAGAGTGTGAAGCCATTTAGGAAAACCATCCACAGTACACCTGACTAGGATTGAACCATGATCTCCTTAGACCATGCGGCCAGGGAAGAGGGTTACAGTTTTCTTTACTCTATGTTTTTGTGGTTTATTCACTGCTTTTATCTCTTCTTCAAATTTAATGTATTAACTTCCACAAAATTGGTTATATTATTATAATTTGTTCATATCCAATGTCCTATACCCATTTTATATTCAAGTACCGAGGCTTTTGAATAATCCCCAATCTTATCTATGCCTCTAATACTACCTGATCTGGTTAAAAATTAGCATTGATCCTATTTATTCGCAAATTTCTTGCACTCACATTTCTTATTGTTAAAGTATGAAAATTTTGCATGAATTTCTAACACCCCCATAAATATGACAATTTAGCCTTGGTAAGTTCGTCAATATCTTCATTGCTTTCAGCAGCACAGTGTTACTTTCATATTATCCCCTATGGAATTATCGTGTAACACAGTAGGAGTTGGAGGGAAAGGTTTGTAATAGCAGTAAATACTCCCCTTCCACCTCACCACAGCATTGGTTTCTGCCAAATGTTATTTTTGGCTCGGTTATTGTCAGACAAGGTTTGCATGAATACACAGTGCTTTCTTTCATTTGGAGTAATTTTCTTTCTGTTGTGTGTTTTTTGTGTGCATCGGTGAGTTATGAATAAATCTTCAACTTGTCCGGTAAGTTTAAAGTAATAATTTATTAAATATGTTTAACACGGCAATGGAAGTGCTAGTCTTGAGTTGACATTGACCGAATTCAATGTGCACTATTGGTGTAGATGAACAGTTGGGCTATTACATTATTTTTACATAATAAAATCCCACTTTAGCTATCACGCTGTGTCTACCAACACATTCTCCCTCATAAGTTCTCACATATTTCATGTGCCAAATCTTTCTTCATACATTTTCATAAAAATAAGTGTATGTTGGTTTTTAAAACTTTTAAAATTAATAAATAAATTTCATGTTCAAACCATTTGATGAAGAGTGCGGTAAAGTTATTCATCATAACTATATATTATATAATTATCCATTTTTAAGAAAGTATTTCATGTAGCTCTAAACAGTGTTTGTTTCATAGGCCACTTAGTGACCATACTATTTAATGGCGAGCTTTAGCTGGGAATAACTATTTCATATTTTAGATTGAAAGTTTAGCTGTAACTCATTTTCACTAGAATATGTTTCTTTCTGACTGAAAAAAACACACTAAAAACTAAAAAAAATAATAATTTACTAGGCACACTTGGAATCTATTTTTTTGTGTACGGTATTTTAAAGTATTCATTTCAGATGCGTTTGTAATGTTATGGATCATTTACATACTTTTCTTGTGATTTTTTTATTTAAATTGTAACCAATTAATCAAATTGATATTGGCATTAGTAAAAATTTATCATTCTATACTTAAATTTATCATCATTTTACATCCAAATATCCTCTCACCATTCATCTAAAATCACTTTCCTCTATATTACTCTTCTACTCAATTTCAATAATAATTGTTAATTTTGAATTTGTAGCTTGGAGCTGAACATGGAACTGCCTCAAGGTGTGGGTACAGTTGGCACTTCAACCCAGGTGTCCCAAGAACAGGACGAACTGAGCCAGCGACTAGCTCGACTCAGACATACAGAGTGAGTCTTCAAACATCAGACTCCTTCATGAAGTGCTTACTCATAATCTCCATACAGTGATTCTGGTCTATGATTCTCAGCTTCAGCAGATATACACAAAAAATAAACAAAAAAAAGTGAAATATTAGTAAACAGGATGTGGGGTCAACTAATTAGGTTGTTTTATTTATATCTGAAATTCAAATGTAAAAAATACCATTCCATCCTATTTTTTTACCATCCAACATTTAACTTACAAATTACCCTAAATCATGTTGTATGTTTAGATTAAAGCTGTTGAAAATACTATATATAAGATGGTTCTATGTATAATACAAAATTTAAAGACACTGTAAAACTTTTCAATGCTTTCATGGTATCATCCATAGTTTTTTCTACTTAATTTTAAAAAATTGTTTGTTTTCAAAGTTTATTATGATATCCCATATGGTAATACCAAATATTCACCAGTTTTAATATAAACTTGGTTAGGGTCGTATTTAATTACATTTTATTTTTGTTTGGCTGGTTGGTGAACTCCTTAAAATATCAATTTAGTGCCAATTGCTTTCATATTTGGTTGCTTTAATTATGAAATCTTGCTTGATTTTAATAACAAATTATTGCAGTACTATTCTAGATAGTTTTTATATTTTAAGCTAATATTACTTAATTTAGAAGATCCGTTTTTATATTCAAAAAATATGTAAAATGTGTTAAAATTTGAAAATATAATAAAGGTGTTATTTGTTTGTATATGCTTTGCTTAGCAATACTTTGCAATAGTGTTCTTGATTAATTATTACAATCTTAACCTCTTGTAACACTTTTGCCATTTGTTTTAACACTTTGGAGTGTGCCCAACATTTCCTATATTATATTTTTATTTACACTGTGTGTAATATTGTTTGATTTATATGATTAATTAGTCCCTTGACCTGCTAAAATATTCCTATGAATTAAGTAAACATCTTAGTTGGTTATCTTTAAATTGTGAAATAACACTGTGGAACATTTTAGATGTCCTTTTTGCACATCTCTTGGTTATGTATTTCTTGTTGGTCAAATACTAATGAGGCTATTGCTTTGTTGCTTTGTTTGCAATGTACACTATTTGGTATTCCTGTCTTTTGAATTGAGACATTACTAGTTTTATTACTTGAAAAATATATAACTATTTAAATGGGAATTTCAAAGTAGCATTACTGTATTATCAAAAAACAAAATTTTATAATTAATTTAATGATTTAGTGCTTAAAATGCTTTACTGAATGTTTTGTATTTCATAAAAGTGTATACATTGATTTTAATAGGATTGTATTTATAGTAGATAACCTGGTGGTCTAGGGGTAAGGTGTCAGACTTCTGTGCTAAGGGTGCGGGTTCAATCCTCAGTTCCGGCACGAATTTATCTGATTGCCAAACCCTTCTTCACCTCTGACAAGATGTGTATTAATCAAAACTTGTGAATTTGGAGAATACCAGGCCTCCACCGTGGTTCGGATCCCAGTTAAACTGTAGGTCCTCCATTTCATCTCACAATCACCCTAACATTACACAATAGCTTAAGTGCGTGTAACCGAACAGGTAGTGAGAGCGGGGCTAATAATATTTAATAATAAATAATAATAATTAATAATAATAAATAATAATAATAATAATAATAATAATAATATAATAATAATAATAATAATAATAATAAAATGAAAATAATAATATAATAATAATATATAATAATAAAATAATGGTAATGATGATAAGATAATGATGATGGTGAGGTGAAAATGAAGATAGGATGAGAGGGGAGGATGATGAGATATGAGATGAATGAGGTATTATTATTATTATTATTATTATTATTATTCTATAATATTGAAAGTTAAAAGCAAAATGACAAAAAATAATCAAACATTTAAAATATATTGAGAAAATGCATTCTAATCAAAACATTTATTTTGATTTGGCTTAATTGGCTGTAAGTAACCTTGGCCTCACCCAAAATTATTCTTAAAAGTAGTATTTGTTAAAAAAGCTTGTAATAAAAACTGTTACTATCTTCCTTTATAAAAAAAATCATCCACCATTCTTTTTTAAAAAAAGTACACATTTTACTCACAAAATCAAACTTTGTAAAATGTAAAAAATATTATTGCTTAAAAACAACGTGTTCTTGAAATGAAAATAAGACTGACATTTAAAATAAAATAAATCTTCTAAATGACAGAATTGGTATATATACACACTATATAATAATATCTGTTTTTCATTTCATAACTTACTATACGTTTAATAACTAAAAACAAACTTAAGCAATAACAAATTATGTTAGTTTTCAAATAAACTTGTGATAAGTGACTGAAAAATAATGTTGTTACAATTGAATATTCATAAGTACTTTGTTACCTGAAGATCACATACCTTGCATGTTTCACTATTACTTAAGATAGCACCATATTGAAGTCCACCAAGGTAAGGCTGCTACCTTTCAGGGTGAATTGAGTGCACATTAAATCAAAATACGGGAGGGTTGAGTGTGAAGATTTAGCTTTAAACAACTATGTTCATTGCCTGCCCATTTGACCTTCAACTGTTCACTTGACCTGGCGGTCTAGAGGTAAAGTGTCGAACTTCTGTGCTGGGGGTCCGGGGTTCAATCCTCGGTCCCAGCACAGATTCATCTTATTGCCAAACCCTCCTTCACCTTCTGACAGGACGTGTATTAACACAACTTGTGAATGTGTGGAATGCCAGGTCTCCACCATGGTTCGGATTCCACGTTAAACCGTAGGTCCTCCATTTCATATCACTATCACCCTACCATTACACATTAGCGTAAGTGCGTATAACCGAATGGGTAGTAAGACGCGGTGCTAATAATATATAATAATATGTTCACTTGATGCTGATATTGTAACTACCTCATAGAAAGAAATCTCCCTCCTATCATATAGATAAGTGAAAGTAGTAATTATATTCAAGCTGTAGATAGTACATTTTTACACTAAGATGTATTTATTGTTAAGCATCACTTTTTACTACCTGCTTGAGTTATAACATATGAAATAATTACGTTAATGTGTTAGGAATGAGGAAGATTGAATCTAGAAAAGTTAACCTGCATTTGTGTGGAGTGATAGTGGAAAACCACTCTGTCTGGGATTCGAACCCCAATCTTCCCTTCATCAGCAGTCTAGCTTACTGCAAGAGTGATGAGTTAGATCATGAGGCCATCGTAGCAGGTTGTACTATTCTTAATATATTCTTGCAAACTATTCACTTCTGAGATAAAATGGGCTAAGGCATCTCTTTTCTTTCGGACTGGACTGCCGATTACTGAGGGTATAGGGTTCGAATCTTGGCTGGGTGTACTGAAGGTGTTTTTTCCTAAATAGCTTTCCACTCCTCCCGTTAATGCAGGTACACTTACTCTAAAAAAATCAACCATCCTCTTCCCTAACAGCTTAGCATAATTAGTGCATAAACATATAGCCCAAACGGGCTGTAAGACACGGTGCACATATAGCCCAAACGGGTCCCGCAAGACACAGTCCGCACATAGCCCATATGGGTTGTAAGACACAAAGGGTAAAAAAAAAGTTTTTGTATTCCACCATTACTACAGGGAGATAGAATTCTATTCATCCTTTTTATCCATGATTTTTATCCTTTCAACATCTTTTTTTACATCCATTGCCGTTTCCAGCCTGTGGCCTGGGTCACTTTTTAATTTAAGCCATATATTTTCCGCCTCTGGCTTGCAAGGCATGTCATAGCTTCATATGTCTTAAAATCTAACTTAAGACTAGGACAGGCACAACATCCAGTCCCTGGCCGTTAAAACATAACTCTGAAAGAGTAAACCCACATTTCTCCATTGATAAATTTTTCAGCCATGCCAGGAATCGACTCGGTTCATGTGCTATGCATTTTCTCTCCTAGAATTTTTATGTTTTGATTTACATTTACTTTTATTTCTACTAACATATTTACTATCATTTTTAATATGGCACTGTATCCTATAGTTTTAAAATCTTTGCGTAAATTATTTTTATGGACTAATTAATATATTTTTAATGTGAGTACACTACACTTTGGGCTGAAATAATTTCATTCATATATTGTGTGTGTGTGTACACTTTGTGGGATTTGACCCACTGTGCACACACTAATAAAGCTCATGGATGACAGCTTCATATTTAATGCTGTCTTGAATGTTATTAATTTAGTTGATAGCTGAGTATATGTTTTTATAAACATAAAAATAATATTATTTTTGTGACTTTTTTAACCTTGGTACATTTTCAAATGGAAACATGTGCTTTGCTTATGCTCTATCCAGATAATAACTCTAGTTAATATTTCATTCCATTGTTTATATTATTGTATTATTATAAAAATTAACATATAAGATAAAATTCATCTTTAGACCACTTTTCACAGCTTTGAATTTCATTTCCATGAAAAAAAATGCTCCTAATAAATTGATCTAGCTATTTAAACAATACTAAATTTAAATGAAAGTTGAATTGTATATTTGAATGTATAAAAAAACATATTTATTTAAATAAATATATATTTGATAAATATGTGATTTTTTTAGGGTTTTGGTCTCAGTATGGGAGGCTCTCCATTAGGAATGTTACCTGTTGTAAAATTAATTCCACACAACTTAGTAAAACAAATCATGGTAGTTATCAAAATGGAGAAAAGGTAATATTCTACTTTTTAGTGATAGTATAGTTACACAAAGGTAACAACCATCATCAGTAATGTTGATTTTGACTAGGTTATGCATATTGTTTATTAGTTATCAATTTGACTTTCTGCTTGGTTCATTTTCTGGTTCTATATAGTTAAATTCCACTGCTTCTTACTACCTCTTCAGGCTATATGCATTATGATGATTACTCTAGTGAGGTATTGGGGGTAAGCTAACCCATTACGATTAAACGCTCCTATTAACTTTCTTCACCTACAATCCTTCAGATTATTATTAATGAGTCTATTTTTAAACCTAATGAAAAAACAAATACCAAATAAAACCACTTTCATTACTCAATTGAGGATTAAATCTTAACCTCCTCAAGCATACCTAACTTTTGGTGTTATCGGTGGAATGAAACTAATAAACTCCTCATTTAAATATCCTGAATTTCAACACTATTTAATAGATAAAAGCTTATTTTCATTATTATCTAACCTCTATAACAGTATTTCTCATACTTTTATCAGTAGATAAACGTTTGCTGCATATGCGGACCATCCACAAGCTTACACTGTCACAGGCAGCTTATGTGACAGTGAAAGCTTGTCCTTAAAAATGTGTTTATGTGTTTTTTGTGTTCTATCTAAACAATTTCTACTCCAATATCACCAAGGTAAGTGTGCTGGCTATCCTTCCAAATCCAAACCATGATTTAGCCTAGTGCTATATTCCAAATAACTAATAATTAACTAATAAAATTGCATAGCTATTTAATCCAACATGATATGCAGTCATACAATTTATCATTGTAATATTGGCAGCATAAAGCCCTACCGTGTCGAAGATGGCTGCGTTTTAAAATAATTAACGAATATATAGCTTAGCAATTTAATCCATCATGATATGCTCATTCGTACAATTATCATTGTACTATTGGCAGCTTAAATCCCTACCGAGTTGAAAATGGCTGCTTTATCTAATAGCTCGTAATATTAATTGATAACTCATACATAGCTGACAATTTTCACCTGTTCATCACAGACTCTGTCTTAAAATAAGATTTAAGAATGATCCCGACAATGGACAATTCCTGGACAGCTCATTGGTGAGAGCATTGGCATACTAAGCCAAAGGTCTCGGGTTCGATGCCCATGTCCACTTGTAATTTTTCAATTCAAAGAATACTATATTTAGTGTGGCTATAACAGTAATGAGCAAATATAATAGCTTAGCGATTTGATCCATCATGATAGGCTCATTCATACAATTATCATTTCATTGTACTATTGACAGCATAAAGCCCTACCAAGTCGAAGATGGCTGCATTATTTGATAGCTCGTGATATTAATTGTTCACTCATATGTAACTGACCATTTCTGCATGTCTATAACAGATTCTACCTTAACATATGAGTGAAGAATGACCTTGGGCACGGGACGGATCCTGGATAGCTCAGTGGTTAGATCATTGTCGTACTAAGCCAAAGGTCCCGGGTTCGACTCCCATGTCCTGGTGTCATTTTTCAATTCAAAGAATATCTATCTTATTAATGGTCAAGCACTATAATGCCAAGGAAATAGTTAAAGAGTATTTTGCTATCACTTACTAGCTGTTTGTTTATTTGACTAATTTAATAATTATATTTTGCATATAATCTGAACAGGTAGTAAGGCGCAGTGCTAAAAATAATATATCTTTGCCTTGTGGTTGATTTGTCTAACTTGTGTTGATATTATGTCAAGTTTCTAATATGTATGGCACCAGTATACATTTTTATAAGTAATATCAAACATACATTATTAACATGTTTTAAAATTCACTCCAGTGGCCACATAGTCTAACGCTCTACTCTTGCAGTAGGCTAGACTGCCGATAACGAAAAAACGGAGGTTTGAATCTCAGTCGGGTGTACTTAGGGTGGATTTTCCAAAATGGTTTTCCATTCTCCATTCAAATGGGGATACACTTCCTACAAATAAAAACATCCTAATCCCTAAAACTATTAGTGTAATTAGTATGTAAGCGCCGAATGAGAAGTAAAACATGGTGATAAAAAACATGTGTTAGCCATATGAGCAGAATAAATTTCAGTGACTATTAAATTCTCTGATAAGTGATTCCAAGAACTGTAAATTACTTTTCTCACCGATGCTTTTTAAACAATTTATTTTTTTTAAAAAAGGGGGTGGGAGGGAACCTGACACATAAGTAGCTGTTTTGTGACATGATAAAATACAGTGTTGTAGAGATAACGATTGTAAGAATGGTTCAGTCTATTGTAGGTAAGTGGTAGGCTGGTAAAGTTTCATTCCGAAGGTAAATTTATGCCAAGAGAACTGACTACTCAAAATAATTTTCTCTAGTGTTTACATATGGAGCTAAAAATCTTTTTCCTAAAAGTATTTCGAGCTCTTATTTCAATTTTATATGAGAACATGTGTACTAAGGGTGTTTTATCTTAAATAGATTCCCACTCTACCTCCACACAAAGGCGTGTACATTTCTTTTACTCCACCTATGGTAGGAGTGGTGCTGACGGCTAGCAATAGTCGGGGGAGATTGTTGTATAATGAAACACCAGTGGTGTAATCTCTGGGTATGCTAGTCCTGCGCTGCATACCCATAATTATATGGACTAGTTTTTTTGTTTAATTCAATGCTGTCTTTGAAAACTGTGTAAATACTAATGTTTAAATTGTTAATAAATATACTTTACTTAACACAATAGGAAACCCAGGGCTTGCTGCCTGAAAAACCACAAGACATGGTAGGGAGGCTCTAATGACCTTGCCCAATGTCTAGGGGGCTGCAACACATTCCTTTCCATTCACTCACCAATGAGTTTGGGTTTTTACACCCCAGGTCATGCTGTTCATGTGAAGAAAGCTAAGCATTGTGCCAACTATTGAAAAAAGATTCAAGATCTCAATATTTATTTATTAAGCTAATTTAGTATAGTTTAAGTAAAATTACATAAAATATATATACAATTAATTATAAAATAATAGTATACATAACAAGCTTTAAATTATACACTAATTAAACACATTGAGTTATGTTTAAGCATTCTAGTCACCGTATTTGGCAAACACACTTAACCACTCTTTCAAATTTAGGCATTTCAGCACTAGTAGTAAGGGGAAGGGGGTGGGAGGGCGGGTGACGAGGCTACTTTAACCGTAGTTGATGGTAATTCTAGTTCTTCTTTAGTAGATAGGATTCGTGGAGTTTTAAATAGTGTTCTTTTAGTTTTCGTTTTATATTAACAACTTATTAGTCATTGTGATTTTAAATAATTATACATCAAAGAATCCCAAAAGTCATGAGTGTGATTTCATCATTTCAAGATGATTTAAAAGGGAAAGATAAAATAAAATATATTTTCATATAATTTACTTAATCAGTGGCGCACTCAGCCATTTACTTTGGGAGAGGCATTCAATCAAGTCTGTAGCAAGAATGAAATTTTGATGGAGAGAGCGAGTTTGGGGTTGTACAGCCTCCTAAACCCTGAAGGCTGAGAATATTTATGAATATTAAATGCTTTTATAAATTATTTAGAGTAGTTTTATAGTAATTAAGAGATTTAAATAATGCAAATGGTATTGAAGCTATTATTTATATGTTTTTTTCAATTGTTAATTTTGTGCGTAACAGTAAACCTTTTGAATATTAGGCTTAAGCCTGAAGCCTGGTATTAAAATGTAGCCTATACATTTGACACATCTTCAATGCTAAATATTTTAGTTATACTTAATATTATTTAAATTTCTATTAACATTATGTGTGGCGTTGGGGAAAGAGTGGGAGGAGGGGGGTCAAATACCCTGTTTGCTTCTCTCCCCTTTGAGTGCACCACTGCTTACAGCAAAAGATATGTGTAAATTTCTTAGCAATAAACCAATGACGAAGCGATAAAGTATTAATAGTTCGAGATAATCTCCCCTATGTTAGTCAGAGTTTACTTATCTATATAGCTTCTGGAGCATAAATTATCAAGTTGGGAGACTTGTTTGTTTTCAAACAGCATTTTGTGAGATAAGTATTTTTATTTTTCAATTAAAGGCGAGGACCACTCCAAATGGCTTCTAGAAGCATCCAAACTAAAAAAAAATCGGTGAAGACTTCTTCAAATAGCATGAAAATAATCTGATTTTCTAAATTTGGGGAGGAGGACATCTCAAAATAACTTTTAGGGACATCCAAGCTTCAAACATCTATCGCGAAAAGGAATAGAGTAAGGGGAGAGGTGAAGAGGAGAAGGTAACTACTCAAAAAACTTATTTTTGCTTGCTACACCCCCCCCCCTTTCTACACAAATAACGTTCCGCCGCCAGTGGTAGCAACCAATCCGCGCAACTGGTACAAAATGATGGTGCACCCCTGAACATTAAAAAAAAAATTACCTACTACTGTCAACCGGAGAATTTACGGCCAAGAGGTTTACAAAGGCAAAAGTTGAGAAATAGAATTTTATAGCTAAATTTTCATTATTTTTTTTTTAATACAGTAGTGATGAATTTTTATTTAACTAGATATATATTTGCTATTCATAAACATAGAGCCTAAAAAGACTTTTCTAAAATTTTACTATAAACAGGGGTGGACTAAGGTGTAAAAGAAAGAAGCGGACGCTTGGGGTGCCAGTGGCTGCCGTGGGTGGAATTTCATAGCTTGCAATAACTATAGCAAATACTGTTTTTATAGTACTTATATTTATATAAAATATATTATGTGACTGTTTATATAAATACATCATTGGATGTAATTCTTGTGTTGTAAATTCTAAGTAAGCCTTTAGGGTGTAAGGTATCTAATGTACTGTACCTAATACTTTTTTTTGTTATAGTACGCAATTAATTATAACTAATGTCAAAACTTTATAGTTCGTTTCATAACTATTCATATAACCATTTTCTACTCTAATTGGTATGGCTTTGTTTACAACTTGATTCAATTATTGCAGACTTCAACAAAGACCCCAGGATTGATTTCATCATCGCCACGATGCTTGGAGGGTGGGGTGGGATGGGGGGTGGCAGAATTATTCTCCGCTTGTGACAATACCCTTAGTCTGCCCCTGAATATAGATATCTCCTTCACCATAATCACCCCGGCTTATGATAGTAGGCTAATAAGTATTTGATATAAGAAACCAATTGTTATTAGAATGTATTAGTAGGCCTAACAATCAGCACAGAAAAGTCAACAACCCTAAAAACTTCCTCTCCCACACTCAGATCACACAAACATAGATATTCTATATTAGTGGTTCCCATCATTTTCCAGTTCACAGACCCCCTCAAGCCAATGATAATTCACCGCGGCCCCCTAACCTCCCCAGCCATACAAGATGAAATATAAACACACACTTATAGTATTCTACGTAACCAATTATATATATAAATATTGTCGAACAGGAAAAAAGAGACTTTTAAGAAAATTGTGAATACCGTATATTTTTTATATGATGTTAAAATTCAAATAAAAGATAATTAAAAAAAACTAGGGCTTATATTTGTTTTGCGGGCCCCCACAGGTGCCTTCTCAGATCCCTAGGGACCCGCGAACCCAGGTTGGGAACCTCTATCACATTCAATCTCCGAGTGTGGTACATTTAGTAGACTTGTGTCAAATATAACGTGTGGAGATTATTACTAAATTGCAGAAGCGGTCAGGATATAATGTATCATGAAAATTAAATAAATACCGTATGTATCTAGCTATGTTCACACAAAACTATTTGCTCCCGAAAATTGATAATGGATAACCTATTATTGTAGTTTTCCTACCCCAGACAAAGCTGACTAATCTCCAAATTTGTTGGTTCTATAGCTTTGTCTTCAAGTTGTGTTGAATCCAACGTTATGGACATCTCAATGGAAGTGCAATGAGAAGGGTTTACACTGTTTCGACAATCAGCTTTGTCCTCTCTGCCTGAAGAAAGAAAAACACCTTATCTGAAAAAAAAAGTTATCTAATTTATTGTTATCTATTATTAGTTTTTTTATGGACTACTGTAGGTATGTCATGACAAAACACGTTCTAATTTGAGTTGACTGTTTCTTATAGAACATTTGTGTTCATTATTATTATTATTATTATTATTAAAATAAAGTTTAAATATATACATATATATATATATATTTATTACTTTGTTCTATAAAATAAATATTTTCACGGCTTTCTTCCTGTTTTTTTTTTTTTTTTTGCGGCAAACACCAAGTCGTAATTTTGTTTTTTTCCCTCTACGTTTGTCTTCTTTACGTGTCACCTAATCCATTTTAAAAAATAAACAAGAATATGTTTCACAAGCAACTAAATAAAAAATATATAATTGAAAGTATTTCAAACTTAATAGAAAACTAATTAATTATTGTGCCAAACATTGTTTGAGTCTTAATTATATTAAATGAGCAGACTATATTAAAAAAAACATAAAAAAAGATGATAAATCGATCAACCCCACTTTGACCCAACAGAAAGTGCGGTACGCAAAATCCATGTCAAGCCAGAGGTAGTGAGGAGACGGAGTGGACTCTAGCATCATTCTTGCATACCGCCCAGTAGTAAACTAAAAGAGCGCATGCGCACAAAAGAGGGGGAATATTTATCTCTTCTTCCTTCTTTTCTCTCTTCCGAGCAAGTGAGTGGCGTGGTGGCGACACTATCCAGTATTAAACACGTACGCCTTTGACTCTTCTAAACTACAGAATTAATCCTCAAATAACTCAAAATTTTCTGTTGTGAACCTATCAAAAAAATACGGTGTTTGTTAGAGGAAGGCTTAATCTAGGGCAATGTTACATCGAGCCTATTCTCATAGCTACACAAATATGCTTAAAATGTCATTGAAAATGTGCTAATGTTACATTTTCACGATTTTATTTCTATTATTAAAACTAAAAATAGAGAGTTGTTAAGCAAACATAGCCCTGTTGGAATCTTTTTACTTCATTTTGGCGTAAACCATATTTTAAAATAACGCATTACTGATTGAATATGACGGGATTTCTGAAAGTCTGCACGGCGACTTCTCGCTACCGAGACGGCCCCCTTAAGGAGCACTGAGAAGAATTGCAGACGTTTAGAAATACCAATTTATTTAAGAATGGTTAGATATATCTTAATATTGCTTTTACCAAAATGAGGGTGAAAGTTCTGACCAGTTAAATAGTTTAAATTTTAATTATAAAGTGTTTTTAAATGTGTGGTATCTTATATAGAACCATATAAAACAATCCCACAAATTGTGACCCTACCAAAACATGATTATTTGATAGAGGAAGGCTAGATACCATAATGCATGGCAACTGATGTAGGTCTATAATATCTATTTGATGCTATGTATTTAAAATCATTAATGTATACTTGAAATAATTTAAAAACTGGTATTTTCCCGATGTAAATTCAAATTCCCACACTCAAGTAATTAAAGTTAAAACAAAAATATAGGATAGTTTTAAATAGTTCTAAGGGTTTCTGTTATTTAAAATTACGTAGTAAACACTAAAATTAAATTATTGTATTTTGTTTGAGTACATGGATGCGGCCGGATAGTAATGTAAAGACATTGCAGATAAACGGGCCGTCAGCTATGTCTCGCGGGCCATTTGTTTGTGAATCATCTTCAGTAGATACTCCACGATTAAGCAATATACACTTGGTGTCTTAAAACCACTAAAAATGTTTTTTTTTAAGAGCACATTGAAAAACTGTTCCAATAACTTGAGCTAGCTACACGGTAAATATAAAATTTTCTATTGGGATGGTTCAAATGTAATGCGTCAACTCCTTGGTTGTAAAAAGTTTTGAGGAGCCCATACACAGTCACATCAAGAAGCTGCAATCCATGTGATTTGTGTGTGGATGGGGGTGAGAAGGAGGGGTGACCATAACAATGCCAGCATCAGAAGCTTGCTCAACAGCCTCCACAGACAGGTGTGTTTCATGATTATCAATAACCAGATAAATGTGTTCTTCTATAGAGCATTTGACATGACTTGTGAAATGTTCTAGGAATTTAAAAACAAATTTCATAATTTGACCATCCAGATGGCGTTGCTGCCCTGATTGTCCCTCGTGGTGCACCAATTAACATTCTCTCTAAGAAATACACACATGGAAAAATCAGCATTGGTGGAATGTTAATTTTGTAATAATCCTCCCTCTTTCTGCTGATGTACAAGTCCCTATCTGCTTAACGCCATTGTAAACAACTATAGGAGGTACTACCACTTCTATTGAGAATGGATTCTATATTTTCTACCTTCCTTATACCTACCTGTTAGCGTGATGAAAATGCGTATACCCCGGACATGTAGTAATTCACGCTGGAAAAATTAATTAATTTATTGATTATATTTTATTATGTCATACCCGCACTAGTGGTCGCATGGTATAAGGTGTCACTCTCATAACATACATGATTGCCATTGACGAGAAGGTCTGGATTCAAATTTTGGTCAGGTGTACTTGGAATGGTATTTTCTTATAGGATTTCCCACTTACCTTTGACACATTATTATTTCTATATTTAAATTATAAAAACTAGTTTTGCTATAAAATTCCTTTTAAATGAGTAGGTAGGTTGTCTAGCTTTTATCCTTTGAAGCTAACCGTGATGCCAATGTGCTCATTAGTATTTTCCTGCTTTGTCCACCTTCAAAGCTTAGCCATGACGCCTCTCTCCCTAACTCCCCCCTTTCCTTCTCCTCGCTGTGTGTGTATTTTTTTAATATACTAGGAGAGGGAGGGGCGAGGGAGTTCTAAGAAATTGAAGTGATTTGAAACGCTCTGGACTTCAATTATACCGGAAGGAGAATGTTCTAGTTGATTTGATTACTACGGCGTCTATATACGGATCTGACGTGCAGATGGATCATAGCAGAGAGAAACAAGATCTAGTCTCGTGGGAGTTTGGTTAGTTCAGTCTTTGATAATACGAGAGCTGTTGCTCTAAGTATAAAGAAAAAGAGCAATTTCAAAAATTTCGATCCAGTGCAGTGTTGGAAAGCTGCTCTAAATACAAGTAAACACACTCTCCATCTAGGATCTATAATAGCTTTGGTAAGTATAGGACTACACAACTTTTTGTGTGATCTAGCTTATTTAATTTAATTCTTCAAATTAATTCAATCAATATTTAAAAATCTTTATCAGTGTATTTTTGCAAAACTCAATTGTACCAATATATTCGTATAGGTTTGTAAATTTGGTAAAATATCTATGTTTTTTGCAAATGACACCTAAATATTGGTACCTGCTTTGGTGGACGTATGGTCTAAGGCACTACTCTCGCAGTAAGATAGACTGCCGATGACGGGGAGATTGAGGTTCGAATCTTGGTCGGGTGTACTGGGAGTGGTTTATCCAAAAGAGTTTTTCACTCTCCTTCCAAGCAAAGGCAAGTACACTTCCTCTAAATATAACCTTCATAATCCCTGATACCATAGGTGTAATAAGTACATAAGCATATAGCCCGAACGAGTGGTAAAATGCGGTGATAAAAATATATATATATATATATATATATTGGTTTGCCAAAATAGCTTATTTGAACAAAAAAATAAATTAAAGTAGGTTTACATACAACTTTGCCCTATAATCGCTACTAGCTATAGAACCACTAATTAGTTTTGCAATTTAAAGTTTGTTGAATCTCTCAGGGTGAGCATTAAGCAGACACAGGTAATTTAGACTACGTTGCCTCATCGTAGGCGAAGATAATTTTTTATTCGTATAAGCATTAAAAAAACTTCTTTCTGCAGTAGCTGATGTAGCTGGTATCACTATCAGAGTTTTAAAAATCTCTTCAGTGTGTGCTCCAAGCACATTTTATTTTTACTATATTAACTTGGTGTGAACTTTGTATCTTGCTTCAACAAGATCTTTACATTATTTAAATGTTTTACTATATTATTTTTTTTGTGGGAGAGGGGGCAAATATTATACATTTTACCCCATTATATTTTTAGGGGGGTAAAAGTTACCCCCATACCCCACAATTCCTGCGCCACTGGTAAGTAACAGTGTATATTATTTAGCTTATGATCTTTGATGTAGTGTTTCTACAACAATGTATAGACCTATTATTTCATTTCACAAATATTACAAGTTTTAAGTAAATATCTATTACAAAATAGATGATTTTTATCTTTAATATTACTATAACTTTACAATGATAAGACCCACCTCGGTGGCGTAGTTGGCTAACGCGCCAGTCGTGTTGAGTCAGACCACCGAGGACGGGGAGGTCGAGGTTCGAATCTCGGTCGGGTGAACTGGGGGTAGTATTTCCTAAATGGTTTTCCACTCTCACTCCACGCAAATGCGGGTTCACTTCCTCTAAATTCAACCTTCCCAATTCCTAATCTATTAGTGTAATTAGTACTTAAGCGTATAACCCGAACGGGTAGTAAGACGTGGTGCTAAAATTAAATTAAATTACAATGATAAGCTATTTCGAATCTCAAATAGTTGCGGAGAAATGAAGAAAACTGGAAAATTTTCCTCATGTAAAGTACCTTCAAAGTCATTTTCATAAGGAAATGAGAATTGCCATCTTGTAATATCATACCTATAGTATAATATAATATAATACAATAATAAAAAGTTTAATCGAAATCGTTAGAGCAAATTTCGATAAAATTGATATTTTTTATTTTTGTCCTTCAGTAAAGTACACGCAAATACGTACGTTTATTTATGATAAAAATCTTTTATTTGAAATATATTTTTATAAAACCAATAGCTTTCAAGCTATACGCAATATATTATATATATTTTTAACTTTTCGGACACTAAATGTAAAGTATTGCAACCGTCAAAAAAATATAACCCGAGATGTTGTTAGACGTTGATTTTTCATGACCCCCTGAACCCTAAAAAGTGGTTTTTGCAATGCCATGTGTCTGTCTAATCCTAGTTTACTAAAAGGTGAAAAGAGAAAAAAAATCGATTTTCTCAATGTAATAATGTAATAATTCTCTGATGCCGTTGAGTAAGATAAGTGTCTCAAAAAATTGATTTTTTTCCCCTTTAACCTCTTAGGAGAAATGTTTGTACAGCAATGATATATCTTATCATTTTAGACTCAATATTCAATATTTACCCTTTTTATTGGAAAAACTTTAAAAATGAGGAATTTAATAGCAATCCAATGGCCTGAAAATTTTCAAGCCCTAATAAAACTTCGAAAATTTTAAACGTAAGTCGAAATCTGGAGGCCCAATATCGATCTTTTTTATTGGTCCTAATATACAAATGAGGACTTTAATTCCTTAAAAATAAAATTATAAAATTTAAAACTTAGATTCAAAAAAGTTTAACGTAAGTATAGCGCAATTTGCGCTCCAGTTTGTTAGTATTTCGTTTCACAAATATTACGATATCTCCATTTTTAAACAATGGAGCAAGAAAGTCCGTATGGAAGTTCCGTACCATTTATTTTTGTTTCAGGGAGTCATGAAATGTCGACATTTATCAAAATCTCGAATTTGTTTTTACGATTGCAATACTTTCTCTCTGCGGTGTCGAGAGAAAGTAAAAATCAGCGGTGTGTTTGTTACTAACAAAGCCTTAAAGTTACATATTAATGTTAATATAAATTATTATGCAAACCAATATTGAAAGTTACATTTGCAGACAATATTGCAATTTTAACACATTTAATAACCTCTTAAAGTAATGGTAAATTTGAGTAACCCACTACAGCGTCGGTCTGGCCAGGTCGGTTAGTCGGCGATCGCCGACCAGAATGGGCTGACGGGTTCCCAAAGGGGGCCCGCGGTAAACACACTATAACAATTCATGTTCGGTTTGGGACGTGATTTTATTCAGGGGAACGTAATAAAATCTCTTGAACCATACTAGACTGTCAAAAATTCGAAACAGTGATGTTTTCCCTCAACCTATACAAGTTTGAGGTGAAGAAGTGTCCCTCCTCCTGATGTCCCCTCTCAAAGAAAAATTGTGTGCTATATTGTGACATGGGTACGAGAAGAGAGATTCACTGGATATGTTTTTATCTTAAAATTATAATATTAGAATTAAAAGTTATTGGATCAAAATTTAAATTTGAGGAATATTCGGGAATCAGTCGTTTATAGTTTGATAGTGGATAGATGGTGCACAAGAGGTGGGCAGAATGGATCAGTTAGCTCTTTGTGTTAGTTTTGTGAATCATGTTAAGCTACACTAAAGTTTGCTGCAATCAATAGTAGTAGATGGTTATAGCGGTAGCGAATTGGATGAATTTCTTTAGTCAGAGCTTAACAAACTAGGAAGTGAATTTGCCAATGTTTTTGCATGTTGATTTAATTGACTGGGTAGCATAAAGGCAATAGCATTCAAGCCTATTTAAATATAAAAAATTCCTCCCTGATCTACACAGTCGTTAATTTGTTTGGTTTAGTCAAAGAGTCTTCCATTAAGTAATTCCCATAAACAATAATAATGTGAAAATCTTATACTAAGGAGCGACACTCCGCACAATCGTGATAAATTGTATCACTTAAAAAAGATTGGAGCCAAGTGTTAGTGGAGTAAACATAAGGCTCTATCATGGTTTTAAATGAAACTGAGAGTTAATCCAGTAGAGTCGTAACAATGGTTTCTTCTTACTTTCTCTCGGCCTCTCGAAGAGAGAAAATATTATTATAATCAAACAAATCGATCTCGAGGCTCTGATAAAATAAAGTCAACATTTCATGACCCCCTGAAACCCTAAATGTTTTCGCAATGCCGAATGTCTGTGTCTGTATCTTGGCCTAGACCCAAAACCATTTTCCTGATCGGGCTAAAATATTGTATCTAGGCTTTTCATGAGGTTAACCCAAGGATTTTTTTTTGTAATTAGACGTCTAACCTTAAAATTAAGGGTAATTTACTAAGGAGCAAAAAGAGAAAAATTAAATATATTTTCTTAAAATCCATTAAATAATTTTGATTATGATTCGTATCTAAGCACTGCTTGACATAAAAAAAGGCAACTCTCACTTTCCTATGAAAACTACTTTGAGTGTATTTTACATTCTCTCGATTTCCAATGAAAATTACTTTGAGAATATTTTATATTCTCTCGCTTTCCTATGAAAATTATTTTGAGAGTATTTTACATTCTCTCGCTTTCCTATGAAAATGACTTCGAGGGTACTTTACATTGGCAGAAACATACAATTTTGATCATATCCCCACAGCTATTTGAGATACGAAAGAATATATCATTGATAAGTTGTAGTGATATTTAAAAAATGAAAATATTTTATTTGAAATATATTTTTATGTTCTGAGCTATAATCAAATGAACATTTTATTCTGGCCTTTGAAATCTGAAATTTATTGTTATCCTCTTTGGTAGACAGAGATGTTCCTTTTTACTAAATTTTTCTGTAACACTGTATATTATTTTATCTATGCTCTTTGGTGGAGTTTTTCTGTAACAATGTTTATTATCTCGTTTTAAACATCCTACAAGTTTTTAATAAATGTCTCTATTTTAAGATAAAAAAGTGTGTGCTTAGCACCGTACTATTTATTTAGTAGATGTGAACAAGGTAGCTTTTACTGCAAAGCAAAATTTTGAATCACTAATTTACGTTACTTGAAAAATGGAGTTGAATTAAAAATGTACTGATGGCGTTAACTCTTTTAGATTTATATTTTATGACCGTTCTAGTATCAATAATTTTACAAACGAATGCTATGAATTGTCTAAAGGCATGGTACACAGTTCAAAAACTATTAGAGCAAATTAAAGCTAAAAAAAATTAATTCTATTTCTTAAAACTCCTCAAAAAATGCCAAACGTTTGCTCAAAATATTTTAAAGGTAATTATAAAGGTAATTTTAAAGGTTCTCTTGTAAATATGAGATACGATTTTAATGAAACACGAATTCCGATCAAAAAAATATTACGATGAGAAATTGTTCATAAATAATACTAGACCATTATTTCGGAATTCTGCTGCTGCCAGTAGCTCCTTCTTACCCCGGCAAAAATCCCTTCCGACATAGCTGAAAGAGAGATGATTTGGCAAAAGTTAACTGACAGAGAGAGCGAAGATAAAGCTTCTCTCCATAAGACCTGCAGTTCCCTCAGCTATGATATTGGGTTTAGTGAGTCTGGAGATAAGGACGAGCTGGATGATATCTTAGACCAAGATGTTAATTTCAACCTTTGTATGAAAGAACATTCCAGCCTCGAAAAATGCTCTAAGTGTTAACGTTGAGCATTTTCTGTTTTGCATGAAATATCAACGCGAGCCGGATTCTTCACTTACCTGAACGCCGCCACTTTGAAATTTGTAATGACTCTGTACGCAAGTAGCATGTGAGAGGTTTTTTTTTCTTCTAAGCTTTAAGTTCTCAAAAATAGATTAAGATATCTCTTAAGCCAAATTTATTTGGTCTCCACTATTGTTAATGTATGTTGAAAAATACTATTTTCACGATCTCAACAAAGAAAAATAGATGAAATAACAACATACAATGAAGAGCTTAAGTTTTTATTTTGACAAGAAAAATTATTCTTTCTCTCAATGTTCGTTCCCAGAATTGTTGGATGCTTTTGTTCAGTGAAAATAAATTTTAATTCGGTACTGTTAGCGTCATCGATTATGTAAATCAACTAAAAAAAATTCCGAATGTATTGTTACAGCGCAAAAGGTATAACTTTCCACGTTGTTGTAATACATTCTGGAACTGCTTTAAAACATGTTTTTTATTTACTCATTTGTATATTCTATAATAGTATCCAAAGCTATAAACTTTTTAATGATTAATTAATAAATTTATCCTTGCTATAGTTAAAGGGATGTATTATGTTTTCTTTTTTTCTTTTTACATTTTACTAAGCTGTACATTTGTATTTATTTTTAACTGTGTGAGCTAAAGTTACTTTCTATCAGCTGAATATATGTATTTAGTTTTAATTTTGACAGTTAAGTTAGGTATGTTAGGTAGTTTGTGTAAGTGCAGTTAAAAAATGTATTTTTATTATATTAGATTGGATGTTATTCCCCTGTCAAGAATCCTAATTCTGATTTGGCGGCGTGTATCATAATTATGGGAAACAATACTAAAAAAAATTGTCTTTGGTAATTTATTTTTAAATTTTATAATAAAACTACATTGGATTGATATGGGTTGTGGGGGGCCCTATGAAATATATCCGAGGGCCTGAAGATGAGCCAGGCCGACGTTGACCCACTAAAATAAGCATAAAATATTTATTTTAAATGATCGAAATTTTTTTAAATAGAGTTTTAGTGATATGTAATACCATTATAATAGTTGTGCTGTCTTACACTCCACAATACCAACACTGGACCTCAATGGAAGGTGCGTTGACCCTTGTTTTAGTGTATCGGGTATTGAAGTAACGTCAACGACGTGTTATAAATCAAGGGCAGATTCTAAATCATAGATGCATAGGAAAAGAGCAGTTGTGAAACTAATTTTGTAGCATATTGGTTTTTCTTAAAAGCATTGCTAAACGTTTTAGTTTTGTTGAAATAGAACTTTATATCGTTTTAAGTAACTCTACTCTAAATTATATTTCAGTCAATATTCATTTTTTTAAAGTATAAATTTAAAAAGAAAGCACAGCACACTTATTGAATGAGTTCCAACATAGTAGAAAACTCAAGATTTTCATTATTTAAACAAGCTCGTTGGTCACTAGGAACCACATTGTATTGACTAAAAAACCTCTCGGCATTAATACTCAGATGACCATATTCTTTCTAACGCTGCATGTTTGAATGCAAGTTTTGGAATTTATATGGCTAACAGTGATCAAACCAAATCTATTTTTATGCCTTCTTGTGTGTTGTGCTCAAAAGGTTGGAGGTGAAAGTAGTTATACACATTATTAAAGTACTCTTTGATTATATTAGAAAACGTTGGCAATTGTTTGTGGCCTACAGTAGGTTTTCGTTTACAAAATTGTATTTGGCCTGCTTATGCAATTAGATTATGTGGTCACTAAACTTAGTATTTTTACTTGATAAAACTTACATACTAACTTTCAGGTTGACAATTCTAATACAACAAAAATAGATTCAAAACAAATAATGTTTATTGTGTTATGACACAGGATTCGTAGATTTATAGCAGAAACACTTATATTTTATGGATAAAAGATATTTTATAATATTATAGCATTTTCAATTTAGCTTAGCATCCTATGTTAAAGGTGACACATACTTGACGTTAAATATGCTCACACTGCGTCATTGCTTGTGATAATTTTCAGATTTGAAATTTATAAAGCATTAAAACAACCCTCAATTATCTTAGAATTTTCTGTTGTGGCCTTAGTAGACTAAAACTAGCAGTTTTGTGAACAGTTGACCTTGCATCCACCGTTAAAAAAAACTAAATACATCTTGTTAAGAATTATGTATTGTTCTTATTATTACTACAATCCTAAGATTTCTCTTAGGATTTCAAGTTTAAATATCTCGGGTATTTTCCCTTGGCGATCAAGTTAGACGAAAAACAAATTAATACTATATTTAATAGCCGTTGTTGACGTGGTTCAACACGTCAATCTCGCAAAAGATATCAAAATGTTCAAAAAATCACCCTAGGTACTCAATCATTTGCTTAGAATTATAAATTCCAATCCCACGAGATTATCTATTAAACTAAAAACCTTTTGAGTGGTCAACCTATTAAAATGATAAACCAGATTGAAAAACTATGTGCAAACGTTGTTTGGCCTAAGTTCAAAGAATGTCCCTACTAAATTTCGTTAATATTGGTCAACGCATTTGACAGTTATCGCGTAACAAATATTTGGTGGACAGACTAAATTCCAAATGATAAAGTTAAAACAGAACCTAGCTTAACTCGGTCAATTTTCAACACGGAGTTTCTGGACGCCTATAAAGCGTATCAGTGGCACGGTAGGCTCCCTCCTTAGCTCAATGTTAAGGCCACATTACATCTAACGACTTCCCCATGGGCTTCCCGAGATGGGCTTCCTTGTGGGTAAGCTACCTATTACACGTAGCAACTTCCCCATTATTTTGGGTGGAGTCTTACTGACTGTCTAGCTATCGACACGATGTCTGATAGTAGGGAAGAAAACATGGCAAAGTTTATAAAGTCAATAACTTAAAACTCCTTAGTGAAACAACGCAATCAGTCGTTTTAAGAAAATGAGCACTCACAAACCTACAAGCTGCCCCTTAGCATAAGAAAACAATGGCTACAGTTATACATGATAAGAGCTTGCAGAAAAATCTGAGATGGAGACTGGCGCATGCGCAATATAATAAGTTGAAGTGGAGAAACCCAAGCTGTTATTAGACGCATAACTTCCCCATGAGCTTCTTGAAAATATCCAACCATTCGGATATTCATGAGCAAGTCGATATGGGCCTCTCCACGTGGTTTTGCTGCGTTACACGCACCAACTTCCCCACGAGGAAGCCCATGGGGAAGTCGTTATGTGTAGTACGGCCTTTATACTTTGCAAAGATTTCTTTGACAATATCATTTGCTAAACATTTCGCTGTCATCGGTAATGCGATTTTCCCTTGTCTCTAGTCCTGAGTTACGAGAGACGTCTGGCGGATGTGTGACTGGAGCAAGAAGACTTGGGCCTGCGTTGTGCGTAAGTGACATAAGTGACTTATATGTGTTAGAAATAGTGACATAGGACGTTTATGAATTTTGTATGCACTGACGATTTGTGTGAATGTATTGTTTTTATGTTTGGATTCATCATTTAACTACATACAATAAATCTAACAAACAAACAAAAACATTTTTATTGAGATATTTTTAAAACATTAAGTTATAGCTAGGCATAGTATTATGTTTTAGTATTTTAACTTTGTTTGACCTACATCGGATTCAAACACGTGGACTGGATGTCAAGCTTATCTAGTCTAGCTTGTTGGTGACCACGAGGTCAAGGTTTGAATCTTTGCTGGGTGTATAAGGGGTGTCTTTTCCTAAGTGGTCTCCTTTTCTCACTCCCCACATATTTAGGTACATTTACTCAAAATTCTACCATTTTCAACTTCACCCTATTAAAATTATTACTACAAACATTCATTTTGTTAACGGTGGGAGTGTAGGGAACGCGAGAAAAGGGCAGTGTTTTTACAATTTTATAGCAAACTTTTTTTGTTCAAAATAAATGAAATATTGTTCCAGTACAAACATAATGCTTAATTTTCTTCACATGGTGATATAAAGTAGTTCTTGAATATTTCTCAAGGATATCCTGGAATTTAATGAAAACTTTTTCTCTTCGTTTTAAAAGAGTGTCATCTAATGCCACTGTGCTCATGAGAGATACTAAACATTTATTGGTATAGCTAAATGAATAAATTTAAACTTTATGTTTCCCTACTGTACACATATTTTATTTATTTTGGCCAAAATAATGTTTTGCTATAAAAACTGAAAAAAATACTCCCCTTTTCTCGCGTTCCCTACACTTCCACCTTAAACTACTTTAGTAAAAAAAAAAAAAAAAAGTACAGAATACCCCAAGGTATAAAGCTTGATTAACATGCTCCCCGAAACAAATTCTTTTTAGCGCCGCGTCTTACTACCCATTCGGGTTATACACATACGTACTGATTACGCTAATGTGTTAGGTATGAGGAAGGTTGAGGGGGTGTACCTGAATCTGTGTTGAAGGAGAGTTGAAAACCATTTAGAAAAAAAAAATCTTCTCTTTATCCGACTGGGATTTGAACCCCGAAATCCCCATTATCGGCAATCCAATCTATTGTTAGTGACGCCTAAGACCACTCGGCAACCGAAGGAGGTTGTATATATCATCTGATAAATAACTTTTACTCCTTGACAGTGTTCATCCATTTGGAACTAATCGTCAAGCAGGTAACCTGCTTTCTTTCTGAACGCAGCTAAATGCACCCGAGTACTAAGTGGTTTTTTGTGTGTTAAATTACTATTATTTATATTAAAAACAAAAAAGCACATGACACTAGCAGGTGTTTGAATTAGTTTGATACAAATACTAAATCAATTAAGTTAAACCCGCTTTGGTGGCTGCATGGTTTAAGGCGTCACTCTTGCAATAGACTAGACTGCCGATGACGGGGGATTGGGGTTCGAATCCCTGTCGGATGGACAGAGAATGATTTTCCCTAAATGGTTTTCCACATTCCCTCCACGCTAATTCGGGTACACTTTCTCTAAATTAAAACTTCCTCATCCCTAATAAATTAGCGTAATTAGTACATATGTGTATTATCTGAACGGGTAGTAAGACACTGGGCTAAAAAAAATTAAGGTAACTTGCCTGAACAATAGCTTGTGCTGTAGCCTATCAACGTAACAGTAAAAATATATTAATATAATATTTAGCACCGCGTCTTACTACCGTTCGGTTATACGCTTAAGTACTAATTACTCTAATGGATTAGGAATGGGAGGGTTGAATTTAGAGGAAGTGAACCCGCATTGTAACAGTAATACTCTACATAACTAATTATAGGATGTCATAACCTAATTAGTCTAAACAAACTGAACAATTATTACAGATATAATTCAAATCCATTGGTGCAAGTTATTATATTTTCTACTTGTCCTACATACATTCGGTCTATATGCATACATATTAATTATGCTATTGTGGCAGGGATGAGTAAGGTAGAATTTAGAGGAACTATACCCACATTTGCATTGAAGATGATTGAGAAATCATTTAGAAAAAAACACCCTCAGTACAAAGCATCCAGGATTTGAACCCAGACCTTCCCATCACCAACAAACCAGACTAAATGAGGGTTACGTGTAGACCACGTGCCCATCGGCACTGGTCAAATAACATTTAGTAACCGTGTATTATACCACCCATACCATAATTTTCACCAGTGGTAATCGAGGGCGGGGGGGGGGGGAGGGATTCTGGCAGCATCCTCCCTGGGATACATTTGACCAACCCCCTCAAAAAATTATTCCCTTCCCCCTTCACCCCCAACCTTTATGGCTTTGTTTCCATACCTTCGGAAATTATAAATGTAGCCAAAAACAGGTCTTGCATTAAATAAATCGCAAAATAAGATTTTTCAAAAATTTGTCAAAGTAAATACATACAGTTATTTGAAAGTTATATAGACGAGGGTCTGCTTGCAATCATGATTTATTTTTGTTTTGCACATGTTCGATTTCAGAAAACTAATTTGAATGCTATCAAGAGTCGATTTTCCCTCCTAAGCCCCCTTCCCCTTTCTCTCTGTGACACATGAAGGCAAATATAGTTAATGGACGTTTACTAAGCACATATATTTGAATAGCTACAAGTCTACAACCATTTCAAAGGGTCTAAATCTAAAATTAATACAACTTCCTCTTCCGGTGTCCATAATTTAGTGAAGTTTTGGCTGGCTCTAATGGATAGTAAGACTTATAGCACAAGACAAAAGTTATTTTATGATTGTTTTATTAAAAACAATAAGTATGTGTGGGTGAAAGAATCATCGAACCTAATCACCGTTTTTTATAAAAGTCTCCATTATACTACTATAAAGCCACATGGCTGACTCACCACTCACTCACTCACTGACATTAATGTTTACCCACTTTCAGATGAGCTAGAAACTTGAAATTTGGCAAACTTCTAGCTTATAGCCTGTAACCAACTGGAGAATTCCAAAAAGTTAATAATTGTAATTTTTTACCCCCGAAAAAAAATTAAAAATGGTGGATCAACTTTAACGTCAGTGCGGTATATACAATACAATACCGACAACTTTAAGTTGTTATGTTCAAAACAACGCTGGAATTATATTAGTTTACATCCATTTGCAAAGAAAACTCACTCGGGGTTTGGGGGATGGAGCCCCCAACGAGCAAAGCTAGTTTAGCTTCTAAAAGTATATTTATTTTTAAAATAATTTCTGGGCCCCTTGAGCTAGGGGAGCCTCTTTATCTTAAGTTTCTCTTGCTCTCTTTATTTACAACCCCTTTCTTCCCTCCGGCCTCCCGTGGATAAAAAAAAGGCTCCACCGTCACTTGTTTCCACATTTAACGGTTTCAAAGGCAGAGCTAATATTATTATTACTTGTACTCATTGATATCTATAATATAACTGGATGGACATACACATACACATTGCCAAGGACAAAAGCGTGACTCTCAAGTTTATCGTCTGCTACATTGTGGGGGGAGGGCAGATTTAACGGTTTCTTTAAATGTTCTTATGCGAAAACATGTCTCTGATGAATTAAAGTGTTATTGTTTGAAAATAGTGAAGTATTATACCACACTTTCCTGAAGAAACATTTACATTAAGGGATATACCATTCACTTCAGTTTTACAGGTAATACTCTACAAATACGAATAAAATCTTTAACATATTTAAATACGTATACATCAACAATGTTGTTTACAGTCTGCCACGACTACACTTATATTTAAAGTTGGCTATTAGCTTGTATATTGGTTTCAGAAACCATATTCTATTGAAAGTTCGATAAATATAATGAATAAGGTATCTTAAAGCTTGATTACATTTGTTTGAATGACAGACTGTGTATAGTTGTCATACATTCAAACTATCACTTAGGTTATAGGCTTTTGGAAAGTATTATTACAATATTTTTTTTAAAAGTTGGCTCATATCTTTTAGAAAACATATTATGTTGAAAGTTTGATAACTATAATGAAACAAGTTAGCTAAAAACTGTATTACATTTGTTTGAATGACACGTTGTGTAGAAGTCTTACGTTCAAATGATAATTTAGGTTATAGGCTTGTAGGAAGTACAGTATATACTAAACCCTGATTTTAATAATAATCCCAATCTGTAAGGCTTTATTTCGTACCAGAATACTATTATATATATATATATATATATATATATATTTATATATAATATATATATAAATTTTGGTAGGATAGACGGCCATTTAGAACGGAAGCAGAAGTTTCCTTCTAGAAGGTCTTTTATCTTAATAAACACAACCATAGGGTAGGATTCTGCTACGAGATAAAGCCTTACAAGTGAGCTTCCTTCAAAAATCATCGTGTATATTAGGCTACATTAACTTATTTAAAGAAAAAAACTAACCAGTTTCGAACTTTGATATGCTTTTCAAAGCTTTTAATAAAATATTTATTTGATTTAACTACTCACACATTGATGTATCTCATATATTCAATCAAATTAATTAACGATGTCAAAATGACACAGTGCCTTGTATGGGTAGGTGTAAGAGAGAAAGAGTTACCCGAAAGTTTTCTTTTCTCTTACACAATGGTATCAGACGACAGCTCGAAAATTTCAGCCACAGATGTCCATCCAGTTATATTATAGAGATCAATGCTTGTACTACACACGCTCGCAAAATGTTTCTCACTTAGTTCGTTGGATCACCACCAAGATCGCTGTACTCGCCGTGGTGGTTGCTTTCGGCACTGAGGAGTAGGGAGCGCGGAGCAAGGTCGGGTAAGTTGGTCGCGTCGCGAGGCGTTTTAATGTTAGGCCCCACATGCCGCAGACCGAGGCCACCGCGCAGTCAGTCGTTGCGGCCGTCCAAACATTTTTGACAACTAAAAATACTTTCTAAACATTGATAATTTGAAAAATAAATAAATATAGGTGAAGACTAACGTTTTGTGTTTTTAATACATTTTTTATCAATGGAAACGAATCTTTTGATTCAAGTTGAACTTATAACCACTCAAATTTGGCGCGTGAAAACCAATTCCATTTGAATGGGCCGCGAATGTTTTGAAATTTTGTTTATTACATTGTTATGTATTTATGTAGGTGTTAATATTTTGTGGTTGTACTTTTTGTATCTTAATACAACTTGTATCTAGTTAGCCATCTGATCTGTTTTTATTGTAAACAAACTTTAACGGGATCTATTGTGTTTTCAAACGTGAAACATAAAATGATTATTTTTGTAAACGTTTTAAATTTATAGATAAACATTTTAAATGTAATTCTATCCGTTTCTCGTCTAAATATTTTGTATACATATCTACATTATAATATCGTTCATAATCTATTTTACTATATTGTGTAAACTACAATTTGTATTTTAAATCGTACATTTCTTCCAATAACATTTAGAAAATAATTTTTAGTGATTCTTCTTCTAAGAAGACAGTGATCAACGTCATGGCAGCAGCAGGAGGTAAGCAAATATATCTTGTTCATTAAACATTATTTAATTATTTTGTTTGAATATGTAATTGAATGAAGGCAACCGGTAACACAACAATAACATAATTTATTATGAAATTTGAGAGCTGAGTGAGGTTCACAAACTTTTTTTTTAAAAAAACATATTTCATTCCCCCTGAAAGGTAGGCTAAACAGTTAACCACGTCTAAACCTAAGGTTGTCTTAATTCCGGGGTCGTGTTGATTACAAATCAAGCAAAGTTTGTTAGGACAGCCATGTGGCGAGTACTGACGGGTAAAAAAAAAAAAGAAAATGACTCTCGCTTGCTGCTTGGTTGAAACGAACCGGTAATACGTGTGGTAACACGACAAGGACATTATGTTAAAATAAGCTTGGGCTGCAGGCCTACACGTTGAAAAGTTCCTGAAATATAAGATTCATACTTTAGTAATTCAATAGTTCCAAAGGACTTGATTATTATTGATAAAGAGTTTAAAAAAACAGTGTGAATACATATTCATTATGAAATTAAAAGTTTGCAGAACACATGTCTCAATCTAAGTATTGAACCCTTGCTTCTTGTACAGGTGGCCACAAGGTCTGGCACACACAGGAAAATATACAGTTACAAAATATAGACAAATATACGTGTTTTGAATATATACAAACATAAATAAAAAAATGTTAGGACATTAAATGACATTACATTTCTTATTATTGTCGTCCAACACTGCTGTGCTTTTTGGCCTTAGCCTATGCGTTCAGACTTTATGGCCACCTCTAGTTTACGCTTATTAGACTAGTACAATTCACACTATCTACTGTCTGGCACCCATCTCAATCGGTAGCGCGTCTGCCTAAATAACTAAGAGTCCTTTAATCGATTCCTGGAATACCTGCTTCAGTGGCCACATGGTTGAAGGCGTCACTCTCAAAATAGGCTAGACTGCCGATGACAGAGACATCGGGGTTAGAATCCCGGTCGTGTGTAGGCCTACTGAGGGAGGTTTTTCTTGAATAGTTTTCCATTATTCATCAACGCAAATGTGGGTACACTTCCTTAAAATTTAACCTTAATCATTATTAACTCATTAGCGTAATTATTACATATGCGCATAGTCTGAACAGTTAAGAGGCGGTGCTAGAAAAAAATTCCTGGCATATAAAAAAATTATCATTGGTGGAATTTGTGCTTCTTTTTTCACATAATGAATTAATTACAGATATATGGGTATTGTGCTGATTCTAAAATTAAGTTAGTTTACAAGTCATGTGCTGAAATAATCAGCCGATTCAGAATATGCACATTAAATGCCCCAAATGAACAATTTATCAAACATAAACCCTACAACGCCAATTTATATTTTAAAATGCTTCAGATTGTTTCAAGAAAGATTTAATGTTTAAATTAATCCTTAAAATATCTTGATAGGGAGAGCTGCTACAGTTAAAACCCAAAACCCCCACCCTCACCAAATACCTTTCAGGTTACGGCCCTGGTAATTAAGTCTTTAAAATATTAAATAAAGGTTTTAACAACTCCTGAGTTTCGCTATGTAACTATTTTTTTTAAGTTACCTATGTAGACTTGGTATTCACAATAAAAACCTTACTGCCAATTTAATTAAGTATATTCTTGGGATCTAGAACGTCACCTCATTACAAATACTGCTAATGAACACGTCAACACCACGACCTACTTTTACGAGTATAGGTATTTTAAATGTTGGCATAAAGGTATAATAATGGCCAGCCAGGAGTCAAGGTTGCAAGTTTGGTGGACCATGTTGAACATTCTTTAATATCAGTCATCCGCATCGGTGGTTGCATGCTCTAACGTGTCACTCACGTGTTGTACTCGTTTGAGGGTGACGAGAAGATTATTGTCTTTCGAATCCCGGTCGGTTCTACAGAGGTTTATATTTTCCTAATTTGTTTCCCACTCTTCCTCCAGAAAAATGCGAGTACATTCCCTCTAAAATTACAACTTCTTGATCCCTATTCCACTACCGTAATTAAAGTATGCGTATAGCACAAACGAGTAATAAGACTTGGGTGGAAAAAATAAAGAAAATAAGTATACTATCAGTATAAAGACCTGGTTGCCAGACAAGACACCACGACCGGGGCTAAGCGATGCGTGTTGTATGGTTGCGTGGTACCACAGAAGTTAATCGTGTGTTAAATTCGTCCATTTATAAGTATAATTTATAATGTATATAATAGGGGCCTATGATATATAAACCATCATAGCAATTGACCTTTTCTTTTTATTCAAATATATATGGATCAGTCTATTCACTAACGCAACATATCTTTTCAATGCTAAGTCAAGGGTCTGGTTCTATTAAATTGTGATTCAATGTCGAGATAACAAATAAAATTGTATAGATGCTCTTATTTTTAACTTTGTCTTTGTTATTGGAGTAACCGTGTTTATTTTGATATAGTTTAGTCACAAATAGGAATTATGCAATATCTCATTTTAATTTAAAAAAAGGTTTATACTTTCTTATTTCAGAAACAAAATAATAACTTACATGCATTGCTTAGTCAGGTAAGTGTTTCTTCGCGAATTGATTAACAAACAAATTTCGTGCTTATATCATCATGAACCTATGACATAGTTATATCAACAACTGCGCAAAACTATTATAAAGTATTCTCGAAATTTTGCATCATTAGAAAATAAATGTCCTTTTATTAAACGTTGTATGTTCCTTGTGTTCTGTGGCTGTCACTTTTGATAGTTACTAACAATGCCTGTAAAATAACACCAATAATATAGTAAATTACTATCAATGTTGGCAGCAAAAATGTGTTAGTGTTTTATTAAAGTTACTTCCTACATCTATCTTGCCTTGTTTTAAAAGGAAACAGCTGAGCTGATAACTTTGTCGTGTGTTGGAAATCACCCCTTCTTCCGTGTCACGCAAACGCAAGGCCACACCTCTCGCCTGAAGCATCTCCGGATTTGATGTCTTTCAAACCAAGCAGTTTTAAATCTGAGAGTCACGGCGGGTTTTGGGTGGGGTCGGAATACTTTTTGATGTTTTACCTTTTTTAATTTATTTTTTCAAGTGATTTTAATGATCAGAGGAAGGTGCGAATTTCAAATAAAAAGGTAAGCGCTTAAAAGGATAAAAGCTGTTAAGCTACAGTTTAGATTCGTTTTGGCTATCCCCATTCTGAGAGTTTCTTGTGGACTTAGTTTACTTTGGCAGCCTTGTGACGCTGATGGCATAATATACAAAAATCTCCCTCGGAATGGTTGATTTTCTTTTACGACGCCTTAGTCGCGTTGATGTATTCATTATAATTTTTTTTTAAGCTACCCATTCAGGTTATTCGCTTATATACTGATCACACGGATGGTTTTAGGGATTAGGAAAGTCATATTTAGAGGAAGTGTACCTGCTTTTGCGTAGGGAGAGAGTGGAAAACCATTGTGTAAACCCCGCCTCAGTACACCCGACCGAGATCGAACCCCGATCTCTCCGTTTTTGTCAGTCAAGTTTACTGTCAGAGTAGCGCCCTAAACCATGCGCCACCAAAGTAGTTATTATAATAGTTAAAACAAGAAATGATGGGCACGTGGACTTAACGTCACGCTCTTTTGATTTAGTGTGTCGGTGATGGGAAAGTTAAAATTTGAATTCTGGCCAGGTGTACTGTGGGTAATTTTTCCTAAATGGTTTACCCCTCTTCCTCCATGCAAATAATAGTACTTTTCCTCTCAATTCTACCAACCCCACTTGTTTAATTAAATGCGGAGAGCCCAGATGGTCAATAAGACTCATTGAAAAAATAATAATTTATAAACTAGGATTTGAACGCTTGTAAGTTATCAAGGGGTCGAGATGGACCCGGGGATAAAAATCGGGGTCAAAATCTGCAAAAGGTTGGAAACCACTGGTCTAAGTTCTCCCTCTTACTCGAATAACAGGTAGAGTTGGTTATGCGGCAGCGTGATTAACTGGGACCCAGCAGGCCTGCGTATGATGCCTAACCGGATGCAACAGGAAATGTGTTTCTCCACAAAGAGAATTTACCATCCTCTCTGCAAATGAACACTGGCGCAAATCTCATTTTATTATTTTTGTTTCCTTAGATAATTTGTATTTTGATATCCATCCCCAACGGCAACAAAGCCTAGTAATTAAAGCCTAATAATTCACTGTATTTATTGTGGCTTTCTTAGGTTTGGTTTGTAGGTCGTGTATGACCACGTGCTTGGAAAGTGTATGTTAATTATTATTGATAATAGCCTATGTAGCCTCACTTCGTTCACCTGAAAGGAAGTAGCAGTCTCTTCTTGACGGATTATACCATGGCCCTATATTATAAGCTATACCATAGTGGAAACAAGCAAGGCAAGTTCTACCTTTCAAGGTAAACGGAGTGTAGGCTATACAATAGTTTTCTTATGAATGAACATATCTGATAGCTACTAGATCTCCTTTCACATATTCACACGTAAAGTTATGTGATCTGCTGATGTCACTTTTGAAAGATATTATCAATACTTACTATAGTATTTTACTTTTTTAATTTTATTAAGGTATACCGAACGGGTATAGACGCGGTGCTAATAAAAAAAAAATATATTTTAATGTGGACCGCTAAAAATATGTTTATATTTTGTAAGAGTTGCCCTAAAATACAATTCGTTAGAAAATCAAGGTGTACATGTTGTTATTTGATCAACCCTATCAACATCGTGATAGTAAGCGACAGTTTTTTTTGTGTAGTTGTTTTACGTGTTATTTTCATTGCGTCTCACCACCCATTTTTGGTTGCACGCATTCGTATCACTTACATTAATGTGGTAGGTACCCACTTTGGTGGCCGCATGATCTAAGGCGCTAATCTCTCAATAGACTAGAGTGACAAAGATGAGGAGATTGGGGTTCGATTTCGGTCGAATGTACTGAGAGTGCGGGTACATTTCCTCTAAAATCAATCTTCCCAATCCCCAACACATTAATAAATACATAGGTGTACAACCCGAACGGTTAGTAAGAAGCGGTGCTAAATAAAAGTGTTAGATACGAGTAAGGTATAAGTTAGAGGAAATGCAGGCTCATTTTTGTGGAGGGAGAGAAGAAAGCAATTTTATCAAAAAACACCCGGTCGGTATTCGACTCTTTACCTCTCCGTCACAGACAAACCAGATAAATGAGCTTGACATTGAGATCGAGTGCTCATCGATGCGGATATAATGTGTTTTAGGTTAGCACATGGGCTATTAATTAACGGCTTAGGCATGAGAAGGGTAGTTAAGAGGAAGTGCACCGCTATTATCATGAAGAGAGGATGAGAAAACATCAATGATAAATCACACGTGGAAAAATAACCTCAAGGCACTCAGCCGAAATTCAAACCTCGATCACCCATCACCGACAATTCAGTATGTTGCGAGCTTGACGCCTTAGATCGTGTGACCACCAGTGCAACACTAATCAAGTAAGAACCATTTTTTATTAGTTTCAAGGTCAGATCTGAGGGACTTTCTTTAAACTCATCTGGTTCTAAATTTTGCTATCATTTGTTGCCATGGTTAGTGTTAGGCCTGTACGTCTGACTCAGACTCACAAAATGAAATAATCAATTACAGTAATATAAATTTTGCCAACTTCTGTCTGTAGAACGATTTTAATAAATGCAACTGCAAAATGTTTCAAGCAAAGGTTAGGTTAGGTTACCCAGCTCTATATAAAATAGATAATAGCTATGTTCATTTGTGTGTTTTAACACGTTACCTAAGACATGCCAGAAATTGTATAAAATGCCTATAAACGGTAAAAAAAATCTACTTCATACACGTTACTTGTGACCTAATATTTAAGGGTGGACGAAGTGGGTTCTAAAAACATAATCTGGAATTTTAATATTCAATAAAAAAAATTCCTGCTGATTGTACTGGAATTGGTTTTTTACATGTGGTAGTGGGTTTCCCCCATCCTCTCTCCACTTTATTGTGAGAGAATTTCTTTGAAATTACCTTCCTTGACCTTAGATTAAGACCTTTATAGCGCTGATGTTTTAGCCGTCATCGGTTGGCACGCGGGATATGGAATCAACCTCTCATTTGGTCTGGTTTGCCAGTAATGGAGAGCCTGATGCTCATTTCCCGGCCGGGTGAACTGAGAGCGGCTCTCCACTCTGCCACCGCACATATGCCAGTGCATCTACTATGAACTTTGCCTTTTCCATCCTCACTTCATTATGTAACTATACGGATAGGCAGGACGGGTAATAAGACGGGGTTCACACACACATTCAAAAATCGCTGTTGTAAAACTTATGAATAGAAAGTATATAAATAATAGTTAATGCTTGAAGTTTGGCCGGATTATCTCGTAGTAAATTGTCAATCGATAGGAAAAATTTTATTGTACAATTTTAACAATTGTATCACTGTAAATAGTTTCATAAATCATCCCTAAGGCTTAACATGACGAATAAAATATTATTTGCAATTTTCCATTTCCTTTTTAAACAGTTGAACCTTATGTAATTTTAATTTATATTTGTTTTGATTAAGCATTTTACTGTAATTAACTTTACAACCATCCATTAAGGTCAATCGACAGTAAAAATGTTATTGCACAGTTAATTTTAACAGGTGAGTGATTATAGCTTATAACATTTAATAATGGTGTTTAAATGATTTCAAATCATTACAGTTAACGAATTATAAGGGGTCCAATTTACTATTCTATACGTTTGGCACACTATTATTAAAGTAAAGTATATAATGTATGGGGCTGAAATTTAGTTTATCTAGACATTAATATGAGGTGTACATAGTTAAATGTTCATGATATTAATATTATTATTAATGTTATTAAAATAATAAATATTTCATTGAGTACACCTCATATGCATATCTATAGCATGTTTTTGGTTGGAAGAATAGCTTAGAAAATTCAAACATATAATTTTCGGCAAACAATGATGAGACTTTACTATCTTATTTGTATTGTTTATATATAGTGATAGTATAGATCAAAAGTGACAGCTTCAAATAACATGACTTGATGTGTGCATATATTACAATTTTTTAATAACTCTATTAACGAGATACTGTTTTTCCTACCAAGAATTATAGTTATATTAAATTTCAGGCCCATAAATTAATTACTTTACCTTAACAATGGTACGCAATAAGCATAAAATAGCGAGCTTAACCCCTTATCTTCAACTCGTGAAGTGTAATTATTTGAGATCATTGAATCACTATTTATAGCTTATAGTAATTTACTCACGTGTTTTTTTTCCAAGCACCACACATTACTATAATATACACTAGTTAAAATGGTGAAATAGCATTTATATTACCCTCTTCATTGGCCGAATTTTTTTAAGGCGTGACTCACATCTTAGATTGGCCTACTGAGGACTGGGAGATTGGGGCTCTAATGCTAGTCAGGTCTACTGAGAGTGGTCTTTGCTAAAGGAATAATACTTAGCACCGCGTCTTACTAACCGTTTGGGTTATACGCTTAAGTACTAATTACGCTATGCTTGAGAAGTAAGAATATAGGAGGGAGTGAACCCGCATTTACGTGGATGAAGAGTGAAAAACCATTTAGGAAAAACCACCCCCCGGCTCACCCGACCAACATTCAAACCTCGATCTACCCGTCCTCGGCAGTCTATTCAATACAAAACTAGCGCATTAGTTAACTACGCCACTGAGGCGGGTTTTCCTAAATGGTTTCCCATTTTCTTTCCACGTAAATGCGGGTAGATTAACTCTAAAATGCTTCCTTCCTAATCCCTACCCCGTTAAGAGTAATTATGATATATGCGTATAAGCTGGAAAAGGTGGTAAGATGCGGTGATTAAAAAAAAATCTGTAGATTGTCCAACTAGATCACACTAGTAATGTATATTTATATTAACTGGAGGTATTCATTTGCTTTGATTTCGAAACTAATATATAATGCTATCTAAAAAGGGACCAAACTAAAAGGTAGAAAATTGAGAAGAAATGAACTAACAATTATGAAGTAGGACGGGAAACTCTTTCAGTGAATGCAGTTGGGATTGTATGGTTGATTGATTCTCTTACGTTTCTTTTTTGATTTACAAATAACCTGCATATTTTAGCACGTGAACAAGGCTAATCTAGAGTTGTATATCAGTGATGGAAATTCGGGGTTTGAAACCTAACCGAGTGTAACGAGGGGGTAATTTCCTAAACAATTTCTCATTCTCCCTCCACGTGAATGCAGGTAATTTTCTCTAAGTTTTACATTTCTCATACCTACCTCAGTGTTATTCTGCTTAAATAAACAACCCGAAGGTTGGTTTGATGTGATTTATGTCATTCGGAGTTGGGCATGCACTCAGCTCTTCATCTGGTTAGTGCTACCTGCACCATCTGATCAGCACCACTATAGTATCTCCTTAATATATTTTCTTTGTTAAACTAAAAAGTATTTTATTTGTTAGGAAGAGTAATTATAATTAAATGTATTAATCTTTTATCTTTGGAGAATGTTTCGGGTTGTTGTGTATGTTTAAAAAAATCTAAAACTATAATCAACTTTGGGGTAAGCATTCAAACATTATAAACGGTTAGGAATATCCAACTTGCATGTATAACTTAAGAAACTGTTTTTTAAGAATGAATAAATTAGTGAAAAATACTTGGGATATTCCAGTCTTTTCGGATGAAATCTTTTAACGTGGCACGCTTCTTATAAATTTGTATCAGTGACTCATTTAACTTTATATCCTCGTGACGAATTGTGTGGAGATACCCACCTGCGGTCGAGAGCATGCGAAGTTGGTGTACCACCTGTGGTCGAGAAAAGAAAGAGCTGGTTTCTCGCCTGTTGAATAATTATTTGTTTCACATCTCCGTTGGAAATAAGTTTGAATAAGGCAGGACGCGATGGAATGGTGTAAATATTATAAATGCCAATTCCTGTTTCTGAATGATTATAGAGAATTATGACCTACAGAATTAACGGGAGTAGAGAGAGCCTCGATTCATTTCCAGATTCATTACCATTTATAGGCCTATATGGGTTCATCCTGACAGTCCAATATTCATAGAAAGATTCTTTTAGAAAATACAAACACATATTTTGCCGACAATGTTGATAATATTTTACTATATTATTAGTGTTATTTTAAGGTACTGGTATTGATAACGTATAGCAAAAGTGACAGCGGCAGATCACATGTCTTTACGTATGAAAACGTGAAAGTAGATTTAGATCTTTTGTTGTTGTCACATTGTCCTATTAGAATATTGACTGTAAGCCTAAATACTTAGGCACCATGGTTAGGTATTGGACATATTGTCCTAATTTTTAAGACATTGGCTGATATAATATTTGTGTTTAAAAGGTACACGTTTAACTCCCATCGAAAAATGAAGTCGAGATATTTTTTAATATTTAATAAAATAAAAATATTTAATAATCCGCCTCGGTGGCGTAGTTAGCTAACGCGCCAGTCGTGTTGAGCTAGACCATCGAGGACGGGAAGATCGAGGTTCGAATCTCGGTCGAGTGAACGGGGGGGGGTTTCTTAAATGGTTTTCCACTCTCCCTCTACGTAAATGCGGGTTCACTTCCTCTAAATTCGACTTTACCAATTCCTAACCCATTAGTGCAATTAATACTTAAGCGTATAACCCGAACGGGTAGTAAGACGCGGTGCTAAGTATTATTAATATTTAATAACTAAATATTATTTGTTTTGACACATAAAACAGAATATAATATTTGATTACTAAGCAAGTTTCAACTTCCCAATGTATTCTTTCTCTTGTATTAACTTTTCTACATATTATGTAGTATAGTAGCTTTTGACTAAGCTTTCTACGGTTTTCTATCCAACTTAGTCAAGCTGTTTCCTTTTATCGTCCATTATTCAGAATGGTGACCCACGTCATTGGGCACGCATACAAAGAGTAGGCCTAGTTTATAGTGCAAGTGATTTGCTCGCACTCTAAAGGCTTGCTTATTGAAAGCGCGACACGAACAGGCACATCTAATTTAATCCACGGGTTCATACTAGAAGCAGTTCGAGAGTTTCTGTGAACCGAGACCTCTTTGGAACTCGTTAAGATATTCAACTTGTCGAGTAAAATCTCTCAGTAGTCAGACGGTAACCGTTAATTTTGTTTTAGCACCACGTCCTACTACCCATTCGGCTTATACGCTTATGTACAAATTACGCTAATGGGTTAGGAATTAAGAAGGTTGAATTTAGAGGAAGTTTACTCACATTTGCGTGGAGAGAGAGTAGGGAACCGATTTTGGATAAATCCCATCAGTACACCCGACCAGGATCGAACCACAATTTCCCCTTTGTTGGCAGTCTAGTCTATTGTGAAAGTAGTGCCTTAGACCATGCGACCACCCTGTACTCGTCACCAGACATTGTTAGGGTAGTAAAATCCCGCAAGCTATGGTGGGCAGGTCATGCAGCGTGAATGGTAGTATCTAGAACCACGTTGAAGGTATTTAATGGAAAAAGACTACTGGGAAGAGACAGGCGCAGATGGGAGGATAACATTTGGATAGACTTGAAAGAGATAGGGTGTAATGAGGTGGAATGGTTAGAACTAGCTTAAGATAGAGATAGGGTGTAATGATGTGAACTTGATAGAGCAATCTCAAGATAGGGTGTAATGAAATAGACTTAATAGAATTAGCTTAAGATAGGGATGAGTACTTTTGTTAGTGCGGTAATGCACTTTCGAGTTCCTAATGCCATAGAGTAAGTAAGTATAGAATGCGTCTAAGGCGTCACTCTCACAATAGACTAGACTGCTGATGACAGGAATATCGGGGATAAAATCCTGGTTGGGTCCACTGAGAATGGCTTTCCCTAAATGTTTTTCTACTCTCCCTCCTCGAAAATGCGGGTTCACTTCCTCTAAATTCAGCCGTACTAATCCCTACCACATTAGCGTAATTAGTACTCATGGGTATGGCCCAAATTGTTTGTAAAAAAATCACAAAATTCCATTAATTAAAAGGGTTACCTCAGTCAAAGAAATCTATATTCCTCTATCAATTTACATTTATAAAACACGTGTTTGACCTGAATATTTTAAAGGCCATAATGTAACCTAAGACAAATGTTTGAAGATGCTAAATAATATAAAAAAACATCAAAGATAACTAAATTATAATTTTTCAACCTCCTATGTTTGGTAGATATACACCGGGTGTTCATTTAAAAAGTTTCCACCAAAATATCTCGAAAACAGCGCATCGAAGAAAAAAATGTTTTGAACAAAAGTTGTTTAGTTCTGAGAGGCAAGTAAGGTGACAAGGCTGATATGACCTTGGGTTGCGTTGCTAAGGTGACGTTAAGGTCACTTTAATTTTTTTTATTAGACTCCCTGTTTTTATTACATGTTCCTGTAGATCACGTTTTGCCATTTTCAAAATGGTGGTTTTAAGCTTTTTAAAATAAAAACTACTATGAGAAATGAGCCTCACAATTTTCTGAGTTGCCGGCACCGGACGGGGAATTGTATTCATGCAGAGTTTACAGTGAAATTTCCGTTCTATCTTGTATGCAAGATAGCCAGCAAATATTTAAAAGATCGAACGGTAAAACAAATAAATATTGAATATCAATTTGTGATGAAAAAATAACCTTAAAATTGTATGTGTATAGTTTCATACTCGTTAGTTCCTATTTAAAATACCATTCATTTAATAACAAAATATGTTAAATAGTTAATAAGAAAGCATTTTGATATACCTATCTATGTTTTATCTCACGTATCAAAATAATATTTATGTAGCCTACAATCGGCTTACACTGAAAGGTGACAACAATACTTTAATGGACTAGACTAGCCTATAGCCGTATATTATAAGCCAAATTGCTACGTCATAGTAATTCATTAAAGAAAGCTTTCTAACTTTTAAGATAAATGGAGTGTAGGGTATATTATATGTTGAATAATTGCTTCAATAAACTGTACATAATTTTATTTATGCGCATGGGCCCTATACGATTGATTAACATTTCGGACTGATTTAACTTTTACCAACAGACAGAACCCCTTTCAGTGGTCGAATGGTAAGGCAGGATTCGCAAAAAAAACGGCCCGCGTGACATAGCTGACTGGCCCGTTTGTCTGCAATATCTTAATATTACTATCCGGCCTGCATCCAAGTACTCACACAAAATACAATAATTTAACTTTAGTGTTTACTACGTAATTTTAAATAACAGAAACCCTTAGAATTATTTAAAACTATCCTATATTTTTGTTTTAACTTTAAATACTTGAGTGTGGGAATTTTAATTTACAACGGGAAAATACCAGTGTCCACGCGGTATTAAATAGCCATGTTTTGGTAGCGTCACAATGTGTGGGATTATTTTATACGATTCTATATAAGATATCACACATTTAAAAAAATCTTTAGAATTAAAGTTTAAACTATTAAGCTGGTCAGAACTTTCACCTTCATTTTGGTGACAACATTATTAAAAAATATCTAACCACTTCTTAAATAAATTGGTATTTCTAAACGTTTGTAATTCTCCTCAGTGCTCCTTAACAAATAATTGCGGTAGACAGCCAGTCCCTTGGTAAAATAATAAATAAAAGGTCCATTGTGTTTCAAGTTTTCTTTGTAATGTGCAGTCAGAGTAAACTCATTTGGGTGGCAGGATTAGGGTACTTAGTGAAGAGAGGTGGGGTTAGAGGCAGGGGAGGGTGCTACCTGAAACTTGCTCGAGGACAGCCAGCCGACAGGTTAACTCGAAGAGCTCATATTTTGTATCTGCCTTATAGTAAATTCGAGTTTAAAGTGAGTCGTTTAAAAATGCTCACTTGATTGCGCTGTAGTCACTGGGGATCGCACCTAGCGATCCCGATGATGAAGGAGTAAAGCCTCGAAAAGGAGCGCAACACGTTTAACCTAGCGTTTGTGGATCTGTTCTTTCCTTGTCTGTTTACTAGGCCTATATATTACTGAGCTACTGCGAATCTACACATCTCCTTGATTGCTTTAATACATTTCTATCTAAGCTGAGATCTGACCTGATTCCAAGAAGATTCTCGTTGAGGTTTTGTCTTTGGTGATGAGGATTAGGTGTAGAGTATGTTTGCCGTCTATTCGATCTTGTTTGGCAGTTATGTCAGCCTCTTTTATGTGGCACAGCAATTACTTTTGACTCGAGGATATACTCAGTTCTAGGTGTAGTGCACATGACTTGACGTATGACTAGATTACAGTTGTATACACCACTATAGTGATTTAACAATATAGTTGATGACCTATGATACAAATCACCCTAGATTACATTTTGTGAAAGCATTAATCAGAGAAAATACCCATGCATTGTGTATATACCACTGTTTCAGCACAAATTGACCTCGACAACATTAGATATTTTTTTTAGAAAAAATAACCCTTGATTTGTTACACCTAATCCACTGGTGACGAAATTAAACCTCGACAAATGACTAGCTCAATCCACATGTACGAAATTACCACATGTACTGAAAAGCACATGTATGAGGTCTAGAATCACATTACTGAGCTCATCCACATGTACTGACTATAGCTACATGTACTAAATCTAAATGTATACTGAGGTCAGAAGCAGATACTGAGCTGAGTCCACATGTACTGAGCTAAAGCCAGCATTTACTGAAACACTGAAGTAGCATCTCTGAGTCACATGTACATATGCGAGTTATATGCCACATGTACTGAGCTCAAGCCAATTTACTACAAAGCTGAAATGTGTGATCTCAGTCAATTATACTGAACTGTCAGCCACATGTACTGACTATAACCACATGTACTAAGCTCTAACAACATAGGAGCTCAAGCCAATTTAGTGAAGCTGAAAGCCAGCATATCTGAGCTTAGCCAACATGTACTAAGCTCTAGAATAACACGGAGCTCAAGCCATATGTAGTAGAGCTCAAGCCGCATTTATACTCAGCACTCTGAGCTAACATGTACTAAGCTCTAGATGCACACACGGCGCTCAAGCCATATGTATAGAGCTCAAGCCACATTTACTGAGCTCAAGCCACATGTATTGAGTTCTAACCACATGTACTAAGCTCTAGACGCATACACAGAGCTCAAGCCACATGTAGTGAGCTCAAGAGACATATATTGAGCTCTAGCCACATGTACTGAGATCTAGCCGTATGTGATGACCTCTAGCCGCGTGTACGAAGCTCTAGCCAAGTGTACTGAGCTGAAGACATATGTGCTGAGCTCTAGACGCATACATGGAGCTCAAGCCACGTGTGCTGAGCTCTAGACACGTGTAAAAAGCTCTAGCCACGTGTACTGAGCTGAAGCCACATGTGCTGATTTAAAGCCATATTTATACTGAGCTGAAGCTGCATTTGTGCATGGGCTGAAGCCGCATATTATGTACTGAGCTGATGCCGCGTGTACTGATTTAAAACTGCATTTGTACTGATCTGAAACTGCGTGTGCTATTCAGATAATTTTGTTTAGGTTTGTCACTGGTATACACAGTAACTTGTACCTCTGGTTTGAGGGTGGAGGTAGGAATAAAGCATCTATGAATGCGTCATCATTAATTGGTCGTTCTTTCTCTAACAATCCAATTAACGTTCTTGTTTACCTGACGTGCTTCTTATACTGTTTTATAATCTATCGGATGGAGACTAATATGATGATCCAGTTACCATCATTCTATTCGTCTCTTTGTTTCTCATTTACTCACTTTTACACTTATTGGGATATTTTAATTATATTTGGTACCCATACAGACGCGATATTTGGTTTATATTTTATTGTAGCTGTGGGATATATATAATTCTGATGCCAATTGTGTTTATATTTTTTTATAAAGTATATTTCTTAATTTTAAGTTTAAAAAGAAATTTAACATACATGTTTTAGCACTGCGTCTTATTACCTGTTAGTACACATATGTACTGATTACGCTAAGGGGCTAGGGATGAGGAAGGCTGAATTTAGAATCTAGCTGCATTTTCGTGAGAGAGAGAGAGAGAGAGAGAGAGAGAGAGGTGAGTGAGTGAGTTGAAAACCATTTAGGATAAAAAAAATTAGGAATAATAATGGAAGGACAGAGGAAGATGGAGCCATTTTACTTAACTTACCAGAAAACATTTTATGATATTGATTGATGATGATGATGATGATGACGACGACCAATGGTAAAACATGTAATGTGTTGTAAGGAGGTTAAAATATTACCCATAAAATATTTTTATTTCATATCGTAAGAAAGCTCGTCAAACATATTTATGTAAAATTTAGTAATAATTCGCCCGTTTTCTCTTCTAAATACTAAAAACAAACATTTAAAAAATTTGTACTGCCAAATTGGTTTTTGTTACAAGTCTTTGATTGAAAATCACATGTATATCCATTAAAATCTATTCTTAGAAAGTTCCATTATACTTACATTTTTATATTTTAGAATTTTTGAAACTATATGATTGGTTTTGTCCCACAACTGTTCTGAATCTTAATTTAGCTACTTATTTTTATTAAAAGTCAATAAGAATGTTATCCGATTTTATTAAAAAATATGATTAGTACATTCATTAAATAATTTTATTCAAAGATGACATGATACATTTTTATTCACATTCATTTTAAGAATAATTTGATTTCGTTTTGAATATCAAAAATTACTGTCTCTAATTTGCTTGTGATATAAAATATTCAGACACACAACACAATAATACTTTTAGGATTATCACTGTAGCTTTGGAAAATGTAATGAATTTGAATAAGTAAGTCTATCATATTATTTAAATACTTATAATACGTTAGACCTCGATGGTCTTGGGGTAAAGTGCTCACCTCAGGAGCCGATATTGGTAGTTCAAACCCAACTGGGGTTGATGGATTTTTCTTGAGCGATAAACATTCGTAGCACAACTTTCTTCGGAAGGGAAGTGAAGCCGTAGATCCTATGTCGATTTTGGCATTAAAAAAAACCCTGGAAGGTATGCGAAAATGCCTTTCCCGGCAAAATTAGTAGGCCCTTTTGCTCTCGCTCTTTGAAATGCTCGTGTGCTGATATAATCCGTCGTTTCAGAAAGTTCACGTTATAATTCAAATAAAAAAAGTAAGTAGTGAGCATGGCCAATCTAATCTTAAATATATAGAATTTTCTTTAGGTGTATCACATATTATTACTACCCTCCGATTAATCCTTATTCACTTACACTAATTACTAAGGACAATTTTCCTAAAAAAATTAATCCATTCTCCCTCCACGCTAATGCGGGTGAACTCCTCTAAATCCAACCTTTATCATCCCTAGCACAGTAGCGTAACTAGTAGCTAAGCTGAACGGATAGAAATACGTGGTGCTAAAAATCAGGAAGAGGAGGGTACAATTTAGAGTAAATGTATCCCATTTCCGTTGATGGAGAGTGAGACACAATTTAGGAGAAAACACCCTATGTACATCTAACCGGGATCCTTCCCGTTACTTGCAAAACAATATACTGCAAGAGTGACGCTTTAGATGGAGCGACAATCGATATAGGTCACTTATTGCAAAATAGCATATGTTAGTACATGGGGAGGTAATGTGTTCAATTCGTGGACACAGACAAATAAGAAACAGACTCTCAGCCTTACGGGGTTTCACTGCGCTCCTTTTGCCAACTTGAGTCTTTCAACACTGGGATTCGCTAGTGTCACTACTTGGTTATAATAGGAATAACCGCAGTGATCCTAGTGGTGAAAGATTCAAGCTGTCAAAAGGAGAGCAACCATTTTAACCTGGAGGTTGTGTTTCTGGTTATATTATTGGTCTGTGCCCGTGGACAGAAAAACAATAAAGCTATTCATTACTCGTATTCAAACCCGGTTCTCTTTGACTTGTAAATAGTGATTACTATGTTAGATTATTATGTGAGTTTATTACAACATATTAGATAAAGAAACTATCAGCCTTATCAAGAAATACTGTAGCATTATTTTTCTCTAAATACCGCGTCTTAAATGTTAAGATTATACGCCATTATCAAATTGAATCGTACTTTGGAATACGCGGCAAAAGGTACGAGGGACAAAAGTACCACGCGACAAAACGTACCACTCAGGGGAAGGCTACCTGCGAAGGGTCTTCTAATGACTCTTGATTATTTACATGCATGCGACAAAACGTACCACAACGTATATAGAAAATGCATGCAAGATATTGTCCGAAATTATGATTTTTTGGCTGATTTTCATTACACTCTAACCAGGCTTTGGACTGGCAAAATGACTATATATTGTTTATAGTCATATTGATATGTTTATAATAAGCTTTTGTTAAGCTCTCTTCGATTTTTTGGTACGATTTTTATTTTTAGTTATGCTAGAGCAAGCATTTTTTCAGTTTCTTGATAGTTCTTCTGATTCATTCCATTTTATGCTTGTAGGCTTTTGCCTTCAAACAGGATCTAAGGAGTCCACTTTCTTCATAACGACGCTTCATTATTTTTTTCAAGCCGTTCGTCATAATTTATATACTTCTTCTTCCTCTTTGAACCTTCTATGTTCAACTCAACTCAACTCAACTCAACTCAAAAATTGACAGTTTGTTTTTTCAGCCTCTCCTTTCAAACAAATGACGACGTCTTTCACTCTAAGGTTTGAACTTCCTAAGAGGGTGTTCAGCCGGTTGTTCCAGCCCTCTACTGCATTTGTAGTTCGGTGCCACCTTTGATTACAGTTCCACATTTTTATTGGAATTTCCGGGTTTTCTAGCCATTTATCTACAAATTAATAAAAAGAGATCTAGCTTCGCAGATTCTGGGGCTTGAGAATGTATTTCTAGCCATCCATCATGAACTTAATCTGTTTTTAAGAAGGCCAGAGCTGCACACATGCGTATATGCAAATGGATTTCCTCACTTGTTCGATACTCGACCGAAAGTCCTAGTTCTTGAACTTTACGCCAAAGGCATTTCTTCAAGTGGAAGAAGCACCCCCTGATTTCTGTCGAAGGAAATACTTGCCGAATCGCATATATGGATGTCAATTCAAAATCCACGTTCACTCTTTCTGGTTTCCACTCCGGAACAGCCTGAAGGATGAGCCAAAACAAGCGAATGTAGATTTTGTTCCTGAGCAAACAAGATGGGGTGGATATTAGTTTCTTCATCCGTGCTCGTAAAATCTGCATGAATGCTGTATATATGAGAAAATTGCTTACTACAGCACTTAAAATCCACGAAAAAATTATGAAAGAATTTCAAGCTCTCTTTGCCCTTCTCACCGCAAAAAAATAATAATTCTGATTTCCTCTCCGTCATAAGCTAACAGGAAAGAAGGGCCGTCAAGCATCTTCAGTGTTTCTTCATCGAAAATAACTTATTTGCAGTTTTTAGGCTCTTTTGTATTTCCTTGCGCTTTACATCTCTGCCACTGTAAAATTCTTCTCATTGACTCTTGTCTCGGCATTTCGGCTACAAAGTCATAACCTGTAAAAATAGCATAAAATTGAAATAAGGGCATGAAATCAACGACGCTCTAACTATGACGCTTTAAAATAATAATTGAATGAACATAAATAAAAGTGTCCGTGTGTTTATTTTCTCGCTTTCATCCCCAGACAGCATAGAAAGCATAAATAGTTCTTGAAACAAGCTTAGAAAGTCAAATGTACAAGCTTGTTTCAAGTTTAACAAGGTATTTGAGGGGATTCCAAAACTATACAATTTATGACAAAAATAATTGTTTATTGTGTCACAATAGCACTTTTATGCAAATAATGGTGTGCATTTTTAGATAGCTGTTTAAAACTATTATTTTAACTCATACTAAAGTTGAGAACTTTTGTTAATGCAATATTTATGGTAGTGCAGGTCTTGGACAAAAAAAAATGTATTATAAAACAGAGTGCAAAATTACCTTTGTCGGGAAGGTTGCCTAGAGTACTGAGCATCGTTGGGGACTCCACAAACGTGATCACTCGAAGGGCCACTAACTACTTTATTCTCTTTTGATTTTATGAAAACTAAACACTTATCATATTGCTGCCTTACACAAATCCACGTGATAGTACCATTCTTCGATTGTCTTTTCTTCCTGTAAGCGTGTACCTCGAAATGCGCGCATAAACTGTCCTTATTAGTAACACTTAACTTTATCTCCATGTTAACACTTCTAAATTATCACACGACATGTACACCTGAAATGTCAAAGTGGTAATGACTAATGGGGTGAAACCGACCGGCCACTGGGGAGTTGGGGGGCGGCGGGCACTGGGGGACGTGTTGTTGTTCAAGTGGTACGTTTTGTCACATGGTAAATATTTCAAGTGTTATTAGAAGACCCTGCCATTATCCTGAGTGGTGAGTGGTACGTTTTGTCGGTGGTACGTTATGTCCGGACACCGTACTTAGATGTGATCAGTTACAAATAGTTAATAATCTAGTAACTATTATTTCAACTTTATTATTTATGCTTAAATTTTCACATGCTATTTATGAATTTGATTAAACAGTACATATTTATTTTAGTTCCGCATTAAACTAGATTAAATTTCTAGACGTTCTGATAGAAACAAACATTGATTCAATAAATATTTCAAATCTCCGATATTAATCTTTAAAATTAGGATATAATATTTCTCATTTTTTTCTTTAGCACCGCGTCTTACTACCCTTTAGGATTATACGTTTATATGCTAATTATGTTAGTGGTTTTTAGGGATGAGAAAGGACATATATATAGGAAGTGTACCAGCATTTACCTGAAGGGATAGTGTAAAAACCACCCTCAGTACACCCGACCGAGATTCGAACCCCATTCTCCTGTTATCGGCAGTCTAGTCCAACACAAGAGTGACTCCTTAGACCATGCAGCCACCGAAGCAGGTTAGTGGGCAGTATTAGATTTTATAAATAATCCAAAAGTTAAAGTTACCAATTTGACCATACATATTTAACAGTTCATCATATCCTGTTCTTTAAGTACTTTTATATAATGATCAAAAGCTTTACAATATCTAAAGTTGATTCATTGAGGAAGGACTAAATGAGCTTGGGTTCAAGTATAAATGTTAACATAATGGATGTTTCTTCTGGCAAACAGTTGGAATAATATAATAACAAGCACGTATTTAAACAGTATGATTCAGGTAGGATAGTCAATATAATTATGACAGTTACAGTGGATACACACGTTAACATAAAAACAAAAGCAGATCTGTATTGGCCACTTCTTATTATAACTACGGCCACAATAGACTAAAAGAGGGTGGATGGAATCTAGGGAATTTATTATAACAAAAATTAAGAAAATTTACAAGGTTAAGAAATATTTGAATTATTTATTCAAGGTAAGCAACAGAGGTAAACAAAAAATTACATGGCCTCACAAGGCAAACTGTAGAGTGTTGAAAAACATATAGACATGGCAGAGACTGCACTTGCGCAGTACATTTGAGATTATATTTCACAATCTCAAAGTAAATTATTCATTTATATGAATTAGTCTGGAAGAGACCCATTAATAAACAAAATCATTAATATTATAATAAAGAGCTTAAAGAGCCTCTTTTAAACGGTTTACAACGCGCCTGAATCATCATTGTGAATTCAGACTAAACAAATTTAAATTTTAAGATTAAATTTAAATATCAATTCTGATATTTATAAAATAGTTTAAACCATTACACCTAATAACAAAGAGCTTGAAGAGCCTCTTTTAAATGGTTAACAACGCGCCTGAATCACCATTGTGAATTCAGACTAAACACATTTCAATTTTAAGATTAAATTTAAATTTAAACATCAATCCTGATACAAATAAACAGCATAAAGGTTTGACTTCCCGACATAACTCAAACTTTTGTGGGACTACTACAATCATCACTTTTGAAGAAATTGACAAGATTCTGACTTTTTAATGTTCAACATTATAATAGAAAACAAAGCAATATTACATTAGAATACTTGTAATTTCTCACCAAACGAAACGGTAAACGTCAAAGTTAAAACTTATATACCAACAAAAATGAATTACTTTAATATTTTCTTCAAAGAAAATACGTCTACAGAATATTACCTATAAAGAAAAACATCATCAAATTATAAAATTTAAACAATTATTGGTAACCACAAGAGCAAAATAAATTATATTCAAACTAAATATTCCAAGCTAGAAAAAGAATCAACCTATTAAAATCTCTAAAAGATTACAAAGAGACTAGCGCCCAAGAAGCAAAAGGAAACATTAAGTGTTTCATAAACAAATTTAATTTAAAAAATAAATCTGCTAGTGAGAAATTACAAACGCCTACATTGAACGATTTCCATCACATAATTAAAATAAGTGTTCAAAAACACTCAAACCCATTAAAGGTAGTTTAAATTTTAAATAATCAATAAAATATCAAAAGTTTATATATATTGCCATCGTGGAGTGATTATGTCCAAGTCCAGAACATGACTTCTCGTGGAAGTTTCAGATGTAATAGTCCACCATATTTGCTGAGTTCCCTCGTTATATAGGTCTAGTTGATGGATAAAGAGGTGGGAGATTTTAATATTAAAATTACAACACCACACGTTTAACACGTATAAAAAGCACTCTCTTATTGTCAGCTGCCAAAACTTGGCTCGATCCCAAGTCACGTACGCTGGACACCTGGTGAGTTGGTTGCTGAACCTAGGTACGTCCATCTAGTCACGTACACCAGACTCCCAACTCACGGAGTCACGTACACCAGGACACCTGGTGAGTCAGCCGTTGTAGATTGTGAGTGGCCCATTTGTTACCCATCCGGGCCAATCAGTGCATTCTTGGATCCCTCTATTGGAACATCTTTTTGCTGCATCATTCACAGCTTGTTAGGACTTCTCTTCACTATAGAATTTGTTGCGAACAGGTTGGTCATGGAACTCGTGCTAAGCCAGAAGATACAATGAGCGAGTAAAGCACATATATTAGACATATTAAGTTTTGTAATCTTTGATATTGCAGGATGACTATGAGTATCGGCGTTATTCAGAGTAGGTAGTATTCAAGTAAACTAGCTAGCCTTGCTAGTGTTACTATTGCAGGATGTCTATATGTATTGGTTTATTTGGGGCGGGTAGTAACCTTGTGAGATTAGCAATACAAGCTAATGTTACAGATCAAAAAAGTGTTCACGTGACGAACTCTAAGCCAATTTTAGGGTATCAGCACGATCTGCATTGTCCGTTCGGCGTGACTTGAATTTGTTTCAACTTTTTCGGTTTTGCGGGACATCATCTTCTTGGGAGACCCAATCAAATTTTAAAAAAAAACTGACTTTATAGATGTGCGCGCACTTTCAAAGAGAGATACTAGCAGACAGCTGCATCTATTGTAGATGACCCGTTAAATGGAAAGATTATGTTTTTCTCGCTCTGTGTTGATTCTTTTTGATCGGGCGATAATCTTGAAAGGGTTGTTTATTCACTCGAAAGTAAAATAAATTGATCGTCAGCTGTTTATAGTTTGAGTCGAAAATCATAATGGGTTAACACACAAGTCTGCTAGCACGTGGATTGGTGGGCCACTCAAGCACATTCTACTTTCCATTTACGGCGAATGTGTGAATTAAGCTTTATTCATATTACTGAAACTACCTTCAAACTTCAAGCCATATAATCTGCAGCTCCCACTTTAGGTTCAATACCTATAAAAAATACTAATACTCTAGTAAAAGTTTGAATTTTCTAAATCATTTTTCCTACCAGTCTCTTAAACGTCTACACCTGGGACGTAGATAAGGCTCAATCTGTTACACAATTTTTCTTGCAATAACTGACCAATTGGAATGGTCTCCTAATAAGAATTGGTACCAGGAGGAACATGAGCTACACCTAGTTATTTATTAGAATCACATCAATATTACTTCAAACAGAAGTCAAAGGCCAAACAACCCATAGGAGATAAGCTACTTAGGCATCAACGATAAAAAAATTAAACCATTTGAACTTTCTTTAGTTTTTTAAAAATCAGGAAAATTAACAATCAAAATTTTTTCTCAAACATTACAAAGCTTAATTTAGACTCAATGTAATAATTTTATTTTGCACAAACTGATATTTATTTTTTGTCATAAAATGAAACGGCTTTCCATTTGCTATGATTCATAAATTAATAAGAACACACTGAAGACCTACATTATTTTTACAAATAAATAACTAAGAAAATATTCAAATATAGTTTTTTCTTAACTAGCTTTCGTATTTTTTATTTATGGCTTAACTACCTAGAACTTTGACTCAGAAAGAGGAGGTTTAATTCTGACAGGTTTCAATGATTGTTTTCAATACGGTTGAAGTTGGTGAAGTTTTTTTTAAAATCTTATTAAAAAAAAAAAGGTATTACATTTATTTGTAAATCTAAACCCGAACAAGGATTCATTCAAACAAAAACATAACAAGGAGCGAAATAGTTATTTGTCAATCAAGGAATATAAAAAATGGACAAGGAAATTATAATTAAAATATATGAGAATTAATAGTGAGTATTATTATTATTAGCACCGCGTCTTACAACCCGTTCGGGTTATACGCAATGTGAGTGAGTAAAATGGATTTAAAATTACCCCATACCCTGGACACAAAGGGACTTGCAGCAGTAGCGAGAATGTATGTAAGGTTCTCGGCTGGCCATTCACCTGTAGAATGTAGCCACATTCCAGACTGTTTTCGATCCAACCTTTCCATGCGAATCACATTAGTTGTTGTGTCGGTGGCTGCATGGTCTAAGTAGTCACTCTTGCAATAGACTATACTGCTGATGACGGAAAGTTTGAGTCTCGTTCGGATGTATTGAGTTTTTCCTATTTTTTTACTTTCCCTTTATGAAAATTCGGGTACATTTTCTATAAATTCTACCTTACTTATCCCTAACATTAGCATAATTAGTAATGCGTACAACCTGGACAGGGGATAGTAATACGTAGTATTATAAAAAAAATTGTGAAATGGCTTGAGGTTCTGAGTACCCATCAGGTGTTGTATCTTGTATGGTTTTTGTAAAAGTTTACTTGTTTTATACTTCCTGGTCTGTAGAGACGGTTGATACTATGCGTTCCATTTTTAGAGTGACAAGAATAAATACAGAGTACATGACCATTGTATGAATAGATTGTCTCTATACATATACACATAACAAAAGTTTTGCATGGTACCAGATCTAAGGTTAATACATTTATTTATCAACAAATAATACATTAAAATAATCAATCAATCAAAATGAAACATTTTGAGAATGGGAAATAATGAAATGAACAGAGATTTTAAGGAAACAAAGTACATTTTAGGAAGTCAACCAAAGATCACTACACATAGTTTTCTCCTCCCATAATTGGACACCTATACATGTCTGTTCAGTAGTGTGTGTGTGTGTTCACGGTGTGGCGTGGAATTGTTATGGGCCATAATGAAGCGGTGTCCTACTGCCCTCCTGTATGGAAGAAAAATAGGTTTCACGGTGTCTTGCATGTATCAGACATCAGTCATGGTGCCTTTTATGGGAATTAGTGTCTAAAACTATTCCAGCCCAAAACATCACAGATCCCCCACCTAAACCGTGGACCTCCTGCACATGTATGTACTGGTGCTGGCGTACAGACTCTCGTACATCTTGTGTCGATCCACAGTGTAACTCTAATCTTATTTCAAAAGAGGATATTTCTCCAGTACTGCATTTTCCAATTTCTAAGTGCGGTGGCCAGTTTCTTCTGCAGATATGGTTTTGTGGTCGTAGTGCGAAAAGTCTAATAGGTATCTTATAATGGAGTCAAACTTTTTGCAATTGCCTACGAACAGAATTATCAGAAATGTTAATTCCAGATGCTCGGGCAAGGTCATTTCTCAGAGCCCTGACCGTGAAATTAGACATATTCGCATGGATATCTGCACGAAGCGATCTTGGGCTGTTGTTGTGACACGAGAATGACCTGTGCGAGGCCTGTCCTTAAAACTCTTGTGTCTCTCTGAATCTTCTCCAAACTCGCTACACATCACTGACTCAGATGTAAGATTGCTGCAACATCTTTTGTAAACCCACTTTGAAGCAAGGTCACAATCCGGGTCCGGTCAAATTTCGTTATCGGTTTACGAGGCATGATACCAGGCAGATGCGATGCAAACAGACTGACTGTGCCTTGCTAACTGAACCATCGCCTTGCTGCGGTTGAATCACAACCACGTGACTTGACTAGTAAACAAACACATGCATTTGACTGTGTCTGATTTTGAATAACATAACGAAAGGTCAACTACGTCTTAAAGTAGCAGTGCATGAGGAACATGGTATCCCATTTTCTGGAAGTATGCAAAACTTTTGTTGATGTGTGTACGTTCTCTAATTTTCCACTGCTAGCAGTGGTAGGCTAATGCTAGATACTTGTATGCCTCGTTACTAGTAGACTTTGTTCTCTAGCCCACACTAATCATATCTTAAAAAAATATTAATCACGGAATAGCGTGACGGACCCTCATTAGAAGAGCAGAATGAGAGTATAAACGATCATCTATAATGGATAGATCCTACCTGACTTTTTTTTTTGAGTGTATGCGTCTTATTTATCGTTTGGATTACCCTCCGCTCAAACTATCTTACCTCGAGGTAGTCTACACGAACTTACTATCGTTTTTATTGTTTTATCTCCTTACAGTATTTGAACCAAATCTCACCTTTCCTCAAACAAATGAAGTCATTTTTAAACAGGGCCACAACAAAACATTTTAAGACTTTTTTAGCACCGCGTCTTACTACCCGTTTGGGTTATACGCTTAGGTACTAATTACGGTAGTGGTTTAAGGGATTATGAAGGTTCCACTTTGAGGAAGTGTACCCGTATTTGCATGGAGGGAGAGTGGAAAAACATATAGGAAAAACCACCCTAAATTCACCCGACCAAGACTTGAACCTCAATCTCCCCGTCATCGGCAGTATAGTCTACTGCAAGAGTAGTTCATTGGACCATATGGCCACTTAAGTGGGTTTTAAGATAGTTAAAAAATTCTTAGTTAGTTAGAAATATTCGGAACTGCCTTCCTCATAATACACATTGCAATGAGAGTATATTTCTTTTAAAGTAAATCTTACTTACTACCTTTCCGGATTATCCACCATTAATTTATTTAATAGGGTAGGAGGGTGACCTGGCGGTCTAGGGGTAATGTGTCGGACTTTTGTGCTGGGGGTCCGGGGTTCAATCCTCGGTCCCGGCACAGATTTATCTGATTGCCAAACCCTTCCTTCACCTCTGACAAGACGTGTATTAATCACAACCTGTGAATGTGTGGAATGCCAGGTCTCCACCGTGGTTCGGATTCCACGTTAAACTGTAGGTCCTCCATTTCATCTCACAATCACCCTACCATTACACATTAGCGTGAGTGCGTATAAACCGAACGGGTAGTAAGGCTACGGCCAGACGAGAAGCAAATGTTGCTCTAGTTTGAACTACAAATAACGCTCACTTCAAATGTCGCAGCACATGGCCAGACGGTGGAGTGAAATGCTGCTGCTACATCTGGCTACACAAATGTTATGTTCAGAGATTTCTCAGATAAGTTAAGCCATGAATCTTATAGTAAAAGCTGCTTTATCTGTTTTACTTGTGCGACGTCAGCCCCGCCGAGGGCAAAGGAAATGGTGGATTCACCCTATTATCAGTGAAAGGTCAACAAAGGGAAAATTTGTTCTTATTCATGAAACACTTAAACTTTACCCAAACAAGTTTTTTGAATATTACCGTATGTCTGTAAACTCTTTCAATTATCTCTTATCAATTGTGAGTGATAATTTGTTAAAACAAAATACTGTCATGCAGGAATGCATAGGAGTGGAACAAAAACTCGCAGTTACATTGAGGTAAGTTTATTTTGTGAATAATTACGTATATTACTATCCATTACATGATACTTACTAAACTGAATGCTATTATTACTTATATAATTTATAATTGGGTGAAATTAAATCAAAATATAATGTGTTTAAAGTTAGTTATCTTTTATAATTCGAAAAAGGACATAACCGATTCGTCTGACTCAATAGAAGATATAGAAGGAGCCAAAGGTGACGATGTGTTTAGTTGTGGCTGAACTAGTGACTGGGAATCTGTCGGGAATTGGCTTGGGTTGAAAGTGAAGGTGCCAGATTGTGTAGTATTTGTCAGCGGGAACGTTTGGGTTAAGGGTTTCTCTCTTGGGGCAGAGGTATAACACTTCATTGGTTGCATTAATTTGATTTGAACATCCAATTTATCAGACTGTTTAACTTGTTTGAGGCTTGGTAGCAAAGATAAAAGAAACATCCTATCTGGATCGTTCTCATTGGAATCGTTCACATTCCTCTCCATAATCTTAAGCAAATCACGTTCGAACGTTTCTCCCGATCTTTTCCGTTTTTGAGTAGATGGTGTTGACTCTCTCACATTCCTTGTTGCCTGACAAGTCAACTGCTCCTCTACCTGAGATGATTCTTCCAGTTTAGCAGATTCTAGGACAGCCATACCATCCATATTCCCAAACTTCCTATTAGAAGTTAAGATTAGTTAATGAAACAATTGTTAGTAATACCTCAGTGTTTTGTAAGCTACTAATGTTTGTAATGTTTGTTAAATGATACTCTAAATACCATTTCATTCTACTAGCTAAAATATTTTTTTCAAGCAATTTCTTAAATATTAATAGAAGAGCATTTAATTATTACGTTCTTGATTGTAGAGTAGGAATAAGGAAGCTCATCTGCTTTTGAAAAACATATGGTTTAGTTTTGCTTGCACCACTTCCACTACGGCCATCTTGATTTTTCAATGCTCTCAAAAATGAATCCTTCAGAGATTTCCAACGTTTCTGTACCTCTTTCCCTAGAAGAACAGATTTCATTGTAGATAATGTATAATACAATATTTAGTATAGTAGTTATCTAAACCGTAAGTGTATAATGTTTTCAATAACGTACCGGAATCTAATATTTTTCAGATTTATTGGTTCTGGCTGTTCATTCCGATCCCTACATTTTGAGTTTCTTATTGGTCGGGCAACAATTGCAGAAATCGTGAACGATACATGTGGGGCCATATGGAATGGACTGTGTTTAGAATACATGAAAGAAAAGACCAAAGAAGACTGGATACAGATTAGTGATATGTTCGAAACCAGAGCTAACTTTCCACACTGCGTAGGAGCGATTGACGGAAAGCACATAAGAATAACTAAGCCATGTAATAGTGGCAGTGATTTCTTTAACTTTTAAGAAGTTCTTCTCCATAGTCCTAATGGCAGTAGCAGATGCTGACTATTGTTTTACCTACATAAATGTTGGGGCTTTTGGCAAAGAAAGTGACTCAAATGTTCTCAAAAACACAGACCTAGGTAAGAGTATTTATTCCAACACCTTAGATTTACCCGATACAAAACCACTTATTAATGAAATTGGAAGTGAACCTATCCCATACATGTTCGTTGCAGATGAAGCTTTTGCTCTTTCGACAAATGTAATGAGGCCGTATCCTAATAAAAACTTGACAACAGAGAAAAAAAATTTAATTACAGACTTACGAGAGCTAGAAGATTTGTTGAATGTGCCTTTGGCATACTAGCAAATAAATGGCGAATATTTCATCGTCCCATCGATGTAAGTTCTGAGTTCACCGACACCATCATTAAAGCATGCTGTGTACTACATAATTTTGTCAGAAAACGCGATGGATATAACTTTGAAGACACCTTATTATGCCATCTAGAAAATATCCCTACGCATGGAACAAGAGGGAATCAAAATGATATCAAAATTAGAGATTATCTAACAAATTACTTTTGCAGCATACATGGCTCAGTACCGTGGCAAAATAACCATTCTATAAATTAACACAATTCGGAGTTATAAAAACAAACAATAAGAATAAAAAAAGGTTGAAAATCATATATCAAACTGTTAAATTATTTATGTTAAACACATCAAAACACCTGTCGTAATAATATTTTGCTTAGATTCAAATATATTAAATGAATTTTCAAGACGAATAAAATAATTTTATCACTGTTAGGTATTTTAAAAATATTTGTTTGTGTTCTATCCGACCAAGTCAGAATGACAATCATCATACTTCTGTATTAATTGTTTAATAAAGAATATTTATTTTGTATTTACCACATTTGTTTTTATCTTCATTTGACATTTCTTCCCACTTGTCTCCCACAATATTTCTAGAAACATTCATCCACGATTCAAGTTTTAAATTTCTATTTTTATAGTTGTCACATTTTGTACTGTACAAACAAGGCAGTTTTTGCACTTCTAGAATTAAATGTTCACTATCAATGTACTCCATATTACATTAAATAAAAACTTTTTAAATCAAGACAAGATAACTCACTTCGCAACAAATAATGCCACGTGTGGCCACAGTACAGCAGTAAATGCTGCTATGAAAATGGACCCCGGCCTATTCGGGCTGCGTCATGACCTTGAAGTTGCTCCTTTCCACCATAGTGCACAACATTTACTGCCTCGTCTGGCCTGTCACACTTTAATACAGTGGGTCCATTATTCCTGCGTTATTAGTAGCAGCTTCCAACTTTATTTACTGCCTCGTCTGGCCGTGGCCTAAGACGCGGTGATAATAATAATAATAATAATAATAATAATAATAATAATAATAATAATAATAATAATAATAATAATAATAATAATAATAGGGTAGGGATTAAGAAGGCATAATCTAGAGAAAACAGACCCTTTGAGGTTTTATTGTTTTTTTCAAGAGCGAGTAGAATTTGATCAAATCAAATCATTAGGTCATAATTCCCATGGATAAAAACACATGTTGTATTAATACTTTTCTTATAATCCGCTCAGATACGTATTTGTGAGTACCGGACTCAATTTAAAGGTGGGCTAGACAACTAGAAATAAAGAAGAAATGTTTTTTTATGAACTCCATCATTCTTGAAATTTAATTTCCCTTAAGAAGGAACCAATCGTTAAAAAAACTGGACATTAGTAGTTTTCCTGGTTAAGTTCAAAAACATATTCATATATAGGTTTATTTAAATCTTCTTTGCTAAAATTCAAGTTTACTTTAACGCTTGTCCTGACAATCAATTTTTTTTTTAGCACCGCGTCTAACAACCCATTCATGTTATACTATTATGTATTAACTACACTACACCTAATTTCATAGCTGAGGGAACTGCAGGTCTTATGGAGAAAAGTTTTATCTTCTCTCTCTCTCTGTTACCGGTTGCCAAACCTTCTAGCTTTCGGATGTTGTTGGGAAGTGAGGGAGGAGGGTTTACTTGGAAATACCTCATTGTAAACAATGTGGCATAGGGAGGTTGGGGGGTTCAATTGACAGGCAAAAACATTTCCTATCGCTGTACAGCCTTTTCTAGAAACATTAACTATTTCCACAATATTATATTTTTTTCAAGATTGAAGTTTATTAACTTTTTCTATTCCCCACGTAGTTATGCTTAAAACTACTTTGTGTACAAAGCTTTTTTCCTCATAATTAATATATTATTATTATCATCACCGCGTCTTACTACCCATTTGGGTTATCCGCACTTACGATAATGTGATTGTGAGATGAAATGGAGGACCTACAGTTTAACGTGGAATCTGAACCACGGTGGAGGCCTGGCATTTCACACATTCACAAGTTGTGATTAATACACGTCTTGTTAGAGGTGAGGGAAGGGTTTGGCAATCAGATAAATCTGTGCCAGGACCGAGGATTGAACCCCGGACTCCCAGCACAGAAGTCTGACACCTTACCCCTAGACCACCAGGTCACCCCATAATTAAAATACAAACAAATATACTACAACATGCATTTTATACTAAATGCTATAAATTACAGTCTTAATTGTTCTTAATCAGAACATTAGGAAGGTCACTATAAATATCAATCAAAGCTTTAATTTTCTTTAGGGAAGGTAATTCATTGTTACGGTAAAGTGAATGTATACCTTTCTGCGAATTGCTGCTTGAGTAAAGTGTCATATTTATCCAAACACTTCATTTGAGTGCAGTTATTTCCATTTTTGATTGGTGTCAGTAGCTTTCCCTTAGTTTTTAATTCTTGTTTAATAGACATTACTAACTTATAAGATATACCTGTAGCTTCTGCAGTCTGCATCGCCGCTTGATTTACTGAACAAGTTCCGTCTTAACAAAAATAGGTGTAGACTCTTGACACCATTGCCCTTTCTTTACTACTTAATATTTTCCTCTTGCAATGTATTTGTTTGTAACAAGCCGGAGATTCCATAATTTGTGTTATATTTTAACTGTTAACAATACATTAATAAACATATTAATATGCACGTGTAACTATAATTCCACAACCTTACGGCAAAACTACAAAACACACAACCAACACATACAGATACACAGAAAATCTTAACATGATCAAAAACAAATATTTTTTTACACAGAGTACTAATAAAATATGAGTGTTTATTTAGTAAATGTTTTTGAGCTAGCTATTAGAAACTCAAACTACTGTCACTTTACGACTGTGCTGGAGGAAGAAGCACTAATTACTGGCAACAACGACAGCCCAGCATTGCCAAATTTGATATACATTTGAAGGAAGACTGATCACGGAAAACAAAAGAATAAACCACGCTGTTGCTCAATAGTAAGCATGCAGTTCCCTCAGCAATGAAATTAGGTGTAGTGGGTTATGGATGAGGAAGGTTAAATTTAGAAGAAGTGTACCAGCATTTGTATGGAAAGCGAGAGAATGAGAGAGTGGGATACCATTTGGGAAAAACCACCCTCAGTACACCGAGCGGGATCGAAACAAGATCTCCCTCATGGCAATCTAGTATATTGTGCCTTGGAACATTCCACCAAAGCGGTTCTACTTTCAATTAAATATGATTTTGTCGAATTATTATTACTAAAATTATGGAACACTTAAAATATCATACGTACCTCGCTTTAGTATGTTACATATATTTTTTTAACAAAACTTTATTTAAATATTAAAAAAAAAGTGCAACTAGCAGCAACAGTTTCGCAGAATTTGCCAAGGTAGTTATTTTTGCTAATACGTGTTTATTGTATTCATATGAGACATATTTTAGCAATACTGTATTTTTTAAATATTACATTCAATAGCAATCTTATTATGGTCTTAACGTAAGGGGTAGGGATTGAAAGGTTAACTTAAATAATATGCACCCGAATTTGACAGGAAGGAAATGGGAAAACCATCCCCAGTGCACCCATCCGAACCTCGACCTCCCTTTTTAAATCTAAGAACATGATTTATAATAGAACTTGAAGGAGACCCGCTTCAGTGACCGCATGGTCTATGGAGCTACTCTCGTGTTAGACTAGACTGCCGAATATGGGTAGATTGGGGTTCGATCCCAGTTGGGGGCACTGATAGGGTTTTTTCCTATATGGTTTTCCACTCTCCCTCCACGCATATGTAAGTGCACTTACTCTAAATTAAACATTCCTAATCCCTAACCCATTAGAGTAATTAGTACATAGGCGTATAATCCAAACGGGTAGTAAGTTGCGGTGCTAACAAATAATGTGAGGTGTCTACGGCCTTCGATTTGCTAACATCAAATTTTGTTAAATGTGACATACTATGTACTATGGAATATTTTACTTTTAAAAAATGGAGAATAATCGCATGCAACAAATTGGTCCCCTCCCCATTAATGACTTGCTGAGGGAACATGTGAGAGCTCATGATGTCCTGACACGCCACCCCAGTTTGTGATAGGATGACATTGAGAATATTGGATTGTATATCATTGATCGGTAAATGTGTTGTATTTATAGAAGCTCTTTTTATTATTTAAAGCTGGGGTAGATTGTATGCACTTTTTGGGAACAAATTTAGATGTATTAGTAGTATGTGATTTATTGTGTTTGGCTTTTAAATATCATATATCTGTGAACAACTTTTAAAACATGATTGAAAAAAAATAATGATTGTGAATCAAAAATTTTCTGTTTCAAATTGAATCAATTTTTTTTTTACTAACTTGAATCAAATATTTTAAAATAAAAATATTCCAAACTGAATACAAATTAAATATTTAAGAATCAACATTTTTCGGATAGGCTTCTAGATAACTAAGTTTTAATAGTATTTGAAAATGCTTTTAACTTTAAGCTTACGAGTGATAGATCTAGAATAATATTAATAATGTTCGTCCGGGCTATATTAATTGTAGCTTGGTAGTGAAAAGATTAGCCAGTACTAATATACCGAAGCCAAGGGGACGCCCGAATGTACCATCGTACATTCTTTCGTGGAGGCGCTTTCTATGTCCCGATAAGATGAGATGATGATGATAGTGAGGGTGTATTATACGTGGAAACTCTTAACCTAACTTCAAGACTAATTACACTTTGGTAATTGGGTGTCTATTTGGGAAAATAACCAGGTACAGCGGGAATTGAGCTGGAACCCCTACGCCGTACCATGTGCACTGACCAAATTTCAACCACGTGCTGGTTGATTGACTACAATAAGTAGACCCCACACTTAATTTTTTATATTAAATTGTAGCTGTGTTTACCCCCCTGACCTGAAACAAAATGTTCATAGGATACTGTGTTTTGGACTCAGTTTCTGTATTTTATTTTAGCTTTGTACACTAAGGCAGATAACTTATTTCAATATGGCAGATAAGAAGTTAATAAGCTTCAACATTATGTTCTTTAGGACTAAGTTGCACAGTCTTTAAAGGTATAGATTATTCAATCTCTTTAACCTAAGCTATAATATTTTCTGAATGTTCATTAGAAGCTGTCATTTTACTTTCTCGCTATCTTACAGCGTAGAGAAATTGTTGTGATCGTCAAAAAAATCGAACTCGAGATTTTGATGAATCTCGACGTTTCATGATCCCCTGAATCCAAAAAGTGGTTTTTGAATTTCCGTCTGTCTATCTGTCTGTCTGTACCTCCGTAGCTATTATACCGATCGGGCTGAAACTTGGTATCTAGATTTTAATTTTTGGAATTGGATATCTAGCCCTAAAATTAAGGGTAGTTTACTGAAGGGCTAAAAGAGAAAGTTTATATTTTCTCAAAATCGGCTCTAACGATTTTTATTAAATTTCATTTTGAAACATTTATAAATATTCCAAACAAAATGGATACTCTCAATATTTCGGCAAAATGAATTTAAGGGTTCCGGTCTGATGCGTAAATTCTCATTTTTTTTTTATCAGATCTCCGTAACTCTTTAAGATATGAAATTACTTATCATTGCAAATATGTAGGGATATATATAATACAAATCTTTTATTTGAAACATATTTTTATAAAACTAATAAGTTTCAAGCTATACGCAAATATATATATTAATTTTTCGAACACTAAAGATAAATTATTGCGACCGTAAAAAAAATCTAACCCGAAATGTTGAATTGACCCCCCCAAACATAAAAAGTGGTTTTTGCAATGCCGTCTGCCTGTTGTGTCTGTTTAACCCTAAATTTAAGAGTAGATTAATAAAAAAGCAAAAGAGAAAAAAATTATTTTCTCACAATCGGCTCTAACGATTTTGATTAAATTTGAATCTAGGCGTTGATTAATATCATGAATAAAATGGCTATTTAATTTTCCTATTAAATGACTTTTAGGGTACTTTACATAGCTGAAATTTCCGTACCTCCACAAATATTTGAGATAATAAATAACTTATCATTGCAAATTTGTAGTTATATTAAAAATAAAAAACTTTATTTAAATTTAATTTTATAAAAACTAACGTTTCTGTAAATATTGGCAAATATAGTTTAACGCAATAATTCTCCAATGCCATAGAGTAATTAAATATAAGTCTTTCAAAAATTTATATTATTTTTCCTTAAATCCCTTGGAGAAAGTGTTTGTACAACAATGATCTATCTCCATTTTAGGCTCAATAGTCAATATTTATATATTTTATTTGTCAAAATTTATAAATGAGGAATTGAATAGCAATGCGATAACCTGAAGATATGAAATACCTAAGAAAATGTTAAAATTTTAACCGAAAGTAGAAATTTTAATACGAAGTGTTGACCCTTGTGGACCCAATATTGATCTTTTTTATTGGTCCAAACATAAAAATGAGGGACATTAATTGTTTAAAAATAAAATTATAAAACTAAAAAGCCGGGACTCAAAAAATGTTTTATGTAAGGTAAGTATAGTGCAATTTATGCTTGGGGTTGCTAGTGTATATTATTTCGTTTCACACATATTACGAGCTTTGAGTAAATATCTCCATTTTTAAACAATAGAGCGAGAAAGTCCGTGTGGAGTGTCATACCATTTTTTATAAAGTGACTGTTTTTTTTTAAATTAGCCTATTATATATATAATATCCAATCCAACACATTTTATAGTATTGCACCAATAAAACAACTTAAATATTAATTGTTTTATAATAGTTTCCTTATATTTTATTTCATAGCTTGTTACAAAAATCCTGAAGTTAATACGTATTGGATAGTTAGATCTATACAATTAATTAGTTACTAAGCCTATAATAATTCTTTAACCTTTAAAATTGCTTTTATTAATCACATTTGCAATCGTTTAGAAGTAGGCCTAACCGTCAAGTAATCTAACAAGTATGCAAATAATAAATTTTAAAGATCAGTAGTTGTGAATGAATACCTAGGGGAGATTAAATATGAAATTGGTGAAGTCTAGATTACTTTTGAACTAAAATTTAGTTTCTTACTAATCTATTTTTTAAGGTAAAATAGAAAGGATCCTATTCTGTGTTTTTTATTTGGTCAAGCTCTCAGTGTATTTGCAAACTTAACTTAAAAAAAACCTACTATCCTATATTTACTCAAAAAGCGCATTGATTATAAAGGTGGAATTTAGAGGAATTGTAACCACATATGCGTGAAGGAGAGTGGGAAACCATTTGAAAAAAAATCATAGTACAGATCTAATCTTGAAATTGTTTTCAAGCAAATGAACCAGTATTGGGTATAGTCATCATTATTTAAATAAAATTATAATTATAATGGATATGCTTGTGTTTCCCTACATCCTCACCTCAAAGGGGAAATAAACTAATCAAAGTTCAGTGAGAAATGCCTGCCATAAAGCTTCATTAGAGTAATGGCTGCCGAAAATGTATGAAAATATTTGCGGTCATACCAACTCATCAATTCTTTCGTGTACTCGGATCGCATACGAATGAAAGAGTGTGAAGCATACAAAGTAGTAACATCCTTGTTTTTTTTAGCACTGCATATTACTAGTTCGGGTTGTTCGCTTATACACTAATTAACTGATGATTTTAGGGATTAGAAAGGCTTATATTTAAATAAAGTTTACCCGCATTCATGCGGAGGGAGAGTAAAAAACTATTTTGGAGAAATCACCCTCAGTACACCTGACTGAGTTTCGAACCTCGATCTCCCCGCCATTGGCAGTTTAGTCTACTGCGAGAGTATAGCGTTAGACCATGCGGACACTGAAGCAGGTAACCTTGTTCGTACACGAAACACACCACATCCTTAACAAACTTAAGTCTGTATGATTTATAATTATGTACACACTCTTACTATCCTTAATAACTTGATATCCTGCCAAATAATGGGAAATTTTAACAGTTTGTCCAATAAACTCATCGAATTAAACAACTTCAAAATTTTGATAGCCTTACTTACCCCAGGAAATCCATAGAAAAATTGTGAGTGTTTCTTATGTTTTGTATTTTTTACGGTGAGAGCTTATAATACTCACGCCCAATCCCCAAGCTGGAGGAATCTCTCGGCTGTCCGAGACTCTTTATTCAATATATTAGCAGCTACCCTTCATATCTGATGATCTTACTTATCCTCTATCCGCAACCTGAGGACACGCTGTGACGTGGATGATAGGGAATCACGAGGCAGATAGACACGTTAAACATGTTCATAATTAACATTTTTGTTTGATGCGTTTAACTAAAATAATGGTTGCCTTTATCTCTAGAAGATTTCTGGGAATCGACAGTTAAGATAAAGGCTAAATGGAAATACAATACTTTGAGAAAATTACATCCGTTTCTTCTAACATAATCCAAGCTTTGATTTGATTTTGCACATCAGTGTTTATTTATTTGTACACATGTGATTTGTTCTCTATAGCCGTCTTTAACGATATACCTTAGCATTTTAAAGTTGATTCAACCTCTACGAAGTGTTACGGACTACATACTGCATAGATTGTTACACTGTGGACAGAGCGATATGTTGCTGTGGAATTGATCTCTTACCGAATACGGACCTTATGATTTCTTATCCTTTGGACAAGCAATCTACTACTTTGATCAATCTCTTTCGAACTAAGGACTAGGGGACCTTACGGATGGTGACTTTTGGGCAAGAAATCTATTACTTTTGAGTCGATCTCTTTCGAACTAAGGTCTAGGGAACCTTACGGATGGTGACTTTTGGACAAAGAAATCTATTACTGTGAAGTCGATGTCTTATGAACTAGAGACTAGGAACATTACGGATTGTGTCCCTTTGGACAAAGCAATCTTTTACTGTAGAGTAGATATCTTAAGGACTACATAATAAGGAAACCCAGCTCTCCTGGGCTGTAAACAAACATGCTGACACCCATTCTTCTAGGCCGGACTTTTTAAACATAGTAGCCCGAATGTGTGAGGCATTTCACAGCGTTCAATCTTCTTGAAGCGGCCTTTAGATCCTGTTATGATTGGAGTGTGTGTGGCCTTGGGTTTGAAGTTAGACTAAGATTGTACTATGGTGACACATTAAAAATCCTTAAACAAAAATGTAAGATAAAGCATATTGAAAAACGTTAAGTAGATTTAATCTAGACATGTCTAAATTGACACCATTTGTCTAAGATGACATCTTCAGAACAAATTTATTGTGGGTGCCTTCTTTCTGAAGGTATAAATCTTCACACCACGATATTATGAGATAGTAACTTTGACGCCTCAAATTCACTAAAATAATTCTAGAAATACCTAGACTATTTGTTGTGGTCATGATAATAAATTTTTCGTTCATTTAAGAAAGGTTAGAACTAGTTTTTTTTTTAATATTCTTTCCCTCAATCAGATAGATGCGGCAAAGAGCACACCGTTCACCCTTGACCAATTACATTATAAGCTGCGCCTTAGTGTAACTATATAAGCGTAAGCTTTTTATCTTTCAGTATAAACGGAGTGTACTTGAAACGTTGTTGAAAATGAGCTAATTTGACATTTTCACATGATTTAAACATGTATTTAGCTCAAATTGTAAGAGTATCTCTGGTAACACTTCGTTTCTTTCAACTCCATTTGAGGGTAAAACCTATTTTTAGCACCATGTCTTAGTACTCGTTCAGGTTATACGCTTATGTACTAATTACGCTAATTTGCTATTATTCAAATTCTTAAATTACAAACCACAATTTAAATATACAAGACATTTAGTTCCAACGCTATATAAAACAGCCCTTTTAACGTATGATGTCATTAAAAATATATAAACTAACTTTTATATCTGTCATATAAGTGTCAAGGACTTATGGGCTGACTATAGGAGGAGGTTGTAGAATAAGAATGTGACCTTGGCGGGAAGTCCTGAGGGCGCTCTAGACCTTGCAATATTCTTGCTTTGCAATACCTACAGTGAGCTTGCTTGCACCACCATCAACTCAAGTGATAAATAAATAGTGACACTCCATGAACAAACTTCAAACAATATTATCCATTAAAGTTGTTTAATTAGATACTCATCTCCATCTGTAATTTAATCACTAACATTTCCAACGCCCAAGTCTTAGCAGTAAGGATGAGATGGACTTAGAGAAAGTTCACTAAGCTAAACCTGGAGAGAGTATGGGGAGTAGAAAATAAAAACCACCACCATGGATTCGAACCTTGACCCCCTAGTTAACAATAAGGAAGTGCAATGAAAGTCTAATGTCCGTTTCAGGGTTCGGTAGCTTGCCGATTGCGATCGACCTGTCGATCTCGCAACAATTTTTAGTTGATCGTGTAGGGAAACTATATCGTTATTAAACGTCGATGTTTGAGTCTTCTCAGCTCACAGACATACTTTCAAATAATATTTGTGTGTGACCAAAGCTACTTTGAATGGTCAAACCAGACATGTTGTAAGAAATTTAAATAATTTAGTATGAAAATATAAATTTTATTTATTCTTTATATTTTTTCTAGAAAGCTATAGACATATTTGATGAAAGGTTTAATTTAAGGAATAAATATATACGTAGAAAAAACCCAGCAAAAGTAGAATGGAGAAATAATGGGTGATCGCGCGAACTTTAATAAGTTTTTAAGTCGATCGGGGTCCAAAAAAGCTTTGCCGAACCCTATAACTAGACCACTCGTCCAAAGCCGTGAGTGCTTATCACCCAAAGATAAGTAGTTGGTAAAGAGTAGGGATGAATTTTTTTCCCACCACGTTTTATTATACATCCGAGCTATCCATATTTAAATACATTCATTTTTAATTAACTGAGCAATTTTTGATAGTGATTTATTTTCAAAAGTTTCACTGTCTATTCGTAAATATTATTGACTTGAGGGCGTTCATTTTTGGAATCACATGTGTTGTACAAAGTTTGATAAAAAAAAAGATGGAATGATAAAAACAGATGTTATCAAAGCCGATGACATTTTTTTCATCATATATTATATACAATATTCTTCTTTTACAAAATAAATATGATTGTATAATACCACCTTAGTACGCATTCGGGCGATACGATTACGTATATTATTACACTAGTGAGAAAGGTAGCATAAAAGTGGGATGAAAAGGGAGGCGAGAAAAGGCCAGTGTTTTTTCTAGTTTCTATGGCAAAAAAATTTTTTTTTTGCTAAAACTTGAATATCTTTCATGAAAATGGTGACATTATCTAACAAACTTTTTAAATGAAGAGAAAAAGTTTTAATTAAATTACAGAACACCCTTGACAGATATTAAATAAATATTGAGGTCATCATGTGAAACAAATTAAATTACATTAAATGTTCGTACTGGAGCAATGTTTTATTTATTTTGGCCAAAACAATGTTTTGCCACAAAAACTGCAAAAATATTAGCTTTTCCTCGTGTTCCCTTCTATCCTACCTTAAGAGGATATACTTCCTAATTTGTGTGGAAAGAGAGTTGGAAACAATCGAATAAGAATCACCTTTCGTACACCCGGCACGGAGCAGAGCCTCATCCTTCCTGTCACCGGAAAACCAGACTAAATTAGCTTGAACTTTAAACGACCTTTAAACGACCCTTAAACAAACGTTTAGCTATTCTAGTCTGGCTTGCCGGTGACGGGCTGGTTGGAGTTCAAATCCTAGCTGGGTGTTCTGAGGTTTTTTTTTCTAAAATTAGTTTTCTTTCTCTCACCACGAAAATCCTAGTACATTTACTAAAAAAAAAAGCTACCATATCCACTCCTATACCATAAGTGTAGTTGAATTCGGACAGTCCGACCGGATACTAAAACGTGGATGCCCAAACCAAACAAAAATAAAACTTTGAGAGCATTGAATCAAATTAGTTCTCGGTGGATATATTTAGAAAACGTTTATTTTGGTCTTACTAAAAGTTTTAGAAAGAAAAAACTATTTAAATTCACATGTAAAGTACGTCTTAGTTAAAATAAAATTGCATAGTCTCTACTAAAAATCATTTGTGTTCATATTTTTTAATAAATCAAGTCATTAAAAGTAATGAGGTTGTAAAAGCTAAGAGTTTAAGACCGACTGAAATAATAATAATAATAATAATAATAATAATGATAATAATAATAATAATAATAATAATAATAGAGCAAGAAAATGAGAAAAATTAACATCAGCAGTGGATATGAGTCTGTAGCTAAACAAGAACAACTCTTCAAATAATGAAGGTCATAACCGTAGTGACGTAGAACCTCATTTTATTCTGCCTGTGAAATTTCTAGCTAGATTCGATAATTATGTAAATGAGCTTTGGGTAGTAACTGAAGTTTCCTTCTATTTTGGTCGCACTAATTGTTTTCTTGAGCATCATAAACAAAGACTTTAAAATATTTGTTTAGTGCACTTTTTTCCACTAACCATTTGGGCTATCTGCATGAAATTGCACTAATGAGGTAGGAAAGCGAAAGATTAATATTTAGAGGAAATGTAGCCGTGTTTGCGTGGAGGAAGAGTGGGGAACTAAGATTATTTTTCGACGCGTCTCACTACTATTGAAAGGTATAACTGAAGAACTAAGTCTTTTAGTCAGATCGGTGCAGGGTAAACTGCCTAAAACTTAATCTTAGCAACTGTGCTTACATGCTGATAGGTAGTGATATTCTGCTGGAAAGAATATATGTATATCAAAACATACATATTGAGTAGATCACTATGATAGCTTAGTAGTAGTAATTGACGAAAATATAATCTGGGGAAAACAAGGCTCATTTTATGTACAAATATCGTGTTATTGTTTAATTTTTTTATAAATTCAAACACATACTATCAAATGACGTAAAATTAACTATATGTGAATCATTGGTACTGACAAACTTTGTCTATTCCTCAGAACTTATAGAATCTGAATGCCAGTATTATCTCTACTCAGAATCGACCAGAATAATATCCCTATTTAAATATTTAGTAACAAATAGAGTGTATCTAAAAGTACACTAACATCGAACCAAAAATTTTAAAAATCATTTACCTTCCAAGCGTCTAGTGTATGGAATGCTATACCATCAGAATTTAAAACTTTAAAATCGGTGAATATTTTCAGAAAATGGTGTAAAAATCATTTGTTGGGTAAATTTTTTTTGAAAACTGACCATCAAATGATTATACAAAACTAAAACAATAATTGTAGGCTCTTAGAAATAAGTTTTAACAGCAAGTTTCAATATTTTTACTACTCAACCCGGAGAATAACATTAGCAACTCTCAAATTGCAAGACTAGCCATGATCTGATTTTTAGAGTATAAATAAATAAAATACATTCTGCATGTATTAGAACCCTAACCTCCCTGTCATTGGAAAACCAAATCATACGAGGTTGACACCTCAGCTTGTGTTTTTTTTAACATCGCATCTTACGACCCTTTCGGTTAACTAATTACGCTAGTGTGCTAGGGATGAGGAAAGAAGAGTTTAAAGGAAATGTAACCTAATTTGCGTGTAAGGATAGTGGAAAACCATTTAATAAAAACACTCTAAGTACACCTGACCAGTATTCGAACCTTGACTACCCCATCATCGGCAGTCCATCAGTCTATTGATAAAGTTACGCCTTGGACCCTTCGACCACTACCGATGTGGCTAAGAATATTTGCAAACTATCCACATGCGCTCTAAATGTGAGTAGCTATTATCAAATTCTAGTTTCTATTTTCACTACCATTTTCTACCATACATCGATTATACTGTGTAAGGCCTGGGTATCATATGTTTACTCGCCGTCCCCTACTCTTCCTCCGCCCCCTCAACCCCCCCTCTCCCGGTTGAGTAGTTAGCTTCAAGATAAGGTGACCATGGTTTTATTTCCGGCTGTGATATAATATGTGTTCATGTTGTGTTTTGTTTATAGATCAAGTCGTGCACTTACACGTGGGGTGCTCACAAAATCTCAGAATGAAAATTCTCAGTTTTTTCCCTGATCCAAAAACTACCTTAAGCCCATATTGAGTTTTAAAAATATGTTATAAAGCATACACATACCCAATTAATTATTTTTAGAATGCATCAATACATTAAAAACTTTAAAAAATGTTTTTTCAGCGCCGTATTTTACTACCCGTCCGGGCTATATGCCAAAAACAGAGAATATAATTCAACTTAGACATTTCTTAAGCCATTTTTTCTTCTTCTAGATAGCCAACTATATCATTTTTCCTGATGGACTACAACCTTTCCGGACATTTTCCTGACTTGTCAGCTGTTTAAATTCCCAGACTTCCCGGTTTTCCCTGACTGTGCCCATCCTGGTATCTAATGTACGTTATCAAAAAATATATTAAATATATGAATGCTTTACAATATAACATATTCTATAATCAACTAAAAGCTACCCACATCAGTAAGAACATAGATTAAATGTTAAGCTCATCTAGTCTGGTTTAGCGTGATGGGAGGTCAGGGCTCCAAACCCAGTTAATAGTACTTATGTTTTTTTTATCCTTACTGATTTACCACTTGTTTGTAATCTTAAACAGTACTTAGGAATGATTTTTAAACAAAATCGTTAAAGCTGATTTATAAAAAATAGATTCTTCTCTTTTGAGCCTTAAGTAAATTACGCTACCCTTAATTTTAGGATTATATATATTTCCAAAAAAACCTCGAGATAACCTTTTGAAAACCCCAGATACGATTTTATTTTACGATCACAATATTTTTCTCTCTCCAAAGGGTCGAGAGAACGTAAAAACTAAACTCGAAGCAAACTCATACTCATTATTAAACATAGCGTTCCAGAGTTTTAGACTGGATCAGGAGCCCAGGTACTTATTTACAACACTAGGACGGTAACTGGAGTGTTCCAGCGTGTTAGACTGGCTCGGGAGCCCAGGTACTTATTTACAACACTAGGACTGTAACTAGGAGTGTTCCAGCGTGTTAGACTGGCTCGGGAGCCCAGGTACTTATTTACAACACTAGGACGGTAACTGGAGTGTTCCAGCGTGTTAGACTGGCTCGGGAGCCCAGGTACTTATTTACAACACTAGGACTGTAACTAGGAGTGTTCCAGCGTGTTAGACTGGCTCGGGAGCCCAGGTACTTATTTACAACACTAGGACGGTAACTGGAGTGTTCCGGCGTGTTAGACTGGCTCAGGAGCCCAGGTACTTATTTACAACACTAGAACGGTAACTGGAGTGTTCCGGCGTGTTAGACTGGATCAGGAGCCCAGGTACTTATTTACAACACTAGGACGGTAACTGGAGTGTTCCAGCGTGTTAGACTGGCTCAGGAGCCCAGGTACTCATTTACAACACTAGAACGGTAACTGGAGTGTTCCGGCGTGTTAAACTGGCTCAGAGGACCAGGTACTTATTTACAACATTAGAACGGTAACTGGAGTGTTCCGGGTGTTAAACTGGCTCAAAGGCCCAGGTACTTATTTACAACACTAGAACGGTAACTGGAGTGTTCCGGCGTGTTAAACTGGCTCAGAGGCCCAGGTACTTAGTTACAACACTAGAACGGTAACTGGAGTGTTCCGGCGTGTTAGACTGGCTCAGGAGCCCAGGTACTTATTTACAACACTAGAACGGTAACTGGAGTGTTCCGGCGTGTTAGACTGGATCAGGAGCCCAGGTACTTATTTACAACACTAGGACGGTAACTGGAGTGTTCCAGCGTGTTAGACTGGCTCAGGAGCCCAGGTACTCATTTACAACACTAGAACGGTAACTGGAGTGTTCCGGCGTGTTAGACTGGCTCAGAGGACCAGGTACTTATTTACAACATTAGAACGGTAACTGGAGTGTTCCGGCGTGTTAAACTGGCTCAGAGGACCAGGTACTTATTTACAACATTAGGACTGTAACTGGAGTGTTCCGGCGTGTTAAACTGGCTCAGAGGCCCAGGTACTTATTTACAACACTAGGACTGTAACTGGAGTGTTCCAGCGTGTTAGACTGGCTCAGAGGACCAGGTACTTATTTACAACACTAGGACTGTAACTAGGAGTGTTCCAGCGTTTTACTTTCCGGGGGCAATGTATATACTTTAAAATCTATCAAAAATGAGTTTATATGATTTTTCATCTTTATATTTACAAAACAATTGTCTTTAATTCAACTCTAAATTTTCTCATTAAATGTTACTTTTCACCATAAGGAATAAGTTGAGATTGTTTCTTTTTGTTATTATTTATGTACACCACGTCTTACTACCCGTCCGATCTTTCAGTATATTTACACTAAACCAAATAAGAACAAGGAAAATAGATTTGAGAGGAAATATGCCCACCATTGCTGAGAAAGAAAGAGAGTGGGGTAAACAATTTAGGGGGAAAAAAATCAGCACACCCGGCTGGGATTCGAGCTTCATCCTTTCGAGAAACAAACTAGGTGAATTTTAAACCTCCTCTAGGTAGGGGCTCTAAATTGTTTATAAGGATTATTTACAGCTTTTTATAGTATCTATAAGGTGGTGCAGCCAATCACAGAGGAAATTATTTGATTTATTTGAAGGATATATAGTGGATGAAGATACATTTAATACCTTTACGCCCCTCCCTTAATTGACTCGGTTTTGCTAGAGGAGCAATCTAAAGCACTATTTTATGACCAGAATCACTATTTGTTCATGTGCTACTAAACTATAGCTTGAGTGCCAAAAGGCCTACTTTGCCTTAAATGGACCAGCTCACACAGCAAGTCTTAGTATAATAAAACAAAGCATACACATTACTGACAGTGTGAATAATGAAATTGTACATAATTAAGTTAAAAAGCGTTTATATAATGATGGTTTATGTCAGTTTTACTGTTAAATCGTAATACTATTCTAACAATCAGCATTTAGGATTGAACTATCTACATTTAATATGATACCCCTAAATTAAATCTAACAGTTGTAAAGATTAAATCTCATACACGGTACTGCGTGAAATTGTTGGTATGAGTGATTGAAAAACAAAAAGAAGTTTAACAACTTGATGTGTACTCTCATAGACGTGTTGATGTTCCTAGTAAATGGATGCAGTCATGTCTGGCCGATGTACAAGATCACAGATTGAAACATACAATAAATGAATGAAACGACGATGGCCACGTAGTAATTTATGTTTTATAACAATCAAATATAAAATATTTTATATTAACTTTTTTTAAACGTTTGATTACTTTGGACGTAATAATGTTACCTCTATGTTCCGGCGAAAGTAATGAGTTTAATAAGTAATAAGCAATGAATATCGAAAATCCAGTACCGGTTCCCTTAAAGAGTGAAAGTGATAAAGCAGGAGAGAGAATGCGAAAGTTTGAGAGAACACGAAAGAGAAAGAAGGAACTCGAAAGAATGAGAGAACTCAAGAGCGAAAGAGGAAAAGCGAGATATAGTGAGAGAGAAAAAGAGGGTCAGAGTGGGAGGAAAAGCGAGATGGATGGATAAATAAAGTGAAGAAAGTGTAGGAAAGTGAAAGTGAGAGTGCAAGAGAAAGAAAATGAGAGATAAAGAGCACATTAAATAGAAAGAGGAACTATAAAGAGAAATAAAGAACTTTAAAGAGAGAACTTGAAAGAGAGAAAAATTAGATGGAAAAGTTAGATAAAAAAAGATTGGGTGAGAGATAAAGCTAAATGGATGGAGATAGAACGTGAGAGAGTGTATGCGAGAGAAGGGGAGGGTGAGGGAGAGCTAGAGAGGTGAGGAAGAAAGAGAAAGTGTGGTAGAGAGAGAGGTGAGTGAGAGAATTGATGAGAGAGCGCGAAATATATAAATCAAAAAAGAACGAAAAAAACCCATGAGAATGAGAGAGCAAGAGATATCGTATGGTAGAAACGACTCCAAAAAAAGAGTTGGGCCATACATGTTTCCTGGAATTTAATAAGCACTATTTTAAAATTAAACGTTAATAGTAAAGTGTTTTATAATCTATAGCTTGCATCAGTGAGGTATTGAAAAAATATATATATAGGGTAAGTAAGTTAAGTGATTACAAAAGTCAGTGTTAAACTCTATTTAATATTTAATTTCTGTCCAACATTTTTCATTTCCCCTAAACTAAACAAACATAAACCTTTTATTAAGTGTGTTTCTTATTTATTTGCAAAAAGAAATTTTAAAAATTGTTATAATTTAGTTTACCTATGAATATTATAAATATTTGATAATATAATTTCCCCAAAAACTGGACTATGATTTACTTTCACCAAATTTGGTGGAAATCAGTTGAAATTTGTTACGTTTTAAAATGTTATTGAACCTTTAACCTCGCAAAATAATAATACATATCTACATTATTTTTATTGTATACTATAATTTACTCAAAACTGGTGGACTTTGATTTTACTTTACCATGTTTGGTGGAAATCGGTTAAATTTGTTAAGTTTTAAAATGTTATCGAAGCTTTTACCTCACAAAAATGATAATCATATTTGAATTTATTTTTATGTTACATATATATATAGTTTCCCCAAACTGAACTATGACTTATTTTAACAAGTATCTTAGAATTTGATAATATTTTCCTTCTCATTTAAGAAGTTTCTCAGAAAATTCAATTTTATTCATGACAAATATTCTAGAACTGGGCTATTGAAAATTCGCACAGGAGGAAGGAAATAACGATAAATTAATAAGTTTGGCTACAGACAGGGAATACAGTTATCAATACTGGAATCTAATTAAAAATAAGGAAAAATCAGGGAATTTAAATACTTGACCAAACAAACCTATTAATTCCTCAATTAAACACAAAAACAATTGTGAGAGATTTTGTTTCTCGATGTTAACAAAATGCCTTGCCTATATGAAACATTCTTAACATGAGATGGTAGTACAATGTTTGTTTTAAAACAAATTTACAGTGCCACAACTAATATATAAAACATTTAGTACAGAATAACTTATAAGAATGTTCATGTTATTAGCTTTTAGGATTTTTTTTTGAGAAGACGTGATAAAAGTAAAAAAACTAAAAAATCGTCAATTAATTAAGAAAAACTGTAAAAAGATTGTTGGGCTTTTTTTTTAATGCTGTCCGGAAAACCTGAAAAAGTTTTGTAGCTACCCCGTAATAGTTAATTTTTCAGGTTCTCACAACGTCCAGAAAAGTTCAATATTTTGTATCTTCACCTACTTCCAAAACCCCGCATATCTAATGTCTTACATGAAGATTATTTTTGGACGATTTAAGTCTGCCCCTATGAAAGCACTTCGCAAGACAAACTGAACAATGTTTATCATTACAGTTCACAAAGCCATAGCTCAATTTAACCTTTGCCCCTCAGTTTGTGGCGAGTCTACCTCTACTGAGCTAAGGATCCTGGGCTCGGCATGGGCAAAACTTCTCCTTTAACAGTGATGAATAAACAGTTGGATGACTGGATGTTGTTTCTGATTTAGAACTAAACTAGTTTATGCTTCATGTGCTGATATATTCAGTTGGTTCAGAAAGTGCACGTTAGATACCTCGAATTAAAAATAAATCTTAATCAAACATTAATGCAGCACTTTATTAAACCCACACCTTATATTAGCTATAAAATAAAGTTTTACCTGGTGAGTGACCAATCAGAAGTTAAACCTAATATTTTATTTGGTTTAGCCACGAAATAATTGATCATCCGAAAAAGTAGACTTCAATGCAAATCATATATATGAGATTTAGGTAGTCAAGTGATAAAATGTCCATTGTGTAGCATTAGCTATTTTTTAAAGAACTAAATGGATTACAAAAACTGTTCAAATGCCATTTACTTCTATTTACGCTCCTAGATAAATTCCAACGTAACTAGCAAGATATATTTTTGTCATCCCCTTAAAACATGATAATTTATTATGATGTGTAAGATATAGTTGTAAAAACCAGGACAAACCACTTTTACAACTGGTAGTATGAATGCCAACCACTTTTCATCGTGGCTATTAATTAGCCGGTAATTTCACACATTTGAAATTTATTTGTTCAAGCTTAGAATTTTTGTACAACTTTCATTTTACTATAAATGTTATAGTACAATTTTTAGAATTAACAAAATCAAAATATTTGATCTTTTTGATTACAGCTCTAATTCGAAATCTTACCAATCTAATTTAAGAATTTTATTTAATGGCTGATGATGATCGTACATTGAAGTAGATACAAGACTTTTAGGTATATTTTAGGATTTTTATAGTAAGAGAAGCTAAAATAGAAACAGATAATGTCTATCTATTAAATTTACAAGCAATAATATATAAAATTCATTTAGGTTATTGTGATTGATTTTCTAGGAGTTTGTTGCAGATCTTTTTTAGATTAAATTGTGATATATATGATTTATAAAACAATATGTATACTTCAATAAGGCTCTGATTAACATTTTGTTGATCTTTATTAAGTTATTTAATTTAATGCAAACTCAAGATATTATAATTTACAGTGATGCTGAGAACGGGGAAATCCTGTCTAACTCAGTAGTCATGGCTTTGAGCATACAGACAAATGTGCCGTGTTTGATTCCCATCTTTTGAAATAATTTGCCAACTTGAATTTAAATCAAGTCTAGCTTGAAAATAACCCGAATACAGGTGTGCCATAAGCCAGGTTAAATAATGCACCCAATTTAAATACCGATTTATTCTTCACTAACATAGCTTAATCACCTCTTTGACCATGTGACAATAAACTCAGCTAGAGAGCTGCATTGGTGGACGCATGGGCTTAGCCGTAAACCTCGTAGGTTCTGTTTTTCAGGTGACTGAAAGGTCAGGGCTTGAATTACAGCCAAATATGACCACTGAGGTTTTTACTAAAGACTTTTACACTCTACCTCCACGAAAATGCATGTAACTTTCCTCCAAATTCTACCTTACTCTTCCCTACCAAATTAATGTAAATATGCGGATAGACCGAATGTGTTGTAAGACTTGGAGAAAGACAAAATACTCTATTTGAAGCTGGTGCTTCCAAATGGCAACTTGAAGAGCCCATCTAACGTAAGATTAACAGGGATCCTAGTGCCATAGAATAAGTAAGTAAAAAGTAAGTTTTCTTACATGATTGTCTGAAAATTGCCATGAGCTTGAGCAGTTTCTGACCCCTATCTTAGATCATACGGCACCGATACGAGTCTTGAATAGATTAAAATAGGTTATCAAAAATGAAACACAGATAACGTAGCAAAATCTAAATCAAAGGGCCACTCCTTTATACATAAGCCTTTACATGAGGCTAGAAGAGATGAACATTATAATAATTCACCTTCACTTTCCTTCAATCACGAAATACGTATTCGTTAGCCGCATTGCTGCTGCTGGTAATAGTTTAGATCTCGAATACCAGCTCAAATATTCTTCTTACTATATCGATAAAAAATTTGTATACTTACTATATTGTCGTTTTATAAAGTTCTGACTTAAGTTTTTAAAATTTAAATTGTTACTTTTTTTTGCCACTATCATTAGTTCATTACTTTTTACTTTATCACGACTCCTTGGGTAGAGTTAATATTGTGATGTCAAAGAATTGAGTTCGATATTTTGAAGGATATTGACGTTTCTTAACCAACTGCACAGAAAAAATGCATTTTGCGATGCCGTCTGTCTATCTGTGCATCTGTATCCCAGCCTAGAGCCGAGTCTAAAACATGATATCTAGGGTTTTTATAAGGCTCTCCCTAGGAATTGGAGTTTTTGGAATTCGATATCTGGCCCTAAAATTAAGGATAATTTACTGAAGGTCAAAAGGAGAAAAAAGTTAATGATCTTAAATTACGCTTTAATTATTTAAATTAAACTGCGCATCTAGACACTGTTTAACATTATAAACAACATGGCGGCTCTCAGTTTCCCATGATAACGACTTTGAGGGTATTTAACATTTGCAGAAATATTCAATTTTGATCATATCTCCGTAACTATTTGAGATAAGAAATAGCTTATCATTGTAAAATTGTATTACTATTAAAAATAAAAACTTTATTTGGAATAGATGACCTGGCGGTCTACGGGTAAGGTGTCGGACTTCTGTGTTGGGGATTCCGGGGCTCAATCTTTGGTCACGGCACAGATTTATCTGATTGCCAAACCCTTCCTTCACCTCTGACAAGACTTGTATTAATCACAACTTGTGAATGTGTGGAATGTCAGGCCTCCACCGTGGTTCGGATTCCACGTTAAACTGTAGGTCTTCCATTTCATCTCACAATCACCTTACCATTACGCATTAGCGTAAGTGCGTATAACCCGAGGGTTAGTAAAACGCGCTGCTGCTAGTAATAATATAATAATAATAATAATAATAATAATAATAATAATAATAATAATAATAATAATAATAATAATAATAATAATAATAATAATTTATTTGAAATATATATTTGCTAAAACAATAGTTTCCGAGCTATTGACAAATATGTATTTTAAATTGAAGTCTTAGAAATCGGGAGTTGGTTGTTATGCTCTTTAGTGAACAGGAATTTTACTTTTTTTCTCATTACGTTTCTGTAAAGTGTAAACGTTATTATTTAATGTATGCACTTTGGTGAAATATGATGCTATTTTTTTTCCATCGCGTTTCTGCAACAATGTCTTGTTTTGTTTCACAAATATTATGAGCTTTAAGTAAATTTCTTCAATTTTAGATAAAGAAGAGATAAAGTAAGCTTATGCCAGGGGTCGGCAACCTTTTTGATCTCCGATCGACTTTTACGTTTCTCAAAGGTCCCGAGATCACCCTTCGTTTCTCCACTCTACTTTTAATACTTTTTTATCTATACATCTGGTATTTACTCCTTATTCAATATTTCATCCAATACTTACGTCCCTGCCTTAATATAAAATACATAAAATGTACACTCTCTTTAACCTGAAAGGTCTTACCTTGTTTGATTTCACTAAGGCCCTATCCTATAAGCTGTAGCATAGTGGGATATTGCAAGGTAGGCTCACCTTTTCATGACGATGTAGTTTTCTTATGTGATCGACTGAAAATTTCTGCAGGATCGACCGGTCGATCGCGATCAACCTATTAATAACCCTTGGTTTATGCGGTGGTCTGTACCAATTATTTATTTTGATTGAGACCCACTATTTTCCTAGCACTGTAGAAATGAACCCGTGACTCATGAAAGTTTGGTCAATACTGAATTTTTGGATAAGATGTGCTTTAAAATGACAAAAAGTTGTTTGTCTAAAAAACCTACACGTTTATTAATTCGAAATCATTATTTCGTTTTTAAAACAAATCATATGTTTGACTATATGCTATGTCTATCATTAAACATTTTATATACTACTATAATTGACTAGCTCAGGTATACGTAGCCGGACCATCTGCAGAAGCGGTTATGGTCCATCAATATCGTTCTTCTCTATAACTGTAAATGACATTGATGTGTAAATTTGACCTTTAAGAACAGGAACCGTTAGACTTGCTGAATATCATCTGGTACACTTTTTGATTATTATTGATACTTTTTTTCATATTTAAATTCAAATAATACATCGTAATTTATTTATATTATTGTACATTTTATTGTTCATTGTTACATTAATTCGTGGTTTATGGGCTACAATTAATGATAAAAATATAATAAATTGAGTTATTTAATGTTATTAAAACTCACTTATAGTAATTTTTTTTAGCACCATGTCTTACTACCCGTTTGGGTTATACGCTTATGTATTAATTACGCTAATGGTTTTAGGAATTATAAAGGTTATTTTAAAATGAAGTGTACCCGCATTTGCGCGGGGAGAGTGGAACAACCTTTAGGAAAAACCACCCTCAATACACCCGACCGAGATTAGAATCTCAATCTCCCCAACATCAGCAATTTATTCTATTGCGAAAATAGTGCGTTAGACCATGTGACCACTAAAGTGAGTGCTTATAATAGTAATAATAATTATTTCAATTCAATTTCAATTTCCTTTATTATAGTGCTGGCCAACATATGTAGGACCTATAACAGGCAAGTACTGAAAATTACACAAGTACCTTAAAAATGTTCATAATTACACGAGAAAATAAGATAAACAATAATAACTAAATAATTATATATACTGATGAATGGTTACGAAAAAAATAGTAATTAATAATGAAAAGAATAAAAAATAGGGATAATAAAACATAACTAAAGAGTAGTTAAAAGCAGTAACAATATGCAAAAAATAAATCATATTATTGTAAATTTAAATATTATAGGCAGAACCTCTACATGATAAATTATTGATCTGGGAGTTCCTTAAATAACTCTCTGAGTTTAGCTTTTCTTTTATGATAGAAGTAGAATTCGACAAATCTAGAATTGGTGCTATGGATATAACGACCTATAGGGCTTACCTTATAAGAGCTATTGAGAAAAAATAATTTTGGATTACGAGAAGCCCGAGAAGGGATATGAACGCCTACATGATCAAGGACAAATTTGCAAGAAATTTTGCTATTGAAAATATTAAAAACAAAAGGGAATCACAATAACGTCCACGCGAGAAGAGAGTTTGGAGCCCTAAGAGGTCTCGAATTCTGTCATAGTCATAATAAATCCGGTTACTAAAGAATTTATCATAGCATGCAGCGACAAATTTTCTTTGAACGTTTTCCAACCTAAGAGAGTCAGTTAAGGTAATGGAATTCCAAGCAACAGTAGCATATTCTAACTTAGATCTAACCAGGGCATAATACAGACATAAAAACAGTCAACTTTCTTAAATGATGAAGTAATAAATTTAATAAGTCCAAGTAATTTCAATGATTGGGAAATTACATGGTCACAATAGAGTTTGTTATCCAGGAGAACCCCAAGATCATTAATATAGAGTGTGCGAACTATGTTTTCATTGCCCAAATTATTGCCCAATTTAAAGGATTAGTTTTCCTAGTAAAAAATATAGATTTGGTCTTATATTTATTAATAGACATACCATTTTCAAAACACCATTGTAGAATACCATTTATATCATTTTGTAAATATATACAATCTGTTTTGATTTGATATTTTTAAATAATTTTCCATCACCAGCAAAGAGTAAATAACTAGAAGAGTTCAAATATTTACCAATGTCATCAATAAACACATTAAAGAGAAGATGACCTAAATTAGAACCCTGTGGTATCCCACAGGGGCTAAAAATGTATTTGAGGTGTGTGAATAAATTTTAATAGGCCCCAGTGAATGATCTTTCATAATAATAATCAAATATTCAATTGTTTGTTTTATTTTAGCAACTAAACATTACGTCTAGAACAGTGGTTCTAAAAAAGGGATGTCGTGGCACTTTTCTGGGCTTCGGTGATCATCTGGGTGTTTCATGAATCCTTGATATACAACTATGATCATACATGGGGGAGTGAGGGATGGGGGGGGGGGGGGGGGTTAGGCATGGTACACTGCTGTGCCGCGATGATCTATGGGGGTGTTGCAAAAATGTATCGTTAATTCCCCAACATTTTCACCAAAAAATACTCTTGTTTAGCTAATAATAATAATAATAATAATAATAATAATAATAATAATAAATAATAATAATAATAATAATAATAATAATAATAATAATAATAATAATAATAATAATAATAATAATAATAATAATAATAATAATAATAATAATAATAATAATAATAATAATAATAATAATAATAATTTAGTTCCAAGGTCGAATTTTAATCGCAAAAGAGTATTCGTATTTTATACTCTTCTAAGGGTTTCCTTAACTCTTAACGCTTTGACATACGGACCTATCACACCAAGAAAGCTAGGGAATATAGGTGATATATCTAAAGATGATGTGCTGTTAAAAAAATTCCAAGAAATAATGTTCTTTAAGCAGTCAATTCCCTCAAATTTCCAAAGAGGGATTCCTTCCCTATCTGACCCTTCAGGCCAGGTCAATTTTTTTTTTCGTCCCAGCTTCTTTATTGTGATTAATTGAATCTAATTGGCGAGTGAAAATGCTGCTATTTAAAACTTACTTCTTTCATATTAGTTAATTTATTCTATCCCGTATCTTCTTTATATCTTATAGATTCAGTAAGTTTCGATGTCATGTGATTAAATTATTCATCTTAAAAATTTATGATAAAAGTGCTTTCTCTCCCTCCCAAATATTTTTCTGCCCTTTTCCCTCTCACTTTTATATTTATCTCCCTCTGAACCAGAACTCCTCCCTCTACCACCTATTCCCCTCATAATTAAACTCTTTTCCTCCCCCCCTCCCCCCAGCAACCACATAACTCCACCCACATCAGTCGTTCCACACACATGTCATCTGACAATTCTCACACGCAGAATACTAAACATTTGAAACGATTATGAAACATTAGACGTCATAACTTGATAATATAAACAATTCCTGGAAAACAGCAACATTTCTGATCCAACTAAGAAATATATGTTACGTTGAAACAGTTGGTGTAGTGTTTAAACAGTTAGATCAATAAATAATTATATATGGTTGTTTATGTGTACAGTTATGAGAAATATCATTTTGACAATACTCCTTGACATACGTCTTTAAAAAACTAATCATAGATCTACTAGTAGTTTTGTGAACAATATAACTCGCTTTCTCCATGTTCTTATCGTTACTACAGTGCTACTAGTAGTTTTGTGAACATTGTACCTCGCTCTCTCCATGTTCTTATAATAACCAGAGTTTTAATAGTTAATAGTAGTTCTGTGAACGAACAATATACCCTCTTTTTCCCTCCAGATTATTATCGTTACTACAGATTCGTAGTTCTAAGGTGGGAGTGTAGGCTACGTGAGAAAAGCTATATTTTTTTTTTGCAGTTTTTATAACAAAACATTTCTTTATTCAAAATAAATAAAGAATGTATCTAGTTGATACATAAGAGTTTAGTTTATTTCCATAAAAATATTCAAGAACTGCTGAAATCATTACATTTTGCAAATTAAAATAAATGTATCTACTGTAACAATATTTTATTTGTCACAAAACTTTTTTTGTATAATAATAATAATAATATTTAGCACCGCGTCTTACTACCCGTTCGGGTTATACGCTTAAGTACTAATTACTCTAATGGATTAGGAATTGGTAGGGTTGAATTTAGAGGAAGTGAACCCGCATTTGCGTGGAGGGAGAGTGGAAAACCATTTAGGAAAAACCACCCACAGTTCACCCGACCGAGATTCGAACCTCGATCTCCCCGTCCTCGGCGGTCGAACTCAACACGACAAGCGCGTTAGCCAACTACGCCACCGAGGCGGGTTTTTTTTTTGTATAAAAACTACAAAAAAAACTTACTTTCACTTCTTTCATTCCTATACTCCTAGGTACTAATTATGCTAATGGGTTAGGAATGTGGAAGGTTGAATAGAGAGGAGGTGAACCCGCATTTGCGTGAAGGGGGAGTGGAAAACAATTTAGGAAACCCCTGTTCACCCGAGCGAGATACGAACCTTGATCTCACCATTCTCAGCAGTCTAGCTCAACACGAAACTAGCGCGTTAGATAACTACGCAACCAAGGCTGGTTCCACCTTAAAGATTTATAGAAATCCCACCCCATGAATAACTCATATTAGGTAGGTAGTAAAGCTAGGACCGGGCGTCACATCTTAATGGGGTAGCTTGAAGTTTTTATTATCTTAGCTGCGCGTTTTACTATCCGTTTGGGTTATATGCTAATGTGTTAGGGATGAGGAGGGTTTAATTTACAGGAAGTGTACCCACATTTATGTGTATGGAAGGTGGAGAACCATTTAGGAAAATCCACCCTTAGTACACCCAACTGGGGTTCGAACCCCAATCCTCCCATCATCGGCAATACAGTATATTTTGAGAGTCATGCCTTAGATCATGCAGCCACCATAGTGGGTCTGGAGTCCTTATTAGAAAAGAGAATTAAGACTAATCATTTTCCAATATATGAAAATAAAAGTTTATTGAAAGACAATTATTTTAAAATAAAACAAATCATTTCAGTTATCCCAATTTCACCGATGTCAATTGAAGAATGCCTAAAACCTCACTTCAATGTGATTTCTGGTTCGGGCATAGTTTGTATCCAATATCCTGTTTAATTTATCGTTAGATGAACTATCAAGGGGGTCGAAAATGGTTGATGATGAGTGGGAAAAGTTTCTAAGGTTTGCACGTTTGGAAAGAGTAGTTCATTTACTTTCTCAGTGTTTTATTAGTATTTACAATACTTATTAAACAAATGTATTTGACAACTAGACCAATCATGCAAATTTGAGCATACGTCTTCTAAAACAAATTTTATCAAACCATGAAATTTTAAGTTATGCATTTATAACTATCCTAATTAAAGTTTTTTTTCATATATCATATTATTTAATAGTCTCGATTTTTAAAAATTGTTAGTAAACCCAAAACATAAGTATGCTCCGTCATATTTTATTTTTTTCAACACACGCAATAATACAAACAAAAATGATGAATTGTGTAGTTGATTTCAAAACACTCCTTTATTGATATTGGTTGATACCTATCAATTCAAAGTTAAACGAGCGGAACAGTTAGCCAGTAGTTATGGAAGTAATGTACAATAATGCACTGTGATTCATATCGAACTAAAATTGATAACTAGATGTTATAGTTTCAGTATTAACTTTGAAAGAAGTTTTCACAAACAATCAATCATATTTTCCCGTTGGCAAAATAACACCAAAGGAAAGGATTGCTACCAGAACCCCATTTCTCTACAAGTGTAGACTAGTTAGTTCATAACCCTCCTCGGTGGCGTAGTTGGCTAACGCGCCAGTCGTGTTGAGCTCGACCTCCGAGGACGGGGAGATCGAGGTTCGAATCTCGGTCGGGTGAACTGAGGATGGTTTTTACTAAATGGTTTTCCACTCTCCCTCCACGCAAATTCGGGTCCAATTCCTCTAAATTCAACCCTCCCAATTCCTAATCCATTAGAGTAATTATTACTTAAGCGTATAACCCGAACGAGTAGTAAGACGCGGTGCTAAATATTATTATTATTATTAGTTAGTTCATAGCTCTTGATTTCTAGTTGATTTGAGGAAAAAACGATAAATAATGTAATTAGGAAACAAAGTTAATGATAAAAATATTTTTTAAATCATATATGGACACATTTATTTTATTTAAAAATTTAAGGGTTAAAAATAGTTAAAAAAAAACTAAATTGCATTCATAACTTCTTGGAAGGTGTACGAATTCAATTGTGTCCTCATAGGGCTAAAGATTTGAGCCGTGTGTTAAATCATATCTTGGCAGCCTTGATTTTTTTTTTATCACCGTGGCTTACTACCCGTTTGGGTTGTACGCTTATTTAAAATTTAAATTTGTCTTGAACTACTTGGATTACATTTGCAGGCATAGTGACTCCTTTGAAGAACATCTCATGTATTTAGAAACTATTTTATGACATCTAAGGACTACTGGGTTAGTCGCTAACCTAGATAAAGTTTGATGGGCTAAGAGATATATTAAGTATTTGGGTTGTAAAATTCCGCTGGGAGTTTTATCATAGATCCGGAAAAGGTTCGGCCGATTATCGATTTACCTGCTTCTAGAAATCTAAAAGGGGTTATACACTTTATTGATATGTGCGTGCTCTACGCTAGGTTTATTCCTAATCTTCCTGAGATTACCCATCCCTTAAATTCTCGGAAAAAGAAAGGGGTGGCATTTCTTGGGGGCTTGAGAAGAAAAATAGATAGTTAATCTCTCCCTACGTGTTTCACATGCCATATTTTTCTCTCTCCTTTCTTTTGTATGTTTATGCGTCTTATGTTGTGCTTGAAGCCATATTGTCATAGATAACTCCCAAAGGAGTTAATCCTGTATCCCTTGCTAGTAGAAAATCTAGTACGTACGGGAAGGAGTGCTTAGGCTACGTGTTGGGATATATACGTTTTCTGACTATTTGGAGCAGCGTGAGTTTAAGATTTTTACCGACAATCGGGCATGGATGTGGTTCCATCCCAAGCAATGGGTAAGAGTTGGTCATTGGGTATGGCTTCTGTTCAAATTTAAGTTCTATACATATCATATTTCTTGGAAGGAACATGTTTTTGCGGATGCATAATTTAGAATGGTTGATGATGTAGATCTTATTCTTCTGTTGGTGTGGTGTTATTTGTGTGCCTTATCCAAACGATTCCTGAAGTTTTCGCTTCGATTGAGCAGCCACTGGGGGAAGTATTCCTTTTGCATAGATGTGCTTGCTAAGCTTCGTAGAGGGAAAACAGTAGGACTTTTTGGGATACATAAGAATCTTTTAGTTTTCACCATTCCCAGAAGAAAAAAAAAAGTTCCTGAACAGAGTGGGCCAATGTTGTTGAAATATTTTCATATATATATATATATATTTGGGGCCATTTGGGTATATTAAAAGGCAGCCATAAGATGTCAAAAGACTTATATTGGCCGAGTCTGCTTAAGGATGGACGAGTGTGGGTTGGTAGTTGTGAGTCTTTCCAATAGGCCAGGCCCTCATCTTTGCCCATGGTTGGGTTGCATGTGGCTGAACTTGCCAAATGCCCATGAGACAAGGTGTTTGTAGATTACATAGGGCCAATTACTAGATCTCCGAATGGTAATACATGCAAATTCATATTAGTGAACGCCTTTCCTAAATTTTATTTCTTGATCCTTAAATAACATGAAGGGGACCACCACTGTTATGGTCTGACAAAGTGCATCAGGGCCTTTTTAGGGGTCCTTAGGTTGGTCGTGGGTGAAAATGGTCCATGATATCGGTCAAGATCCTTTAAGGACGTGTGTTTTGGTTGGGAACTTTAGCATATTACTAGGAATTCCTTACAACCCCTCCTCTAATAATGTCGAGCGTTTTAACATAAACTTAAATGTTTCTCTTACAATTATACACCACCAGTCCCATTTAACTCTGCTTTTAACAAGTCTATCGACGCCACCCCCCCTTCTATTTTTTGGATTCCGGCATCAGCTGCGTGAGACATTGATCCACTTTTGTCAGACTCTGGTGATGTTCCTTATAGGGAAAGATGCGAGCAAACCTTTCTTATTTAAAGAAGGCTAAACGAAACGTGGCAACAACTTGGTCGAATTCTTGTCAGCCTGAGCGTGGGTGATGTTGTGGTTTGCAAATATTTTCCTAAAAACTCAGCGACTGATAGATTCTTAACAAAGGATCCCGAAAAAACTAGGTGAGCCCATGTCAGCCACCTGAAGCCATTTATAACCATTGTCATTTAGGTTTTAAGTTGTCTTCCCTGTTTTGTTTTTTTGTTCCATTCATGTTTAGTGTCGGGGCTCCGTAGTTTGCAGGTCGAGTGTGTTTTTTTAATATAAAATAATCCTGTAGCTTGTAAGATGTATATATATATATATATAAATGTAAATGATAATATGCAAGTCTCTTATACCTTATGGAAATTTAGCCTGCCAAGTGCCAATATACGATATTCCTGAGTGATACTTGGTGAGGCATATCTAAGAGGTCTAAATAGATGTATTCCCTTATAGGTAGGAGGTTTTGTAGGGAATAATTTACTTTTAGTTTTGCGACCTTTAACGTTTCCCATTACTTTACCCTCTAATTACATTTTTTTAAATGATGAACTGCCACTGAACTGCTTTAAGACTACAAGTTGTACTTTCTTCTGTGTGAATTGTTCGGTGGCTGGGAAGAACGCATCAAGTCATAATTGATAGAGGTGTCCAGGGTAGGTGAGCAGATTATGGATAACTGGAAGGAACTATTTCGTCAAAGCGTATTGTTTGGCACCAGTGACGAAATGTGTCATACCCGTTGCTTAAAACATTGGCTGCATTGACCGCATAACGTTTGGAATCTCATCTGACCAATATGCTCCCTAGCTAGAGACTGAGTCATTCCCTCTACTACGAGCGTTGGCCCCATTAACCCCATTGCGGATGGGTCATTCATTACCTTTATGACATGTTCCCAAGCCAGCTAAGAGAGGCTTCAACGAAACTACTCTATGGACCTTTATACACCCCTACGTGTGTGGATCTTCCGTGTGGTGGAAGGCGCCCCTTAACATAATAGCGTGGGCTCATCCCTCTATTGTAGCTATTATTAGTGAATCGCTATAGTAATCTAGTTGTCTGAATTCGCCATACAACGTACTGAAAGTTTGTCCCTGGACTACGGGCCATGAGTAGGCTCTCCATCCTTCCGATATCACTACTAGAAATGGGCGTTTGTGACTCATTCATTACCTGGCACACCTGATATCTTGGCAAGAGTTCGACGCAGTGGATCTGTGTGGTGCGGTGGTTGTCTTGAAGACAGTGGAACAGGTCTACGGCGATGTTAGTTTTGCGTGGCTTTACTACCCGTCATAATTCTTTCTTCTCTCTCCCTCATATGTCTTATCATGTTCCCATTTGTATTTCTTGTCCATTTGGAGGATAGATTACCTTATTTGTTGATGCATGTAGCCACGGCTGTTGTAATTTTTGTAATATATACTGGTTTGATTTTGTGGTATAAATCAATGGTATTTAACCTGGTTTACGCATACTCCAATGTAAATTAAGACACCTTAGGGAGTACGTAAAATTTAAATAAATAGTACGGTGAATCGAACAGATTTTCTCTCTCTTTTATCTTAAAACTAGCAGTTTTACCCATTCTTCACACGTTTAAGCAGCACAAAAACTATATCAAATTAGAAAGTTCAACATCCAGCTGCCCACTTTTTGATAGTTCCTCTTTGTACAATCCTGAGCTAACTATGGCCATCACAAATCAATCATGATAATTAATACTTAATTTTAGTTGCAAATCTTTCAGCTTTTCTGATTTTTGTGGGGTGATCCTTTTACAAACTGTTTCCTTGTTTCCAAAGGTCTAAATTAAAAATGTAGCATTTTCAGCCCTGAATATTTATTTGGAGTGGTCATTAAGCCCACCTGCTGAATTTCAGTTTTCTATCACACTGAGAAGTGGTTGTTTACTATTAGCTTTTTAAACTTCGAATCCGCCCACATCTTTTTATTTAACTAACTCTTAAAACATTTCAAATTTTAAGATTTATTTGGTTATTTTGAATTGTCTCTTTACCTGTCTGACCAATTTTAATTTTATACCTCATCTAAAAGTTTGTTTTCTAATTATAGGTCCCCTCGTTTCCTGGAAACCCATTTTGAAATTTCCCAATTTTAGATTTGTTTGGCTATATGGAGCGATTCTACTTACTACCTTCCCGCCAGTAAAAATTCCAAACCCACCTAGGTGGCAAAGTTAGCAAACGCGCTAGTTTCGTGTTGAGCTAGACTGCCGAGGATGGGGAGATCGAGGTTCGAATCTTGGTCGGGTGAACTGGCAGTGGTTTTTCCTAAATGGTTTTCCACTCTCCCTCGACGCAAATATGGGTTCACTTCCTCTAAATTAAACCTTCCCAATTCCTAGCCCATTAGCGTAACTAGTACTTAAGCGTTTAACCCGAACGGGTAGTAAGACGTGGTGCTAAAAAATAATTCCAAGCTTCCTGGCCCAGAGGTTTGGGAAATACGGTGATGAGTGATTGAGTGAGTGTTTGTGTGTGTGTGTGTGGTGTGGGGGGGGGGGGCTTTGCCTTTTATATATTGTATATCGATATTTAAGTAGATTTGTGAAACGGAAAAATAATATACATTGTTGCAGAAACACCCCACCAGATAGCATAAATGAAATAGTATACTCTGTTACAGAAACAATGAAAAAATAGGAACATCTCTGTCCACAAAATAGTATACCAATCATAAGTATAAAAATCAATTTCTGTTTTCAAAGCTATGAATAAAAGAGTATATTGGCTTATATTTTAGAAAATATTGTTTTTATAAAACTATATTCCAAATAAATAGTATTACTTTTAACAGTACTACAACCCTCTTCGGTGGCTGTGTGGTCTAAAGCTCTATTCTTGCATTAGACTGGATTGCCGTTGACGGGGAGATCGAGGTTCGTATCTCGGTTGTGTGTACTGAGGGTGGTTTTCCGAAAAAATTGTTTACCGATTTATGAACAACCGCTTATTTAACGAGTATATTGTATTGTTAGTTTGTTTTATAACACTTAAATATCCTATTAATAAAGTACTTGAAATAGATTACATTATATAACTGATTTTAGAAATCATACAAACACAAAAAACCTTCAATGAAACCCCCACTGTTGCCTGCTCTTTGAAAACAAGTGAATGTCAGACGGGCGCATTACAATTGGGCCACGTAAATATGTTATGATCTGCGTTTAAAAAGGATGGAGCTAATCCCACATTACAATTGGGCCAGATACACATTTTACGTAAACATTACAGTTGGGCTACGTATACCTGTTATGAGACAAGGTTGTCCATAGACATCTAAATACAAACTATAGAAATATCTCCGTGTATTGTTCCAGTGATTGTAGGATGGAAGGTTAGTTTATGTGGAGTGAAAGGGGAAAAAAATTGCTCGTCCTAGAAAGTAACAAATTTTCAATGGATCATGTTGCTAGCGATGGTAAGGTTCGCTGGAGATGTTCGAACAAAAGTCTTCAGAAAAAGTGTACAATAACAACATAGAAAGTAACGCAATAATCGATTGTGATATAAATCATAATCACTAAGTGGTGAAAAATATAAATCGACAAGATATAAGCAATGGTGTAAAGCGAAGCGCTAAGGAATATTTGTGTGAGAAACCTTCGAAACTCATCCGTTCTGAGTTGGCAAAACGTCATGTATAAGATATTACAACGCATGATATTGTCTTCTTACGAAAGATATTTACGTGGCTATGAGCGATGCTGTTCCGAAACTGCCGACGAATCAAGAAGTATTAAGAGCGTGCATCATAGCAGATCCAACTCTCCCAGTTCGCGCGAGGTATAGGAGCAAAAAGGGAAAAGATATACAGACCTACGATATGCGATAAATGTGTGCAGTGCATTTGTTTTAGAATGTTTACTCGAAATTTTCCGCGGTAACGATGGGGGGACAAAGTGACAATGTTTCTTGTTAATAACTACAATATGTCACTATTATGACAGAATGAAGATTTGTTCACAGTGCTTATGTGTGAAGCCATTCTAAAATTGCCAAAAATAGCCTTTTCAATACAGTTTCCATCCAAATATCATTTAATACTTAAACAATATTCAGTACCAGAAACCTCTATTAACTTTTTATCTTCTTTAATGTTTAATCAAAAATGATCCACGTGCAATGGTGTTCGTGTAAATCTACTGTTTCTAGCCGATTGTATCATAGAGTTTATGGTATGCTATACCATTTTGTGGTAGAAGTTAAGTTCAATATGGTTTTTCATTAAATAAAATTGAGGTGGTATTTCAAAGAAGGCTCATACGTAAACATTGTGTTTTGAGATAAAAAGGGTGAAGTTCAAAAGAAAGTATTGTAATCGTTTGTAAAATCCATCACGAGATAATGATGAACCTTATCATTTTATAAGAGCCCCAACTTGAAAAAGTTGATTTTTTTATTCTATCAGTCCCCATGTTTGTCTGTACTAGGACTTTTTTGACTGTGACCCTAGCCCTCAAATTAACTTTCTACTTGATTACTATAGTTTGTACGTATATGTTTTCATAAGTCTATGCACAACCTTGTCTCATAACAGGTATACGTGGCTCAACTGTAATGTTATTAAGTTTAATATATCTATATTTCTTATAATCCTCCTGGTCATTGAACGTGGACCGATCCACCTGTGAGCTTATGGAATAATTGGTCTCGTGGCCCAATTATAATGCACCGTGTCAGACCACTCCTGAGCTTTTAAAGTCTTCCTAGAAATATTTGTTTCAGTCCGAGGCTAAATGTTTTATATTGACATATTAGCCAGTATTAATATTACGCTTTCACATATAGACACGACTGGTCTTGTTTGATTTTCAAAATACCGTTTTACGGTCCTTATTATTGTGACAGACTTCAAATTACTTTTCCTTGATTTATTTTGGGTTCCGTTTATATCATTTGTTCTCTGCATTGTATCCGTGTCTTCTGCTGACAAAGAAACAACGGGAAAGTGAGGTGATCAGAACCAATAATTATTGTTTTTAAAACTCGTCTACTTGAGTTTATAAACTGACACGCCTTGCGAGATGTGCTGCTGAGCCACTCATTATCTGGCAACGCCTCATTCTCTCCCATTCACAGCACGAGGAACTTCAGACACAAAGTTACGTTACGGCGACCGTAATCCTCTCTGACGAACGAGCATACCTGATTTTGACTTTTCTCACTGCTATACCTCCATTGGATACATTCCTTTATGAAAGTACAGGATACAAGTTGACTTAAAATTAGTGACACATCCTTTTAAAGTTAGCAGATCATGTTTGTAAATATTAACTTGTTTCGCGCCTGTATAATATTTTATACTTATTTCTTCCTATTAGATTTTAGGTTTTAGAACGTGTTTAGTGGTATTTCTTTGCGTTGTGCTTTTATTACTAATAAGATTAATTTAATTGACATATAACACTGCTTTAGTCAAAAATCGCATGTCAATATGACTTTTATACTTCGTATATTGTTGTTTGTAACGTTAAGCGGTCTACCAAATCTTGTTCGAGCTATTATTCATGGAAATGAACTATTTCGTGTCCAAGGGACTTATTGTATGTATATATGAATTTCTAATAAAACTAATGTTTCTAAATTATCCTGTGGATTAAAATTAGTGTTGTTCAAGTATAGGTTTAATTCCTGTTGAGTACAACTAAGCATGTTTAAATATTGTACTGAAAACATAAAACAATTATTTTGATTCGATATTTTTTCCAATAATGTCCTTTTTAAAAATCTCAATTACTTTCTCTGGTTACCGTCTTATCTAAAAACCAAAAATGAAAACTATTTTGTAACTCCTGCGTCTTACGTGTTAAGGTTATACGTATATAGGATAATTATTCTAATTGGGTAAGGGTGAGGAATTAAGCACTTTAAAGGTAATTTACCCGCACTTGCGTGGAATGAGACTGGGGAGTAATTAAAGGAAAATCACCTTTAGTAGACTCTACCGGGATTTTAACCCTAATATCCCTGTCATCAGCAGGCCAGTCTAACACGAGAGTGACGCCTTAAACCATTTGGCCATTGAAGCGGGTTGGAAATGAGAACTTAGTAGTTCAAAATTCTTACAAATATTTGAATTGTGAACGTGTTAATGTACAGAGATATTAGCTCGCCTTCAATTTCTTATCACTGGAACTAAAAAGTAGCCAGACCCGTACATCTTAGACCTTAACTAGACTCACACGTGTCATAGAAATAACTAATTTAGTTTGTTAAATGTCATAATTTGAATTAAATTATCAACAAATACCGCAGTCATTGGTAGAATTTACGAAGGACATTTCGTTTGGATTTTAGAAAAACACAAATTAAAGGTAGCCTTCAGAACTAATAATAACATCCAAAAATATATCAATAACTCAAACCAAACAAAACCAACCAATACGAAAAAAGTGGCATTTTTCAACTCACCTGTCACTGTAAGTGTGTATACATAGGGTATTCTGGGAGCCAAATTTCTACTAGATTTTCTGAACACATGAGTGATTTCAAATATGATGGAAATAAATCAAAATTGTCTGAACATCTCAAACAGTCAGGACATCAACCAAACCCAATGAACAAACGCCTGAAAGTAATTTACAATACCTCAAAAGGCACAACAATGAACACAGCCGAAAATATATTTATTCAAACAGCCTTATTAAACAATAGAGATGTATTAAATGAAAACAATTTTTGAAAATCAAATACTCATTAATACCTTGAGAGAACTCCCTCAACATATCAAAATTAAAAAAAAAACTCCATTCCTGTCTACACCCGTCCATCCTTCCATAGTTGTTAATGACCTGTTCGGGCCAGTGTCGTGAAGACTTGAATCTTTTTTTCATTTCCTTTCTGGCCATTCTAACTTTAAACCCATAAAAATTAATTTAATTTAAATTAAATTATCATGAATAAATAAATTCAAAACGTCTATCTACTATCTCATTTTCACAATATCACAATACAAAATACCTTCATATATTTATAATATCTTTGACTTTCTATTATATTATCCAGAATGCTCTTATTGCACTTAATATATAGACGTTAATTGTAATTCTCCAATTAGTTTCCTTAATAACACGACATGGGATACTCAAGCACATAGTTTTAATTTCTGGTAAATATGATGCTTCATAATTATTTATTTTTTCAACATTATAGTTTTATATGTTATACCACATTGGCTGGCGCATTGTGTCTTAACCATAAATTTCATTCGGTGTGTTCTTTCTTTCCCATCATACATGAGGACGGTGCCGTTGATGCATTGAAACATGTCAAATTAACTGTACAGCACTTGCAGCCAGAAATCAAGGAACAAGGAACTATAGCTAAGAAATAAATTCCATTTTTATTTTTCAAATTTAATAACTTTTTTCTGTCAATTATCAAGAGTAATACATTAATATTCAATATTATATGCATGGTCGCATTATCCTTTGATTTTATCAACTTAGTTTTAAGTGTAATTATGAAGCAAATGTTTATTATCTTAAAATGTACTTAATTTTTAGACGTTTGTTACAATTTCAACATATTCCTGATTAAAATGTATCATAGCTTGTAATTAATACTAACAAATCTTTTACAAATATCATTTAAATGTCGTGCGTATATATTATATTTATACTACATATTTATGTTTCTTTCACGTCAATTTAGTACAATTTGTCCAACTTAATTCTTAAAATGGAATTTTATTTTTTCTAAATATTCTCCATATATAATTACACTAATGGCGCAGGGATGGATTACGTTAGAATTAAGAGGAAATGTACCCACATTTGCGTGGAGGGAGACTGAAAAACCACCTAAGCACACCCAGTCAGGATTTAACCCCGACCACTCTACTATATTACACCCAGACTAGACAAGCTTAACGTTTAGTCCACGCGTTTACCGATGTATGTTTAGAGATAGATTACTTTATATAAGATTGAATCAATTTATACTAAATTTATTTTAAAACCCTCTAACCAATAGTAGTAGCCAGTTATGGTATCAGACCAAACAAACTAAAAAATAAACTAAACTAAACAATTAAATCATCGGGATGGGCAATAAACAAATTAATATCATCCAGAGAAACGGGTGTAATTACATTTGAAATCCATTGAGGTCAGGCTTTTGTTTGTTTCATTAAAATAAGCTAAACGTAATTAAACAGCCATTATCTGTTGTATTAGTCTATTTTGATATCTACTGTATGGTAATGAATCAACACAGGTTATGAATAATTTCTGCTTGTTGCTTTGTGCAGGAGAGTATAAAGGAATCACTTGCAACAAGAACATAGTTGCCATTTATTCACTGTGATAATATAAATTTCAATTTTCACCATTGGCACTGCTGACATATCTAAGATGTCGTATTTCCTTATAATATCCTAGGGAGACGATAAAATAATCTAAGATATTGGTAATTATGTTAATATCTTTCCCTGAATAGTTGAACTTGATCCATTTGGTTTTGATATCTGAATTTGAATTTAAATTGTTGATAGTGGATTTGTTGGTAAGTTGTGATTTTTGTTTTTGAAGGATTCGGTAAACTAATGAATGGGAGTAACCATTGGAAACAGCAAGTGGTTTGATAACATTAAGTTCATTTTTGAAGTTCTTTTTGTTGAAAGGTATATGAAGTAGTCTGTAGATAAGATTGTTGAAAGCAGCTCTTTTGTGAATTGTAGGGTGATTAGAATTATTTGGAATGATTGCATCAGTATGCGTGGGTTTTCTGTAAATTTTATATTCAAATTTGTTATGTTTGTTTTTGGTAATATTAATATCAAGGTAGTTTATGCTTTTATTGATTTCATGCTCTAAGCTGAATTTGATTTGAGAATGAATATTATTGAGATTGGGAATCAAATCAAGTGAAGGTGAGTGAGGATCTTGTTAATAGATTATGAAGATGTCTTCTACATATCGACACTAGAACTTTATGTTGATGATATTTTTGAGTTGGCTTATTATTTTATCATCATTATGTTGTAATAAAATTTCAGACATAAGACATGAAATAGGAGAACCCATTGCTAAACCATCATTTCGAGAGTAAAATTTATTTTTAAATTGGAAATAGTTTTGATCGGAAACAGATTTGAAGACAGTTGTAATTTGTTTGATATAATCAGAAGAAGCACTATTATTTATTTAAATGGGTTTGGTAATGTTAATGGTTTCATTTACAGGTACATTTTGTGTTTAAGTTGGAAATATCTAGTGATAGGAATTTTGATTGAGCATTTAGAGGAACAGTTTTAAGTTTTTCAATTAAGTCATAAGAACTTTTTACATTGTAAGTGTATGAAAGTTGTAAATTATGCTGGAGTATTTGGCTATATGTTTGGCTGCCCTATATGCTGGGGCGTTTTGATATTTAACAAGTAATCGTATATGTCGTATGTTAGGTTTATGAATTTTTGGTAGATAGGTAAAGTTAGGTGCCATTGGATTCATAGTGATAAATTTGAAAATATTTTTGGGAGGAAAGATTAAAGGTGCGTTCTTGAGTGAAGTTTTAATTAATTTTTGGTATTTGGTTGTGGGATCATTTTTTAACTCAGTAATATTGTTGTTATTGATAAAATCCATAGTTTTTGAAACGTAATCGATACGATTAATGAGAACAATGGTGTTTCCTTTATCTGCATTTAACATTGATGATGTTATCTTTTTTAAATTTATTGAGTTGCTTGAGGATGATATGTTCTTTAGGCTATGGTTTGTTTTGTTACTAAGGTTATTTAGAATGATTTTATGTAGTTGGTTGGCAACGAGATGCATTGTTTGATTTTTATTTCAGGATCAATGTGTTTAATGGCGTCTTCACTGTCAATGATAAAATAATGGACTTTACTACTGAGAGAGTAGTCAAAGAAATTGAATTTGTAACCTTACTAAAGTATGGATTCTTCTTCTTGAGTGAGTTTGAAATTTGTTAGGTTTAAGATTCTAGGGTAGAATTTGTGGGCTTGTTGGGTGGTTGAAGATTTGGTAGGTTTTTGTTGCTTGATAAGATTGTCAATTTTGTTTTTGAGAGTGTGGTGTTTTCTAATTAGTATATTATTGATTTTGTCTTGGATATGGAGTGATATGTTTTGCCAAATGACTGGGTGGATTGAGTTGCTAAGTTCAAGATGTAAATGATAAGCTTGCCTATTAAGGAACTGTTGTTTTCTGTGTAAATAAGATATTTCTTTCTTAACCCTGGCATTTTGAACAGATTTATTAAATTTACTGATACTGAAATTGTTAGATTTATAATTGATTTTGGCAAATTTAGGGGTAACCTCATTGGTAACGCAATGGTGGTTAAACCATAAGTTGGCGGTAGTCTTTTTAAGATTAATATATTTCTTACATTTGTTTGCTGGGTAGCATTAAGATTTTGGAAAAACATTTAGATTGATTAGTAACTAATTTATAATAGCTCAAAAGGCATAACAATGAACACTGCTGAAAATATATTTATTCAAACCGTCTTATTAAACAATAGAAATGTAATAAATTGAAAACAACAATTTTTGAAAATCAAATATTTATTAATACCTTAAGAAAACTCCCTCAACATACCAAAATTTAAAAAAAATCCTCCGTTCCTGATTGTACCCGCCCATCCTTCATAGTAGTTAATGACCTGTTCGGGCCAGTGTCGAGAAGACTTGAACCTTTTTTAATTTCCTTTCTTGTCATTCTATCTTTAATCCCATATTATTTATTTTATTTAAATTAAATTATCATGAGTAAATAAATTCAAAACATATCTATCTACTATCTCATTTTCAACAATATCACAATACAAAATATATTATATATTATATAACTTTGACTTCCTATCAGATTGTATCCCGAATATTCTTATTGCACTTCATTATACACGTTAATTGTAATCTCCTAATAGTTTCATTAATAACTCGACATGGGATACTCAAGCACACAGTTTTAAATTCTGGTAATTATGATGTTTCATAATTTTTTTTTCAACATTATGGTGTATTAAACCTTAACTTATTTTATATGTTATACCACATTGGCTGGCGCATTGTGTCTTAACCATAAATTTCATTCGGTGTGTTCTTTCTTTCCATCATACATGAGGACGGTGCCGTTGATGCATTGAAACACGTCAAAATAACTATGCAGCACTTGCAGCCAGAAATCAAGGAACATGGAACTACAGCTAAGAAATAAATTTAATTTTAATTTTTCAAATTTAATAAATTTTTCTGTCAATTATCAAGAGTAATACATTAATATTCAATATAATATGCATAGTCACATCATCCTTTGATTTTATCACTTAGTTTTAAGTGTAATTATGACTCAAATGTCTATTATTTTAAAATTTACCTAATTTTTAGATGTTTGTTATAACCTCAACATATTCCCGATTAAAATGTATCATAACTTGTAATTAATGTTACCAAATCTTTTACAAATATTTAAATAATGTGCAATATATTTTATTATATTACATATTAATGTTTATTTCTCGTCAATCTTGTACAGCGATGCCCAAAGTTGGTGATACCCCTTGGGGGAAGTGGGAACGCATAGGGGGGCCCTAAGTTGCAAGGGAGTGGTAAGGGGGCGCTAAGATGCAAAAGGATGGTAGAGGGGCACTCAAGCTGGTATTTTCCGAGTGTGTTGTTTATTTATATTTGACTTACCAGCAAAATAACTTCCTTGCTTCAAGTTTCTTCCTACCTTTCCAAGGTCATATTACGCGTATATCCTACCTACATCCTCTAGGTCACGTCATGCGTTCTCATCCCTCCCCAAGACTACGTCACAAGTTCTCCCTCCCTTCTTGAGGTCACGTGTCACCAGAGATATTCAGACCAGTACATCACATTTTGAGAAAGTGTCATGCTGTTTTCTTGTTTCTCTGTTGTCTCCTCAAGATTTTATTGGTAAGTCCTGAACAAAATAGTATTAAGTGTGATACTTATTTTCTGACTGCGCTTTCAATTATTCAAACATGTTGATTATGAATCGAGATTAGAAGCTACAAACGTGTTATTTTGTTGCAGCCTACTCAATATTAAAAGTTTTAATGGAGGTTATATGGGGATATAAAAGATTTAAGATTAAATTCAGTACAAATGCCTAATATAGAGCTCAAATTTTTATTAAATATTACTTACAAAATGTGTACATAAATAACTGTGTAGCAAAATCATTTTAAAAAGGTATATAAAAAACGAAAATAAATGTAACTTAGAATTAATTTTTTTTCGCGTTAATAATTATTCATACATATATTATTGAAACAAAATTTAATGTTATGGCTATAAATTTCTGAAGGAAGCTACAGAAAAACACTTTTTTTTAAATATAGGCCTTCAATCAATTTTTTTTAGAATAGAAGTGGCAGAAGCAGAAAAAAAATGTAGACAATATAGTTTGGAAAAATCTTAAGTATGGATTTATACCTGTATCAACAAACCAGCAGCTGGCAATGTGCCTGTTATGTGAAAAGGTATTTTCTAATGAGGCCACGAAGCCTTCCAGACTCATTGAACATTTAAAGAAGACACATCCTGACAAGGCAGATAAGTGCTTAACTTTTTTTCAATCACTTAGTGAAAAGTTTTGAAAGCGGCCAACATTGTTAAAAATTATTCGCAATAGCTCACAACAAACTTATGGTTTCCATGCATCATACAACATTTTATTGTTGTTGCTAGGTCTGGAAAGCCCCATACAATTGGTGAAGAACTCATCCTTCCAGCGGTTAGAGAGGTTCTTAATACTGTTTTGCACAAGTCACCACATGATATAATTAAGATGATTCCTCTCAGAACAATTAAGTGCAAAGACACATAGATGAAATGGCTGAGAATGTGGAAGATCTACTGTGCAACACACTAAAGACAACATAAGTTGCATTACAGCTGGATGAGTCAACTTTGCCAGGTAATGAATCTGTACTTTTCACTTATGTGCTTTTTATAAAAGACGAGAGTTTGGCTCAAGAGTTGTTATTTACAAGGCAACTAAAAACTGATACTATAGGAGAGTCAATATTTCATGTTGTTGAGGAGTTTTTCAAAGAAAAGGAAATTTCACTTACTAACATACTTGCTTGTGCAACTGATGAAGCACTGTCAATAACTGGTCGCTACCGTGGGTATGTCGCTAGCTTGAAAAAATCAGTACCAAACATCTTTACTATTCACTGTGTCATTCATCGCCAACATCTGGTTGCAAAAAATCTCAGTGGGCGCCTACACAATTCATTACACACTGTTATTACTGCAGTGAATAAAATTAAAGAACATACTCTCGATGATCGAGTATTCCGGGAGCTCTGTGCTGAGAATGATGAAGACTTTGAACCTTTGTTGCTTCACACTGAAGCTCGTTGGATATCCAAATGCAACTGTTTGAGACGCTTTTACAACCTTTTTGACACTGTTGTGGAATATTTTGAAGACACGAATGCTTTGCTCAGTAATGAACTCAAAGAAATCAAACATAACATTGCTTATTTGTCTGAGCTATTTGCAAAGTTCAATTAAATGAATTTGCAGCTGCAAGGCAATGACTCCAATCTTATTAAAGCCAAATCTGTCATATCTAAATTTATTGCAAAATTAACTATACTGAAGCGCAATATAGACCGTCGTGAGCTATACCAATTTCCAAGCTTGTCTGAACTAGAAAAGCAAGTTGGGATACAAGATGATGGTCTGCAAGTTTTTTGTGACCATTTGAATATGTTGCGTGAAGATATGTTTGATCGATTCAAAGATCTGGTAATGATGGAAATTCCAGACTGGGTATTAAGTCCATTTTCAGATATTGAAGAATTTGGCGCATTGGAGGAAGAACTGATTGAGCTACAAAATGACATTGAGCTGAAGCCAAAGTTTAAGAAATTGTACCAGGAGTTTTGGTTACAGAAGGAAACTCCTGATCGCTATCCTGCATTATGGAGAGTGGTTAAGAGGCTCCTGCTTGCATTTCCAACATCGTATTTAGTGGAACGTGGTTTTAGTGTGGTCAGCCTACTTGTCTCCAAGAAAAGAAATCGACTCCAGATTACTAAGCGTGGTGATTTAAGACTCATGTTAAGTGACATTAAGCCAGACATTGGGAAACTAGTATCATTTTATCAAGCTCATCCATCACATTAAGAATTTACAGAATAGTAATGTACTCTACCTAGTTACTAAATGTGGTATCTAATAATATGTAATATTTAATAACTTTGAAAAGATTATCACTGGATCGAGCTCATCAATCATGTTTAATTAAATAAACTTAAACAATATATTTTAATTTTGAATAAATATTCAATTAATAATTGTTCCATCCTTGAATTTTATTGCTATTTTATTCATAGTGGGTCGTTGAAAACCACTATTATGAATATTTATTTTCTAGAGTAAAGGATAGGGGGCACTGGGCACGAGTTTTTGGAACCAAGGGGGTGGTGACTCAAAAAAGTTTGGGAACCACTGATTTAGTACAACTTGTCCAACTTAATTCACTTAAAATTGAATTTTATTTTTCTAAATATTCTTAAACGTTCCTTAATAAGCAATTCAAATGTTTCTCAAAAATATGGAGAGCTCGAATGCCTAGCAAGATATGATAAAAAACATTTTTCTTAAATAGATTTTTTTTTACTAAGATAGTGACTTTTTTACGCGTGTTGAAACGTAATGTTGGTTCATAGTCAATTTTGTTTTTTTGTAACATGAAGGAAGCAGTTTACATAATGACGAGTTACATACCCTTTACTCATCACAAGACATTGTTTGAATAATCAAGTCTCTTAGATTACGGTGGGCAGGCCATGCAGCGCAAATGGGAGATTCTAGAACTTTTTTCCTGGTATTGACTAGCAAACCCAATGGGAAGACCCCATTGGGAAGACTAAGATGCAGATGGAAGGATAACATTAGAATGTACATGGACGAGATAGAGTGCAATGAGATGGACAGGATAGAACTAGCTCAAGAAGGGATAGGTGAAGTACTTTTGTAAGTGCGGCAATGCACTTTCGAGTTCCTAATGAGTAATGCCATAGATTAGATAGTTAAGTTGAAAAAGTAACTATCAGTACTCATCCGCTGTCACTTTGGCAAGAAAAATCACTTTACCAAACTTGCTAAAGCTACCGCACCTATTTCCAAAGCGGATATTTATGAACATTCTGTAAATAGCTTTTAAACTGTCAAAAAAGGCCAGAAATGAACAATAGTGCTATAATCCAAGGTCTTTGATTATTTTACAATATATTTTATGTTCATAAACCAAGTCTTCAAAAAGCTTTCATTTATCGCACCCATAAAAAAAAACGTCATTTTATGAGAGTTGACTGCATCTTAAACCATACAATCTAGCTTTATTTCCACAGTGAAGCTCTTTTGAAGAAAATATCACATGTGCATACATTTTATATTCAAACGATTAGTTAGGATTGGGGCTAGGATGTTTATAACATATAATTTTTTTGTTCTAAATTTCATTTGAATGCTTAACAGGATAAGCGTATAAACATGTTTTAACCTGCCTTGATTTTAAAATTGTGTTTTAATTTATTATTATTAGCACCACGTCTTACTACCCGTTCTGATTTTTTCATTCAATTGCCCATTAAGGGCTTTTTTTGTCTTAGGGAATATTAAAGTCATACTTAAAGCCTATAATGCATATTGTGAAGAATTAAAAAATAATTGATTATTTGTCAAATAATACTAAATATATAAGAAAAGAATAGTAATATAGGGTGACCTGGTGGTCTAGGGGTAAGGTGTCAGACTTCTGAGCTGAGGGTCCGGGGTTCAATCCTCGGTCCCGGCACAGATTTATCCGATTACCAAACCCTTCCTTCACCTCTGACAAGACGTGTATTAATCACAACTTGTGAATGTGAGGAATGCCAGGCCTCCACCGTGGTTCGGATTCCACGTTAAACTGTAGGTCCTCCATTTCATCTCACAATCACCCTAACATTACACATTAGCGTAAGGGCGTATAACCCGAACGGGTAGTAAGACGCGGTGCTAATAATAATAATAGTAATATATAATCAATAGATTTTGCAATGTCTAAATAAATAATATTTTATATCTAATATAATTTTTTTAACATTTTAAATGATTTATAAGCTATTTATTTAAGAATTTCAGGCAAATAAAATATATTTTGGTCACCATGTCCCTTAAGGGCCAAATGCTTATTTACTAACTATGATAGTGTATTAGGGATGAGGAAGGTTGAATTTGAGGAAAAGTACCCGCATTTTTGTGGAGATAGATAGTGTAAAGCCATTTAGTAAATAAAAATCTCAGTGCACCTGACCAGGATTTGAATCCCGATCTCCCAGTAAATGGCAGTCCAGTCTATTGCGAGAGTGATGCCTTGGGCCAGTGGGGGCCAAACTTTTATTTTTTTCTTGGAGTGGCACTATCTGCGCTAAGAATCTTGGGCATGCCACTCTACCACAAAATCTATAGTATAACCTTACCTTAGTACCACCACTATCTTTCGAAAAATACACCCAACACATATTAGACCCATTTAAAATTAGGGGTTTAGTATATATAGGTTATTTGATTCCTGACTGAATTAAGAGTTTTTGACTATATCTGTTTATTTCAAATAATATATCAGAAAAACAATTAATAACGAAAACCAAACAAAATTATATCAATATTTAATTTAGAACCACGTCTTACTAGCCGTTCTTGTTGTACGCTTAAGTGCTAATTACGCTAATGGGTTAGAAATAGGTAAGGTTGAATTTATAGGAAGTGAACCCGCATTTGTTTGGAGGTATATTTGAAAATCATTTAGGAAAAACCACTCCCAATTCGAGAGTCGAGCCTCGATCTCCCCATCCTTGGCAGTGAAGCTCAACACGAAACCAGCGCGTTACCTAACTACGCCACCGAGGTGGGTCTTCTATCAATAATAATGATAACTATAAAGAAAAGAGATAATTAATTTCATGATTCAAGAATATACATTCCAAAATTAATTCATAGTTACATCGTTCACACACCATAATTTTATGATTATGTTTTATAAGTGAAAATCAGGACCTGGATTTTGATAACATTTCATTTTTTATTGTTGGTCACCTGTAATGCTCATTAGTAGGTCTATATAAAATCTGTTCATAATCCCCTTGTTTTTGTGATTTTGATATTAAGGTAATATTTTCTTGATTTACACCATTTTTGAGTCATTTTTATGCATTTTTTACTAATTTTTAGCCATTTGTGTTGAATAAGTACGGCATATTTTTAGATATTATCAAATATAAACTTTTTTTTAACACACAGTTGTCAGAATAATAAAATAGTGAAAGCAATAAACTTTTTATCCTCTTTTCTTGTTTGGTTTTAAAATACACATTCTTGATGAGAGGCAAATAATGTGGCATTTGGAGGAGGTAACTATTACTTCTGGAGAATATATTTGTAAATCATTGCTATACTTAGCAGAATGCAAGAGTATAGTTGTTAAAAACGTTTCTTAGCATATGTATTTTTTAGTTTACATTTTTTAAGTTCATGTTTGATTTAGTTGTGTACACTTATTAAAACTTTTTTTTTCATATTCTTAGGTTTTTATTTTGAAATTTTGAAGTAATTTTTTGCAAATTTGAGGTAATTTTTTAGAATTTTTAGGCAATATTTTAGAAAATTATTTAGAATTTTCGGGCCATTCAATAGGTCATTTTATATGTAATTTTTTTTATCATTTTTAGACCATCAAAATCAAAGCCCTGACTATCTCCACTCTAATAATTACCAGATCCTCTGTCCAGCCAAAATAATCTCGAAACCCATAAGACTTAAATGTTGAAGGCAAATAGCCCCAAACCCAAAAGGGTGCAAGAATGCATGGTGACCAAAAATTCCAATAGGGGCCTCTAAACTGAAGGTGGGGGGGGGGGGGGAGTCCAAAAAACCAAAGTTGAAAAAAATCTTTAAGCCCAGAAGACCTAAGAAGCTGAAATATTTCACGCAAGTAGCCCCTAACCCAAAGAAACTATGATACTTGGTGACCTAAAATTCCTTATTTGATCATCAAAAATTGGGGGGGGGGTTTCTAGAATAACCAAAGTTTAAATATTCTCGAAGCCCAAAAGAGCTAGGAAGCTAAAATTTTGCAGGCATGTATTAGCCCTTAACTAAAAAAATTTATATAGCAAAGAATACGAATATTAAAGAAACACGTCAACATGTTCCTGGAGATATTAAGAGAAAACTACTAAAACAAAGGGTTGAAAACCAAAACCAGTGCACCAAGGCCGGGAATCTAACCGCCACTTTTCTGTTACTAGCAACAGCAACACAGTCTGTCGCGAGCTTGACCCTTTGAATAAATACATGACAAGTGCTTGTCCAGATCCGAGCTTTCCCAGGTAGCCTGTGTGTTGAGAGCCTGGACTAAAACATGATGCAATATTATCCAGAAAAAAGACATATCTAAAATTTGCCGGCAATGAGCTTGGGTGTATAGTAATTGGTGCGCTCTATAAAGTTTAATTAGTTTGTTAGTTTTCTGGTGATGAAACACAAAGTCTTAACATTAGACCAAATATACCACTGATGAATCAATTTATACCATTAATAATTGTACTTTAAACTAATTTTAGATTTTGCACGAAGGATTCATTTCCATACTGCCTCATTTTCCGGTAATGGGGAGGTCAAGGTTCGATTCCCAGTTAAGGGAAATAGCTATTTTTTTCTTAAATGGTTTCACACTCTTACTCCGTGGAAATGCGGGTGAATTTCCTCTAAACTATGACTTACACTAACGTAAATAATATGCATATAGTCGACCTTGGTAGTATTGAGGTAAATTGCTTGCCTTGGGACCCGATGGTCGTGGTTACAAGCCCAGCCACGGTTGACGGATTTCTCTTGAGCAAAAAAAAAAAAAAAAAAAAAATCCGTAACACAACTTCCTTAGGAGGGGAAGTAAAGCTGTCGGTCCCATGTCAATTGTGGAATGTAAACGAACTTTGGAAGGTGTGTGAAAATACCTTTCCTGGCAAAATTAGTAGAACCATTCACTAACGCTCATAGAAATTCTCGTGTGTTGATATAATCAGTCGGTTCAGAAAGTGCACGTTAAATACCTTAAATGAATTTAAAAAATGCATACATTCTGGGTGGTAGCAAGGCTGGATGAAAAGAAAAATGATGGTGTCACGAATAGAATTGAAAAAAAAAAATCGATCTACTTATTTTTACACTATTTTGTTTCGGAAGAAGATATGTATCTCTTGTTTTCCGTTTTATAGGATTATTGTGATACCGGCTTCGGTGGCCTCATGATCAATAGCAATTGACTAGACTGCCGATGATTGGGAGATCGGGGCTCAAATCCCAGTCAGGTGTACTGAGGTTGGTTTTTCCTAATGTTTTCACACTATCCCTCCACCTGAATGCAGGTACACTTCCTATAAATTTTACCTAACCTTATTCGTATCACATTAGCGTGGTTATTATGCGTATAACCTGAACGGGTATTAAGACATGGTGCTAAAATAAATTATTTTACCATTATTTTAAAAATTATATCTAAACATAAAAGTTAACAGACATAATCTATAAGCTTTATGAAACAATAATACAGCTCATTGAAGCGTGTAAATAGAATACGAGACTAAATACAAGATAATAATAATTCATAGAATTGTCTTGGGTATCACAGACTTTATTTGACTAACGGTGAGCGTGCGTGTGTGTGTGTATGTGTGTGTGTGTGTGTGTGTGTGTGTGTGCGTGTCTGCGTGTGTGTTTGTGTGTTTGTGTGTGTGTGTGTTCATATATAACTCAATGCATTCACTTGGAATGCATTATTTGGTTACTTGTCTAAATGGTCAAGGCTTATCAATTCTTTAAGGTGGGATGAAAGGGGATGCAAGAAAAACACGTTGTTTTTGCAGTTTTTATGGCAAAAGATTTTTAGGCCAAAATAAATAAAACACTATCCAGTACAAAAATAGAATTTAATTTTCTTCACATGGTGACTTAAACATTTCTTGAATATCGCTCTGGAATTTAATGACAACTTTTTCTCTTCATTTAAAAAGTTTGTTAGAAAATGCTATCATGCTCATGACAGATATTAAACAGTTGTTTATATCGATGTGAAGAAAATTAAACTCTATGTTTGCATAGAAGCAATATTTCATTTAATTTAGCCAAAAAAATGTTTTGCCATTAAAATTGCAAAAACATTGGCCTTTTATCGCGTCCCCTACATCCCACCTTAAGCACTACCGGTATGTCTACGGTAGGCCGGCCGTAACAAGAGAAGTGACATCATTTAAAAATACCATTGAAAGGAAAATCTTCCACTCACTATCCATTCGGAATATATACTTTATAATTACTCTGGTGCGATAGGAATGAGGAAGATACGATAAAGAAAAAAATACATTTATCCTGAAAGGTACTTGACGGGTTATGACCCTATCTAATAACCGAATTAATGTAAGTTAAGCTATCTTACAGGATAAACTAAGGGTACCTGTATTTGCATAGAGTGAGAGTGGAAAACCATTTAGGAAATAAAATAGCTTCACTAAGCTCGGCTGTGATTAAAGCTTCTACATTTACATTATTGGCATGTCAGACGGACATTTAATTACGGTTGCTCACCGATATGGATAACACCTTTGTTATGACCAAGTCAAGATAGTTGTATTTAATAAAATATGCATTCAACAAAATATATTAAAGTATACTTTCTAGAAAAAACTATATAAAATTTCCTGTGAAGGGTTGTACATGTCACAAAAGCAATAAGTGTGATTAGCTCTTATGAATAGTAACAATTTCAAATATATAAATTAGGTTAAACTTATTTAAAAACTAGTGCAATACAAATAGGTTGTGCATATTACGTAAAATTTGGAATAACACTTCATTTACATTCTTAAGACCTGATGGCGAAACGCCGAAACATGTAGTCGTTCAGGACCGTGATGATTTATCATCGGATTCGTAAAGGAGAAGGAATCAAAATTTATACCAGATAAAGAATGGCCAACCTTTTATTACAAACTTTCATTACTTTATTATAACTAATACTACTGTCGACTTTAATTTTTACGTAATTAATCTAATTATTCTTTCCAATTTTTTAATGTTTTTTCAGTTATATTCCTTATATACATAGTCAATTGTATTTTTTAACCTAATCGCTGTTGAATGCTCTTACTATGTCTCGTTGTTAGTAATGTTACATTTTAATGTGTTTTTTGTTATTTTAATTACTAACTTTAACAATTTTTATTCTTATCAAATTCTTTATCTTTCTTAAGCACTTAGTGTCATTAATTAATCAAACCTGATTCATCACTCTTTATTATTATTATTATTATTATTATTATTATTATTATTATTATTATTATTAGCACCGCGTCTTACTAACCGTTCGGGTTATACGCACTTACGCTAATGTGCAATGGTAGGGTGATTGTGAGATGAAATGGAGGACCTACAGTTTAACGTGGAATCCGAACCACGGTAGAGGCCTGGCATTCCTCACATTCTTTATTATTATTAATATATTATTATTATTATTATTATTATTATTTAGCACCGCGTCTTACTACCCGTTCGGGTTATACGCTTAAGTACTAATTACACTAATGGATTAGGAATTGGGAAGGTTGAATTTAGAGGAAGTGAACCCGCATTTGCGTGGAGGGAGAGTGGAAAACCATTTAGGAAAAACCACCCCAGTTCACCCTACCGAGATTCGAACCTCGATCTCCCCGTCCTTGGTGGTCTGGCTAAACACGACTAGCGCGTTAGCCAACTACGCCACCGAGGCGGGTCATTCATCACTCTTAATCAATCTTATATTTAATATATTTCTCATCCGTACTATTGTTATGTTACATTAAATTACATTCTTCTTTCAACAATAGTTCACTTATTTTTTTACTTATAGACATTATTTCATATTAAGTGTATACTCTTATAGGTTTTTACTTCTAATTTTCGACTAGTTTATCTACATAAATTTGTAACTGTTATAGAATCTATTTAATTACTTTTTGTTACTAAATCTTTTGACAAAAAGTTTGTTGCACACTGGAGTCATCTTCTAACATAACTTAAGTTTCTTTCCTTATTTTTGTAATCTTGATATTAAATTAAAAGCTTCACCAACTTGGGTATGGTCAAAGCTGCTACTCTCACAATAGAGTAGAGTGCCGATGAAGGGGAGATAATGGTTCAATCCCGGTCAGGTAGTTTTCCTTTCTTTCTTTCTTTCTATCTTCACGCAAATGCGAGTACATTTCCTATAAATTCAACCCTACTCATATTTAACCTATTCGATTAATTAGTAAATAGGCATATAACCCGAATGGGTGGTTAAACGAGGTGCTAAAAATATATAATTGTTATCATCAACATCATCATCATCCTTATTTTGCGTCACGCTGGAGGTTTGGTATATTTATATTATACATCATACAGTTGAGGAGTAAATTTTTTAAGTCTCGCCTAGGGTGCAAGAAACCCTTGCGCTGGTTCTGGGTTACTGACTATCAGGGAGTAACAAGAGAAAACCAAAAGAACTGTATGAAGCAACAGCAGTAACTAGACTCTCTACGTGTCGGAACTCAAGAATAGACCCGGAGGTTATGTAATCACTTCCACTGCACTAACGTCAAGGCCAAGATAAGGCAAAAAAAAAGCTATAGTTAAAACCAAAGCGCTGATTATTCTAAAGGTCGTTTATTCTGTTTATTACTATACGTAATAAAAGTGATTGATGACAATGATGACATTATCCACGATAATATTAAGTAGAGAGTCCATCGTTATTATTAGCATCTTTCTACCTAATGCTTTAAGGTCATTCAATCATAAAAATTTTACTCCACAATTTTAACAAGTATATAATTATAAGCTATAAATAGGGATTCAGTGATTTCAAATCATGACAGTTCACGAGTTATAAGGTAGTTTATGCGTTTTGCGTAACATTGTTAAGGTAAAGTAATTAATGTATGGGGCTGAAATTTAGAATAACTAGACTTAAATATATGGTGTGCAGTGTGAAATAATTATGATATTAATATAAACAATAACACTAATATTAATTTGTTTCAACGAAATTTTAATATTATTAATATATTATTGAAATAATATATTAATATTATTAATATATTATTGAAATAATATATTAATATTATTAATTTACCAAATTATATTTAAAATATTAATATATGTTATATATATTAATAATATAAATATATAATATATTATTAATTTACTAAATTATATTAATAATATATATTAACAATAGATATCTCTGCTATATCAATAATATTAATATATTATATTAATACTATTAATATAAATAATTGTCATCTTAATATCATAACGTACACCTCATTGTATATACCTTAAATTAATGTCTAGTTACATTAAATTTCAGCCCATGCATTAATTACTTTACTTTAACAATGGTAGCAAAAATCATAAAATAGTAAGTTTGACCTCTTATAAGTCGTAAACTGTAATGGTTTAAAATCATTGAATCCCTATTTGTAGCTTATAATTATACACTTGTTAAAATGGTGCTATACAATTTTGATGGTCGAATAACCTTAATCTAATTATTAGATATTTATAGCTGTTTCTTTCATAGAAGAGTTCCTTATAAAAGTAAACGCATAAATAAAATTTAAGAGTAATTTACCCAAAGCAACAATAACAAAAAGTAGGCCTATATTTCCTTAAATCAAGATAAAACAATTTTGACTAAATAGGTATTTTTTTATTTTTTCTTCTTGTCTTATTAGTTTAATAAAAGGTAAACTAAGAGGAAATATTTTTGTATTTGTGTGAAGGACTAGTGGGAGACAATGCAAGAAAAACATCCTAAGTACACTCAGTTGGGATTTTAGCCTAGACCACCCCATCCCTAGATGAGTTTGACATTTAGGCTGCGTAATCACTGGTACGAGTCCCAGTGTTCCCCAAAGCTAGAAAATAAAATCCATGTTTTTATTTTTTTATGATATTTATGTTCCTTAAATTCTTTGTTTGGTTAATTTTTATCATATTTTTACGCGTTAATGCTCTTATATTTGTCACGTGACCGATACATGTTTAGCAATAGTCATTAAAATCAAATAACTCTACCTAACACTTCATTACAGAAAATACAATATTGGTCAAATCCTTCCCAAATTCTAACCCATATACAATAATTTAATTTGTCCTTGCTCATTAAGATTTTCTTTGTTTGAATTGAGATTACTTAAAGGTGAAATTTGTAACCGGGCTTTTGAACCTTTTATTTTAACATCAAATAATAGTAATCAATTTTGTATTACTTCGTAACTTATAGTAGGCAAAGTATAATGAGTTTCTTAAGTATACATTTTTATAATTATTTTTCACTATCTATTTTTGCTGTATCAGAAATATGCATAGCTTAAAAAATCTTAACTCTTGGAACTTAAAAATCAACATTTAATACATTTAAACAATTAGAATACAGTGTTAGTAGTGTGAACATCATAATATCCAACCAACATGTTTAAATGGCAGAAAGGTATTTTAAACTGTAAAGCTTTGGATAACTAGCAAATTTCATGTAGAATTGATATCCACCTTTATTGGTGGATACGTCCACTAAATGTAGAGATCATCTAGTCTTGTTTAGTGGTGATGAGGAGGTCGAGATTTGAATTCTGACTGGGTTTACTAAGGGAAATAAAAGAATATTGTTTCCCAATATCCTTCCAAGTAAATGTGGATAAATTTCCTGAAAACTCCTATCTATCACAACCATATTGGTGTAGATAAAAATTCGGAGTGACCGAACGGGTGTTAGGATATGGTGAATATGAAAACAATTATTTCAACATAAAAGAACTAATTTTTTTGTATAAGTTGGTAAGCGCCTGGGACTAGTTAAATAACAATATAATAAGTATTTGTTTTTAATTTTGAATAGAGGCTAGGCCCAAATATGAGAAATAAAAAGTGATCAATATTTTCTAATATTAATGTATTTAAGAAAAAATAAATGGTACGGAACTTCACACGGGCTTTCTCGCTCTATAGTTTAAAAATGGAGATATTTACTCTGAACTCGTAATATATGTGAAAAGAGATAATATACACTAGCAAACCCAAGCATAAATTGCACTATATTTATGTAATACTTTTTTGAGTCCCTATTTTAAATTCTATAATTTTATTTTTAAAGAATCTATGTCCTCATTTGTATGGTTGGACCAAAAAGATCAATATTGGGTCCACAAGGGTCAACACTTCGTATTAAAATTTCAACTTCCGGTTAAAATACTCGACATTTTATTATGTGTGGCACATCTTCATGTCATTGTAGCTATTAAATTCCTCACTTATTAATTTTGACCAATAAAAAATATAAATATTGACTTTTTTTTTTTTTTTAGCACCGCGTCTTACTACCCATTCGGGTTATACGCTTAAGTACTAATTACGCTAATGGATTGGGAATTGGGAGGGTTGAATTTAGAGGAAGTGAACCCGCATTTGCGTGGAGGCAGAGTGGAAAACCATTTAGGAAAAACCACCCCCAGTTCACCCGACCGAGATTCGAACCTCGATCTCCCCGTCCTCGGCGGTCGAGCTCAACACGACTAGCGCGTTAGCCAACTACGCCACCGAGGCGGGTAATATTGACTATTGAGTCTAAAATGGAGATAGATCATTGTTTTACAAATATTTCTCCTGGGAGGTTTAAGGAAAAAATAACATAAACGTTTTGAGAGACTTACTTATATTTAATTACTCTATGGCATTGGGGAATTATTGCGTTAAAACTTAAGTATTATCTCTTTACAACTAAAGCTCACAAAATTGTACTAATATATTTGCCAATATCTAAGAAACTGTTGGTTTTATAAAAATATATTTCATATAAAAGTTGTTTTATTTTAATAGTACTACAATTTTGCAATGATAAGTTATTTAGTATCTCAAATAGTTTCAGAGATACGGAAATTTCAGCTTCTGTACCCTAAAAGTAGTTTTCATGGGAAAATGAAAATAGCCAGTTTATTTATAATCTTAGAGCCGATTTTGAGAAAATCGATTTTTTCTCTTTTCGCCCTTTATTAAACTACTCTTAATTTTAAGTTTGAACAAACACAGACAAACGGCATTGCAAAGACCACTTTATAGGGTTCGAGGGGTCAAAATCGTTAGAGCCGATTTTGGGAAAATCGACTTTTTCTCTTTTTGCCCTTCAGTAAACTACCCTTAATTTTAGGGTCAGATATTCACTTCAAAAAACCCCTCGAGGAAACCCTATGTAAACCCTAGATACCAAGTTTTAGCGCGATCGGTAAAATAGTATAGGCTCTAGTTGGAGGTACAGACAGAAAGACACGGAAATTCAAAAACCACTTTTTCGGATTCTGGAGGTCATGAAACGTCGAGATTCATCAAAATCTCGAGTTCGATTTTTTTGACGATCACAATACTTTTTCTACCTGTAAGATAGCGAGAAAGTAAAAATGTGGAAAGATTTTAGTTGGGCACACCCACTACTGTACTGATCCATATAAATAAATATGCACATTAATCAATAAGTAATTAATCCTGGGCAAGATGTTACATAGACACAACTTGCGGTTACAGAGTTTGTGCTAGAATATAAGTAGTCAAATTATTAAAAAAAATACTAAAATCAAAATAAACCATCAACTGAGGAAGGTTGAATTTAGAGGAAGTGTATCCTCCTTTGCGTGGAAAGAGAGTGTGGAAAACCATTTAGGAAAAACCACACTCAGTACACCCGACTGGGATGGAACTATGATCCGGCCGTCATCTGCAGTCCAGTCTATTGCGTTCTGCAAATTTTTTTGAAAGAGTTTTTCACAATAGTTAAAAATAAATGTAAAAAAACTTTCCGGGATTACTTTTACTCTTCCATCTTGTCTATCCGTATAATTATTATAGTTACACTAAGGTGGTAAAGATGATTAAGGTAGAATTTAGAGGAAACATATCTTCTATCTGTATGTATGTAATGTGAAACCATCTATTAAAAACACCATCATTACATCTTGTCTGGATTGGAGCCTTGACCAGATCAAACCAAACTAAATGAGCTTGACATTTAGATAACGTGTCCACCGGCAAGAGTTTGTCCACAACTAAATATTAATATTCTATTATATAATATGTTGATATAGTTATATAGTTTTAAATTATATTGATTTGTTAGATACCGTTAATTTTGGGGAAACTTGTATATTTTGCTTCTTGGCTAAGTTTTCTTTAAAATACGTTTAAAACGTTAAAATACACATACGCTTGACCTAAGAGAGTATGAAACACATCATGCATGGAAAATAGCTCAACAAGATAACAGAAACCAATCAACTTGTTTATTTTGTACAAGAATGTGTCTGTTTTAGCAGAGATTTTAAACAAACTTTCCTGTTTATATTAGTTGATAGTGAAATATATTTTGCTTGCCTTAAGAGAGAAGGCCATTTATTATAGCCTATTTAAAAGTTATCAAATACTTTTTGTAATTGATACAAAATAATTAATTGTGTATCTACGGAAGGCGTATATAAATCTTATGGCACATAACTATATACAATAATTAAAACAATTTATTTTGTGGCCATTAGGCTTAACGGAAAGACTGTGTTAAGCAAGCATATTTTATTTTTCAAAAAAAGGTTCTTTTCTCGAACACAAAAACATAATTTAGGGCTACTCAAAGAGTATTTAAAGATAACTTTCTGAACCAAACGATAATACATCGGCAGGACATTACTTACCAACATGCCAAAGTTTAGAGAAAACCCCACACTGGTAGGCAACGCGGACTAAACGTCAAATTCGTCTAGTCTGGTTTGCTTTTGACGGGGAGCTCAGAGTTAGAATTCCAGCTAGTTGTACAAAGTATAGTGTTTCCTAAATGATTTAAAACTCTTCCTCCAAACAAATATGAATAAATTAAATTTAAAACTCTACGTTCTTCATCCTTATCCCGTTGGTGTAGTTTTTTTAGCACCACGTCTTATGTGTGTGTGTATATATATATATATATATAGTCTTATTAGTGCATATGTACTAATTATGCTAATGTTCTAGGGATGGGGAAGGTTGAATATGTAGGGAGTGTACACGCGTTTGCGTGGAAGGAAACTGTAAAACCATTCAGGAAAAAAACTCTCAGTACACCCGACCGGGATCAAACCCTGATTTGCCCGTCGTTGGCAGTCTAGTCTACTGCTAGAGTGATGCCTTAGAGCATTCGGCCACCTAAGCGGGTCATTGGTGTAGTTTTTTATTTAGCAGCACGTATTACTACCCATTCGGGTTATACGCTTAAATACTAATTGCGCTAATGGATTTGGAATTGGGAAGGTTGATTATAGAGGAAGTGAACCCGAATTTGCGTGGAGGGAGAGTGGAAAATCATTTAGGAAAAAACACCCCCAGTTCACCCGAGTGAGATTCGAACCTCGTTCTCCCCGTACTTGGCAGTCTAGCTCAACATGAAACTAGCGCGTCAGCTAACTATGCCACCTAGACGGTTATTGGTGTAGTTAAAGGTGAGAAGAGCTAAGATGGGCAGTATGAGGCCCTGCAACAAAAACACTCTTCGTAAAGTAATGTTCTTAAATACGATGATTAGTGATATTTAATTAAATGTCGGTGATTGATTTAGATGGCGCTCCGGAGTAAAAACTTTCACCGAGATAAAAACCACGCCTCATCCGTTTCCCGGAATTGTCGAGTGTGTTTACAATCTGATACACGCAAGGTTAGTTAGGCGTCTTGCACTAGCACGAGCTAGCTTCGACCACACACAAACTGTATATACTTTTCTAAGTATACATTCACAGGCTTTGATTTAGCCCGAAAGTTTATTCTCAATATCAAGGTCTCATACGCTTGATGTCTCATTTTACTCCCAGTTGGATATGTAAAGTGGATCAATGTTTACTATAATTTAATTATGTCTGAAAAATATAAATCAAATTCTGTGACTGTAAATTATGACCATAAAAAGAGAGCATTATTCTCGCAACGTAACGTGATACAAATTTACAGTGACGTGAGAATTGCGGTCTTGGGTTCTGCGTACTTGCGGACTATATACATTTTATCGAGTGTTGTGTCCAACCCCTTCCTCACCTCATACGTGAAAAAGACTAAGTTTTGTCTTTTATGTTGGATTAGGTTAAGTTAAATAAGGTTAGATACGTGACAATATCTAGAAAGGGTGCAAACCTCACTAAAATGTTATCGGATTTGCAGCCTTTTCTTGCCCAATCACCTAAATGAAAGTGACCATGTTTTGTAGGCTAGGTTAAGTTGTGTAGATACACAACAATATTTAAGGCGGCTGCAGACTCCACGGCCTTTGTTCTTTTACATGCCACAATCGACATGAAACCACAGGTGGGTATGTGAAAATACCTCTCCAGCAAAATTGGTAGGCCCTTTCACCCTCGCTTAGAGAAGTTCTCGTGTGCTGGTATAAGCAGTCGGTTCAGAAGATGCACGTTAAATACCTCTAATTAATAAATAACTTAAATGTAGTCAATACTTTAATGGACGAGGAAAGAATAATGCTTTATTTATAAAATATAGGGTCCAGTTAACTTGTTGTTTAACAAATTAATGTTGTCCTACAACAACCATTAGAACATTAGAACCTTCTAATAGATATTATAGTAATGTAAGTTATGATAGTATTTATTTGATTTCTTAATATATCTTGAATAAGCCCAAAATAATTTAGTTTTAGTTTTTTTGGTTAACTAATAGTAAATTATGAATGAATTTGTGTACTTAATAAGTCGCGGTTCACCTTAAAACATTCAACATACACGAATGGAAATACTTAATGACAGCTTGTGTCAAATATGGTTACCACGCTGGTGAATATATCAATAATGCATATCCAATGCCTGACGTCATGAAAATTGAAAATAATGCAGGCACTTACACAAATGATATTCTGATCCTGGTAGACGTACATCAATTGGAGATACAAACAAATTCATCGAACATTATTCTGGAGGTAGTTCAGTTGCCCTTACAACCCAAACCAGTGGGTATGCAGACTAAATTTCTGGCTCATCTGCTCGGGTTTAACGGCGCTGTTGAGGTAGTGGTACGAATTCCGGCTGGGTGTAGTGTACTGATGGTACCCCCCACTTTCCCTTCACGCAAATGTGGGTATTTATATATATATATATATATATATATATATATATATATATATATATATATATATATATATAGTCTACCTACCTATTAGTGTAATTAATTACTTAATTCCCGGACAGGTAAGACGTGGTGCAAACAAAAAAATACAACAAATATATGGCCATAATCTGTATGCGTATTAACTATTATTATTTTAACAAATAAGTTTTAAATAAAAGTCAAAATTATAAATATTAATAATTTATTTCAGTTATACTTTCTTAACATCACTATAGGCTACAATAGTATTGGTTATTACTGTATTTCACTATAGTTGAATAAAAAAAATTCTTCCAAATGTTTAGTGTAATTCTTTTTTACTATCATTACTTCTTATTACCAGTTCAGGCTATACGCATAAAAGCCTATGGTAATTATTCTATGGGGGTAGGAATGAGAAAGGAAGCATTTTAGAGATAATATACCCACACGTGGAAGGAAATTGGGAAACTACGTAGGAAAAAGCACCCTTAGTAGACCCAACCGGGATTTGAACCCCGGTCTCCCCGTCATTAACAGGCCAATTTAACACGAGTGACACCTAAGACTATTTGGCCACTGAAGCCTTTACGCTGATATTATTGTTATTAGCTATAAACTAATTATGAGTTTTGGTGGATTGTATAATCATACTATTAGAAAAATGTTTTGGGGTGAGAAGAGTTTTAAACCACACTTTATATTGGTTTAAATTATATTTAGCTAATGGCTTTGCAATATAGCTTTTGTTATGGGGAAAACCCATATGAATTTTTCCCTTTTTTCTTTATTCGCCGGGTTTAATTACCCGTTTTGTATGTACGCATATGTATTAATATGAAATGCTAATGGGGCAGGGATGAGGAAGTTTAATTTAGAGGAAACGTACCCACATTTGTATGAAGGGAGAGTGGGAAAACATTTAGAAAAAAAGCCTCAGTACGTCAGGTCAGAATTAAAAACCCTCACCCCACATCACCAACAAACCAGACTAAATTATATTCTGAATATTGAAAAATGACACCTGGACACGGGAATCGAACCCGTGTCCAGGTGTCATTTTTCAATAGTCAGAATATGATATCTAGTGGAGTAATTCCCTACTAAAAAGCGTAAATAATAGCTCCGGCTATTAATTCTTAACAGACTAAATTAGTTTGACATTTAGACCACCCCCACTGGTGCGAGCTATGCTGGTGTTTTGCTATCATTCGGAATTATGAACATTTATTAATGGAGAGAGATGTTGAAACCAAATTAAATCGTAAATGAAAAGTCAACATGGTGCCAGAAATGTTTTCAAACAGCGCTCCTTACAGGAATCGGAAGTTGGCAGATAAAAAACAAAACGGTTTATTAAAATGTACCTGGTGAATAAATTTACCCTAGATAAATAAACTTGTTACAAATGTTTTGTTTGATGGTTTGTGAAGAATAATAAATAATACAATGAAACTCTGACCACTATACCACGAGGCCGACATATATGTTCAATGAATTGTAAACATTTAATTATGATTTTTACATACATGCCAACGACCACAGCAAAAATTTATTATCTTCACATCACCAACAGCCACTCCCAAAAAGATAATATTATATTACTGCTAAAACCACTATCAATTATTTTCATGGTAGTAAAACAAAAATAGAAATCAAGGGTACGTGTCCATACATCCAAAAGGAAATTAGCCCCCAATGAGCGAACCAGTCAAACGTGTCGCTTTAATCGTATCATCCATTCAGCAAGCGGGGTTTGTCACAGATCAAAGGCTGATTACAGCCTATTCGTGCCTTAACTCATGGCACGCTTCACTTAAATAATTGGCCCTTGGAAAACCTCGTCCTCCACACTCCACCTCCCGCCACTCTTTCGCTTCATCCTGTCCGCACTAATTTGGGCAAAGCTTTCAGCGCTATCAACCTTCACACCATTGAACTGTGTCAACAATACCCGACAGCCAAAGCGGTTTTGTCCTCTGACGGTATTGATTCGGTATACATACTGATCTGGTATGTGAAAAAACCCAAAATACTGTGCCTATTGTAATCCAATGAAAATGTCAATTTCAGTTATCAAAATTGAATAAGATTCATAAATTATTTAGTGTAAAAAATAGCAAATCGAAAAATTTATCGAATTCACAAGAAAGATTTTATATTAGAATTAAATAGTCCATTTATTTATTATTATTTTTAACATCATGGCCATTGATAAATATGGACAATAAACAGTTAGCTTACGTTAAAATAAAAATAAAAATGTCCTTTACAATTTATTTTTAACACACCGCTTCTTGATACCCGTCAGTGCTATCCGTATTTAATTACTCGTGGAGATTAGTAAGATATAATTATATTAAATGTACCAAAATTTGTGTAACGAAAGAGTTTGAAACCCTTTAGGTAGAACATCCTAAGTACACGCACCCGGTTTTTTTTTTCCCCGACTTATCGTCCCAAGCAAATCAGACTCACCGATTCTAAATAATAATACAGTTATTTATGACATATGTTAAGGGGATCTAGGACGCTATTTTAGAGGAAGCTCAATCTAATTGGAATGTATAAGGGATGAGAAAACAGCGAAATATCACAACTAGAAAATCACTCTCAGTACACCAAAGTGAGATTCGACTCTTAACTTCCCCGTCACAAGAGACTAAAACCTTTACTTCTCCGTCATCAGCAACTACACCCTTGGTCTCCCCGTCATCAGCAACTAGACCCTAGACTTCCCCTTCATCAGCAACTAGACCCTCAACATCCCCGTCATCGGAAATTACACCCTCGACTCCCCCTTCATCAGCAACTACACCCTTGATCTCCCCGTCATCAGCAACTACACCCTTGACTTCCCCTTCATCAGCAACTAGACCCTCAACTTCTCCGTCATCAGAAACTACACCCTCAACTCCCCCGTCATCAGCAACTACACCCTCGACTTCCCCTTTATCAGCAACTACACACTTGAATTCCCCTCACCAATAACTAGACCCTAGACTTCCCTGGCATCAACAACTACACCCTCGACTTTCCCCTCATCAGCAACTACACCCTCGACTTCCCCTTCATCAGCAACTACACACTTGAATTCCCCTCACCAATAACTAGACCCTAGACTTCCCTGGCATCAAAAACTACACCCTCGACTTCCCCCTCATCAGCAACTACACCCTCGACTTCCCCCTCATCAACAACTACACCCTCGACTTCCCCCTCATCAGCAACTACACCCTCGACTTCCCCTTCATCAGCAACTACACCCTCAACTTTCCCCTCATCAGCAACTACACCCTCGACTTCCCCCTCATCAGCAACTACACCCTCGACTTCCCCTTCATCAGCAACTAGACCCCATACAATGCAGCCTTATTCTTCTTTCTATAAACATTGCATAAATACATAATCTTTAAACTAAGCGTTGTTTGGGGAGGTACATCAAGTATATCTGTAAATGTACCAAATTCCAGATATCTAATCCCAAAAAATAATAAATTTCCACACCAAATAGGTGCGCTGTTTGGCAGTACATGGGTGTTGGTTTTAGTTAATGAAAGGAAACAAAACACTCGAGAGATCACGGCTTAGTAACACGCATTTGTTATCGATTATGAACGTGACAACTACATGAGATGTAAAGCACAACATTCGTCCCCTTGCTCATATAAAACGTTTAATATTTCTGGGAATAAATAAAGTGTAAGTATTAACATTTTATGCACCGATAATATTTATTTTCTTTTTGTAATAATAAAGATTTAGTCTTAGTATTTTTTACTTAAGATAGTGACAAATTTGAATTTTTTGAAGTGTGGCCCCTTCAGAACATTCAATTTACAATATGTCCTTGATGATCAAACGAGTTTTGATACCCCTGATTTGGAGTATATTAAGGTCATTCGAGCCTTGAAATATATACAATGCTACAAACTTAAAATGTTTAGCAAACATTTTAACTACATTTGTTTAAAATGTTGTTTAATATCTTAAATCAAATATGTATGATGAATAAAACATTCTAAAATTATTCTTTCACAAATGCATGCTTACTTGAATGGCCATTTTATTCAAGCAATAATAACAAAGTAGCTGCAAATTATTTCATAGCTGCAATAAAAAGTGAGTGGCTAATAAACGCTAATTATAATTTTATAATTATATTGATCACTTTTTGTGACCACCATTTAAATGACTGATCATACTTACGTGTCAGGAAAGCCAAGTAAGTTTATAATGCATTCTTCTTAGCCTGACACGCATGGCCATTGCCTTACATTCAAAACAACTCACCTGAAAGAAACAACTGTAGTGAATAATCAGTTGTGTATGGTAATTTGTAAAGGTAATATATTTTAGAGTAATAAAATTAACACCACTAAATGTCCGACACCTTAGCTCAGTTGGTAGCATATCTGTCTTCTGAGTTAAGGATCCCAAGTTCGATTTCTTGCTTTGCCAATTTTTTTTTTTTCATTTGTGTATTATTGTGGGTTTCCCCTTTAATAGTGAATTTAAGGCTGGGGGGCTGGATGTTGTGACTATTATAGATTTAAGTTAGTTTATTAGTCGTGTACTGATATAGTTAGGTGGTTCATAAAGTGTACTTTATCACCTCAAATAAATGAAAAAATGGAGAAAAAATCACAAATAATAATTAACAGACATTTTGATACAGTCTTACACATAAAATAAAATATATAGGGGCCTACACGTTGAAACGTAACATATTTACAAATAAAACTATCCAAATGTATAGGGATTACCCCGCCCTTGTAGAATAGGTAACTTAATATTTGCTTTCAAACCAACACAAAAAAATGCTAAAAAAAGAGAGAGCAGTGGTTTTATAATTCAGTTTAGAAACAAGCTATTATTAAAAAGCTTGTTTTCAAGGACTTTTTTTGCACCTCGTCTTACTACCCGTTAGAGTTATACGCTTATGTACTAATCACGCTAATGATTTAGGGATGATGAAGGTTATATTTATAGGCTGTGTACCCACATTTGCGTGGAGGGAGAGTGGAAAAGAATTTTGGAAAAGCATCCTCAGTACACCCGACCAGGATTCGAACCCAGCTCTCCCTGTCATCGGCAGTCTAGTCTAACACGAGAGTGTCGCCTCAGACCATATGGCCACCGAAGCAGGTCCCTAATAAAACTAGACTGTAATTTGTGAGTATTAATAATAGTTTAACTTCTCCACCCTGACGGCCCCCTCTTGCTGGGTGCCCTTCTTACCCCCTACTTCCCCTCTCTCCTTAGTTAAGACCATGAAATTTTCATATTAAAAAACTACCGATTAAACTTAAAATATAAGGTTTTTGACTTCATGGGGATATTATTTACGAATCAATCAATATGTTATGAAAATATAAACTTATAGCAAATAATAAAAGTGTCGAAGAGAGTTGTATTAAACTTAAACAAGCTTGTAAAATATACATAAAAACTTATTAATTTTATATTATAAAGAATTATGGTCAAAAAACCTAATATACGAGCCTTTGAAACAATAAAATAAAACATATTAAAACTAAGATATATTACATTTAAAATTAATCAGACTCGTGAAAAAAGGTGAAATAGATTATTATTATTATTATTATTATTATTATTATTATTATTATTATTATTATTATTATTATATATTTTTTATATTATTCACTTATTATTTAAAAAGCTTAGTTTGTGGATGATGATGTATATTTATATGATATATTTAATTGAGGCAAAAAGAATACTAGTGTTGGAAAAGTTTCTATAAATTGGTGAAAATTGAATTAATTATAAATTGAGAAATTTAATAAAAGTGATAACTCTGGTAAATATGCCTCTTTGCTAGCAGTTTTTCTTAGGTCTTAACTTTATTACTTTCTCTCTATCTTACAGGTAGAGAAAGTATGGTGATCGTCAAAAAAATCGAACTCGAGATTTTGATGAATTTTGACGTTTCATGACTTCCTGAATCCGAAAAAGTTATTTTTGAATTTCCGTCTGTCTGTCTGTCTGTCTTTCTGTCTGTCTGTCTGTCTGTACCTCCAACTAGAGCCTAAACTATTTTACCGATTGAGCTGAAACTTGATATCTAGGGTTTTCATAGAGTTGCCCCGAGGGGTTTTTGGAATTGGATATCTACCCCTAAAATTAAGGGTAGTTTACTGAAGGGCAAAAAGATAAAAAGTCGATTTTCTCAAAATCGGCTCTAACGATTTTGATTAAATTTCATTTATGAACATTAATAAATATTCCAAACAAAATGGCTACTCTCAATATTTCGGCAAAATGGCTTTAAGGGCTCCGGTCTGATGCGTAAATTAACATTTTTTATAATAGCTCCGAAACTATTTGAGATATGAAATTACTTAGCATTACAAATATGTATATATATTTATAATACAAATATTTTATTCGAAACATATTTTTATAAAATCAATCATTTTCAATCTATACGCAATTATATATATATTTTTAGCTTTTTGGACATTAAAGCTTAAGTATTGCGATCGTAAAAAAAACTAACCTGAAATGTTGATGGATTTCGACGTCTCATGACTCCCCGAACCCTAAAAAATAGTCTTTGCAATGCCGTCTGTCTGTGTGTCTATTAAAACTTAAAATTAAGGGTAGTTTACTGAAGGGCAAAAAGATAAAAAGTCGATTTTTTAAAAATCGGCTCAAACGATTTTGATTAAATTTCATTTATAAACATTAATAAATATTCCAAACAAAATGGCTACCCTCAATGTTTCGGCAAAATGGCTTTAAGGGCTCCGGTCTGATGCGTCAATTAACATTTTTTTAAATAGCTCCGAAACTATTTGAGATATGAAATTACTTAGCATTACAAATATGTATATATATTTATAATACAGATATTTTATCCGAAACATATTTTTATAAAATCAATAACTTTCAATCTATACGCAATTATATGAATTTTTTAACTTTTTGGACATTAAAGTTTAAGTATTGCGACCGTAAAAAAAAACTAACCTGAAATGTTGATGGATGTCGACGTCTCATGACCCCCCGAACCCTAAAAAATAGTCTTTGCAATGCCGTCTGTCTGTGTGTCTATAAAAACTTAAAATTAAGGGTAGTTTACTGAAGGGCGAAAAGAGAAAAATTTGGTTTTCTCAAAATCTGCTCAAACGATTTTGATTAAAATTCGTATCTAGGCGTTGATTAAGATTATAAATAAACTGGCTATTTTCATTTTCCTATGAAAATGATTTTTAGGGTACATTACAGAAGCGTAAATTTCCGTATCTCCACAACTATTAGAGAAACTAAACAACTTATCATTGCAAAATTGTAGGACTATTAGAAATAAAAAAATTTTAATTGACATATATTTTTATAAAATCAGCAGTTTCTGAGATATTTGCAAATATATTAATTCAATTTTGTTAACTTTAGTTGTAAACATATACTACTTAAGTATTAACGCAATAATTCTCCAATGCCATAGAGTAATTAAATATAAGTATCTAAAAAAGTATGTTATTTTTCCTTAAATCTCTTAGGAGAAATGTTTGCATAGCAATGATCTATCTCCATTTTAGACTCAATAGTCAATATTTACATTTTTTATTGGTCAAAATGTATAAATGAATAATTAAATATTAATGCGATGACTTGAAGATCTGCAACACCTTATAAAATGTTAAAATTTTAACCAGAAATCGAAATTTTAATACGAAGTGTTGACCCTTGTGGAAGACATTAAACTGTTTGAAATGCTCTTAGGTGGACAAAGATGCGCCTCTTTTCTCATTGATTCTATATCATTGTATATTATTTTATGCGTGTTCCTATGTGGAGTGGTGATGATACAATGTACATTATTCCGTTCAGAAATCTTACGAGTTTATAGAAAGAGAGAGAAAGTCTGTGCGGTGTGCCGTACCATTTATTTTTCTAACCTACTTATTTTTATAGTTATCACTTCATTGGAACTCTATCATTTGCATTGTGGTTAACCAATTATTTTTGGGGTTTTTCTTTATTTAAGACCTAAGGATGATGTAGAACTAATTCGAAACTTGTCGTCAACACAAGGAGAAGGGATTTACCACTAAGAATTGTCAATCTGTAAAATCCACCAATTTTATTTTTAGTAATATTTTCAAATTCGAATTAATTCAAGTTTCACCAATTTGAAAAAACTTTTCCCACTATAGTTTTCGTACAGCTTAAATAAGTATATAATATAAATATACATCGTCCACAAATTATAAGTTTAAAAAAATATTAAGTGAATTGTATAAAAATATATATATATTAATAATCGATTTCACCTTTGTTCACAAGCATGATTAATTTTAAATATGATATGTCTTAATTTTAATGTTTTGGTTTATTGTTCGAAAGGATCGTATGATAAATGTTTTTTGACCATCATTATTTATAATATATAATTAAAAATGTTTTATGTATATTTTCCAAGCTTGCTTAGTATTTAATATAACTCTCTTCGACACCTTTTATACATTTTTTTTTCATAACATATTGATTGATTCATATATAATATATTATTTCTCCTTAATACAATTTAAAATATGTTTCAAAAATCTATGGGGATGTGTTAATATTTTTCACGCTCATTTTGGTGTGGATCATATTTTGAAACAACAGAACATTTTTTAAATAATTTGGGATTTATGAGCCCATGGTAGTGATTCAGCGTTACAAAAGGTAGCATCATTATAGCTAAAATTACCTTTAAGGAGAATAATCATATATTCTTGGACAACATCGAGCAGTTGCATCTCTTTTAAAATAAACCTCCTTATTTAAAATATACAAGAGTAAGCTGTATACTTACAAATTTAGATGAGTGTTTAACACACCTATCTCAGGACTTGGTTTCATGTAAATAAATTAAGAAAAAAATATTATTCATCTCTGATGTTGAATTAGTAGTTAAAATAATATCATCAACTTTGGACTCAAGTATTTTATTTGGAGTAGGCTTATTTAATGTACACTAATTCTAAACATACAGACTGCATCAGCACACAAATCAAAAAATCACAAGCAAGTACACGGTATACTACTGCCTGGATATTTACCGATTGTATGGCAGGAATAACTATATAAACAAAATAAATAAATTGGGAAACATTTTTACTACTCTCTTTAAGGTGGGGATGTAGGAAACGCGACAAAAGATAGTTTTTTCAATTTTTATATATTTTTTTTTGGTCAAAATAAATTAAACATTGCTTCATTACAAATATAAAGTTTAATTTTCTTCACGTGGGGTTAGCAACAGTCCTTAAATATCTGTCAAGGGTGTCCTGGAATTTAATGACAATTTTTTCTCTTTATCTAAAAGGTTTGTTATTTAATCCAGCTAGGCTCATGACAGATATTCAACAACTGTTGATATCACCATGTGAAGAAATTTAAATTCTATGTTTGTATTGAACTCTATGTTTCTGATCTCTATTAAACTCTATGTTTGTACTGATTTTATTTATTTTGGCCAAAAAATATTTTTGCTATAAAAACTGCAAAATTATTGGCCTTTTCTGGTGTTCTTTTCATCCCGACCTTTAAGTTGATGAATAACCATTCCCACCTTATTGAACAATCGGGGCAGCCTCACTGCCTTCCCCTTACCCCCCGACCTATACATCTTCACTGAAACACAAACCACCAACCCCTTTCACAGCTTTACTCGATTGTAAACACCAAACTGAAGGGTTTTCCTAATGAACTCACACTCCACTGTCCTCTCTCTATGCTTTATCACGGCTATGGCTGGGAAGTAAGGTGGAAGAGACGCAGCCAGACGGAAACATTTGGAACCTTCCTCTATTTGCTTTTAGCATGGTTTATTACTGAGGTGTGTTAAAAATCTCTCTCAAGGGTCTATTTTTGTAATTAGTTCTTTCATCTAATGTTGACCACAGAAGACTACTGTTGGACACAGAAGTCCTTGTACTACTTTCACTTATCGTGGTTACGTTCCAATTTCTTCTATGTTGTTTATTCTTTACTCTCATAATGTTGATTAACTTGTACATCAGAAAGAGTATGCTGAGTTCTAGCTTTGTCTTATTAGCTTTCACCGTCATTGGTAATTACGCCGTCTAAGTTGTCAAAGCTCGTAAAATACTGGAATGCCGGTGACGGGGAGGTTTCGGGCCAATACCGGTTGGGTGTACTGAAGGTCAATTTTCTTAAACTGTTTCCCACTCTCCTTCCATGCAAATTCGGCTATATTTACTCTAAAATTTCTACCTTCTTCATCCCTATTATATCAGCGTAATTAACACAATATACGAAAGACGCACTGAAAAATTATGTGGATAGTCCGGACTGGTTGTAAGATTTGGTGGGAAAAAACAAAAACGATGGTTTTAAAGAAGTAATGAAAAAAAATTTAAATAACTTCGTTTACTTTTTTTTTTAGGTCTGGTTCTCCATTTTACAGGAATATTGTAATAGAGATAAACTTGTTTTACAACTATTCTAATAATTATCTCTAAACTGAGATGTTAACAGACCTAATAAAAAAATCTAGGTAACAATAATACAACTCATTGAAGCGTGTAAATAGCTTTCAAGACTAAATACAAGTTAAAGAATAAGTCATAACTGTCTTGGGAATTAGACTTTATTTGACTAACGAGAATCAAAGACTTTATTTGATTAACGGTGAGCGCATGTGTGTATATAGTTAACTCATGAAGTCACTTAAAATTCGTTATTTTGTTACTGTTCTAAACAGCCAAGGCTACTGAAAGCGAGAAAAAAACAGTATTCTTGAAATTTTTATAAGCAAAACATTTTTTGGCCATAATAAATAGAATTTTATTCCAGTATACATGAAGTTTAATTTTCTTCCCATGGTGACCTCAACCATTTATTGAGTATCTGTCATGATCATAGCGGCACTATACGAGAGAGACTTTTTAAATGAAAATAAAAAGTTTTCAATAAATTGCACGACACACTTGACAGATATTCAAGAATTCTTAAGGTAAACATGTGAAGAAAATTAAACTATATTTCTACTGGAGAATTGCTTGAATTATTTTAACAACATTTATTTTTTATATAAAAATTGGAAAAATACTGCCCTTAGATCGCGTTCTCTATATTTCCCGTTTAAATACTACCAGTCTGTCTACAGTAGGTTAGCCACAACAAGAGATGTGACACATCATCAAAAACTACCGTTGAAAGAAAATTCTTTCGCTTACTTCTCATTCGAGAGCTTCACTTTGTAACTACGATAGTGGGATAGAGGCGAGGAAAGTAAATTAAGCAAATGAGCCTTTATTTGCTTGGAGGGAGAGGGGAAAATCATTTTTTTAAAACCCTCTGAACACCCAGCTGGAATTTAACTCGGACTACCATTATTGAAAAACCAGACTAGATAGTGCCTTACTATAGCTAATTCAAAATAGCTAAATTTAATAAATGCATTCAGCATCATAGTACGAAGTCCAAATACGAAATCCAAAAATCCTCGTGAAGTTTTCTTCGTATATGAGAAGAACCAGAATTATTCACAGCTCTTGTGAACAATATCGTATTTATAATACTCTATTAGACTAAACTTGAGAACGACTACTGTGACACAAACAATTAAAGAATACATAAATCTAATCGGAAACGTCTGTAAAATTTAACTTTAATTCTGTAGAAGAAAAGCATGAACATTTTTGTTATTTTAAATCTTTAATTACGCACCCCAAGCACAAAGCTGAACGTGCGTTATTCTCACTCAGTACAATCTTTCTGATGTGCGTCTATAAACTATTATCAAATGCTCTAATTTATTTTGTAAGCCACATACAAATCTATATAATCTTAAATATACAGACTAAGAACTAATATGTATACACATTTTATTCGAATTAACCTCATCTTGATTCCAAAAAACGTAAAAGAGGTTTGGCCGATACATTTGTGTGTTGGTCTGTATGTATGTACGTAAACACTCTACACGTCACATATTGCAACAAATTGCCCTTAATATTTTTTTTGTTTACTTTTTCTACTATATACTATAATAAAACACTATTGATGTTCATTACTGCCTTAATGGCCTTATTGTGTTGACGGGCCTATAAACCATACATATTCATTACTGACATCCAAGTCGTCTAACCGTTATAAGCAATTTATAAAAATACAAATTTCAAACACAAATTTACGGCATTATATAATTATTATTATTATTATTAGCACCGCGTCTTACTACCCGTTCGGGTTATACGCACTTACGCTAATGTGTAATGGTAGGGTGATTGTGAGGTGAAATGGAGGACCTACAGTTTAACGTGGAATCCGAACCACGGTGGAGGCCTGGCATTCCTCACATTCACAAGTTGTGATTAATACACATCTTGTCAGAGGTGAAGGAAGGGTTTGGTAATCAGATAAATCTGTGCCGGGACCGAGGATTGAACCCCGGACGCATTATATAATTAATTTTTCATATATTTCATAGTTTGTTGATGATTTTTACGACAAAAAGATTCTTTCGACTTCTATACACGATCAATCAATCATTTCAAAGATCAAATTTTCCTTATTTTGATTTGGCCTATTTTTGTCAATATTTTGTTTAAAAAAAAAGATCTTTCTCGTCAATTTAAAAATTCGTTCCATAAATCTTGAATTTGATTGGGCTATAATATTAGGTTCAAAATTATTTTCATTTAATTTTTTTTTGCCAATCGGATCTCAAATAAATCCAATTATTGTCAAGCTAGAAATTCTACATAAAAATAGTTTGGTAATTAAATAGCGTTTTGTAAAATTATATCTATTCTATACATTTTTTAAAGTATAAATTGTAATTCTATGTAATAAAAGGGGTGTGCACCTTGGGATTTGCTTAATAGTTACCTTTTATTGCCTATTATTAAATCAAATATGTTTCGTTAGCTTTCGCTTTTTACCCTACCATTTCCGTGGACCAAAACTATCAGTCAAAATCCAACTACAACACTCCTCCATTCCCACTACCAGCAAACCCGAAGAGATGAGCCTGATGTTTAACCCACCGGCCCACCAACGCAAGTACCTCCAATGGTGCTTACAGTATTTGTAATTTTATTCGAGCAACTTTTATAAAGATGATTTGTCCATATAAAAGTTTATTAACACCCCTTAAGGGCAGATGATTAGAAGGATAAGTGAAAGTATCTCACTAGTTGTATACTCAAAGTGGAAATGCAATTCTTTGAAATCCCCTCTTCCCCAGGCCCCCCCCCCCCCCCAGTGCACCTAGCTGTGTTTTTGGCCAAATTAAATAAAAAGTTGCTTCAGTAGAAACATAGAGGTTAATTTTGTTCACGTGGTGATATGAATAATGATCATAAGCGCAGCTGCATTTTAGATGACAAACGTTTTAAATGAAAATAAAAAGTCGTCATTAAATTCCAGGACACAATCAACAGGTATTAAAGAAATGGTGATGTCACCATATGAATAAAATTAATCTATACGATTGTACTGAAGTCATATTTGATTTATTTTGACAAAAAAAATTGTTTGCTGTATGAACTGCAAAAACACTGTGCCTTTCTATCACTCCCTATATCCCACCTTAAAATACAGAACTCCTGTGTTAGTAATTTTTAGAAAATTCCTTAAAAAAACTCTCTAGGCCCTCTAAGTTGTATACTTTGAATAGTTACATAAATCCTTAACTTAAAGAGATTTGAGATACGTGGATTCGTAGGTACGTGAATGTGGTAACTAGAATTACGACTAGCAAGGCCCTGTATAAAACTCAAATTTAAATATAATATATAGCATTCCTAGTAATCAGACGCATCACTGAGTGCCATCGCCAATTTGTTTGTTTCTGCCTTGCACCCAAGTCCTTTTCTTAAAGTCTTATTTATAAAATCAAAACCCGTGAAATTTAATTATCCTATAAAACGAATATATTTGTCAAAAATGGTCCTATTTAAGAATTACTGACCTACGTGGTTCATCAACTTGCTCGAGACATTCAGAACGAATTAACCATGCAAGTTAAGCCCTTGCTATATGCCCTAAAACTGAAAATGACTTGTGTATCCATCTATCTACTAAATAAAATATAAATTTTGGTGATTGGAGAAGCTCAAAACCTGTTTATTAACGTTCAGCATTATAATGAGGTTTTAAACATAAAAAAAAACCTATTATTAAAATCGTAGCTATTGTTGTGAGATTTATTAAATATTACTTTTATTTTATTCCTTATTGCTCTTGGTTTCTTATTTCATATTTATCAGCCACTAGATTGTTCTAATGCATTGCTGTATGCTTTACAATAACAATTAGCTCTCGGTGTACAGCTAACAGAGTGTTGTTATGGCAAGCAATGTCATCGAGCTGTCGCAACAGCTGAGCAGTTTTGCTCATGCGCACGTTGAGTTGACTTTCAAGCTGGCACGAATTCTATTATTATTCAGTGGCAACTGACAGAATGCTAAACAAATAGTTTGTATCATTCAAGAAAAGCATGCGCTCCCTTTACTAACATGTTCATTGTTGGTTAAATGGTCTAGTATTGTGAATGAACAAGGCATAATGAATGTCACTTCATTCGGGAACTGAATTTCAAATAGTTACCGATTGAAATAAATTAAATATATGTATTATTTATTAATTGGAGAATTTAATTAGGTATTAAGTATGTTTGCAGTTTTTATTAAAAGAGAACATTTTAGAGAAAATAAACAGACTATTTCTTGAGTTATTATTTAAGACATAATAATCTCAACAATTCTTGAAGATGTGCTATGAGCATCGTGACAATTAAATATAAACTTTTTATTATTATTAGCACTTCGTCTTACTACCCGTTCAGATTACGCTAATGTGTGATGGTAGGGTGATTGTGAGATGAAATGGAGGCCCTACAGTTTAACGTGGAATTCGAACCACGGGGGATGCCTGCCATTCCTCACATTCAAAAGTTGTGATTAATATTCGTCTTGTCAGAGGTGAAGGAAGGGTTTGGCAATCAGATAAATCTGTGCCGGGACCGAGGGTTGAACCCCAGACCCCCAGCACTGAAGTCCGACACCTTACCCCTAGACCACCAGGTCACTATATATATATATATACTTTTTAAACGAAGAGAAAAATACCTAGTCAAATTCCAGGATCCCCAAAACAAATAGTCAATAACTGTTTGGATTAACATTTGTACACACCCTCTTCGGTGGCCACGTGGTCTAAAGCGCTACTCTCGCAGTAGATTAGGCTGCCGATGACGGAGAGATTGAAGTTCGAATCTCGGTGGGCGTACTCAGGGTGGCTTTTCCAAAATAGTTATCTACTCTCCCTCCACGAAAATACTGGTACATTCCCACTAAAACTTCCTAATCCCTAAAATCATCGGCGTAATTAGTACATAAGCGTTTAACCCGAACGGCTAGACGTAGTGCTAAAAAAAACATGTGGATGGAGTTAAACCTTACGTATGTACTGAAAAAATATTTTTAATTCTGGCCAAATAAGCTTTTTTGTTATAAAAATAATAAAAATATGGACCTTAGCTCTTGTTTCCTTGTATACTACCTTAACGTACACTCTACGAACTAACTGATTATTTCAGCACTAGACCTACAAACTAAGCTAATTCCAGAAAAACAAACAAAGAATAAATTCGCACACCCGTTAATACATCAGTGTTAAATTATTCCAACATCTTAGCTAAATCAGTAGCACGTCTGTCTATCGAGCTATGTGTCCCGGGTTCGATTCCTTGCATGGCCTAAATTTATCATTTATGAAATGTGTTTTTCCCCTGTCAGAGTGATAAATTAACGACTAGGGGCTTGGTGTTGTGTCTATTCTTGATTAAATTTATCTTATAAGTGCTGATATAATTGGTCGGTTCAGAAAGTGCTCGTTAAATACCTAAAATAAATGAAAAAATAAATTATGAAAGGACCCCTTTCATCAATGATAATTTTTTCGGTCATGCTGAGAAACCAACCAAGACCCTTAACTTCAAAGGAAGACGCGCCACCAGTTAAGATAAAGTTTGGGACGGCATGTTTGTTAAATGTGACGTGGACCAAGACCAAAGATTTTAGTTAAGAGCCCAACTCACCTCATGGTTGAAGCGTAACTTTGGTAGGTAATACAGCTCGAATCAGGTGTCACATCGTTTTATGGTTTACTAGAGTCGTCATTACAAAATATTGGAGTTAAGACAAGTGAACCAATATTCCCATAAAGAAAAATAAAACAAAATTGAAAAACATATATAAAATTTTAGCATCCCGTTTTACTACCCATTCGGGTTATACTATTATTTATTTACTAATTACGATGATTGTTTTAGGGATGAGGAAGGTTATATGTATAGGAAGTGCACCCACATTTGTTTGGAGGGAGAGTGGAAGACTATCCTCAGTACATTTGACCAAGATTTAAACCTCACCCACCTCGGTGGCGTAGTTGGCTAACTCGCTAGTCGTGTTGAGCTCGACTGCCGAGGACGGGGAGATCGAGGTTCAAATCTCGGTCGGGTGAACTGGGGGTGGTTTTTCCTAAATTGTTTTCCACTCTCCCTCCACGCAAATGCGGGTTCACTTCCTCTAAATTCAACCTACCCGACTCCTAATCCATTAGCGTAATTAGTACTTAAGCGTATAGCCCGAACGGGTAGTAAGACGTGGTGCTAAATAATAATAATAATTTAAACCTCGATATCCCAGTCATCGGCAGTCTAGTCTACTGTGAGAGTAGCGCCTTAGACCATGCAGCCACCGAAGCTGGTGAAAGTATTTATTTTATAATGTGCGTATGTATGTGTATATATATATATATATATATATATATATATAATTTTTTCATGACGTTTGGCAAGTAATTAGTGCTAAGAATTTTCAATGTGAAGATTCTAAATGTAGCTTGGAATATAGAACTGTTCATCTAAAAATAAATAAATAATTTAAGCATTCGGACTGCAGTAGCACAATTTTAGCTTTATAGAAAAATTAATTAATTCTTGTTATAAGTCATACTAACCATTTTGGCAGGCTTGGGATGATTTTACCCAGATATAATTTTGCATTATTGTCTTGATATTAATGTTGGCAGGTCTTTGTAAATTTATCCTTCTTTCTCCGGTATCTTAAGGTGGGAATATAGGGAATGAGAGAATAGGTCAGTGTTTTTGGTCAAAAGAAATCAAATATTGCTTCAGTACAGAGTTTAATTTTCTTCCCATTGTGATGTCAAAAATTGTTGAATATTTGTGAAGGGTGTTCTGGAATTTAATGACAACTTTTTCTCCTCATTTGAAAAGCTTTTCATCTATGCTCATGACAAATATTCAACAACAGCTGTTGATATCACCATGGAAAGAAAATTAAGATTTATGTTTGTAGTGAAACAATGTTTGATTTATTATAAAAACCACAAAAACACTGGTCTTTTCTCGCGTCCCCTAAATCCCCACCTTAATGTTAAATATATCGTTCAAGGGTTTAAAAAATATTTTATATTGGTCCAATACCTTTTTCCTAATGTCTTTATTATTCTCTTTGTTTCAGGTGAGTGAAACAATACATATCTATTATTGGCAACTCAAAGGAAAGAGAATGGAGAATAATCAGTTATATTTACAAACAGCGTAAGTTAAATTCAAAATTTTATTTTGTTCTAGTAAAATTACTATGATAGTTGACAACAAATGAATTTTACTTCTAATAATAATACCATCTATTTTACTTGAAACCCGCCACAATAGGTACGTGGACTAAACATCGTCTAGTCTAGGTTTGTGTTTATGGGAGTTCAATGTTTTAATCCCGGTTGTGTGTAATGAGGACGTTTTGTTTCTAAAAGGTTTCCCGCTCTCTTTTTATCTCCATGAAAATGCAGATAAATCCTCTAGATTTTGCCTTCCTCATCCTTATCTCATTAGTTTGATTTAATCTTTATAATCCTAATGACCCTATACTAATAAATAATAGTATTTATTTTACTTGAATATGAACGGTACAAGGTAGAAAAGAGGGAAAGTTCAATTTTAGCTCAAATTGAGTTAATTCTGCCATCTGTTGGACAAACATAATTCCTTTCTAATGCACAATAGATTGTCATTAAAAAGGGTCTCTGTCATATTTAAATTGATTTAAAAAATTATTTGCTGGGGTTTTTATGGGGTTTGAATTATAACAGTTTTTATCCTGGAAAATATGTATAATGTGACTTTCTTCCTTTTTCTCCTGTACCTTTCATATATTAGAACCAGATAAACATGAGCCATTATCTATTGCACAATGGTCAGCTCGAAATTTTTAACAGTTTAAAGCTTTGTTCATCCAGTAAACTAAACACTTTTTTTAAAATTTTACTAATAAAAGTGCTTACCAGTCTATTTTCAAATGTAGTTTTTCTAATTATTGATATGAAATTAGGAAGTGTGTGTGGAAGAATTTATTTATTATTATTATTATTATTATTATTATTATTATTATTATTATTATTATTATTATTATTATTATTATTATTATTATTATATTACACCGGTGAGCTAGGAAAGCACACAGCGAGTATCAAATTTAAAAAATCTGCATATACTTTCAAGTATTTTTCCCCAATATGTATTGTGTGAAAAGGAACTGTCTCGACCTATATTGTGGTCTGGAGATCCTTCCCAGAGGGTCATGGAGTTAGAGAGATTAGACCCAACCCCCGACCCCCACCCCGACCCCAAGCCCCACGATTCCAGCCAGTAGACATATCGACCTTAGCAGTCAGAAAGTGCAGAGGTGGGAAATGCACTCAGCCTGTAATAATATCTAACACTGCATCTTACTACCCGTTCGGGTTGTACGCTTAAGTACTGATTACGCTAATGGGTTAGGAATTGGGAAGGTTAAATATAGAGGAAGTGAACCCATAATTGCGTGGAGGGAGAGTGGAAAACCATTTAGGAAAACCACCCTGGTTCATCCGAGTGAGATTCGAACCTCAATCTCCCCGTCCTCAGCAGTCTAGCTCAACATGAAACTAGCGCGTTAGCTAACTACGCCACCGATGCGGGTACCTCAGCCTGTAAGGAGTGGGTCTGCCCTATAATATTATATGTTAGAAATCAATTAGAAGATCATATCTACACTTAATCCTAAATTTATTTAATATCGAGTAATTTTTTGGTAGGAAACCTAATAACCTGTTCCCTAAACTCCATAAAATAATCTAGACTAACCAATTAAGTTACATGCAAGGGCAGATAATATTTAAACGTTCATATTAAGGTGGGGATGTAGGGAACGCGAGGAAAGGCTAGTGTTTTTGCAGTTTTATAGCAAAACATATTTGGCAAAAATAAATTAATATTTTCTCTAGTTTAAACAAAGAGTTTAGATTTCTTTACATGGTTATATCAACAGTTGTTGAATATCTGTTATGAACATAGTGGAATTAGATGACACACTTTTTAAACGAAAAGTAAAAGTTGTAATTAAATTACATAACACCCTTGATATATATTCAAGAGCTGTTGGTATCATCATATGAAGAATATTAGACTCAATGTTTTTACTGAAGGAATACTTGATTTATTTTTACAAAAAAAAAAAAAGTGTTGCTATAAAAACATAAAAAAACACTACCTTTTCTCGTCTCCCCTACATCCCCACATTAAACTGGTGGTTTCTCATGCTTGCTATTTTTTATTTTTACACCTCAAGATTCTAAATTTATTATAGTGAGATGTGTACATTGAATATAATATCTTGAATAGCTTGGTCAGTAGTTCACCGGTGCGGTAAAAGACCATCCCACTGCCAGTTTACCGGAATGGTGGACAAACTAATACGCTCGAACCAGAAATCACATCAAAATGAGCTCTTCTTGATAATATTGAATGTGAGATCAATGAAAGAGTTTTATAAATGTTTAAACTATCATTTTACAATTTTACTGTATTTTTTAAAAATATTCCACTGTTTTCTAAAGAATAATACAGTAAACCAGACCACGATATGACCCCTTTGTCTGAGCTTTAGTCTGGTTTTCATAAAATACCATTATTTGAAAACTTAAAATATTATGTTGCCACAATGTCGGGGGAAAAAATAGTACAATATTTACTTTTTTAGTCCGCTTAATTAAATATGTAAAGATAAATTATACAATAATTCACAAGAAAGTATTATTGGAAGCTTTTTATAACGATTTAGATTAAAGTTACCATTAATAAAGCATTATGGATTGAATAGCCAAGCTATTATCTTTTTAATTATGGTTATAGGTCTCTAAATATTATATGCTCCTAAAATTGAAAAATGACACCTGGACACGGGAATCGAGTCCGGGACATTTGGCTTTGTACGCCAATTTTTACCTTGCTACTGTGTCATCCCGTCCTAGGTCATTCACAGATATTAAGAGAACTGTGAAGACACTGAACTGATTCATACGACGCTTAAGAGCTATCATAATTAATAATAAACAAGACATTTCTAGAATGCCAGATTTTAGTGATTTTCAATTTATGTTGGTTGTGTAAAGGGGCTTCTTATAAAAATTATGATTTTTATTACATACTTAAATCACCTACTATCCGTAGAGGCATACGGGATTTTAAAATAAAAGTCCATATTTAAAGCCACCACCCAGATGAAGATTTTAAAAATATAATATTATACCGCCATATTTGAATTAACTATATATAGCTGCCATATTTAACACTTAATGGAATTTATTTCGAAATACATGCTTCCAACTAAAAGGTTTAATTTGTTTGATTAGTATTTTAGCACCGTGTCTTACTACCCGTTCATGTTATACGTTTATATACTAATTACGTTAAAGGGTTAGGGATGGGTAAGGTTGAATTGAGCAAGTGTACCCACATTTAAATGGAGAAAAGGTAGAACATTTAGGAAAAAGCACCCTCAGCACACCTGACAGGAATCAAACTACGATCTCCCTTTCATCGGAAATCTAGTATATTGAAAGAATAGCACCTTAGATCATGCGGCCACGGAAGCGGGTTTGTTTGATTTGTGTTTTATTACAATCCCATAACGTCTGTGACTTTTTCATATATATTTGTTAATTTGCTATACTCTACTATTTTACATCTTCCTTCCAACTTCAAGCCAGGCTCTATTAAGGATATACATCCTATCCCAAGGCGGGGTCTGATGTTCTTTTTAAATTTTAAGGATACATAATATAAAATACTGTGTAAAGGATTTATGTTAATTCAACTCTGACTTTCATTTGTTCTATCTTCTTAGCTTGGTTTTTTTGATCATATAATAGTTAGTCAAGACTTAATGCCCTTAGGTCATAGCGTAAGCTTCCATGACCTTGTCGAGAAGTATGCCATCTTACATCTTGATCGTTTGTTTACATCATCTATTGCGTTGCATTGCCAAGTATGGTGGAGCCATGTGTTGAACTGTTTACACAGTAGGATTACTAATAACACACATGTGCTTATTGGGACTTGTTACTCTGTAAACGAGTATGTTCACATTTAGTGTGGCCCACACCTGAACTCTGTTTGATTTTTTTATTAAATCAAGAGTCCCTGGTTCAATTTCTGGAATGGTTGAAACTAAAATCATCGGTGTGTTTTTTTTCAACATTTTTGTCATCTCCACTCATGTTGGGATTAAATTTTTATTATGGTGGACTGTGAAGGAAGAACCAATGATACTTTTTCTCAATTCTTACTCATTTTCTACAATTCTAGCATTCAACCTCTTTTAGCTCGTCATAATTCATATCTGTTCTTTCCTCTTTATTTATCATTACAGCCTGATGCTTGACCGGGCGACCAGTCTACTACCCCTTCTTTTATAAATGAGCGCGGTCACCATAGACTAAACAAAATAAGCTTTTTTTAGAGTTCAATAAACTCAGTCAACTCAAGGTGCCCTAAGAAGACGGAGCATAAAAGTTTGTGCCTAGTTTATAGAGACGAAAAATTTCCAGGAAATTTTGAATCGGATAAATTTCTGCAGAGGCGGCTTGCATTGGAGGGGTTAGATTGTAGATGTGGCATTTAGAGCCTATTAGACTTCAAAATATAGTGTGTTAAGAGACGAGTGGGTTATAAAAAAGCAGAGGGGGAACGGGATTTGGGTAGGGGTAGATAGAAAGCACGGAGGATAGAAGGGAGACAAATGTAGGGCCAACCTTAAAATTATTTTAGTTAACTTATTGATGATAAAAAATTGAAGTATGATTTATGAACATAACGTGTCTAAAAAGCTCGTATCCATTCGGTTTGTACACTTATGTACTAATAATTATGCTAATGTGTTAAGGATGAGGAAGGCTGAATTTAGAGGAACTGCACCCGCATTTGTGTGGAGTGAGAGTAAAACCATTTAGGAAAAACCACCCTCAGCGCACCCGACCAGAATAGAATCCTGATCTCCCTGTCATTGGCAGTCTAGTCAATTGACATAGTAGCGCGTTGGACCATACGGCCACCGAAGCAGGGGTTTTACTACTACTACTACTACTACTACTACTACCACCACTAATTATTATTATTATTACTGTTATTATTATAATCCATTCAATCATTTAAAATTATTTTACAGAAATAATAATTGAAAATTTTCCGTCTCACATATCTAGTTGTTTAAGCAAATAAAGCCGGGGAGAGCGTCCATTCTTGTATAGTTGATAATCTATCTTGATAGCATAAAAAACGATGAATGTAGTTAAAAAATTAAACCTCCCAGAAGTGAATTATGGAATTTTTTTAAAAGTTGGATAGCGAAATATCACCTTGTAAAATTTATTTTCAAGTATTAAAAACCATGCTAATTTTCAGTGTTTAAATAAAAATGAAAGTACAATTATGAGGCAAAAGTTTAAATTATTATTACTAGATAAGAAAGAAATATTTTTCCAGATTAGAATTTCGATACCGATACTTACTGTTATTGATCTTTTCTTCCGGAATCATATTCCTACTTTCAGGCTCTTTATATATATTATATATATATAATATATTATATATATAATATATATAATATAATATAATATAAAAATATACATATACGCCTTAATCGAGGGCTTTATTTCCACTACGAAGGAAGTTTAGTTACATATTTTTTTGTTCAAGTAAAATCTGTTGTTCTTAGCTGGGTTTTAACCCACGATCATCGTGTCCTTAGATGAGGACTTAACCCCAAGACCACCAAGGTCGACAAATTACAGTTAAGGTCATTAGATTACAACTATAAGTAGATGATTTAAAATGTTAATTATAATTCACTGTTATATACCATATTAATGAATACACAATAAAATTATATCATCATGCTAACATCTAAAATTATGCGTATAGCCCAAACGAGTAGTAAGGAAAAGGGAAAAAACTACCTAAGCCCAATAGACTTAATCCTAACTATTATAAATGCGAATGTGAGTTTGTTTGTTTGTTTGTTTGTTTGTTACGCTTTCACGTCTAAACTACTCGACCGATCATCATGAAATTTCGCATACACGTTGTCATAGGTACAGAAAAGGACATAGGGTACTTTTCATCCAGAAAAAAATGCAAATGTGAGTTTGTTTGTTTGTTTGTTTGTTATTGTTTGTTACGCTTTCACGCCTAAAATACTAGACCAATCATAATGAAATTTCGCAAACACGTTGTCATGGGTACAGAAAAAGACATAGGGTATCTTTCATCCAGAAAAAAATTGCAAATGTGAGTTTGTTTGTTTGTTTGTTTGTTATTGTTTGTTACGCTTTCACGCCTAAACTACTCGACCGATCATCATGAAATTTCGCATACACGTTGTCATGGGTACAGAAAAGGACATAGGGTACCTTTCATCCAGAAAAAAATGCGAATGTGAGTTTGTTTGTTTGTTTGTTTGTTATTGTTTGCTACGCTTTCACGCCTAAACTACTCGACCGATCATCATGAAATTTCGCATACACGTTGTCATAGGTACAGAAAAGGATATAGGGTACCTTTCATCCAGAAAAAATGCGATTGTGAGTTTGTTTGTTTGTTTGTTTGTTATTGTTTGTTACGCTTTCACGCCTAAACTACTCGACCGATCATCATGAAATTTCGCATACACGTTGTTATGGGTACAGAAAAGGATATAGGGTACCTTTCATCCAGAAAAAATGCAAATGCGAGTTTGTTTGTTTGTTTGTTTGTTATTGTTTGCTACGCTTTCACGCCTAAACTACTCTACCGATCATCATGAAATTTCGCATACACGTTGTCATAGGTACAGAAAAGGATATAGGGTACCTTTCATCCAGAAAAAATGCGAATGTGAGTTTGTTTGTTTGTTTGTTTGTTATTGTTTGTTACGCTTTCACGCCTAAACTACTCGACCGATCATCATGTGAGTTTGTTTGTTTGTTTGTTTGTTATTGTTTGCTACGCTTTAATGCCTAAACTACTCGACCGATCATCATGAAATTTCGCATACACGTTGTCATAGGTACAGAAAAGGATATAGGGTACCTTCCATCCAGAAAAAATGCGAATGTGAGTTTGTTTGTTTGTTTGTTTGTTATTGTTTGTTACGCTTTCACGCCTAAACTACTCGACCGATCATCATGAAATTTCGCAGACACGTTGTCATAGGTACAGAAAAGGACATAGGGTACCTTTCATCCAGAAAAAATGTGAATGTGAGTTTGTTTGTTTGTTTGTTTGTTATTGTTTGTTACGCTTTCACGCCTAAACTACTCGACCGATCATCATGAAATTTCGCATACACGTTGTTATGGGTACAGAAAAGGATAAAGGGTACCTTTCATCCAGAAAAAATGTGAATGTGAGTTTTTTTGTTTATTGGTTGGTTATTGTTTGTTACGCTTTCACGCCTAAACTACTCGACCGATCATCATGAAATTTCGCATACACGTTGTCATTGGTACAGAAAAGGACATATTAGGGTACCTTTCATCCAGAAAAAAAGTACTCTTCCTGATGGATAGAAAAAAATAACTGTTAGACGGTCGTCCAGCTTAACAACTCGGCCTACTGATATGAATAAATTAATTGCAACATGATGCCTGGAGTACAGAAAAAGGGACTTGTGGTATCCCAGAAGATAATCTGATACCCCGAATAAAAATCTGTTCCCGAGTTATTTTAGGCACATCTATCTTAAAATGATTAAAAATGATTATATTCAGCTAATTAAGCTCTGTCTGTTCACCCCGCTATGGTAAATGACAAAATTGTCGTAAAAAGTTTGGTATTATTCATTTCAGCAAAAATAGCTCTCGAGGTATTATGCTACGACAATGTAAACTTTTAGTGTGGGACGAAAGTACGATGTCCCATAAAAATCTATAGAAGCGTTAAACCAAACTCTTCAGGACTTGCGAGACAGTACAGTTATTATGGGACGAATGGTAGTTTTACTGGCTGGTGACTTCCGAAAAACTCTACCGGTGATCCAGAGGGACACACATGCAGATGAAATCAAAGCCTGTCTCAAGTCATCAAGATTGTGGGCAAAAGTGAAAAAAATTCAGCCTAACAACGAATATGAGATTCCACCTTTATAATGACGTAGGTTCAGGACATTACGCAGAGACACTATTGAAAATTGGCGATGGACGTTTGGACACGGATGCTGAAGGTTGTATTTTACTTATAGGGGAATTCTGTAATTTGGTGGAAAATGATGTGGAGCTCATTGCTAAAGTTTACCCAGACTTACAACTAAATTTAAATTGTGATCATTGGTTGTGTGCAAGAGCAATTCTTGCACCAAAAAATGAAATCGTTAACAAAATCAACACTGACATTTTGAAAGAGGTGCAGGGAGAAATAAAGGAGTATTTGTCAATAGATACAATCATGGACACAGAACAGAGCACTTCATATCCCGCTGAGTTTTTAAATTCTCTGGAGCTATCGGGTGTACCCTTGCATAAACTACAATTGAAATTAGGTGTACCAGTTATGCTTATGCGAAATTTAGATGCACCCCGTTTATGTAATGGGATGAGGCTTCAATTACACAATTAGGGCAAAATATAATCTGTGCCACCATTTTAACAGGTGTGGGAAAAGGGGAAAGTGTAATCATACCTCGAATCCCAATAATCCCCACTGACCTACCATTCAAAAGACTCCAGTTTCTAATCAAACTTAGTTTTGCTATTACTATTAACAAAGCGCAAGGGCAAACATTGCAGGTAGCAGGGGTGCATTTGTAAATGCCATGTTTTTCCCATGGCCAGCTATATGTAGCCTGTTCGCGTGTGTCCAATGCCCAGAATTTGTATGTATTTGTGCCAAATGGAAGGACATACAACATAGTATATAGGAGCGTCCTAAAATAATGATCTATTCTCTGCCCATGATTGCAACGGTCAAGAACAAGCGGAGTAAATAAGGGATTTTAATTAACTGTAAGTAAAATTTAAGATGGAGTAGGATCTTCCAATTCGTGGCAAGGCATAACCTGTGACTCTACTGACACACACTCCGCTACTTCTTTTCTACTCCTACACTTAATCCTGGTTTATATTGTGTAGTTTGTTTTTTCTTTATCTCTACCTCTATTGACTAACAACCTCAATATGTTCATCGTTTTTATTGTCATATTCCCTGTGTCAATCGACAACCTGAATTTATTGATAAAATCTATATTAACGCGAGCGAAGCCGCGGGCAAAAGCTAGTATTTAATAAGCATAACACATTAATACACACATTGACACATTCTAGATTTAAATGAAGCTACCTCAATATAATGACTGACGCTTCAAGCTACGGAGTCAAATGGCATGTTCACAAACATCACTGTAAATAATTGGGTCCCTGCCAAGTGTTGCATTGTACATACGTCATATTAGCGTCATGCATCAGATTAATAAAAAAAATCAATTTGTTTCCATGATAAATATCACTATTTTATGTAATTTTTTTTAATTTCCAAGGCTAACGTACAAAAGAAGTGTACACCCTGTTGTAGGAGCATGTTTGGAGATGTAAACAATTGTAATATTTGAAATGGAAACTGTCTGATAAGCTAAATGTTTTAATAATAATAATAATAATAATACTTAGCACCACGTCTTACCACCCGTTCAGGTTATACGCTTAAAGGTGTTAATAAAAATAAAGCTATCGATTTATGAAAATATTTCTACAACTTTATTCGAATAAAACGTGGCTCTATTAGTAGTAATGTTTTATATATATATATATTAAGCATCGTGTCCTGCTATACGTTTGGGTTGTACGCTTATGTACTATCTACGATAGTGGGTTTAGGAATTGGGAAGGCTAAATTTAGAGGAATTTTACCTGCATCTGCATGGCGGGAGAGTGGTAAACTATTTAAGTAAAACCAACCCTCAGTACACCCGACCAAGATTCAAACATTGATCTCCGCGTCATCGGCAGTCTAGTCTACTGCAAGAGTAGCACCTTAAATCATGTGACCATCGAAGCGGGTTTCATGAAAATTAGTTTATTTTTAAAATTAACGAAATTGTATGATCAACAAAATATTTCAGAAATAATTATTATTGGTGTGATCGCTTCGAATTCTCAAAGCGCCGTTTCAAAGAAGAATATTTGGAGAGTGAAAACCTCTTCATACCACCCCTAAATAAAAGTATGATTAAAAATTTATTTGTGTATTCATCCTCTAATCCTAGACTTGTAACTTCCTAGAGACCAGCTTCTTGGTCTAGTTCCTTGCAACTAAACTTGCGATCCCGGGTTCTATTCCCGGTGGTATTTTGGGTATTTTTCCCGAAGTAGAGTTGTTCCTATGTTTGCCATGGTCTGGTTGTTGAGTCTCAAGCTAGGTTTAAGACTTCTACTGGTACCCCATATTCATCACCCTCTGATTGGGGTGAAGTAACCAAACCTTCATGGCTCCTTAACCTCAGAAGATGGTTGCATATTCACCACTGCCAGTAGAAGACCAACCGACAAACCCTGTGTGTCATACGCTAAAAAAAAATCCTTGAGTCTTACAAAATCCACGGTACCTACAAAATATATAAATATATTACATTATTTCATTATTGACTTAGTGTTTTTAAAAAATACTTGCATTTCACTTTTGGGAGAACCCCCTCTCTTGTTAATTTCTGGCCCTCATAAGTAGGCACTTGGAATTAATGTCAAGCTCGTCTAGATAGGTTGAACAGTGCTGTGGAAATCGGGTTTGAACCCTTGCTGTTTGTAGTGAGTGAGTGTCTTCCTAAATTGTTTCCCAATCTTCCTCCACGAAAATGAGGTTACATTGACTCTAAATTCTACCTTATTAATCCCTACCAATTAAAGTAATTAACATGCGCATAGCCTGGACCGGTAGTAATAAACGTTGGAAAATAATTTTAGGTATGGGCTTGAATTCTTAAGTGAATCGTGAACAAAGCTCTGGTCCCTCATTTAGTAATCGGCCACTCTACCAACTGAATTATGTTGACAGGCTCTTGTCTTATTGTTCAGTCCTAAATTGAGGTCGCGGGCCAAGAATAAAATTATTAACCGCTACGCGTACCCCTCCTTACTTTACACACTATTTTAGAGGCCTAGATTGAATTAGCCTCCTAACTTGGCACAATAGATTGATATAGGCTTTTACGGGTCACCGTGGTTGATTTGTTGAAGAGGCTGACTTAAAAAGCCCATGTAAAATCCGATTAACCGGGAAACTAGATATATTACTACACTCGAACCATAAAACATATCGAAGCATGGTTTTCTACAATCTTCATTTGACAACAGCGAAATTGCGATCAGATTAATAGTTGTATTTTTTCATTTTAAAATAATTGTTTCTCAATTTTGTTTGGCTAAACAAATATATATATAGTAAAACGGTTTCACTGGTCACAATTTCACGGTTTTAAAGTAGAATACAGAAATCCTCACCAAGATGCGATGAATCGTTTGAGCTGTATAACTTATCACCATATCCTAATTATTACCTGTTAGGGCCTTACTAATAATGTAGCCTACTAATTACGCCAATGTGTTAACGACGAAGAAGGCAGAATTTATAGAAGTTGTACTCGCATTTGCGTAGAGGTAAATAGTGGAAAAACATTTAGGAAGAAAATAACCCTCAGGACTGGGATTCGTAGCCCAATCTCCCCGTCATCGGTAGTTAGTCAATGTATTGCACCTTAGACCATTCTACTACCAAATAAGGTCTGTAATACCTAACTTAGGTTTTAGATGGCCTCTTAAGAGACCAACTCATTATCATTTAATCGAGATATTAGGTACAAGATTACGGTCAAACCATAAACCATGTTGAATTGGGTTTTCTGTATTAATCAGTTGAAAACATCACAATTGGTGTAATTGAATAAGTGAAATAGTTTTTTTCAATTTTAAAATAATTGTATTTAAATTTGGTTTAAAAAAAATTGTAAAATGGTTTCTATTAAAAACTACAGTGTATTTGAGAGTAGTAAAACCATTTTGCCTTATGTATTAAAATAATTTAATGAAGTTTAAAAACAATTATTTTAAAATAATAATCCTATTCCACTTTTCCCAATTTATGCTGTCAAGTGAATTATTCTAAAAACCACACTTACGTGTGATTTCTGGTTCGTGCCCAATAATATACTCTTTAATGCCCCAGTTAATTGGTTGTGAGATTGGCTCTTAATTTGTGGACTGACTTTTAACGTGAAAGCCGTTATCTTTATCTAATAGCCGCCTCAATAACGATATTAGAGTGAAAATTAGGATCGATGCTTTACTCGATTAGTAAGGTGTTAAAATCTCTCCTGCTGCCAAGGAATGTAAAATTTGAATAAACAAAACAATAGTTTTACCAGTTGTACTCTTTGTTTGTGAAACATGGTCTCTTACCATACATGACGAAAATAAATTTAGGGTGGTCGAAAACAATGTTCTTAGGAAGATATTTGTTCCAAAAAGGTATAAAGATACTTGGTGGTGAAGAATGTTATATAAAGATGGGTTACATACCCTTTACTAATCACAAATTATTGTTAATATGATCAAATCACGCAGGCTACAGTGGGCAGAAGATGTAACGTGAATGGAAGAACAAACGTGTTCATGGTAATGACTGGCAAACTCAATGGTAAGAGACCATTGGGAAAACATTGACGCAGATAGGAGGATATTATTAGAATTGACCTGATAGATATAGGGTGTAATGAGGTGGATTTGATATAACTAGCTTAAGATAGGGATAGGTGCACTGGATTTAATTAGCTCAAACTGGATATGGTGTAAGGAAGTGGATTGGATATAACTTACTCAAGATAGAGATAGGGTGTAATGAGGTGGACTGGATATAACTTGTTAAAGATAGGGATAGGGTGTAATGAGGTGGATTGGATATAAGTGGTCTTGGGTATAGATAGGGTGTATTGAAGTGTACTGGATAGAACTAGCTCAAGATAGGGATAGGTGGAGTACTTTTTTTATGTGTGGCAATGAACTTTTGAGATACTAATCCCATATAGGTGACCTGGTGGTATAGGGGTATGGTGTCAGACTTCTCTGCTTGGGTTCAGGTTTCAAACCTAGATCCCGGCACAGATTTATCTGATTGCCAAACCCTTCCTTCACCTCTGACAAGACGGTTATTAATTTCAACTTGTGAATGTGTGGAATGTCAGGCCTCCACCGTGGTTTGGATTCCACGTTAAACTGTAGGTCCTCCATTTCATCTCACAATCACCCTACCATTACACATTAGCGTAAGTGCGTATAACCCAAACGGTTAGTAAGACGTGGTGATAATAATAATAATAATAATAATAATAATAATAATAATAATAATAATAATAATAATAATAGTAGGGATCATTTACGGTCCTCAGGGCGGAAGTGACGTCATAATAGTGGGGTGGGTAGTTTTTGGGATAGGGCCTTATACATAGGTACGGTTTTCAGGGCAGAGAGGGGAAGGTAGGGGAGGTATCGTGATGATGTGGGGATGTTGGAGGTGGGGTGGGATGGTGGGGGGGGTTTATAGCTCGCGTGTGTTGGATGGTTCTGCGGGGGGCGGGGTTGGCAAGCGACGTCGACCGCGGGAGGGTGTTTTCTCTCTCTCTCTCTTTCTCTTACAGGGAAATTAGGAATGAAGAGGGGAGGGGGGTGGCAAGCTCTTTCGCGGCGGCGACCGCGGGAAGGGTGTTTTCTCTCTCTCTCTTTTTCTCTCAAAACAATACATAAATATATTCCGTACAGTGGGTGTTATTATAAAATCTCTTCCTCTATCCTTTTTTTATATATCTTCCATACAATGATTATTATAAATCTTAAAAAGGGTACTCTCTATCAGAATGTAATCTAGAAAGGATGTCCTTCTCCCTTTCTCTTTCTTACAAGGGAAGCTGAGGGGTTAAGGTAGATATTTATTGATCCTGTAGACAAACAGCTTCTCTCCAAGACCTCACACACCTGCCGGAATCTTGATAACATCTGGAGGGTTCTCTTACACTGATGGGTGACTTCCGCTCTGCGACAAGAACGTGTGGGGGGGTGACTGTGAATATCTCTTCCTAAGGGTTGCAATATTTATTATTTCTCTCAGCTTGGTGAAAGACGACTTCCGCCCTGTGACATGGGAGCTGCGATAATCTTAAAAGAAAATATCTTTTCACACGTGAACATCTGCGTGAGTTGTTGAACTATGAACTTTCCGGCATCCCTGAGAAGATCTGATTCGGTTAAAGTCACACGCTCAGTAGAGGGTGTGGCTTGGAATACTCTCGAGTCATACGCTCAGTAGAGGGCGTGGCTTGGAATACTCTCGTTCCCTATATATAGAGCTAACCCTTTCTAGGAGAAATCATTAGCTACCATCTACATTCTAAAGACTAACAATGTCTAGTGAATACGCAGCAGTATTATTAAGTACGGTCGGGTCGAGTGAGATTGTATCGAGAAAGTTGACGGATTTAGAGATTGGTCACGGCTATCGTGTAACTAGTATAAAAGCTTTGAACACGCGCTTCGGCCGGAGAGTGCTTACAGTATTAGACGGGAAGTATAATGTATGGTTACCTAACCGTTTCTCACTGTTAACCGACGCGCAGCTAGAAGACGTTTCCAAGGCGGAGTTGCTGCTCGTATACAAGGGTATCTCCAAGCTTAGCAAGACGGCTATCTTAAACTTTGAAGGTAAGCGTACATTCAAATCACACACACATCCAATGTTATAGTTTTATGAATACTTACTCTTCATTTTTTAAAATGTGCTTAGTTATCAACCTTTACGGTTTAAACTTCTCTAGCGCCGTTTTAATGTTTTAGTTTTGTATCGTTTACCATATACTCTAACTAATAATAATTGTTAATTCTTTTTATAGATTCCTAGACTTATACTCTAATCGATTAAATAAAAAAAATGTTTTATAGATTCATAGAATTATACATACAAAGGATAAAAAAAATGTTTTATAGATTCATAGACTTATACTAGACTTATACATTTATTTCCAAAGAATAAAAAATTTTTTTTTTATATATTCTAATTGATTAAAAATACTGATACATTCTTAGACTTATTCATAAAAAAATTAATTTTTTCTTTTTTACAAAAAAAAGAATTGCTCATGAGTTAAGACATTAACTTTTTTACTTCAATGTTTGTATATCATAGCTCTTTATATTATTCACCCAATGTTATAGTTTTATGAATACCTACTCTTAATTTTTTAAATGTGCTTAGTTATCAACCTTTACAGTTTAAACTTATCTTGCACCGTTTTAATGTTTTAGTTTTGTATCGTTTACCATATACTCTAACTAATAATAATTGTTAATTCTTTTTATAGATTCCTAGACTTATACTCTAATCGATTAAATAAAAAAAATGTTTTATAGATTCATAGACTTATACATACAAAGGATAAAAAAAATGTTTTATAGATTCATAGACTTATACATTTAATTTTTTCCAAAGAATAAAAAAAATGTTTTTATAAATTCTAATTGATTAAAATACTGATGCATTCTTAGACTTATTCATAAAAATTAATTTTTTCTTTTTTTAACAAAAAAAGAATTGCTCATGAGTTAAGACATTAACTTTTTTACTTCAATGTGTGTATATCATAGCTTGTTATATTATTAGAATACAGAGAAAAAAGTAATAATCGTTATTTCTTTTTATTTAAAAAAGTTTGTTATATTATTAGACTTATATCGTAAAAAAATTTTTTTTTCTTTTTTAACAAAAAAATAATTGCTCACGAGTTAAGACATTAGCTTTTTTACTTCAATGTTTGTATATCATAGCTTCATGATCTGCTATCTGTAAAAAAAAAAACCAATACTAACTAGGTGTTCCTGTTTGTTTGTTTTTATAGCTGTCTCAGAGTCACTCGATGAGATCCTAGAGCAAGCCATACAGAAATGAAGAGAATAATGCGAGGAGAGTAGTGCCTGCTTAGAGCATAGCGTGCAAACTTAGAAACATGTCAGGACCCGCGGCAAAACGAGCTCGCCTGTCATCTCCTATCATCGTATCTAGACAGACTAACGGTAATAAGGTGTATACCCTCGATGAATTAACCTCTAATGAACAACTTTTAATTAAAAACCTGAGACATGATATCGCTCCTCGTGATGGGAAGGTATATAATGCTTACATAGAACATATACCCGGACAGATTAAGACCTCGAGCGTACTGATATTCGGGCAGGACGATATAAACGTACAGATCCAAAGACTTATGACCCTGTCACGAAACTTAGGTATAGGATTTACGCAGTTTAGGCTTTACCTGGAGCCGCTAGGACTATCTATCAAACTTATCGAGCAAGCGTACGCCCAACGCATAAAGACGTACTCTATCACCAATGAACTACCCTATAAGGATCCTGTTCAGTTTCTCGTTGCGTGCGGGGATATTTACGTAAAGACGGTAGAAGAATCAATTGCAAATAACCCGATAAAGGTAAATTGTACTCTCATCTGCGAGTTTAGGCATCCTACCGAAGATAGAATTGAAAAGGGTTATTTCAACTCGACTCTATGCGATATATTTACCCTGATAAACTTGGAGGAGCTATATGAAAATAACGTGATCTTTCCACTCCTTGCTCAGATTGAGGCGTTCGTTTCTAGAGACTCGGGATGGATATATGACGGCACGTTGGAAATGAGAATAAATTTCTCGAAAAACTCGGTTTTCTCGATCGGAGCTCGTGTTCAAATCCCTGAAATTATAGCCAAACGTAGAGCGTTGATAAATGTACAATCTGAAGAAGGACTTTGCTTCCCCGTATCCGTATTGACGTGCCTCTTTGAACCGACGGGAAAAGCTCAACGTTTATCCTCTTATCCTAATTTTCGAGATGTGCTGAATCTAGATGGAATCCCGCTCCCGTTCGAAATGAGGTATATCGAACGCTTCGAAAGGCTTAACGATATATCCGTTAATGTGTACACCGCGAAACACGACGGGAGTGACTCTTATATTGACACTGCAGACAACTCTAAAACAGTAGTGATCGTTCCCGTGCACGTCAGCGCTAAAGAACGCGCCAGACATGTTCATTTATTCATGATAAGAGTGCACGGAACGGGAACATATCATTTCAGCGGAATCAAAAATCTGTCTCGGTTAATAAACCCGCAACTATCGTTAAATTCTAACGAAAGACGTAGGTACTTTTGCGATCGATGTCTGACCGCTTTTCTGACCGAAAACAAACTTGTAAAACATAAAGATACGTGTATAAAATTTGGCGCGGTAAGGAGTACATTCCCTCAAGGAGAGGATAAATTCCTCACGTTCTCACAGTATAAGCATCAGGAGAAAACAGGATTTATCGTATATGCGGACCTGGAGAGCTTACTCGTGCCGATAGAGACGAGCGATCCCGACCCGAAATTTTCTTATACCGAGAATGTACAGCGTCATGTGGCTTATTCTGTAGGTATGTACACTAAATGTAATTTTGACGATAGTCTCTCAGAGTACCGACGCTTCACGGGAAGAGATTGTACAGATCAATTTGTTGAAGCTCTCGTAGATACAGCAAAGCGCGTACTAGATTGCTATAGTACCGTCGTTCCGATGACACCACTAACGCTTGCTCAAAGAGATGCTCATAATACGGCCTCTCATTGTCATATATGCGAAAAGCCTTACGCGAATGATGATATTCGCGTTATGGATCATTGCCACTTGACGGGACTTTATCGCGGGAGCAGTCACGCGGCATGCAATATTAATTACAAGAACCCGAGCCACCTGAGCGTAGTAATCCATAACGCGCGTTGCTACGACAATTTTTTCCTTCTTGAATCACTTGTCGAACGTAGAGAGACTGATCCGTTCACGGGAGAGAGCGTTCTCGTCAATCCGGGAAAAGTCAAGGTTATTGGAGAGACTATGGGAAGATTCAAAGTAATCATGAAATATATTCGGCACGGGTTTCGAGGGATCACGATTAAAATTATAGATAGTTTCAGCTTTCTATGTACGTCCCTAGAGAAATGCGTATCTTACCTTGAACCCGACCAACTTAAAATCACCCGTAAGTGTCATCCTGAGGATGAACGGTTCAAACTAGTCACTCGTAAAGGCGTGTTCCCCTATGACTATATAGATTCATTCGAGCGACTGAACGAGACTCAGTTACCGAGCAAGGATAAATTTTACAACGCACTCACAGATAGTCATATCGCTCAGGAAGACTATGATCATGCTTGCGAGGTTTGGCGACTATTTGAATGTAAGAATCTTTGGGACTACTCGAACCTCTACCTGTATACTGACGTAACGCTACTGGCTGACGTCTTTGAGAACTTTCGCGATCTCTGCATGAAGACGTATAGACTCGATCCCGGATGGTCTCTTACAGCTCCTAGTCTTGCGTACCAGGCTCTATTGAGAATAACCCGGGTACGGCTCGAATTAATCGATGATGTGAACATACATCAATTCATCGAGGGAGGTATCCGAGGAGGGGTATGTTTTGTGGCTAATCGGCACTCTGTAGCGAATAATCGGTATATGGACTCATTCGACCGTTCCAAGCCGGAGTCTTACCTTGTTTATCTAGACGTGAATGGACTCTATTCATTTAGTATGCTGTCCTCACTACCCTTTGAAGGGTTCAGGTGGCTCGAAGATGATGAAATTGATCGTTTGGATGTGCGAAAAGTAGAGGACGATGCGGAGACGGGGTATATCTTGCAGGTAGATCTCGAATATCCACGAGATGTACACGATGCTCATTCCGACTTGCCGTTCTGTCCCGAGAAGGGGATTCCACCCGTAGGTAAGCACGAGAAATTGTTAACGACTTTAGCTGATAAGACTAGGTACGTCATTCACTACCGTCATCTAAAGCTATGTTTGGCGAATGGATTGAAACTGACAAGAGTCCACAGGGTTCTTAGTTTCAAGCAATCGCCATGGATGGCTCCGTATGTCAAGCTGAACGCGGAAATGAGGAGTAAAGCGAGCAATCAGTTTGAAAACATGTTTTTCAAACTGATGAACAATGCCGCATTCGGTCGTCTTATATCTAACAAGAGGGCCTACCGTACGATAAAGATAGCTACCAGGTGGGGAGGGAAATTTGGAGCGGGTAACCTCATAGCTAGCCCAAACTTTAAAAACCGTACGATCGTGTCGGAAAACCTGGTCATCATCGAGATGGAACCGCAAGAGATTTACTTTGATATGCCGATTTATGCAGGATTCGCCATTTTGGAAATCTCAAAGGTAGTCATGTACGGTCTACATTATCAGGTTATGGTTCCCGCCTTCCCGGCAGGCGCGTTAAAACTCCAATACACGGATACGGACTCACTTCTCTACTACATGACTGTTGAGGATGCGTACCAGCGACTTATCCTGTTAGCTAATGACTACCTGGACACATCCGCCTACGGACAAGACAATGTTTACGGGATGCCTGTACTAAATAAAGGGGTGCTCGGTAAACTAAAAGATGAGACTCGAGGTCGGATCATCACCGAATTCATAGGTTTACGTCCTAAACTCTATTCATTCGCGGTACAAGGAGATGGCGAGACGCTCAAGGCTAAAGGGGTCAAGAGTAGCGCGTTAAGAACGCTTTCGTTAGAGGACTATCGTAATTGTCTGACTGATGCGACGATAGTCATGAGAGAGGCTCGTTCAATAAGAGCTGTAGGATTCAAACTTTACACTCAAAAATTCAATCGGGTCGCCCTATGCTCTATCGACGATAAAAGATATATAGTACCCGGTACGGTCAATACTCTACCATGGTATCATTACTCTATAAGTGGGCAGGCATCTACTTCCTCCCAAGAGGCGCCGATCGATACTGAGCCGTCGTCTCTATGAAAAAAAATAATTTTGTCTATAGTGTAAGTGCTAGTGATTAAGAAAATATTAATACAGTGCTTCTAAAAGTAACAATGTATATTCAAGATTTACAACTTTATCACTATTCGATATAAGATATAGTACTCGGTACAGTTAATATTCTATCATGGTACCATTACTCTATAAGTGAGCGGGCATCTACTTCCTTCCAAGAGCCACTGTTCGATACTAACCTGTCGTCTCTATGAAAAAAGTGTCTATAGTGTAAGTGATTAAGAAAATATTAATAATTAATGTCGATGTATATTCATGATGAAGAGAAAACAAAAAAATTCAAGAACTATACCTTTATCACTATTGTCTAAAGAAAATGTTAGTACTTCTAAAAGACTTGAGAAAATATTTATGTTGTACCACATATTCTGTAACTTTATCATTATTAACTGAAGAAAAAGAAAATACTAATTTAGTATGTATCTGTGTGTAAAAAATAGTATATCATTATATTCATTAAATGGGGTTATTGTGTGTTGTTTTTTATTATTATTTCTTTCCTCCCTCCCTCACCCTCCCTCTCCTCTAAGACTTATATTCCAAGAATAAAAGGTTTTTTTAGATTCATAGACTTATACATCTCTATCTAAAGAATACGAACAAAGTAATAATCGTTAATTCATTTATTTTAAAAAAAAGTTTTGTTACATTCTTAGACTTATACATTTATTTCCAATGAATAAATTTTTATAGATTTCTAGACTTATACTCTAATTTATTAAAAAGGTTTTACAAAGTAATAATCTTTAAAACATGATTAATACATTACAAGTATTCAAGAAGGATAAATGAAAAAAGTTTGATACATTCTTTCCTATACTTATCGTCTAATTGATTAAATACACCCTCTCCTCTAAGACTTATATTCCAAGAATAAAAGGTTTTTAGATTCATAGACTTATACATCTCTATCTAAAGAATACGAACAAAGTAATAATCGTTAATTCATTTATTTAAAAAAAGTTTTGTTACATTCTTAGACTTATACATTTATTTCCAATGAATAAATTTTTATAGATTCCTAGACTTATACTCTAATTGATTAAAAAATGTTTTACAAAGTAATAATCTTTAAAACATGATTAATACATTACAAGTATTCAAGAAGGATAAATGAAAAAAGTTGGAGACATTCTTTCCTATACTTATCGTCTAATCGATTAAATTCAAAAGTAATAATTGATAAATTACAAGCTAGGGAGTATCCAAGAAAGATCGATTAGACTTATACATTTATTTCCAAAGAATAATTTTTTTATAGATTCCTAGACTTATACTCTAATTGATTAAAAATGTTTTACAAAGTGATAATCTTTAAAAACATGATTAATACATTACAAGTATTCAAGAAGGATAAATGAAAAAAGTTTGAGGCATTCTTTTCTATACTTATCGTCTAATTGATTAAATACAAAGTAATAATTGATACATTACAAGCTAGGGAGTATCCAAGAAAGATCGATGAAAAAATTAAGAAAAACCTTTTCGATCTATTTGTCTCTGACTTAAAGCACTCGTTCAAGAGTTTCGATAGTTACGCATCCTTCAACTCGTCTCGTAGCTTCTTCTTCGTAGGCTCCTCGATCGCTTTCTCAGAAGTTTTATTCTTCTTTCCGAGCGTACGTTTAGAAGTGCCAGCAGTTTTCTTCCGTCTGACCGTGTCAACCTCATCTTGACCGCAGAAACATGATAACTTATCGAAATCGATGTACTCTTTATACTCGTTTATCAAGGCTATCATATGAAGCAATGCTGGAATAACCGAACCCGTATCGTTCCGCATCGCACTCTTGGTCAGATCGCAAAAGTTTTGGCTGATCAGACTTAAAATTCTTAAACCATTCTTGGAGTAGTCGGACATTTTCTGTGGCGCACGAGTAGACGGTATCGGAATGAGTGGAACACTTGTTTACGTTGTACAGATTTTTAAGCTTACTCAGAGAAGGGCAACCGAGATTGCCTAGCTCGTAAAAGTCGTACTTGTCACTATCGGCGCCGATGACACTCTGTAGCCAAGTAATCTTCTCAGTTCCTTTAATATAGATTGATAGTCGCGATGCGTACCGCTCTAGATGAGAAATCATGATAGAACGAAGATTCGAGTACTGTACTTCTCCGCCGTACCAAGATAGTCCGTGATAATAGTCGGTCACCCAATCTACATTCCTCCTGCTCGATGCGGAGAGGTCGTCGATCTTGAACGGAGGAAGGAACTTGTAGTTTGCTTCGTCAAAAGGTTCGAAATGTAGAACGCTCACCTCCTTGAATATGAATACTCTCTCATCAATCGAGTATCCTTGCACGTCGATCAACATACTGATCAAGATGAGAACGATGATGCGTCATTTATGATGTCATCTTGCTAACGTCGCTGCTTGAAGGGTTATAGCGGACTACTCTATCGTGTATGATGAGACAAAACGCCTTGGTGTTTGCAGGGATATTTTCCTCCGTCTCGAACGTTATACGACACGTCACCATACCGTCCTTGAGAGTATCTTCCTGTCGGCTGGCATCGAACACGACGACGGGTGCGTGAGACTTGAAATGAGAAGGATCAAGTAAAGGTAAAGAGGTGCTCGTTCCGTAGTACGAAGTCTGGAAATTAGCATAGTCTTCGTATAATTTCGAGAAGGAATCTTGTCTAAAGTCCAAGTTCATATCCTCATAAGGGTACATGATAGAATTTAGATAGAGTTTAGCATTACGTAAATTACAATGATCGAAAATACTTCTATCTGCAGCCGTCGTATTGTTCCGTCCAGTCTGAAGAGCGAAAACAACGTAACGAGGTTTTTCCAGCAAGGTTGACGTTTTCACAGTCCAATCATGCTGATTAGAAGTAGGTACGTTAGGGTACTCATACAATTCCCAAGTACGAAAAGGTAGCTCGATGATCCTTCCACTCTTGATGAAATTAAGCAGGTTGAGACGATTGATATCGTCAGTCTTTATATGCGGTACAAGCCAAGATATTTTACTTAACTCGATCCTAGAGAGTGTCTCCGCGACGGGAGGAGGCGCTCTTTGTAAAGCGTTGTTGTCGCTGGTCGAACGAACTAGCACCAGTTCTTGTTTCGCATTGATTAGTATTCGAGAATAGTCTTCGACGAATCCTAGTATGAGACGTAAAGGGATGCATACGTCAAAGATGCCTGTTTCCGCGTGCACGTGAACTCCTTCAAATCTCCAACCCGCGTTTGAAAGATGAGTCTGCTCACCGTTCCTTATAGATAGATAGTTTTTAAGCTGAGTCGAAATGCCTACATCTCTCGATTGATCAATCTCTATCCCGTTGATCTCATAGGCGATTCTTGAGAATAGATGCAGTATTCCGTTATTAACAATCCTTGAAGTACTTCCGGGTTCTCCCGTATTCAAAAGTAGTCGTCCTTTGATATGTAGTAGAGAACGGTGAGGTAACGTGTACAGTCCTTCTTGTTGGATAGATATCCTAAGCTCGTTCCCGTTAGCTAACGGTCCGGGAATATACGAGGCGTAGGAATGATACTGGAAACTGGTCAAGGCCGTATCGAAAGCGGCGGAGTCTCCAATGTTCAGAATGTCCACGGCGTCATCCATTATTTTCGTAACGAGTAGCCTAGACGTCTTAAATATTGTTTATTTGTAGGTGTTAACACTTTCACTGTTCTTCTCTCAATGTTTCGAGGAAGATGACGTCGTCTCGTTTTATCTAGTACGAGTCCCATCCCCACCGACTCGTTTCAGATGTATACGTAGCGATATCGTTTCGTCTCTAAAGTTGACGATATCTCCTCGTTCGTCGATAAGTCGTACTGCGATAGACTCTATTACTCGCTTCGTTACCGGAAGGTAAATGATATTGTTCGGCGCTTCCACTATCTTATAGCCTGGCGGGACGGTCATGCTGAACTCGTGCAAGGTATGACTCGGTTCTCCGTTGACGTAAGCCCCGCTAGCGAGACTACATTCTACGCGGATCACATTCACGTGAAGAATATTCACGGTATTGGTAGATATGTGCGTCTTCCCTGCGGGAAGTACGACGGAGTCGAACCCCAGCAAGGATGCGAACGTGCCAGACCGGGTAAAGTCAATAGGTTTATTGCAAGTGATATAGCTCTTTAAAGTGCTAGGGTCACCGATAATCGAGAGCTTTACGTTACTCGAGACTTCTCTTCGCAAGAATCTGTCCAACGCCTCAAGTTCATAGGTACCCGGAGGGACGGTATACTCTTTACCGTCACAATAAAATTTATTATTACGTTCGTCGATGTTCGGTATGGAATTGAACGTCGCCAGATTGATCAGTCCGATGAACCATTCTTCTTCGCGATTCTCTTCTCCGAGCAGGATATGCGGGAAGTAGTTCTCAGTTAGATTCGAACTCTGACCCGTCAGTGTAAGTGTCATAGACATATTTACTAAGATCGAACGTCAGCGCGAGTATTTAAGGAAAGCTAAACAAAGATGGCCGCATAAAACGGTTCCGTACTCTTGATAGCGCGTATGATTATAGGTGATAGGTATTCCTCCGAGATATCGAACAAGTTCGAGTGGCGGCCTTAGATCACCGAAACTATCGAAGTAATCCGCCCGCTCGCCGTTTTTCTTATACGCCACCCAATGTGTACCCTTACCACTATCATTATCAAGATTGATGATGCCGCTCTCTATCTCCAAGGGGGGCTGCTAGGTAAAGCATCCCTCGCAAATACTCCCCTAAAAAAGTGGATTTTTAACTTGCTAGCGTACTTGCGCAGATCCGTTTCAGTAAGGGCACGTTTAGGTAGTCATTTTTTTTTCGGGTAAGGTTGTAGATACATCCCTTTCCCCATGGCGATAGCCTCGAGCGTGCGATTATGTCTCTGAGCCTCGTTCAATTGTTTCGTATTCGCCTTCGCACTTTGTACAGCCTTCGTGATTCCCGCAGCTCCTCCGGCGACGGCTCCAAGCGCTGCGATCAAAGGTAGTATAGGTAGAATTCCACCCTTCTTCTTACGGCGAGTAGTAGTAGTAGTAGCACTCTGTTGACGACGTCGAGCTTTCTTCTTTAGACCGGAACCCATCTTGACTTTAGCTTTCATCGCGTTGACGACAGCCCACGCGGCGGCTTTCTCGTTCAACTTCGAGTCAGGTGCGAGCAATCTTTTCCACGATTTCTCGATAAGTTCACGATCTGCGGTATGACGTCCTGCAAGATCTTTCACCTTGGAGTAGGCGATATCGTGTTCTTTACAGTATCGATCTAACACGTTTATTCCGGGATCGCCTCGTTTCAATCGTTTATCCAACTTTGTTCCCGGCCCGCAATACTGGTATCCGGGTATATGCAGCTCAAACGGCAGATTATTGATTATCATATCCAACAACCCCCCTCCTCTTCTTCGCCTCATGACACGTACTGATTCCTATTTATATAGGTGCGTGCATTATATAGATGAACTAGTCGACATGCGGCTCGAGAAACAGACAGACTCTTTAACTGTACGCAACAACGATCACGATGCAGGTAGAGCTTTACCTCAGAGACACGGCACGTTGTTGCCTGATACTATCCGTTGCATCATCTGCGGACCTTCGAATTGCGGTAAAACCAACGCTATGATCAGTCTGTTGGAGGAACCTAACGGTCTACGCTTCAAGAACGTGTACGTTTACTCTAAATCGTTATACCAGCCCAAGTATCAACGTTTATCGAAGATTCTCTCGCTCGTCGAAGGCATGGGCTATTTCCCTTATTCTGACAACGCGGAAATTATCACGCCGTCCGAGGCCAAACCCGACTCTGTATTCATTTTTGACGACGTCGCTTGCGATAAACAGTTTAATATACAGGCTTATTTCAGTATGGGCAGACATAAGGCTATAGACTGTTTCTATCTTTGCCAGACGTACTCGCGCATCCCGAAACAGATGTTGAGAGATAACGCCAATCTTCTCATCCTATTCAGGATGGACGATACGAACCTGAGACACGTTTACGACGATCACGTGAACACTGATATGACATTCCAAAAATTTAAGGAAGTGTGCTCGCTGTGTTGGAAAAAACACAAGTACGATTTTCTTGTGTTGAGTAAAGATCATGAGATTGATAAAGGGCGATATCGCTACGGTTTCGATACCTTTATATTGCATGATTGACATGAACGCATATTCAGTAGGCGATAAGACATCATGTCGTCCATATCTAAATTCGGTCATAGTCTCTACAAATATAGATCTCTCGTTGAGACGGAAGGAAATCTGACTTTAAACTCTCAAGGGTATTTCGACGCTAGATCGAAGAGGATCGTCAACGTCGAGACGCCCATCGCATCTAAGGATGTCTGTAACAAGTCTTACGTCGATAGGATGGATGCGAGACATAGTAACGAGCAGATACTCGCTCTCAACACTGCCAAGGACGCCATCAAAGGACAGATGGAATCGTTGATCGAGAATTTGGAGAACGATCGAATAAAATATGCCAACTTTGAGAAGAGTAGCCATCAAGGGATGGAGGAGGTGTGGAAACTGGCTCGTCATCATGAAGATCGTCTCAACGAAAATAAAACGGTGCTTGACGCTTTAGGTCCAAAGTTGCTAAGCCTAGAGGAATCTTTCGCGATACAACGAACCGTTTACACCGAATTGAACAATATGATAGCGAGAGGTATACTATCCGTAAAGGGGGTAGATAACGATCGACTTTACGATGCGGGCGGCTTAGTTTTACGAAACATAGGTACGCCTTCATTACCTTCAGACGCCGTGCCTAAAGCTTATGTAGACTCTACGGTAAGTCATGGTTTCATCTACATCAACTTGGATTCAAAACCTACGAGGAAGGATACGAGACATTTCGAATTGGCTCTAACGGGTGAACGTGGTTATAAGTTCAAGAGGGCAGGGATCGTTTCAACGATGATCATGAACTTGAAAGATGTTATTTGCTTGTTGAATCTTAAAATTATCGACGATCCTCCTTTCGAGGTGTCCAAAGATGACTCTATATCTTTCATGCTAGAAAAACGCTTGACAACGACTCAGATTTTACACGTCGAATTAGGTTTTACTTACGTTTAGATATAATGAACCGTTTCTTCATCGTAAGAGACATTCGCACCTTACATCATGTCGACGAAGGTCACGGAGGATATCATAAAAGCGAGTAAGATTATTAAACGAAAGTATAAGCAACTACGCGATGCCCGACACGAGTCCGAGCACGTCGTGAATGAAACATTCAAACCTATCACGGATCCTCTAAGCAAGATGGTGAAGGCGCTCGCTGAACCCGAACCTGAGGAGGTAGAAGTATCGCCTGAGAGATTGCAGAACAGACATCTATTGGATACTTATCTTTATTCGTCTCGCGCGCATTCCGATAAGACCTATGGAGTCCGCCATGAAGGTAACTCCACCAAGCTCGGAGATACCCGTATCGTATTCGACGGGAGTGACGGTACGATACTTCTCAACAATATGACGATACCGTATACCCGAGGGCTATTAGAATTACTCTTCAGAAGAGCACCCGCGCATTATACTAAGGAGGATCTGAAAGTATACAAATCTATGCTCGAAGAAACAAACGCGCATCGGTTGAGAAACGAGCCGTACGCCCGTATCAAGATGCGCGCGGGATCAAAGTATTCGTTAATCATCAAACCTATGTTTGAGGAGGAGCTCGAGGGCGACGGTTTATACAAGATGGAGACAGGACGAGGGATCGATTATACCTATTGGGACGATCCTAACGAATTGGTCGATCGATTACGACTCTTGCAAGCATCTACAGAGGCCGGTCATTCCGCTCACCAGAACGAGATCGTTTCCATCATTGAGGAACTACGCGAGGCTGGAATTATCGTATAAAGACATTCATCTCATCGGTATTTTATCATAATCATGTCCACCGTCAAGTGGGGGATTGCACTCGAACTTCATCGTCCTGCAAGACGACGATTCCCCCGAAGACATGTTAGCGTACGAGGCTTGAACGAACTCCTTCAGGCTGATCTGGTGGAGATGATACCCTACTCCCGATCGAATAAGGGGTTCAAGTACCTTCTCACCGTCATCGACGTGTATTCCAAGAGGGCTTGGGCCGCACCTGTCAAGACTAAGACGGGTAAGAATGTCAGCACCGCAATGGCTCTCCTCCTCGACAAGGTGACCGGCAAAGGTTTACCTCCCGTTCGTCATCTCCAAACGGATAATGGGACAGAGTTTTACAACGCGGAATTCAAAACACTCATGAAGAGAAAGAGAATCAATCACTATTCTACATACAGCAACGTCAAGGCTAGTGTCGTGGAACGATTTAATCGCACTCTCAAGAACATGATGTGGAGGAGGTTCACGGCTAAAGGATCATATCAATGGATAGATATGATCGATTCCTTACTGGATGAATACAACCGGACTGTACACTCGACCATAAAGATGAAGCCTATAGACGTCAAGGACGACAGACTTTTACATACAGTCTATAAACGTCTCAAGATCTCGGATTCTACACCAAACATATTTAAAGTGGGTGATATAGTCCGTATCAGTAAGTATAAGGACGTTTTCGAAAAGGGTTATACCGCAAACTGGTCGACCGAACTGTTTAAAATACGTAACGTCGTCGAGACTAATCCTAGGACCTTCCTACTCGAAGATATGAAGGGTAAGCCTATCACAGGAGGATTCTACGGTAAGGAGCTTAGAAAGACTTCGTATCCGGATGTTTACCTTGTAGAGAAGATAGTCAGACGTTCCGGAAATAGAGTATACGTCAAATGGTTAGGGTTTGACTCTACGCACAATTCGTGGATCGATGCGAAGGATATAGTATAGAAGGAGGAGAGGGGCGCGTCCCCCTCCATTCCGAGCATAGACGCACAATTCGTAGATCGATGCGAAGGATATAGTGTAGAAGGAGGGGAGGGCGCGTCCCCCTCCATTCCGAGCATATAAAGCGGTCGCGAGGTAGAGAGACGCTTCACATTCGATATGTTTAGACAGTTGGGTTACCGTCTGGAGGACATGAGCGATATTAAGATCTCGAACGGCGGCTTAGAATACTACATCGCGGCGGTTGACAAGGGCTACAGCGAGCACTGCGATTCTTCCATACACTGGCTCGGGAGTCATAATCCCGGAATGTGGGAATCGAGTCAGTCCGTCGAGCGCTGTTCTACATCATGCCCCGTCTACAACCTCAAGGAAGGGGACGAGTCGCAAATTCTCCAGGAGGAGGAAGACGCTTTGTGCGCGGCGTTGGATCGGATCGAGCGCGAGGAACACGATCGGGTCAAGTGCATCTCCGAACTTGAAAAGTACCGGACCTACAACGTCCGTCGTCTAGAAGGAGATGAAGAGGTCAGTGAAGCGGAGGACGAGCCGAACATCATAACGCTAGACTGTGTTGGCAGAGTTCGTCTTCCGGGTAAAAACTTTGGTGCGAGGTACAGGAGTCGCTTTAACGCTTCACAGCGAGGACTGATATATCTAGGAGATGACAAGTACGAGCTATTCAAGTGGTGAAGCGCCTAAGTCGGTCTTTTCGCGCGCGCGCGCGCGCGTGTTTACCGAAGTCTATAATCACCGAAAGACTTTAGAGAAAGAGATTTATCGTATGCACTGATTAAAAAGACTTTATATTTTTTCCGAGAGAAAGAATTTTATTTTTTAATAATCTTTGTACTGAATATATATGTATGTATGTATGTATGTATCTTCGTAATCTTAAGAATATACACGTTAAATAAGAGTCTGTACTATTTATTTAAGTTTACGATCCCGTTAAGAAAGATGAAAAAAAGATAGAGGAAGAGATTTTAAAGAAGGTATTTAACCTTAATTCCTAATTTCCTTGTAAGAGAGAGAGAGAGAATACATAGAGATAGAGAGTATCCTTTTAAGATTTATAATAATCATTGTATGGAAGATATATAAAAAAAGGGATAGAGGAAGAGATTTTATAATAATACCCACTGTACAGAATATATTTATGTATTGTTTTAAAGAATCCATACTATTTAACCTTAATTCCTAATTTCCTTGTAAGAGAGAGAGAGAGAGAGAGATAGAGAGAGTATCCTTTTAAGATTTATAATAATCATTGTATGGAAGATATATATAAAAAAGGATAGAGGAAGAGATTTTATAATAACACCCACTGTACGGAATATATTTATGTATTGTTTTGAGAGAGAGAGAGAGAGAGAGAGAGAGAGAGAGAGAGAGAAAACACCCTTCCCGCGGTCGCCGCCGTGAAAGAGCTTGCCACCCCCCTCCCCTCTTCATTCCTAATTTCCCTGTAAGAGAAAGAGAGAGAGAGAAAAACACCCTCCCGCGGTCGACGTCGCTTGCCAACCCCGCCCCCCCGCAGAACCATCCAACACACGCGAGCTATAAACCCTCAACCCCCCACCAACAACCCACCACCATCCCCCCACCTCCAACATCCCCACATCATCACGATACCTCCCCTACCTTCCCCTCTCTGCCCTGAAAACCGTACCTATGTATAAGGCCCTATCCCAAAAACTACCCACCCCACTATTATGACGTCACTTCCGCCCTGAGGACCGTAAATGATCCCTACTAATAATAATAATAATAATAATAATAATAATAATAATAATAATAATAGCTGATCCCATAGAGTAAGTACGTAATAGCCACATCAGGGATCGCGTGGTGTAAGCTTTAAAATCCTGCAATATAGGCCTACATTCTTATAGCGTATGGCATCTTTGACCAGGAGAGATACATAGTATATAATTACGTCACCTTTGTGTGTGTGTGTGTGTGTGTGTGTGTAGACTTATAGACGCTCTGGTGGCACAGAACGTTACCCAGGGTACACCTTGGAGGTTGTCTACACGTCATATCCTCAATGAGATACTCTAATGATAGTTATTGTGAAGGTGTGGTGCCAGAAGTAATCTTAAACCTAACTAAAAAACCTTGGTGACCGTCCGGATAGTCCCCCTCTCGGGAAAAATAGTCTACCGATGATATCAGCTGGGAATTGAACCCAGGACTCCTAGGCTCGTTGCAAGGTGCATTAGCCACTATACCACGGGGCCGGTTTACAATTTACTGATTTTACGATCCGGGGAGTTGTGGGTTCAAATCCTGGTGGGGTACAATGAAGGTGTTTTTTCCTTAATGGTGCTCTATTTTTCCTCCACACAGAAAGGGGTACAGTTCTTACTAATTCTACTTTCTCATCCCTCGCCTATTAGTGCAAATACGTGGATCCCACTGATGGAGCATATTTTTAATTCAATCAAATTGTCGATCTCGGTAGTCTTGAGGTAAGGTGCTCAACTCAGGAACCTATGTTCTCAACCCTTCTCTATAGAGAAGGCGTTTTAAGACAAAGAATAGATAAAGTAGATCACCAGGGATCTTTATTTGATCCACACTCAAATATGCAAAGCCCAAGTACCCGAACCTAGCTGTGTTAACTTTCAGTAAACTAATGTATTCAACTATTCACGTCTAGGGAGTTAAGGGTTTGCTTAATGTAAATGCATAATGAATGAAATGAAGTTGACATTGGCCTGAAGGTCGTTTTATTATCAGAGATAATGATCAAAATGTTAATATTATGTTTATTGATTGCGGACAGTGCGCAATAGCAAATAATCCAACAATATTTATCGGGAAGCGAATAAATGTACTTAAGTAAAAAAAAAAAAGTTACACAATACTAAACGCATTTATCTAGATTGAAAAACATCCATAATAAGTTAACAGAACCAATTCAAAAGTAAACAAAGTTAATTATTGCGAACAGTAATCAAAACGAAATGAAAGCTGGAATACACCCTATCGTCTAAACAACATGGCTAAGCCATTCAAAAGATACCTATAAATATCTGAAATTAAGTTTGTTAGAAAGTCTATACATATCATATATCATAACTTATACATATCAACTAGTCTATTTTTGCTCATAACCATACACCTGGCTACAATATCTACAAGTAAAGTCATTATTCTCATCTAACAACCCGTGAGGCGGGGGTAGCCAACACACCAAAAATCTTAATATCTTTCTAACTTATTTACTTAGTTCTTGATAAAGTTTGAGCACATTAAAATCATTTACCAAGTTTCCTACTCGCGTGGAAATTGAAAATATGATACGAAACCATATTAGTTTCCCCTAGACTCACTACAACTGTAAGAATAGAGCCAAACAAAATATATTACAAGATAGCGCACAAAGATTAAATTACATAATTTGACTTGTGAATACTACAACTGAACCTGAATTAAAAGGCATAAGACCAAAACATGCCCGTATCCAAAACAAATCTAATTACCAAGGAAATCAAATTTAGTAAAAAAAAAAAAAAAATAATAAATATGCCGAAGCATTATAAAATTTGATCCCTACATAATTTAGAAAGAGTTTACTAGTTCCCCAGTTTTCAAATAAAAAAATTATATAAAAAACTTTTTTTTAAATAATGCACACTTACATGTTGTAAGTTCCTAAATCTTAATTGCATCAAAGAGTAATTGTTCTGTTCTGGGTAACAGCTTATATTTCACTTAGAACAGTGGGGAAAAATGGTAAGGAAGTATTCCATAACAAAATTAATCAAGTCATCATTAGCTAATCAGGATCGGCCCTCGCATCGACCCCTGCGCACAACGTCGAAAGAATGACTTTGAGGGGGAAGGGAGACACACATGATAGCACTTGGTGCTTGTTTCCCCTAGTTTTAGCGCCTGCTCAGCGTACTCAACTCTGGGATAAGCGAAAGGGATCACATGGCATTCCGAGTCTTCTTTCTAGTTTTCTCGCCAACTTGAACGATGAACAATGTCCTGTATTGACGTGCGTGGAGGATCCATACAAGGCGCTGATTTCCCGGTTTTTTAGGTGGCGGAGGTTGGTGGCGAAGATAATTTGTAGCCACGGTACAGTTCCTGGGTTCAATCCCTGCCGGGGTTGACGGACTTTCCTTAAGCGATAGAAATCCGTAGCACAACTTCCTTTGGAGGGGAAGTAAAGCCATCGGTCCCATGTCGATTGTGGCATGTAAAAGAACCCTGGAAGGCAAGGGAAAACACCTTTCCCGGTAAAATCGATATGCCCTTTCATTCTCGCTCATAGAAATGTTCATGTGCTGATCTAATCAATCTATTCAAAAGGTGAACATTAATACCTCAAATGAATTTACAAAATAACGAAATTTAATCAAATTTAATGATTAGAATAAAATTAGAGTAAAACTTTTAAGTTTTCTAGCATAATTATATATTCAAAATATCAGTGTCACCAAATTATCTCAATCTCCCAATATATTTAAATTATTAATTGTCAGCAATAATTCGTTAATATATATCACCCAAATTTGGTAAAAACACAAATATACTTAAATACATTTATAACTGATTTATATTTTTCAAGTATATTGTCCATATAACCGAGAATATATGTGCCGGTTTTAAAAAAAAGCTGATGTTGAATCGATTTAACGTCCCTTCAGGTTGAATGTGAGTTTGAATACGCTGTCATGGACCAAGCTAGCCGTATGCTAATCGTGTTATATGTTATGCAGGAACTATCATTAAATAAATAATACATAAAATATCGCAACTTTTAATTACCCACAAACACGTTTTCCCCCCACATACCCTGACCTCAAAGCATATTTATACGCACTCTCCTACTTAGACACATATGAGTTTGAGTTTCCTATGACATATGACCTTCAATGTAGGTTAATTAAAGGTGTAGTTAGAGATACCTTGATGATTTGATTATACACTCAGAATTACCTAACATGGGCGGCTACAAAGTGTCAGAACATAATAAAGTAACTATTTAAATTCAATTAAGATATTTTCTTATTTAAAAACCTATCAAAATTTGTTTAGTTTTTATTTTCTTCATTCAGTTCCAACAATTTTACATAATATTTCCATGTACTAATAATTTTTTAGATTTTTTTTTGTGTATTTAACTATACGTAATAAATTAGTCAATATTCCGTGGGACGAGGTAAAACAGGAGACACTAAAACACTTAACTATTTATAAGACTTGCATCAATGGACAAAGGGTTTTTTCTACCGAATTTTACTCTAAAGGCAAGGGCCACTCTAAATCGCTGCTTTGATAATAGTATTGTTTTCCCTTACAAGCGTTTACATTTCTTTGTCGATAATTACTTTACCTTCTCGTTCCATCCGTTTGGTTTGGAACATTTTGGGTTAAAAATATAAATTCATATGAAGAGTTAGTAATAATATAAACTAAAATACCGTGTTTGCAATGCTTAGGTAGGAATATAAAAAATATTATTTTCATTAATAAAGACTTTGTCTAAACTACAGTTTTCTTAAAGGAACACACAGATGTAAACGAAAATTACATTAATTTGATGACAGATAACCCCAAACCGAAGATGGTCCCCAAGCTCTAGGCGTTCCGGAGATGTGTCTGGTGAGGGAGGGAGGGGTGACATTTTACGGGTAAGATTTCATTCAAGGAGTGGCCCCAACTCAAGATGGGCCCCATAGCCCCAGTGGTTCCGGAGATGCGTTTGTGGTGGAAGGGTGTGGAGGTGTTTTGGGGAAATTATTTTGGATAAGGTCTTAACAGGTACCTCACAACTTAAGATAGGCTCAATAGCCCAAGTGGTTCCAGAGATGCGTCTGGTGGTGGGGGGTGAAGGGTGGGGGAGGTCGGAGGACTTTCAGTCAAAATCGATGTAATTTTAATAGCGGTTGCACATCTTCAGGTCAATACATTTCTTTTGAAGTCCTCATATATCTAGTTAGGCCCATAAAATAGATCGATATTGAGTCTGACCAAAATATTGAAACATAATATATTTCATGTTAACTTTATCAGGATGAGTTTTAGTGAAGGACGTAATGGAGCGTCACTTGGTCCCACTTTATAAAATAAGGGTATAATAGTCTACACATTGTGTTTATAGTATATTATCTAGTATAGTATAGTATACTATACTATATAGTACTAAACTGTGCTTAAAAACTAGCAGTAAAGAACAGGACAAATTGTAAAAGATCTCCCTGAACTGACTTACAATTTTTTAAGTGGCAGTGAAAGCGACCTTAGCCGATTTCTTTCTAAGAAGGGAAATCTTCCAAGGGTTGGCGGTAAGGATCGCAAGAAGCCCTCATGGCAGCCATTGGAAAAACAATCGCTATCACACCATCATACAGATCGGACCTGTCCTACACACTTTCACAGTTATTCCTACATAACTTCCATTATTTAACCAAAGTGTGGAATAAATTAATCCTAAATCGTTGCAGTATTAATAATAGTTATAATATTAAGACCCACTTCGGTGGTCACATGGACTAACGAACCACTCTCGCAGTAGACTAGACTATCAATGTCGGGGATATCGAGGTTTGAATCTCAGTTGGGTGTACTGAGGGTGTTTTTCCACTCTCCCTCCACGCAAATGTGGGTAAACGTCCTCTAAATATAGCTATCCTAATCCCTAACACCAATAACGTAATTATCACATTAGCATACAAGCCGAAGGGGTAGTAAGACGTGGTGCTAAAAGAATAATTAAGGCTTGCAATACTATTAATACAATTTGTAGTAGGTCCTATAGATATCTATAATTATAAATAATTAGCAAGATGTCAATGATATATGAAAACTTGTTTTGGCTATATTTATTCTTCTCTGTGGGCAATAGCTTGGGTGAAAGTAATGTTTATTGAAGGACCGAAAGATTTTTTGTTGTGATGTCCTGTTGTACTGCAAAACAGATGGTAGTACACCCATATGAATTGTTTTTTAATCAACTAATCACAAAAGTACTTAATTTTGAAGTTAGAGAAAATATAATTTCGAATTGAACAACGCACGTGCAAGGAAGTTCACATTTGAATTACATTTTCTCTAGAATTGTATTTACAAGTTATATTTGCCAAAAGTATGATTCTGGTAGGAAAAATGACATTTCAGAACGGACTTTTCGATCAAAATCAGTGTCTACATACGTTTTACTTTTTAGCTATCTTGCAGGTAGAGAAAGTATTGTGATCGTCAAAAAAAAAAATTGAACTTGAGATTTTGACGATCCATGGCCCCCGAATCCCAAAAAAGGTGGTTTTTGAATTTCCGTCTGTCTGTCTTTCTGTACCTCTGACTAGAGCCTAAACTGTTTTACCAATCGGACCAAAACTTGGTATCTAAGGTTTTTAAGGGTTGCCCAGAGGGATTTTTGGAAATGGATATCTAACCCTAAAATTAAGGGTTGTTTACTGAAGGAAGAGAAAAAGTTGATTTCCTCAAAATCGGCTCAAACAATTTTGGTTAAATTTTATTTATGAACGTATTTAATATTCCAAACAAAATGGCTACTTTCAATATTTCAGAAAAATGACTAAGGTTTCTGGTCGAATGCGTAAATTCTTATTATTTATCATATATCTTTGATATATATAATTATTTATCATTACATCTATATAGATCTATTTATAATACACATCTTTTATTTGAAACATATTTTTATAGAACCAATAACTTTCAAGCTATATGAAATTATATATATTAGCTTTTCGAACACTAAAGGTAAAGTATTGCGACCGTAAAAAAAATCAAACCCGAAATGTTGAGGGATGTCGACGTCTCATTACTCCCTAAACCCTGAACCCTAAAAAGTAGTTTTTGCAATGTTGTCTGTCTGTGAGTCTATTCAACCCTAAAATTATAGGTAGATTAATAAAAAGCGAAATGGGAAAAAAATCGATTTTCTCAAAATCGGCTCAAACGATTTTGATTAAAATTCGTATCTAGGCGTTGATTAAGATTACAAACAAACTGGCTATTTTCATTTCCCCATGAAAATTACTTTTAGTGTTCTTTACAGAAGTGAAAAATTTCCATATCTACGCAACTATTTGAGTTACTAAATAACTTTCATTGAAAAATTGTAGTACTATTAAAAATAAAAACTTTTATTTGAAATATATTTTTTATAAAACCAACAATTTCTGAGATATTGGCAAATATATTAATTCAATTTTCTGAGCTTTAGTTGTAAAAAGATACTACTTAAGTTTTAGCGCAATAATTCTGTAATGCCATAGAGTAATTAAATATAAGTCTCACAAAAAGTTTTTTAATTTTCCCTTTAACCTCTTAGGAGGAATGTTTGTACAACAATGATTTATCTCCTTCATTTTATGCTCAATAGTCAATATCTACATTTTTTATTGGTCAACTTTATAAATGAGGAATTGAATAGCAATGTGATGACCTGAAGATATGAAACACCTAATAAAATGTTAAAATTTTGATCGGAAGTTGAAATTTTAATACAAAGTGTTGACTCTTGTGGACACAAAATCGATCATTTTCATTGGTTCAAACATACAAATGAGGACATTGTTTAAAAATAAAATTTACAAAATTTAAAACCGGGACTCAAAAAAGTTTTACGTAAGTATAGTGCAATTTATGCTTGGGTTTGCTAGTGTATATTATGTCGTTTCACATATATTACGAGTTTTGAGTAAATATCTCCATTTTTAAACTATAGAGCGAGAAAGTCCGTGCAGAGTTCTGTCCCATTTAATTATTTATTTATTTATTTATAGAGGATATTGACGAGGAAATGACATTTTCTTATCACTTCATTACACGTAGGCCTAATTCATTCGTAATATAAATGTACTATTCTTTTATTTTGTGTTCCATACTTTACTGCACAATTGTAGCGTTGTATAATAACATTCGATAAAATAACATGAGTCTCTAGGGGCGCATTCCAACAAAATGTAATTATGTTAATGTTTAAAATAAATTTAAATTATATAACTAAATAATTATTTTTAACTAAAGAAATAATATCTAAATATTTTATCTATTACTAAAAATATATTTTTAAAAATAATCCCTTTTATGATTTTATGATATTCGGGGTAGCTTTTTCGGTGAATCGCTTTGATATTTAATTAAATGTTTTGGAAATATTGAGAGAAAAGGAAGGGAAGAACGGGTTATATTTTTGCACATATTAATTAATGGTAGGAGGTCACCACTTATTTTTAAATTTATTTATCTCTTTTTTTATCATCTCACCCTTTTTAGTCTGGTATTTTGATACCCTATTATTACAATTACCTTACGTCACGCAATAGGTGCCGTTTATTTATATTATACAGAACACAGACGAGGCGAAAATTTTAAGTCTTGCCTGGGGCGCATGAAACCCTTGTGTTAACCCTGAATCGATAAATCATGACATTCAATTTTAATTTCAAACTGTTATTAGTGCAGTAACATTTCCACGAGATAGGTTCGAGTTGAACACAGGAAAGTTCATGGGCTATGCGATTTATTAAAAAAATACCAATATAATAACATTGAAAATGCTAAAAAAAACTACTTCAAGCATATAAAAAATGTAATTAAAAGCTCGTATATAATACACATAAATACATTTTTTTTAAATTCTTTACAAAACTAAACTAAAATAGATCTGAATGAAATGAAAATCCATACTAAAATAAATTCTTGCGTTTTTTTTTATTTATGAGCATTTATTTAGAAATATTTGTTTCAGAAGCAATAGCTGCCCCCTCATGGATAAATATTCCCAAGTTGTTTGCAGTGCTATATTAATAATGTGAATTTTCCTCCCACAAAGTAAAATCTATACAACGTTCATTTGAATCCTACATTAGCTAGACAAATTGTAAATGGTGTGGTGACACATCTTGTGTTTGAGTATTCGTGAATTTCATAACATCGATATTATTAGACATAAAAGATTAGAAATATATTTAAAAAATTAATTCAAAGCGTTAAACATGATGTTAAAATAAAAAATGACAAAAATATATTAAATTAATTACCTCTAAAATATAAATTTCTATGACCAGATCATAAACTGTATTTATGTACACATGAGCATTGTCTGTGATGGAAAAATAAAATATGACATCATTAAAATTCAGTTCCTATTTTGTGAGTGTCTGTGTGTGAACTAAATCTTACTACCCATCATAGTTATATTAACTTATATTCTATAAACTAATAAGGTAGGAATATACAAGGAATGCAATGCCGTAGCCAGCCAATAATTCGGGAGGGTGGGGGGGTTGATGGGGACATACTCCAATTGCTGGAGGATAGAAAAATGATAAATCATAAGCAGTTCTAGAAGCTATCTAAAGTGTTTTTTTATGGCAACACAACCCCCTAACTGCTGAAGGCTAGGAAAAATTATAAATATTAAACACCTCTAGAAGCTCTCTAAAGGGTTTTTTATGGCAACATAGCACCCTAACTGCCGGAGGCTAGGAAAAATCTATATATTTAAACAACTCTATAAGCTATCTGAAGTGTTTTTTAAGGCAACATAACCACCTAACTGCCGGAGGCTAGGACAAATTTCAAATATTAAAACTCCTAGAAACTTTCTGAAGTACTTTTTATGGTAACACAGCTCCTTAATTTTTACTTGTACTTGTACCTTAATTTTGATATTGTTTTAACCATAAATAAAGCCATAGATATTTTATTAATAAAATCTAGGGGGTTGAACCCCCTGAACCTCTCCCCCGGACTACGGCCTTGAAGTAATGTTTATAAGAAAAATACCAGAACCTGCGTGTAGGGAGCGTGGGAAAACATTTAAGAAAATTTTCCATCATTTTGCCAAACCAAGATTTGAATCTAATGTTCCCGGTCAATGAAAAACCAGATTTGATGAGTTTGACATATAGTTCGTCTAGTCACCATTGAGGCTGTATTTATCTATTATTTGATCACGTCTTAGTACCAATTCTGGCTATACGCATATGTTACACCGCATTAAGGAATTTTCCTAGTTCATGAATTGGGCAAATTTCGGCTCATTCTGGTAACTAACCTCTCCACCTGACCAATTAACGAAATGGGCAACACATAGTCAGTTCATGAATTGTGCACCGCTTGTACTGCCCAGTTCATGAACTGGCTATTTCATTAAATGGGCAGTTCCAATCGTTACCCAATCCATGAATTGGGCGAGTTTTTGCCCTGTTCCTGAAATGCTAAAGCGAAGAGGCCAGTTCACGAAATGAGCAGAAATTTTCCTGATTCATTAAATGAGTGGTTTCACTATTGAGGTGTAGCAACACAGATATTAATTGCGTTAGTGAAATATGGATTAAGAAGTAGAATTAAGAGTAAATATACCCGCATTTACGTGAAAGGAAGGTGTGAAACCATTTAGGAAAAAAACTCTCTCAATACACCCGATTGGGATTCGAGTCCTCATCTCCCCGACAACTGCAATCCAGTAAAACATGAGAGTGACTCTTTAGGCCTTGCGACCACCTTTATGGGTGTCTTTATAGTTAAAATTGAATATAGAACAAGGTTAGTATATAATAAAAGTGGTGTAACCCCCCCTTTGATTTGATAGGTTCTTATTGCTATAAATAAAAGGTAGGTTAGTTACAAGAGAGTTTATTTTATTTTACAAACAACTAGCAGACATACGTGAGCGAGGCACTCTAGGAAAGTCGAGTGACTGGCCGATAAGGCCCGAAGTAAACAATAAATAAAGGGGCAAGACCCCAAGTCTTTAAGAGACAACAGAACGATTAATATCAAACAAAACATAATTAAATTGACCCATGCAGAAGGCGACTAAACTAGCAAGAAGGTTAAATACAAGCAAAATGTATTGGTCTACACGACTTGGCGATGTTGACACTACATCGACATAAGTATCTAGTTATATAATAAACTGCCATTGCAAGGCGCAACAGAGAAAAGCGATGCTTGGTTTACCTAAACCTAATCTGTTACAATAGATCCTAATCAAATTAGTTCAATCTAATTATTATTACTATTATGACCAATGTGCTGGGTGCACGGGCTCGCGCCCCCCGAGTTGAGTAACAACTAGAATTAATACCATCATAATAAATCTTTAAATTTTAGTAAGCAATACAACAATTTAAATAAGTTACACATTTATAAAAAACAACTAGCGCCCCAAGATGGCGACATACAAAGGTTTCATTAGCGCCCCAAGATGGCGACATACTAAAGTTCCAACCCGTCCGTGAGGCGGACACAACGTTAAGTTAAAAGAAATAAAGCTAGCGCATAAACCATAATGGCTGACAGGCAAATCCTGCAGTCTCAGAGAAATACATTTATTAGTAACCAAGATTTATATTCAAAGTCGAAACTTAAATTTTGAACAAATTAACCCAAACATAATTTAGAAAACGTCGAACAACAACCTACGCCTAAATCTAAGACAAGTGTCTCACCTAATTGAGTGCAGAGAAATGAGAGAGACATTACAAGACAGTCCAGCCGTTATATACGGTACAAAGTCAATCACGTGTTCACAAACGGCGGGAATCACACAGGGGACGAAGGGAGAGGGGAGTACACTGCTTCGACAAACGTCTCGATTATTCTCGTAATAATTTCAAATCACGCGCTGGTGGATGAGTCTTGTTTCATTCGAACACAACCGTCGGCGCATCTGGGTTAGCGCATCTCGATGTTCAGATGTCTGAGTCTTGCTCTAATCGGACCTCGAGCCTCGGACGGTCAGTAAGCCGCGTGATGTAGAATGGAGTTGAGTGCGCGTGTTTCGTGAAGTCGAGCCCAGTCCAGTCCGGCCCAGTCAAAGGGGACCAAGATTTGGTGAGCCAGATCGTCCTTATTTGTTTTATGTCTGTGACAACGTCACAATGTCCCCCCTTGGACAGAGATGAAGGACGTCCTTAGCCTTGGGTGAAGACACGGGGAGGCGCCTTCCTCGATGTTCACCGCTGACTAGAGGGCGGGAGGCGGCTCGTACCCTTCGAGGCCATGTTAGCTGGCCAGATGCAGGTTCAGGAGATGGCGAATAACTGGACTCCGGGGCTGACCTCTGCTTCACACGCTCACTCCAACACACCGTCGTCCCGAGTTGACAGGGAGACAGCATATGCTCGTATGGTGGCCCACTTTAACCACCACGGAAGCTTCATCGCCACGCCCAGCTTGGCGATCATCGACTGCCGCTGAGTGTACAAGAGCAAAGGAGGGGAGGAAAGGACAGGGCAGAAATGGGAAGGACGGAAGGCCGAATAGGTGAAGTCTCTGAGAACAAAAGTTTACACGTGAACACCACATACAATTATAAAGTTCATCAGTTAGCACAACCATTCTTGAAAGTTACTGTGGCAGTTTCGTAGCACTAACATCGTCTACCGGCACGAGTCACAGATATACCCACAACTCTGTTTAGCGACGACTTTCCACGAATGAGGAAAGGTGGGTTTGTCGCTTCACACGCACTTAGAGGTAGTCCAGTCGGTGGGGGTGAACGTTCTGCACAATGTACTTTGGACCCGGCACACGCTTCATTTCAAACAGTCCAACACAAGTTTCTGCCTAAAGCCATACCTAGACCCTACAGTACCACAAAAATTATCCTAACAATACCAGGGGCGGTACCCCTTCCCTAACTTAAATTATATATATATATAACAATATAGATATCTGGAAATATGTACATTAAGAACGCAAAATTAAATCATTAAGGTACACTTAAACAAATAGACGACACACAGCACGGGGTCAATTGACTCATTTCCCTGCAGCCTTTAGGTGGCTGACATGTGCTCTACGTGTCAAAGATGGGTCGGATACTTCTTTTAACAATACCGAAACAGGTGTAAGAAACCTTTCAATTGACCAGGGACCACTCCACTTATACGCCATCTTCGCCGAAGACTTGTCAGCAGCTGAGCTAAGAGGAAAACACTTGCACACAACAATGTCCCCAAGTTTAAATGGGACAGGGATACGCCCTCGGTTATAGGTGGCGGCAACCTTCCTTTGGGACTTCAGGAGGTTAGAAAAAGCTATCTCACATTTCTTTTCATAAGAACAATCACCCGCGTCATTAAGGAGTGGGTCAATATCCCAGTTAAACAATAATGGGTGGTTCAGGTCCCTATTGAGGAGGATAGAGGAAGGAGTGGCCTTGACTGACTCATGGAAAGCGGCGTTAAAGGCAATGTTCAAAACGTCTAAGTCCTGATCCCAGTGGGTGTGATCCTGGTGGTGAAAGATCGTCAAAGCAACGTTCAGATTACGATTAAACCTCTCTACATGGTTCGGCGATGGGTTGTACGGGCTAGTGGTAACGTGTCTTATCCCCCACGAGAAACACATATCTCCGAAAGCTTTAGAACGGAAACACGGTCCATTATCACTTACTATGACCCTTGGGGTCCCTAAAATCGCCCAAACACGTCTGCACAGAGCATTAACAGTTGTCCTTGCCTTCATGTTCCTTAGGGGGATGAGTATGACGAATTTAGAGAAGGCGTCCATGGCAACGAGTATAGAGGTGTTCCCTTGGGTAGAGCGGGTAAGGGGGCCGACAAAATCAACAAAAACTTTCTCCCACGGTTGCTTAGCAACATCCGCGGAGTGAAACCCTATTTTAGAATTACGTGCCGGTTTGGCCAGTTGACACGGCTCACATTTGCGCACCCAATCCCTAACGTCTCTAGGCATTAAGGGCCAAAAAAATTCCTTAGAAATCTTGCGTTCGGTCTTAAGGACACCGCAATGGCCGCCAAAAAGGGAGTCGTGGAAATATTTAAGTAACATAGGCCTAAGTTTCTCTGGCACAAAATATCTTATCCTACCCTTGACACGAACTACTAGGAGGTCTTTATAAATCTCGTAGTTCCCAATACTCTCTCCACGCTTGATCCTGTCAACGATCTGTCTGCAATACGGATCCGTCAACTGATGGTCTTTGATTGAGATAAAGGATTCGGGAATCGTATGGATAACAAATAACGAGCCTTCTTCCTTACATTCTCCTACAGGTTCCTTATCCTCACACATCCTAGACAAAGCGTCAGCGACAACATTTAGCTTCCCAGCAACGTGATGGGTAGTAAACTTAAACCTGGATAGCTTCCAAACCCACCGTCCAATTTTCCCTAGCTGTTTCGGGTGATTCCACATCCAGCTGAGGGCCATGTTGTCAGTGTACAACTCAAACTGGCGAAGCTCTAGATAGTCAGCGAACTTGTCGATACCGAAGATACAGCTAAGACATTCCTTCTCATATATGCTGTACTTTCTTTCGGCAGGGCTCAACGTTCTGCTGGCGAAAGCTACTGGTCTACTCCCCTCAGACGTCGTTTGAGAGAGAACCGCCCCTAGCGCTACAGAGGAGGCATCCACATGGAGTTGGAAAGGCAGAGAAAAGTCAGGCATGCGTAGTACGGCAGGTGACACAAGGTGGCGCTTAAGCGCAACAAAAGCCTGCTGTTGGGCAGAACCCCAAATAAAGGTGGCACCCTTTTTCTTCAAGGAGTTAAGGGGTTGGCTAAGTCAGAGAAGTTAGGGATGAACCTAGCGTAGTAGGCGCACATACCTAGAAACCGTAATACCCCTTTTATGTTTTTTGGGGCGGGAAAATCCAAGATGGGCTTAACCCGATCCGGGTCAACAAGCAGGTTACCCTCAGAAATGATATAGCCAAGATATGGGATGGATCTCTTCGCCCATGTGACTTTCTCCGGGTTTACAGTCAATCCAGCCTCGCGCAGGCGCCTTAACACTACCTCAACATGACGCAAATGGTCATCAAAAGATTTGCTGTAGACGCAGATATCATCAAGGTAGTTAAACACGAATTTGTATTTCAGGTCCGCCAAAATATGGTCTAAGACTCTACTCAACGCTTGCCCCCCGCAACTTATCCCTAACGGCACTCGGTTAAACTCGTAGACTTGCCAGGGGGTGATAAACGCGGTAAATTTCTTAGACGACTCTGAAAGAGCACATTGCAGGAAGCTGGCATTAAGGTCTATCAAACTGTAATATTTGGCTCCGCCAAGATGTTGGAAGGCGGACTCTATGCTGGGCATGGGGTATGGGTCGAACACTATTTTTTTGTTAAGCTTTCTATAATCGACAATCAAGCGATGCCCATGACCTTTCCTGGGAATAATGAACGCAGGACTTGCGTATGGGGATTTGGAGGGACGAATAACCTCCTTTTGTTCCAAGTCCATGATAAGATTCCTAAATATCTCGAGTTTGGGGGGCGCACAGGAGTAGGGACCAGATCTAACAGGAATGTGGTCCTGCGCCACAATGTCGTACGGCAGAATGTCGCACTTGCCCCATCTGTCAGTGATGACGTCAGGGAATCGAGCTATCAAACGATCTATCGCTTCACGTTCCTCGACAATCGAGAACAACCTGCGAGGATGGTGCCCAACACAAAATGGAATAAACAATCTAGGTTCAAAACTAAAAGATATTCCTAAGCGTCTCAGGTCAAGTTTGACTCCAGTCTCGAACATGAAGTCAGTTCCTAGAATAACATCAAAGGGAAGTTCTGGCATAACAAAGAAAGGACGTTTCCAAGCAAATCTTTCTATCTTAATAGAGAGCACTACTTTACAATCGACCAAGATAGTCTGTCCATTAGCCACGGCGTAAACTTTAGGACCTATCGACCTATAATCGATTTTAGTTTTACCCTCTAACTGGCGCAAAAACTCACGGCATATAAATGAGTGACTGGCTCCTGTATCTAAAAGAGCAACACAATCATTTTGGGCTACCTGGATCCGAACTACAGGGGTGGGAACACGTGGTTTAATACAAGTGGGCACGACCGGACCACGACTACGACCGCGCCCTATAAGTTTCCCGATCTACACTGTCTCTGTACGTGACCTAGTCTTCTACACCGAAAACATCTCACGCGCGAGAGGTCGCGGGGCGCACGGTTGTCTGAACTAGAAGGCCTGAAGTTGTCCCTAGGAGTGTTAACACCGCGATCACTCGGCAGTACAGGCGCTAAAGATAAGGCCGTATTCATAGGTTCGGGAGTTGAACCCGTGCGTCTGCGGTCTAAAGCCGCTGGCGCATGCACACTTAAATACTCCTGTTCGGCGAGCAGGGTGTTTTCAATCGAGGATGCTAGAGAGAAAAGTTCAAGTACCGTACAGGGCTTACATGTAAATACGAAATGTCGCCGGGTGAGGGGCGACACATTCTCTAGAATAATATCAACGATCTGATTTTCCCTCAGGCCACTATTGAGAACTTGAGCTGCCTCCGTGATAGATAAAACAAAATCTCTCAACGATTCGTGGGGATATTGAAACCTGTGAATAACTTCCTTACATAACCTTTCTCTAGCCCTACTGGGTAGCAGCGCTTCTAAAATGAGGTCAGTAAGTGATCTCCAAGATAAACCATTTTGAATCCCACGGGAGAACAACTGGGTTAAAAAACCAGAAGTTTTAGCCAAACACAGAATCAAAAATTCACTATCACTCGCTAACTTTAGACAATATGCTCTGTTGATCTCAACCATAAATTTAAACAGAGTAGCGTGATCTTGACCGTCGCAAACAGGGGTACGACTTAAAATCTCCATAAGTACTTTGTTCTGACATTTAACTAGTGAAGGGGGTGGAGGTGGAGCGATAGGCGCTAAGGGGGGTGGATTCCCATCCTCAATCCTATCCATACCTGAGTCAGTCTCAGCCTCCCCAGTCCCGCTAATCTCCCCACATAGCTTAGATCTGAGCTCACCCACAGTAGCATTGGGAGGGAAGGAGACGCCCCTTGAAGTCAGCTCAGCTGTCAACTCGTCCCGGCTCAGACGGTAGACAGCTGTCTTAGATGTGGTCAAAGTGGACATGGCGGCTGCAGGAGTGGTCTCCATGGTCACGGAGTCATGAAACATAAACAAACAAGGATTAGTACAATATCAATCATCCAACAATACTGCAGACAGGAGGACCTTATTTCCTCTCCTAACTCTACCTAATATTCTATTAAGTGCCCCACTCAACTCTGCTCTAGCAGAGTGGCGCAGCTTCTCTCTTGTAACCCCCCCTTTGATTTGATAGGTTCTTATTGCTATAAATAAAAGGTAGGTTAGTTACAAGAGAGTTTATTTTATTTTACAAACAACTAGCAGACATACGTGAGCGAGGCACTCTAGGAAAGTCGAGTGACTGGCCGATAAGGCCCGAAGTAAACAATAAATAAAGGGGCAAGACCCCAAGTCTTTAAGAGACAACAGAACGATTAATATCAAACAAAACATAATTAAATTGACCCATGCAGAAGGCGACTAAACTAGCAAGAAGGTTAAATACAAGCAAAATGTATTGGTCTACACGACTTGGCGATGTTGACACTACATCGACATAAGTATCTAGTTATATAATAAACTGCCATTGCAAGGCGCAACAGAGAAAAGCGATGCTTGGTTTACCTAAACCTAATCTGTTACAATAGATCCTAATCAAATTAGTTCAATCTAATTATTATTACTATTATGACCAATGTGCTGGGTGCACGGGCTCGCGCCCCCCGAGTTGAGTAACAACTAGAATTAATACCATCATAATAAATCTTTAAATTTTAGTAAGCAATACAACAATTTAAATAAGTTACACATTTATAAAAAACAACTAGCGCCCCAAGATGGCGACATACAAAGGTTTCATTAGCGCCCCAAGATGGCGACATACTAAAGTTCCAACCCGTCCGTGAGGCGGACACAACGTTAAGTTAAAAGAAATAAAGCTAGCGCATAAACCATAATGGCTGACAGGCAAATCCTGCAGTCTCAGAGAAATACATTTATTAGTAACCAAGATTTATATTCAAAGTCGAAACTTAAATTTTGAACAAATTAACCCAAACATAATTTAGAAAACGTCGAACAACAACCTACGCCTAAATCTAAGACAAGTGTCTCACCTAATTGAGTGCAGAGAAATGAGAGAGACATTACAAGACAGTCCAGCCGTTATATACGGTACAAAGTCAATCACGTGTTCACAAACGGCGGGAATCACACAGGGGACGAAGGGAGAGGGGAGTACACTGCTTCGACAAACGTCTCGATTATTCTCGTAATAATTTCAAATCACGCGCTGGTGGATGAGTCTTGTTTCATTCGAACACAACCGTCGGCGCATCTGGGTTAGCGCATCTCGATGTTCAGATGTCTGAGTCTTGCTCTAATCGGACCTCGAGCCTCGGACGGTCAGTAAGCCGCGTGATGTAGAATGGAGTTGAGTGCGCGTGTTTCGTGAAGTCGAGCCCAGTCCAGTCCGGCCCAGTCAAAGGGGACCAAGATTTGGTGAGCCAGATCGTCCTTATTTGTTTTATGTCTGTGACAACGTCACAGTGGGAATCGTGACACTCGTCAAAAAGTAGAAATTCCTTCCAAAAATGGATAGTAAAATACTATCTAATAGAGGAGGGGTCAGCAAACTTTTTTTGTAAAGGGCCAAATAGTAAATATTTTAGCCTCTGCTGGCCAAGAGGCAAACTCAAGGATATTTATGTAGGTAGGCCTGTCTACTTAAATAACAAGGGAAAAAAGTTTTCACAAATTTACTGAACAAAATGTAACGAAATAATAATAATAATAATAATGATAATAATAAGTAGATTAAATAATTGTTTGAAATACAGATCTACTAAGGAAAAGGAGGGAATTGCATTTTTTGAGATAACAATTTACCAAATTGGGGTTCAAAGTTAGCAATCACTATCATCAAAATTGATTGAAAATGTTTATCCGTTAATGCTAACCTGTATTGAGATTTTACTTATTTCATGTTTGAAAATGTTTCTTCACACAGGTAGTGA